>CAXDID010000931.1:0-730827 GCA_963988835.1 Hexamita inflata | reverse complement strand
AGGACTGTCGCTCTGAAGAGCTCCTCAGACGGCCTGGGTTAGTGCGGCACTTGAACTAACACTAGTGACCTCAGAAGCTATCTTTGCGACAGCTGGAAATAATCTTGGAGTAACAGCTTCAACGCGCAATGCTTCTAATTATAGAGTGGGGACAAGGTCGTGCCTGCTCAATCTATTTCTTTCTCTTCACGCTCGCTTTCTCTTGAAAGCAATGCCTCTGCAATATATTTACAACATTTATTGTGATACAATTAATGTGAGACATATACCCAGCGATAATATTCAACTTAATTAGTGAAGAGTGCTTCTTTATAAATCAAGTGAACCTTCTTTATAAATTGGAGGGCATTTAATTGAGTTCCGGAAAGACTTCTATGTGCATTTATGAACTGTGAAAACACGGAGCTAAACACGATATCATGCATCCTCCCTTTGATATTTGATTAAACACCACTTTTACACAATACTGTGATTCTGATAGTGTAAAAGTCAAACACGGTCAAATAACATAATACGCTTGAAAACACGGTTGTGAAAATATACTATTACCCACAACACAATAATGCCGTTTCAAGTTGCAAATTGTCTATATTCAACTGGACGAACGCCCAACAATGGGGTTTCCTGATATTTCTTAGCGAGCAACTATATTTCGGCGTTCCAGCTTTGGTTCATTGTGGGCGAATTTAGTTTGAAACATAATAACAAATAGCGCGACTCGCTTAGCTCTAACCCGATCAAAAGAACTAGAAACACGTTGATTTAGTCGTTCTCTCCATCTCACAAATCATGGAGATCCACTTATATAAACTCAGTTACACAAAACGCATCCTCGCTCCAATCTCAATATAGCTTCCGTTTTATAGGACTGTCGCTCTGAAGAGCTCCTCAGACGGCCTGGGTTAGTGCGGCACTTGAACTAACACTAGTGACCTCAGAAGCTATCTTTGCGACAGCTGGAAATAATCTTGGAGTAACAGCTTCAACGCGCAATGCTTCTAATTATAGAGTGGGGACAAGGTCGTGCCTGCTCAATCTATTTCTTTCTCTTCACGCTCGCTTTCTCTTGAAAGCAATGCCTCTGCAATATATTTACAACATTTATTGTGATACAATTAATGTGAGACATATACCCAGCGATAATATTCAACTTAATTAGTGAAGAGTGCTTCTTTATAAATCAAGTGAACCTTCTTTATAAATTGGAGGGCATTTAATTGAGTTCCGGAAAGACTTCTATGTGCATTTATGAACTGTGAAAACACGGAGCTAAACACGATATCATGCATCCTCCCTTTGATATTTGATTAAACACCACTTTTACACAATACTGTGATTCTGATAGTGTAAAAGTCAAACACGGTCAAATAACATAATACGCTTGAAAACACGGTTGTGAAAATATACTATTACCCACAACACAATAATGCCGTTTCAAGTTGCAAATTGTCTATATTCAACTGGACGAACGCCCAACAATGGGGTTTCCTGATATTTCTTAGCGAGCAACTATATTTCGGCGTTCCAGCTTTGGTTCATTGTGGGCGAATTTAGTTTGAAACATAATAACAAATAGCGCGACTCGCTTAGCTCTAACCCGATCAAAAGAACTAGAAACACGTTGATTTAGTCGTTCTCTCCATCTCACAAATCATGGAGATCCACTTATATAAACTCAGTTACACAAAACGCATCCTCGCTCCAATCTCAACATTTATTGTGTGTGATATTTATAATAATTATGTTGTCTTCTATCATTATATAAAAATAAATAACTTAATTTATAAATAATCATTCAATCTGTTCCAATACTGTTTTAGTTAATAATAATTAATACTAATTTTGTAAAAAATAATAAAATATAAATAATATTAACATAAATTAATAAGTAATAGTTTCACAATAGTCAAGTCATGTCTTTATATATACTGAAAGCATTATGCAATCATAAATATAAATTGATGCAAATTACGTTAATACATTTGCAGTGTTTGGTTTTAATTTATAATAATAAACTATTTCATAATCTAAAATTTATGTTATAATTTAATTTGTAGTAGTTTAAGGAGCATTAATATGTTTAAAATGTGATTTAACAATATATAAATCATCTTTATAATTTAATGGTCGTGGATAACAGTTATCTGGAATCATGATAAATTCAATTGTTGTATTATAATTAGTTTAAACTAGTATATAGTATCGCTTCGTAAGTAAGCAATCCTCAGGTATAGTATTCGTTATAAACTAAGAGTTGGAACTATTTACAATAAATAATTCTAATATTTCTGGGTTTAATGAAATAAATATCAATTCTAATGGATATATTTGTGCTATTGTAAATATAACTAATTAAAAAATAGATTTGAACTAATTGACTGTATGTGTTTACAATATTAGTATGACAAGTTTATAAAGTTAAATATTACAATATAATTAATCAAATATAATGTATTCATGTTATATTTGTAATTCTAATTAAATTATAGTTTATGGTTTATGCTAAGATGGTCTATTATATGGTCAAAATGTAAATAATTCAAATACACTTTAATGCATATATCCATTTATATTTGATAACAACAATGAAAAATGTAAATGTGCAGAAGGATATCTATTAAACAATTCACAGTGTGTACATATAGCAGAAAAAATGACTTAAATCATATTTTAATTATATGAAACAAATAATTACATACTTCAAAACTACTCCAAAGCAGATAACAACTTGCTCTCCAACACCACTGTACTTGACAAGAGAATCTTTAATAATATATCTTTGTTGTAGACGAACATAAACACACATAGTTCCCAAATAACAGAACTCTAGAACAGACCAGATGCATTGACAGTTTTCTAATTTCTTTGTTCAACTATAACTGGATCAGTTTACGATGCAGTTTAAAAAAATGTGTTTGCGTTATAATTGGTTCTATTCTAATTGGTAATAAATGTATGTGTACACTTTCATCAAATAGTTATATAAATCCAAATTATTATTGTTAAGCTATAAAATAATGTTGTTAAGGATAAATTGAAATGAACCCAATGGATAATACAATTGTATAAAATATATAGTGCGGAAATGGAGCTTCTTATAAGCAAAAATATGCAGCAGACTATTAGAACTATGATTATAGTGGGCTTAAATCAAAGTTAACTAATTCCACTCCAAAGTTAATACAAGATCATGTAAATGTAATAAATAAGTTAATGAATGGAATTTGCGTATCTATTTCGATACTGCATCTATTTCAAAAATATTTTGAGGGTTAATAGCCAATGTTTATGATAACAAGTTTAAATATACTAAGATATACACCACATGCAGCTGATTAAAATGATATTCATATATTCCTATATTTTTGATATATTCTATACTATAGCTGCATTTCTACATCAAATGCTAAAACAATTGCCATTCACTCACCAATATCTGTACAAATATAGGTTCCACTCCCCAATATATTTAATGAAGAGTAACGCGCAATCCGGCAACTGGACGTCGGACGACAACGGCTACGCGCCCACGAACAGCAGTGTGTACAAGCGCAAGCAGTGGATGGTCTGCGACAGCGAGGAGGCGCGTTAGTCCCCTATAAAGCATTAGTCCACCTTCAGGGTGTCACACAACGACCCGAAAGTGGAGCAAAACTATAAATTTGAGAACAACATTTACGACAAGAAACAACTACAGGAGCACACCCCGAAGAACATCCTTGTTCAAAACATAGCCGTTTAAAACCAAGTTAAAAACAACAACCCGCTGAACAAAACGTGCGCTCAAGTGTTGACTGAAATAACTGAATTTGATGACGACGTTCAGAAGCTGAACTACTTGAGTGGAGTGAAAGTAACGGACCTTCAAGTGAACTACAGAATGATCCTGAAGGTGTTCAAAACTAACGCGGGGAAGAACAAGTTCCTGCTGTTCGTAGATAGTGTGTGAAGGATTTGTAAATATAAGTAGATAATAAAAGATAGTTGTTATTTTAAGAAGTTGAAATTAAATTGGATAATAAATTAAAAGAAAGTTAAATTCGTTCGCAAATTATTTAAGTTCATTATATTTTTTATTTGTATTTATATCCCTATTTTTAATAATAATTACTTTTTGTTCACTTTAATAATATATTTCAATTTAATTAATATCTTATAATCCAATATGTTATAATTATTTCCATATCTATTTTTTAAATAGCACTATTTTAATTTAGGTATAATTCTGAAACAGAAAAAATATATTACTATTATAATAAAATATTTAGAGACCACGCATCTTTTTAGTTAGTTTTACTAAATTTAGAATATTAATGCGAAATATTTTATGATAATAGCATAAAACCTTACGTTGGCGAAAAGCTGGCAATAAAATGACAGCCTCAACACGTGGTATGCAAAAAAAGTATCACATCGTTTATAAGGGTGTTAAAAAACTGATCGGTGACTTTATATTACCACGGTCAAAATATTGAGCATTCACTATTAACGTGGTGCTCTTGGAGCAAATAAAAATTTCAAACGGATAACTTTGAACTAAATTTTTGAATGGTCCGTGGTAGAAGTGGAGTTGCATCAATGTTGGTCATTTCAATTTTTACTGACATAAAAATATAATGTTTAAGAAAGTGTTTTTAAAATAATTATAACTTTGTTTATTTTGTGTATTTAACCTTATTTTATATTTATACACATCCACACCTAGTTACAAAATGTTATATATATGTTATATAATATAATACATATTAACAAACTATTTACTAAATATAGTTAACTTAGTTTATATCTAAACTGGGAGTAATGCTATAATTTTGTTTAAAAGCTAATTTATTAGTTAAAATTCTATATATAATTGTTGTAAATTGATAGTAATAATTATATAGAGGGAATCATGTTAATAACTTCATATTTAAAACCAAAATCATTATAAATATCTACTATTAGAGTTGTAAAAGCTCCAAAAAATCTAAACGAAAGTTAATAATCGAGAAAGACAAAATATGCAAATCAAAAGACAACAGAATGAGTTATATGTAATAATAATATCATATATTTTGTATATTACACATGGAACTTTTTAATATCTTCAGAAACGACTCGAGTTACATAATTTGCATTTGCATTGAAGTGGTATATTCATTAATGCTTTAAATAATGTCAAATTCATAAATAGTATTTAATGTATAAATGCCGCAATATTTTGTTCTCACTAACATCAATATTGCGCAATAAAAAGAACAGCATATTTAAACAGCCTAACATGTTATAAGATGGTTTCAATAATTAAATCGACACTTCTGGATGAAATCAAAATATTGTGATTTTAGACGATGTACATAACTTAGATACGATCGGTGATAATCACTATTCTAATTGACTGAAAATTAGTCGAGTTAAGACATTTTAATTGCTGAATTTGTAAGCAATTTAGAACGGATCATTAATATTCAGACTGTAAGATTTACTATTGAAAAAATAATTTTCTGAGCAAGTTTTGTGTACTTTGTACAAATAATCACATATATACCTATGAATAACACGGTTGAATAAGGCAGCAGCAGCTTGTATATTGAAAAAGATATGAGTAAAAATAGAGCGAAAATTTGAGTTTTTTATTTTTAGCAAAATTGACATTTAAGATATTTTAAATATATATTTAACATGTACATATATACATATAAATGAAAAACAAAAAATCTGGAAATATACGATTTTGATATAAAAAATTATTTTTGCCACACACGTGCCTCAACTAAAATATTAAAAGTAAATAACTATAATATAGAAAAGGTCCAAACTGGATCCTGTATATTTATCCTGTATATTTATTATTAACTAATATTTGTATATCACTCAGCATTATGTAACTGAATAAGTATTAGTGAAGCCATTACAATTTATTTGTAAATTATTATTCACATAATTAGTTCCAAGTGATTTTGAAGTTGTTATATCGAAAGTATTTCCATATTAATTATATCCTAATACCATTCCAGCTTATATTCCCATAGAACTTGTAATTTTAATAGTTTATATTGTGGAACTTGATATTTATATTCTTGTGTTGTAAGAACTTCCAATAAATCCTCCAACGTAAACTGTTCCAAGAATTATGCTATTTTTAATACTTGAATTATAAATATAGGAAGTTTTATAGCTTTATGAACTTTAAGTTGATTGATATCCTGTAAATCCTCCCACATAATACATTCCGCTAATATTTAAGTTACTCGTACTTACATTATTAATTTAGAATGTTAGCAAAGGCGATAAGTATTGCCCAACTATTCCACCTACATTATTTGATCCATTAACTGAATAGTTATTTGAAGTTGAATTATCAATATTACCACTCTAAATACGACCACTAAATCCACCACAACCTTCTGAACCATTTACACTATAGTTTTTAATCATAAGTTATTAAACACTTATAGTATTAGAATCTCCAACAAGTCCTCCTACATAATTCGAACCATTTACACTAAAATTTTATAAAATTACTCTTAATATTGTCAAATCAGAAGAGTTTCCAATCAATCCTCCAGCTGAACTTGAACTATTTACTTAATAGTTTTGTAAATTAACATTTTCAACATTTAAATCGGAAGTATCGCCTATTAAACCTCCTGAATAACCAGAGCTGTTAACTGTGAAGTTTATTAAGTTTGTATTAGTAATAATAATCTTAACTTCATAATAATTATTAGCCTATTGACTTGTATAATAAATTCGTCCAACTAGTCCTCCTGCATAACTAGAACCACTTACAGAACAGTTTACTAAATTTAAATTATCAAAAACACTTCTAATTTAATATTATGTTGCTTTGTATTAGCATTCGATTGTTCCTACAAATCCACCACTTTACCCTGAACTGTTAACTACACAGTTCTATATTTTAACGCTTTTAATCGATAAATTAGATGAATAAGAAGATCTGCCAACAATTCCTCCAATAGGGCCGGAACCTACATAACTAGAACTTTTAAGTTAAAAGTTTTGTAAAGTTATATTTAAAATAATTAGATCGGAAGAAACACCAACAAGACCTCCTACAGAACCAGAGCCATAACTACTAAAACTACTTACAGTACAGTTCACAACAGTTGAATTATTAAACAAACTACCTGATCCTGATTCAAAATAAGGTCTTAAATCACCAACGAATCCTCCTGAATTCTAAGAACCACCGACTTATATATTTTGTAAAATTACGTTATAAACAGTTATATAATGGGAAGACTCGCCAATTAGTCCTCCAGAATCGCCAGAACTATTAATGCTGCAGTTATTTAAGTTTGTATTGTTAATGATATTTTTCGGTTAGTAGTATAGGGAATTATAATTGTAATATAGTTACATTTGTCCAGCTAGACCTCCTGCTAAACTTGAACCACTGACAGAACAATTTACTAAATTTATATTTTCAAATAGACTTATAATATAGTTCTATGTTGATTATTCGTCGCTTTATATTGTTCCAACTAATCCACCACTAATATATGAACTATTAGCTACACTGTTTGATATATTTACATTCTAAAAAGATAAATCATTAGTTCCATAAAATCTGCCGATTATTCCGCCAACATGACCTGAACCGTTAATTACCAAGTATTGTAGATTTATATTTGTAATAGATATATCAGTTGAATTTCCAATAAGCCCTCCAGATTAATAATATCCGTAATATCCATCATAACCAGAAGCACTCTAACCTATAGAACAGTTTACTAAAATAGAATTATTAATAATTGACATTGCTGAACTGGATCCGACAAATCCACTGCTTGAACCAGTACTATTAATATCACAGTTTTACATAATTACACTTTAAATAGTAAAAGCATATGATTTTCCAGTAATGCCACCAGAAATGTATCCTTTGACTTTATTATATTATATATTTATATTTTTAATTGTTAAATTTAATGAAATTCCAACAAGACCTCCACTATAAGTAGAACTATAATCCTATTTAGAATTGCTCAAACAATTCGATAAATTTACATTAATAATTGTTATATTTAAAGAATAACCGATAAAACCTCCAACATTGTTGGAACCATTACATGTACAATTAGTTAAATTTGAATTATTAACAAAAGATGGACCAGAACCATAACCCATCCCAACGAACCCACCACTTGAATTTGACCCATTTATCATACAGTTTTACATAATTGTATTTTTAATTAAAAAATTAGAACAATTTCCTACCAAACCCCCAACTCCACTTAATGCGGAGCAGTTAAATTTAACGGTTGCGTTTGTAATATCAATTATTCCTTAGTTTTAACCGATTAATGAACCAAATAATGAACCTGGGTTAGAGCCATAGTTATAAACAGATATAATTTACTAAAGTGTTTGCACGTTAGTAAAAGTAGAATTTCCATATTATTCTGAAACTATACCAAAGCATGATATGCTTGCGTTCATAAAAATAGTAACTGATAAATTTTATAATATCGCAGTTCCATTATAATTGCTTATAAGACCAAAATTATTAATTTTAGTTGATATTTTGCTACTAATATTATGTTATAAACATATATTTGTTATAATAATCGAATTTTACGAATCAGATGATCTTCCAACTAATACACCCGAATATTAAATATTGGAGTTATAATATTAATAAATATCAGAAATCACAGTATTAATAACAACATTTACATTTATACTAAGAGCTGAAATGATCCCACCGTATTATGAATAATACTAATTGTTGTAACTACCGATAATTAGTGCAACATTTACTAAATTTATTGTACTTTACTAAATTTAATAGAATAGATATGATGAATCATTATATGTATTATAAATAGTAGGTTTGAAATTAATATTAGAAATTCTTAAGACTGCAGAATTTGTATTAATACTAATCATTGCAATTTATTTACTGATTTAGTAACACCCTAAAATTTGATATCCTGAAACATTTAAATCTCCAGAAATAGTTGAAATGAGCGATAAATTGGAAGAACTCATACTAAAATTTAAATTTATAAATAAATTTGATATCTAAGCACTAACTGACGATGCCTACAATATATTCATTTCGAATCCAGAATTTATGGAAATTGAAGTATTTGTCTTTGCAATAATATTAACTTAATTAACAATTACAACATAACTACTTGAAACAATTGATCCGTTATTTACTATTTACATTCCTATTTATATTTTAATATTTATAAATTAATTCTATTCTTTAAATAGAGGATACACAATAGAGCCATACGAATTATCTGCTATATCTATGAATGAATTTGTTATAATGGTTGCTTTGTCAAATACATATCCATTATTATAACTATTAGAATTTACATAATTTGTGATTCTTTAAATATCGAATTTAGCAATGAAAACTTATTAACTACAACCAATATTTTTATTACACTGATTTAGTATATAACATTGACCGTTTACAAGTTATGGATCAACAACATTTTTACATGCTTAAATGGAATTAGCTGGACAATTACAATTATTTGAAATATTTTATCCATCCACTCCACAAGTACAAACACCATTACTTATAAAAGCCCCTGAAGTTAAGCATTAGCAAACCCCATTGTTTAAATATTAATCTTCAGAGCATGTACAAACTCCATTTTACATTGTCTGACCCACAATAAAATTACATTTACATGCTCCATTAACAAGAATTGAATTAGCTGGACAACCGCAAGTATTCGATATATTTAGTCCATCCACTCCACAAGTACAAGTACCATTACTTATAATTGCTCCGAAAGTAGAACATTAGCAGGATCCATTATTTATAATTTGAGTTTAATAGCAAGTACAAACTCCATTCTATATAATTTAACCAGATATTGTATTACAAGTGCATACACCACTAACTAGACTAGAATTTGTTGGGCAACCGCAAGTATTTGAAATGTTAACTCCATCAACGCCACAAGTACACGAATCGTTAATTATAATTGCTCCAGAAGTCAAACACTTACAGACACCAGATTATATAGTTTGTCCAATTATATTACAAGTGCAAATACCTTAAATTAGAACAGAATTACTTGGACAAAAACAAAAATTAGAAATATTTTAACCATCTACTCCACAAGTACATACGCCATTGTTTATAAAAGCTCCAGAAGTCAAGCATTTACAAGCCCCGTTACTTATATATTAATCTTAAGAACAAATGCATTATCCATTTTGTATAATTTAACCAGTTATAATATTGCAAACGCATACTCCATCAATTAGAACGGAATTGACTGGGCAAGTGCAAATAGTTCCAATTTATATTGAATTTACGGGACACGCACATTATTCGTCGTAAATGATGGCGTTCGATATGGAACATTAGCACACACCATTTTTAAGCGTTTAACCTTAAATTGGGCATCTTACTTGAACACAAGATCCATCAATAAATTTGTAACCATATTGGTTCAAGCAAGCGTTTTAAGTTTTTAGCTCTTAAATATAAACGAGAATGTTAATGCAAATATTTCCATTTACAACGTCTCCCTCTTTACACACGCATTATTCACCGTCAAAAATAAAAGTGCTTTTACATACTAATTAGTGATTTATTAGCTCTCCATATTGCAGTTGAGACTAACATATGCCATAGGTCTAATAATTTGCATTTAAACACAAGTTACACTTTTCTTCAATAGAACCTTAAATCACCACAGAGTTTTACCCTTATCCTATGTTATCAGCTAAATTTACACAAATGTAAACTAAATCAGCAGTAATTTATATTTAGTCCAGGGCTTGTGCTATGATGCGACCAGATACATCTCCAGTGATTGCATATCCCGAAATATTACAATTTGTAATCGAAATTTGTATTTAGCTACATTTAACCACTAAACCTCCAACGAAGCTTCCAGAAAGTCTAAACTGAATAAAACTTTAATTTATTGTGATTTAGTTTAGACTTTGCATTACCAAACCTGAAATATTCTGACCAGTCCCAGACAAACTAAATGTGGAGGCTGATGCGTTGACGTCACATTTTAGACATACCAAAGCGCCTTACGCCAATCTGGAAGGAACATTAACCGATAAATTTGAACTTACGATTTGAACTTTGTTGGTAAGACCAAACAAGGCAAATGAGGGAAGGTTGTCCATAGTCACAGTTAGGTCAAGGACATAGTCTTAAGTTCTTTCAGTGTACACGGACTAATACATGGGAACTTATGGCGAAAGGTTAATACTGGATCTTTGAACTTTGGATGCCAGCGAAACAGCTTTGAAACAATAATTTGTCATATTGCTTCTTTGTATCTAATTATTACATATAATTTTACTAATATACATATTTTGTACCTGCTTATACTGTACAGCTATAAATACTGTACCGAACGTTAGATTATTTAATATAATCATCATTTTTGTAAATGGTGTGGAATATTTAATTCTTCATATTTTATAATATAAAAATAAAAATAAGCAAGTTTCATGTTAAAGGATTCTAAGTACTTTCTAAATAATTTAATTTATCAAAAGATACATTCATAATTACATTCATAATTATTGCTGTTTATACTAATACGTAGTATATATGTTCACATTGCATACCATAGAATAAAGTAAAATAGTTACTTGATATTAAAAAAGATGTTAAATCACACATAGTAAATACATAAAAGCTGTTACATAAATGAGGAAGCAGAATCACTTAGATTGGAAAAAAGATGAAAACCATTTTAATAAACTGGAAATTCACTAACCACGAGAATTATTAAAATATATATTATTTTTACTTAGCTATAGTAAAATAACTAGTATATACCTATTTATTGCGTTTAGATGTATTGTTGGATTGTTGCTGTTGAGTGAGTCATGTTATTAATACGTAGGCTTTTATTACAAAATGCAAAATATACAGACAGATATATGTTTCATTATTTCAAATAATATAAGAAGACATCACTCCGTAAATTACATCTATATTCGTTTCAAATAATATATATTCAGGAATCTATCACGAATTTTAGAGGAACACTAAATTACCAAATTTACAAAGAAATTACGAGTAAATCAATAAACTCTTAAATGTATTAACTCTGAGAAAACGTATATATACGTATATATGTTTACTTTACATACCGTATGATATTAAATAGTTGTGATATTAAAAAGATGTTAAATCAAACATAAAACTAAATAAATTAAAGTTGTTACAGAAATTATGAAGCAGAATCACATAGATTAAAATAAAGCCAACCAAAAGACGATTAAAATTCGAAATATACGATGATCGACTATCAAAACGATTGTAAATTTAATCGTGAGTCATCGATTGGAATATTTTAATAAGTATGGAATATATGTGAATATCTATATTAATTTAGTATCATTACTGTATTTCTTGTTAAAATATTAATTTTGTATCTATAAATTGCTATAATCAATTGTTAAATTATAAATTGTGATTAATAAAAATCATTAATACTTAAATTTTAATACTTTGACTAACATAGTCTAGAGGTATAACATAGGGGCGTTTATATTTATTGATTGAACTTACAACTTCGTTTCAATATCAATATCTCTAGTCTGCTTTTAGTCCTCCATTTCAATTGTAATCAATTTATATCACTTTTTACGAATATTATTTTGTACATTAGAGACATTTTCAAATGCTGCAGATTGGTTCATTATGTTGATCACATATAAGTTAATAATTTTATTATCTTAAAAATTTGATTTTAAAAATTTTGCAGATTTTAAAATATTAAATAAATATTTAACAATATTAAAAACAATAAAATATTATATGGACTATTATATATTAAATATACACTCTTTCGAACATTATCGAAACTAACTTTCTCAAAAGTAGTGTTTTTCACCAAGTATAATTAATAGCACCAACACCATCCATATTAGTAATAATACTAATATTGAAGTAGATATTAAGTGAAATAATATATGCTGCAACTAAAGTCACCTACTATAGTTATTAAAAATTCAGTTACTCAAAATAACAGCAAATTATTTAGAAATGTATTTGTTGAGATAATATTTATATATGATACTACACATATAATATCTATTATAAAATGGTATACTGACAATAAGTACCAACTAAATGTAATTAAATTATTTTAAAATATTAAGTTAACTGTTTAACCGGATAGTGATGTGACGTCTCATTTAAAAATTGTTAATTGTATATAATATAATATTGTATAATATTACACATTAGCCTTTACGTATTATATTTTAGCTCAAGTGCTGTAATTTCAATGAAAAATGCAACAAAATTTATCAAATTCTCAAATACAAAATATTTATTTAAATAGTTGTTAGAAGGATATGTATAAGTTACAAAATTATTATTGAAAATTATCTAACTCTATTATAAACAAAATTTGAATTCACAAAATTCGCCTTAATTTCTATCTTAGTTCTAAATAGAGTAAACTTAAACTAAACTTGTTTCTCTATTTTGTTCTTCAATAATGACCTAATTAATCTACGGATTAATTTTAAAATATTCAAAAATTTCTTTTTTGTAATTCAACATTAGTTCAAATAATGAAATATGGTATTTTGAAACTTACTTGTGGGGTTAAATATTTAGACGATCTGGAAAGTTGACTTTATTGTTACTTTCTATATTAATTTTGCTCTCTATTTGAACTAAATAATTATGAAACTTTCAATTAGCTTCAATAGAGCTAATTATTTGTTTCTCAAAGAGTTGTCGTGCCATATATGCATTTTATGGCGGGCAAGAATTAAAGGCAAATATTTCTTTGAATTCATCAAAATCGATTTTGTAATTAGGAAGATGTACATTTTATGTCATAGTAAACGATGTATTATTACTTTGGCGAACGTTTCAGCTTTATAATGATTAAAATTTATCACAGACCCCGCTTTAATGAATTTGAAAATTGCAAAATTTGAACTTCTTGGTTTTGGAGTTAAATAAAATATTATTTGTCGTAGATTATATATGTACTCATATTTTTTATAATTAAGATCACAAATACGCCACAGAAATTTTATAGTTATGTGTTACAAGTAATAAAGTGCATATTTCTGCTGAAGCCGGGGGACACATAAAGATTTGTCATTTAAATAGCAAACATAAAATTATGATATTATAACGTAAGCCTGATTCCTTTCAAGTGAGTCACAACATATACTTTCTGATCAACAAACTGAGAATCTATCCACTAGCATTTAACGACTACATTGATTTGAGAGCGGATGTAGTTGTATCCGAAGACCTAAATCAAATTAATACTGTTAAGTCCAAAGAGTAAATAAAGTAGTTCGTCAATTAAAAATAATAGGGTATAGTTCATATAGTTCATATAGCTCAAATTCTGATATTCTGATCAAAATGAAGTTTACGAGATAACTGATTCAAGTGAAAGTAACACGGATGATAATGATAATCCAGATGTATGGATGTGAATTAAATAAATACATAAAATTTTAAAGATATTTAATTATATGGCACAAATTAACAAGATGTTATGATAGGGTATTTTCTGTAGTTTCTCTGTTAAATGTGATTTACTAAAATAATAAAAACTCAATCATTATCTTCTATAGGTGCCCAAGTTTACAGCAATTTTCTTACCACCTAAATACTGAGGTCTCTCTTCATGGAACTCACTTGTTAAACCACAAGCTTTTTAGGTGTCGTTATTCACATTGTTCAAAGTTTTCATTTAATAATTGTAATTTGGATCCTCAGCACCATAATTGGCAGCCATAACATCAGGCAAACCTTTGCCTCTATCAGCAGTAAGACCAGCGACCCTCATGGTAGCTTTGTTTTCTGGCTCTGTAGTGTACATCTATTTTACTTCACGTTTAATGTTTTCTTTTGGAATCTCCATTTTTTTAATAGTGTAACCTCTGTCGATATACACACCAGACAGGAAAGCAGCGACACCCTCACCTTATTTATTAGTTTAAGCCCCATATACATCGGTTTTATCAGTTTCGTAACCATGAGAAGCTTACTCACCAACAGTACAATATGCTGTCTAGCTCTTCTAAATGATTGTATGTTAATGTCTTGGCTCTTCTAAATTCATCATCATAGTTTTAGCAACCTCGGTTTCTAATGATGGCTTATACATTGGTCTATTTTCAGGATAGTCGGCTAAATTTAAATATTGAGAGTTGATGCGATCCCGACGTGGCAATTTTTCTACAGCATATTCGGAGTAGTTCGTAGTTTATGCCATGTCTACATGATCTGTTGGTTGTGTCATTCCGTGACAAAAGTTTTTATCAAGATTAGAAGTTTTTTAGAATGGTCTTTCTGTGACTTCTTTATGTCTAGAATAATCCAAAGCATCAATTACTTTGGTTGATGCTCTTAATTCTAATGATCGTTACAATCTTTGAGATGCGTTCATTTTGTTATTTTGGCGGAGAGAAGTGGAAATTTATCACACGTTTTAACATATGTGTTACTAATAAATTTCTAAAATTTTTCACATCCTCTCATAAATGTCAACTGATTTAAAAGTTAATTAATTATCCCGTGTTGGTGCCCATTCCCACGTTCGCGGTCTTGGTCTTAATGACGAATTGCGTGCTGAAGGTAGAGAAGGTTTGATCGGACAACCAAAAGCCAGACGCGCAGCAGGTGTTATCCAAAAGCTGATTGAAAACGGAAAACTTGGTGGTCGTGCTCTTTTAATCGCCGGCCCACCAGGTTCAGGTAAAACGGCTTTAGCCATGGCTCTTGCCCAATCATTGAACCAACCAAAGTCTAAGGACGCAAAAGAGAAATCAACTCCATTCGTTAATGTATCTGCTGCTGAATTCTTCTCATTGGAAATCAACCCAACTGAAGCAATTACTCAAGCTATCAGACGTTCAATTTCTGTTACTATCCCAGAAGAAACAGAATTAATTGAAGGTGAAGTTGCTCACATCGCCATTTCTGAATCTCAACAAGGAGAGAAATCCGGCAAGGTTGTATTGAAGACAACTGATATGGAAGCACAATACGACATTGGTCCCAAGATGATTGAAATGCTCAACAAAGAGTCTATCGTCGTTGGCGATATCATCTCCATTGACAAGCTCACCGGAAGATTGACCAAGCTCGGTAGATCCATGCAAACCGCTCAAGATCTCCAAATCCTCGGCGTTCAGACCAAGCTTCTCCCACCACCAAGCGGCGAGCTCCAGAAGAGACGTCAGGTGGAACACGTCGTAACCCTCCATGACATGGACGTTATCAACTCTCGCTCCCAGGGCTTCTTGGCCTTGTTCAGCGGTGAGACCGGTGAAATCTCCCAAGAAGTCAGAGAACAGGTCGACGGTAAGATCGCCCTCTGGAAGGAAGAAAACCGCTGCCAGATCAACTCCGGCGTGCTCTTCATCGACGAGTGCCACATCCTCACCATGGAGGCCTTCTCCTTCTTGAACAGAGTCCTCGAATCCGAAATCTCCCCAGTCATCATCTTCGCCACCAACAGAGGCATCACCAAGATCAGAGGCACCGAGTACACCTCCCCGTTCGGCATCCCGATGGACCTCCTCGACAGAATGCTCATCATCAGCACCGAACAACTGGACCTGAACGACTTCCAAAACATCCTGAAGCTCAGGTGCGAGGAAGAAGACGTCGAGTTCGAGCAGAAGGCGCTCCAGTTCCTGGCCAAGATAGCCGAGCAGACCTCCATGAGATACGCCATGCAGCTCATCACCGTCTCCAACGTCATCGCCAAGCGCCAGAAGAGGAACACCGTCCACATGGACGACATCAAGAAGGCACACGACCTCTTCCTGGACGTCGGCAGATCCGTCGACATCCTGGACAAAATCGGAGGCGAGTACATGTTCCACGACGGAGCGGACTTCGAGAAGCCAAAGAAGGAAACACACGCCAAGGCCGCCTCCAAGGCCAAGGTCGAGGTGAACGAGAACAAGGTCAGAATCGACGAGGACGAGTGATCTACGTGTTATTTATATTTATAATTTCACTCCAGAACAGCAAATGATTCCATCCAACCGCGAACTCGGCTAAATAGCTGGCGTGGTGGATCACGTATTCATAATGAATAATAGTACGCATTAAAATACATAGCAGAAAAGAGAAGAACTATTTTCATTCCAAAATATAGCTCAAGAATCCACAATCGGAAACCAAACAGAGATTTTAAAGTAGCAATTGTATGATTTGCAGAATTAGATCCTAGAGGCGAATAAAAGGTTCCAAAGTGAACAGGGCAAACTCAAGCTGGCACATGAAAACATAAAACTATTAACTCTATAAGCCGAAATGAAATAAATATAAAAAACAACAGACTAAAATACATTATAATCTTTAAAACATAACTGTGCTAAAGAATAGCTCGTAATGTTAGATTAATCATGTTTTTCGTATCATTCATTAAATCTTTCATAAGAAAATCAGAACAAACTTCTTGAAAAGTAAATCCAATAGATGCAAAAACATATTAAAAAATATATAGAAAAACAATGTGATCTTAATAAATCGGTTAATCCTTCGAAATAATTTTCACATGCCTTAAAACAAATTTTAAAAGAAGACGGGTATCAAGTAGAAATCGCATCAGACAAGGAAATATGTCTTTATGTTGATTAAATACCATACACTTAAAAGAGGTCACTAAAATTTTGGGAGCGAATTTCAGTCTTATGTCATTAATCAAAAGTTATCTCAAATTATTATCATAGAATATATAAAACGAATATTTTCACTGAATAGACTAACAATAAAACTGTAATGGATGAATATTTACATCAAAATTAAATTTTTTAGTATCAAGAGAAACACTGAATTTGAGAATAGCGTTGAAATAAATACTAAAAGAAATATGGGGATATTAGCTTTAAACAGCAACTGATAAAGAATTATGTCTTTTTGTGGATCAGATGCCTTTGAACCTAAAATTTCAATTGAAATTTTGGGATCGAGTTTCAGTTTTGTGTTTATAGCCTGAAACTTAAGTTTAACGCTGTTATTATATATAAATAACAAATATTCACAGATAAACTTAATAATGAGGATAAAGTTGTTATATATAAATACATGAAGAATAACTAAGAACTTACGTGCGACTAAACGATAAGTGCTGTATTAAATACTCTTATAAAAGAAAAGAACATCAGTTTCTAAAATATCAGTGAATATGTTTAAGTATTATAATGTCGTTAACGTCTTTCATTTGCTTTGAAATAAATCTTGAAATAAATCGGTTATCAAATAGAAGCAGCATCTGATAAATAGATATGTTAATTTGTTGATTAAATATCATTTTACAAAAAGAAACAATTAAAATTTTGGGATCGTGTTTCAGTTCTGTGTTAATAATCTAAATAAAATATATAAGAATAATATTTAAGATATAGAAAGCATTTACAAACTGATAATCTGAGCGATGATAATCAGGATGGTTTAATAGAGTGAGTTAAGTTCGATAAGTAAGTCACTGAGAGAATTCAATATCTTTCTAATCTTTCTAAGCGTTAAGTTTTCAAAATTCTTATTAATTATTATTATTAAATTAATTCTTTTTCTCTGTGACACTATGGCCGAGTGGTTAAGGCGATAGACTAGAAATCTATTTCCCTCTGGGAGCGTGGGTTCAATTCCCATTGGTGTCGAGTTTTTTATTTTAATTATATATTTAGTAATGTTAACGTTTTGAACAGATAGGTATAATTTATATATCGCAATATATAATGTAAATATCACACCTCTTTAATGGACGAGTAAAACCAGCTTCAATTGCAGTTATGCGAGTAACTGAAGGTAAATTCAGATTTAAGCATTTAGTTATTCGAGTACAGGGAAATATAATCTTTGCTCTGTGCCGAGCTGGAAACCAAGTGCGCTGAGTTCGACACTTTAATTTCTTCTTCTCTCTCCGCTACTGTGCCCAAGCCCGATTTGTTATCCAAAAATATCTTAGCCGCTAAAAATATTTATTGTCAAAACCTCCACTCCGATCTCCGCGACTTACAATCAAAATAAACCGTTTAACCTGTTTACAAGGAAATGTAAATGCAAACCGAATCGACGACCGAATCTGACAGAATCAAATTCGGTTCGAGGAAACTGAACGAGCAAATAATAGAACTTTAACAACAGAACATGAAACTCACCGTTAACCTGAACAACACAATCACGTTCTACCAAAACAAATTACATTCGGCCAAATACCAAATCAAACAACAACAAAAAGAAAAAGAAACTGAAGTAAAAAACGAGTACGAAACACATTTAAAGAATAAAGATAAACAACAAAAACATAAAGAAAAGAGGAGCGAATAAGATAAATAAAGATAATTGGAACAAAATGCACTAATTTAATATCTGATCCATAACGCAGATTTGATGAAAAAGGCGACGAACGCGATGAAAACGCACATTTTTACGATTTTAAGGGAATATAACGTGACAATCCCAATCTCGCAGCACACTAGCTTGCAACTGCTCATGTACATCGCAAATTCACTCATTAAACACAAACTAGTAGATGTGAAGATATTCTGGGACCATATAGCAGAAAGCATCCAATCAAACACTGAATAAACAGTCATGCTGTACAAATATCTTTGCGAACACTGTGATTAGAAAAATACGGACGTAATCAACGAAGGACAAGGCACACATGATTTTATTGACTAGAAACTACTAGTAATCTCACAAGACACCACACACACATAATCTCGCGCATATCTAAAATATATGAAGAACCAGATAGAAGAAAACAACTAGATAAATAATAATCCTCCACAATCAACGGAGAATTAATAAAAAATTACATAAAATGATATACCAAAGATATCAGAACAAACAGAAACAAACAACGTTTAACAAATTAAAACTTAAAACAGTCCTAAAAAATTTCTATCTAACATTTAGATCAACTCGATATTTGAATGCGCACTGCGAGAGTCTCTTCAACATTACAACACTTTTCAAAACAGCCATAAACACAAAACAAATTAGCAAATGGTAATATTTATTTAACAATTAAGTAAAATTGAATAAGACCAAATATTTTAATAAGTCGCTTTCTCTTGTTTACCTCATTTCGTTACAAATGCAAACAGTGTTCGCAAATATTTTGAGAATTCTTTCACTAAAAGGGCTTACGAAGAATAGGAATGATTCATATTAATGTTATTATAAATCAATAAATATTATTAAAAATTATACTTAACTTAATTAAAATCTGACTGTTTGTAATCCAAATGTAAACTCTGTATTAAAAGTTATTGACGTACGTAATAGTGCTCACTTTAATATTAGTTAAATTTTTTTGTTTATAAAAAGTTTGACATATAAATGAGAATGACATAAGTGAGAATGACATATAAAAAGTATTTTTGCTTAATTATCGTACTTAAATAAAGTCATTAGTTTGTTAAGAAAGATCATCATTAATATTAATTTAAATATCAATTTCCACACCAACATTATGGAACAATATTTTGATTTATAGTTATAACTTTCAAAAATCCAGTTAGCGAACGAGAAAGAATAAAATGTATTGTTACAAGAACAAATATCTAACGAGAAAATGTGGAACCAGGAATTAGTAAACGAGCTTGAAAGCAAATGCAATTAATTAGAATAGCTATTACAATTGTATGAAACTACCACTCAATAAAATGATTAAATTCAATAAGTAAATGTAAGTTTACAAACGAGTTTTTAGAACTGTTCTTAAAACAACCAATCCATTTCAATTAACACCAGTTACACACAAATATACACATAGCAACAGAATCGCATCAATGAATATGAAAAATATATCGCCAAGTTATCAGCGAGTAACGAGAAGATCAAAAGCCAATACGACGACTTGAATTCTAAAATATCAGACAAGCTGCAAGAGATCGAAAAAATCAACTCAAAGGACAAAGAAAAAGCTCTGGAAAATGCATTGTAGATAGATCCAGAATTACTGAATTGTAAAAACAGAGACATATAATACATCAAATAGCAATACGAAAATGTAAATAGAAAGTATATATGTGCGTAAGACGAATACGAGCTAATGAAAGAGTGGAACAACCAGTCACAAGGTTAAGTGTAACAACTAAAAGCGGAGATAACCAGGCTGAATGAAAAGCTGAAACTGAAAGAGAATACCTGCGAGCGCCTCCAAAGCGAATCTAAATGCCCATTGATGAATACTATTCAGGAACTACAAGCTTAAAACTAACAATATATAAATCACATCAACGAAATTAAAGCATAATATAGCTTGTAATTTTAACAATCTGAAAAAGAAAAACGAAATTTAATCTAAGAAATTCAATCTTAAACTAAAATTAACGAAAATCTCACATTTAACTTGAATTTAGAAATTAAATCGTAAATGAAAACCAACGAAACTCTAACAAAATATTAATAATAACCTATGATAATATATTCTGAGATAATATAAGATGAAATTGTTGATAAACTAAATATATTAAAACCATAAATGCTAAAAGATTCTTAATCATAAAAACTAGAATAAACTCTAGATATTAAATAAGAATCATAAGAAGATCAGTAAATATATGATTAGAAACGTTCATACCAAGAAATAGTTTCATCATTCTTTCAGAGCGCGAGAAACATTCTGGGAAGAGTGCTTAGAGATGAAGTATCGTCTTTAAGTTACTTAAATATAATTACTAAAGTATATTAACTTAAAAATCGTCAAAAATAGTTATTCATCAGCCATTTATTGCAAATGAATAAATAATATTTTGATTCTAAACAAATGGCACAAAAGTTTATCAATAATCTTTACAAAAAGTATAATACTGATTCTTACTAGGGAAAGTAGAGTTAGATTGTTACTCAAAATAACTTAGATACAGTAAGCTAATCGACTTAATAATAAAAAATTAACTAAATATTTGGAGCATAATAAAAAGAATAAATTAAAATAGAACCACAATAGCTAAGTGAAATTAAATAGAAGGAAGTGTCTCAGATATCTAAAGAATACCTTTAAAATAATAAAGAACAGCCAGTAAGTTAAAACTAATAATTCTCTTGTTAATAATAAAATACAGTATAATAGATGAATGAATAACAAGATGTAAAAAGCTAATTGTCATCCTCTGATGATTAACGGCCTTTATCTTAGCCTACTCCAGAAATTATTAGCAAAATATTTTACGAAGCCGCTAAAAATGTACTAAGTCGGTATTTTAATGTTTAATCTGAAAATATGAACTAACGCGAAATTAGTAACTAAATAGACCAGTTGAGTCAAGACCAGCAGTAAACTTTCTGGGAGAAAATCATGTAGATAAGCAACAACTACTTTGAAACAGTAGAAGCCGCTCAAAGTTATTTCACCACTACTTTTTAATCAGCATCTAAAATTATGCCTTAAATTTTAGAATACTAATCAGATGAATAAGAATAACTTAATAATTTGAACACTAGAATAAAACAAGAACCAGAAAGCAAAGAAAAGCAAGTAAATTAAACTATATAATATGAAAAACAACTCAGCGAAAAATAAAATGTTTTTTTGTAATAAAATAATTAAGTAGATCAGACATCAGCATAAATTATTAATAATTAACATTTGAGTGAATAAGAAATACTACAATAAACTAAAGATATTGAAAAATTCTAAACTAGTAAATAGAAAAATAAAAATAAATAAGATAAGAATACAATTATGAAACATAAAAAGGAATTTGACCAGTTTACATAAGCGTTGAAAAAAGTTTTGAATTATACATATTCTGATCAAAACATCTATTAAATGTCATAAAGGGAGATAATCGAGTTTATTGATGCAAATAATGCAACCTAATAATAAATGTTCTGGAATCGCGTTGGAATAGCGTTGGAATGCAAAAAATCAAGCAAACACGCACAAATATTTTATTAAACAGTGTTTTTGTCATTGATTCATTCTGAAAATATTAACATAATCAATCAAGAATAATGAACTTTATAAAATAATGAATTAAGTACTATGCAGACATTCTCCTTCTCCATAGTACATTAAAAGAGTCCATTGTCGTTGGCGATATCATCTCCATTGACAAGCTCACCGGCAGATTGACCAAGCTCGGTAGATCCATGCAAACCGCCCAAGATCTCCAAATCCTTGGCGTTCAGACCAAGCTTCTCCCACCACCAAGCGGCGAGCTCCAGAAGAGACATCAGGTGGAACACGTAGTGACCCTCCACGACATGGACGTGATCAACTCTCGCTCCCAGGGCTTCTTGGCCTTGTTCAGCGGTGAGACCGGTGAAATCTCCCAAGAAGTCAGAGAACAGGTCGACGGTAAGATCGCCCTCTGGAAGGAAGAAAACCGCTGCCAGATCAACTCCGGCGTGCTCTTCATCGACGAGTGCCACATCCTCACCATGGAGGCCTTCTCCTTCTTGAACAGAGTCCTCGAGTCCGAAATCTCCCCAGTCATCATCTTCGCCACCAACAGAGGCATCACCAAGATCAGAGGCACCGAGTACACCTCCCCGTTCGGCATCCCGATGGACCTCCTCGACAGAATGCTCATTATCAGCACCGAACAACTGGACCTGAACGACTTCCAAAACATCCTGAAGCTCAGGTGCGAGGAAGAAGACGTCGAGTTCGAGCAGAAGGCGCTCCAGTTCCTGGCCAAGATAGCCGAGCAGACCTCCATGAGATACGCCATGCAGCTCATCACCGTCTCCAACGTCATCGCCAAGCGCCAGAAGAGGAACACCGTCCACATGGACGACATCAAGAAGGCACACGACCTCTTCCTGGACGTCGGCAGATCCGTCGACATCCTGGACAAAATCGGAGGCGAATACATGTTCCACGACGGAGCGGACTTCGAGAAGCCAAAGAAGGAAACACACGCCAAGGCCGCCTCCAAGGCCAAGGTCGAGGTGAACGAGAACAAAGTCAGAATCGACGAGGACGAGTGATCTACGTGCTATTTATATTTTTATCGTTTCACTCGAGAACAGCAAATGATTCCATCCAGCCGCGAACTCGGCTAAATAGCTGGCGTGGTGGATCACGTGCTCATTAACAATAATAGTACGCATTAAAATACATAGCAGAAAAGAGAAGAACTATTTTCATTCCAAAATGTAGCTCAAGAATCCACAATCAGAAACCAAACAGAGATTTTAAAGTAGCAATTGTATGATTTGCAAAGCTAGATCCTAGAGGCGAATAAAAGGTTTCAAAGTGAACAGGGCAAACTCAAGTTGGCACATGAAAACATAAAACTATTAACTCTATAAGCCGAAATGAAATAAATATAAAAAACAACAGACTAAAATACATTATAATCTTTAAAACATAACTGTGCTAAAGAATAGCTCGTAATGTTAGATTAATCATGTTTTTCGTATCATTCATTAAATCTTTCATAAGAAAATCAGAACAAACTTCTTGAAAAGTAAATCCAATAGATGCAAAAACAGCTTGAACTGACTAACAAAAAAGTTATTAACGAATAACTCAAGCTTAGACTCGCCAACGAAACAATTGCAAATCTAAAAGCTGAAGTGCAAAAACAAGTTTCTTCTTCTGAAAGTTAGTATAATCCAGCTAACAAAGATTTTATTTTGAAGGATAAATCCGAAACCAAGAATGCAAATCCTCCCGTTTACTAAAATATAAATAAACAATAAAATAATAAAATGATTCTCAACCAATAATCACTTCTGCTACGACTCGCGTTAAAACAGACTTTAAAAGAAGCCGGGTACGAAGTTGAAACTCTATCTGAAAAAGAGATTTGCAACACAGTGCATTAACTCACATTGAAAGAAAAACGCCAGCTTAGGTTTTGGGACCGCATTGCCTAGTTGTGTTGCAGGTCCAAGTAGCAGATAGTTCACTTCTATCGCTAGACGTACAAAAGTCGCGTCTACAAGAACAAACCAAGTTAAAGAGTTTATGTAGATAATTCAGAATAATAAGTTTGTCAACAATCAGATATTTAAAAAGCTTAAATAGTTAGTAAAACCTAAAAGGATGGTTAAGTGATAATAAGAAAAAAGGGTACCCAATCTGGCTCATAACTAATATCATTCGCTCTTAGCAGAAATCGGTTATCAAGTAGAAACTGCATCTGATTAAGAAATCTGTAATCATGTTGACAAAATGTCACAGAAGTAAGGAAAACATGAAAATATCATTTTAAATTGTTCCTATGATTTATGTAATTGATTATTCAGTGGATGTTTTTGAGATGTACCAAAAGAGTGAGCCGATACTCAGTACATATCAAGGAGTGTTTAAAACCGTGTTCTAAAATCACTAAGATATATAGTGATTTTAGAACATATTTAAACAGGTTATAATATTTACTATTTTCCAATTTCACATTATTAATATGTCATTATGTGTCATTAGTATATCGCATATATTAAAACAGTTTTTGTCAGGATTTACGAGATGAAGATGGAATGATTAAATTGAGCGTTACAAATATTTGTAGTACTGATGATAAGGTTACAGTTAAGTGAGTCATTATATTTAAACTGTTTTTGTTAACCAATGAAGTAAATAGAATATTGTGTTGCTTGTTTATAAAATTAATTTGTGAATCATCTTAGTTTAAACAGTCAACAATATAAGATTATAGAGTTGTGTTTAAACACAGTTTGTGTAAATTTGTGTAATAATTTTATAATTTCACCATGTATCTCATAGTTTCGATGTATATCGACTTTCCACTCCACAAACAAAGTTATGTTGTTTATCATATCATTCATGGCTCAATTAATTATGCCGTCTTACTAATCCAAATGCGACAAATATTTATTAATCGACAATGTGCAATATGAATATTGCTAAAGAGATAGAGCTCTCAACTTGGTAAACATAACAAACAATTTTACCTTATCTCAGCATTCAAGCTTCTTGTTTATCAACACAGAAGTTACTAAAAATACACAAATAAATGCAAGTATAAACTACGTGAATGTTTTTGCAGTATTTGGTTTCCATATTTCCAAGCAAAGGATAAGTGACTGCGATGTGGATATTTCCGTGAATTTCTATGTGGTTAGTGCAGCGTTGCTTTGTCTTCAGTGCGAGCTAGAAATATCGTTTTCAAAGCTCACATTCCAAGCTCGAGGCTAAAAGGTGTCTGGTGTATTGATGCGCTGTGACAATCTGTATATAAGTAATACAAATATTCAGTTCAGAGTCAACAGCAGCCAGGCATCAGGCATCATAAATGAGGTGCCGCAAAATATGACATTCTAAATCAGTAACTCAGAAATAATTGGTCACAACTTTGGTTCAAAATGTGGATATTTGATCGGAGTTTTGAATATATTCATTGAAATCAATTAGAAGAATTTAATTGTGTGCTCAGTTGACGATAAGGTGGGAGTTTTAAATTCATTTTATATTGTTTCAGAACCAGAGTCATTTTCTTGTAATATTTGTGAAAACGGGAACGTTGCTTATGGAATTTGTGTTTCGTTTTTGGAGTGGGGTATAATACAAAATAACTTAACTGTTAGTTGCTAATTTCCATTTGAATATTAATAAGAGGTGTGTGTTTGTTCAGAGGGGTATGTGATTAATTAATCTGGGTGTGTGAATGTCATAAAAGGGTTGTAGAAATTGGAGGCGAAAACCGTTGACATGAGTGCTTTAAATGGTATTTAGTTCGATTTCGCTGAGTTTAAGGTGTTGATATAGCAGATAACAAAAGATTTAGAATATGCCATTGCTTAAAACACCTCAGAAGTGCTGAACATACTGTAATAATTACAAAACGTCGTTAATAGCAAGATAAGCACACACTTATTAATAAGAGAAACCGTTGTTTAAAACGTGAACGACATGCTTAATAATTTTGTTGATATATTCAACAATAATTTAGATTTGAACTACGAAAATATTTCTAAATAATTGAACAACTTAATAAACAACCTTCAAACACAAATAAATATCAACGTAACTAACCTTTAAAAACTAGTTCAAAACAACTAGAACGAACTAAACACATAAATCGCAAACAACTACTCGAACGTGAACTTAAATCTGAACAACACTTAAAACTAAGTATAATCCATATTAAACGAAATAATTTTGAACACAAGCAATACAAATATTTAATTACAAAATATAATCAAATATAATGTAAGCAGCACGATGCTAACGATAAACGCAAACGCAAACATAGTGCTGAATAATATCTCAAACCTAAGTAAAACTTCAAACTAAACTGTTAACAATATACTATTGCACATTACCACCGCAAACAAATAATTTACCGAGTAAACACAACTGATGAACAACACTATTTCAAATATAATAACTAACAGTAACACTATAAGCAACATTACGCTCGCAAACCTAAACATAATGGACAAAAACATGCAAAATCAAATACATAACCTCAAAAACGGGACCACTGGCAAAATAGTCTCATTTAAATTGTGTAATATCACTGATAGTAAAGGGAAAACAAAGATAGACGTGCAATGCATTTGCATCAACGATGAGTGCCTATAAATCACTAAATTAGATAAAAAATATCTTAAAAAACCAAAATGAATGTCAAATCTTGTGATGGTGTATATAATCTTGAGGCAAATATTATATTCAAATATATTTCAAAGTTATACAGTTATGGGATGTGGAAATGATTTTTCTTGTTTACTATGTGAGTAATTATATATTAAAATATTTTGCCACTTCTAATGCGGATGACAAATTCCAATAAATAATCTCAAGTTGGAGATTATTCATGAACTACTCATTAACACAAGAGGGCCAAAAATAAGATTTCGATCGTATTAGATCATAATCGACTATTCAAAGTCGGTATTTAATATTCCAAAAAGGAAAAATAGAAATTACCACATGCAATAAAAGGACGGCAATGACAAAAATAAACACGGTAGAAGATGTTTAGGGAAGGTCAACTAATTCACTTAACAAACTTAGGCAGTTCTGAAGCGTTTGTATTCTCTTCATTTCTGGGTCCAACGGAGGAATTCATAAAATATTGTACCAATCTGAACTAGTTATATCACTTTTTTAAGATGTCCCTGTGTAATTTCTACGTTTTAGTCAACAAAGCTAATTTATGAAAGATTTTATCTCGAAAATATATGGAGGTTAAGCTGGATTGGAGAAAAGAATAAGAGGATCCAACAATTGGTGTACGGACGCAATATGTAATTTATAACTAGTAGCGCAAGCACTGGACCTACAGAGGACCTCCATGTTCATCTTCACCTGGGTCAATCTAAACTATTTTATGTATTTCTTAATCACGAAAAACAATGGAGGACTTTTTCTTTCAATCTCAACCGGGAGCTCAAGATGAAGTATTGGTACTTCGCTTAATTAGAATTATAATTCAGGTAGTTACAGTCGCTTTCATTCTCAATATTCAAATAATGAATGCATTTTTGTTTCTTGAAGAATGGAATCAAGTGAGTTAGTCGGGCCCAGCATTAAATAATATATTGATGCTACTCTAAAACAACAGTTATTTTACTTATGATCTTCCACTTCCATTTCATAATGAGAAATCAATTTTCTTGATTGTTAAATTATACAACGTTGGGTAAAGTTGAAACTTATTATTGAAGTATATACAGAGTTATATACTTTAATTATTGTAGCACAGCTATCCAAGGCTCAACCAGGCCTTGATGTGATTGAAGCACTTTACAAATCAATAGTAAATAGAGTTAGTGAGTGCATTGATGAGGAGGGAGAACACACTCATTATTGAGCCGGACAGTGATATAAGTAAGATTCAAATAATAAACTTCATTCTTCTTCCTAATTCAAAAAAGCATTTCGAGGGCCCAGCACTGTATTAAAATATTTAGATTTAATATTAATAACTTATAGATTTAATATTAGTATTAATCAGGTGCGACCTCCCGTCAAAATTTACAAGTAAAGCGACGAACTAACTCAGTTTGTCTAAGGAGGCTATATAGAGTAATAATCCTTGTTAAGGACGCATTACATTAAGATTAGTTATAAATACGTTTTAATGGTGAGATTGGCGGTATTATTTTTGAGTAAGTAACATTTGATTTGTGGGCTGTCACGATTTATGAGATGAAGATGGAATGATTAAATTCAGACATATTATTGTAGATAAACTTAAATAAGCTATTTAAGTAAGTCATTATATTTGTTAGGTAGAAAACTTCGAAAACGATACGATCTTTAACTAATACCAATAATTATTATCATCATAAGTCCAGAGGCTGCGAACCTGCGAGTTTTGGTAAGAATGTGGTCGATTGAAGCGAACAATAAGTAGAATGTACAGTACTTTGAAATTTTGGAGTATTTAAATGTAATTTTACATATGCCGGTAAGTGATATTACATATTACGAAAAAATGTCTCATTTCTCTTGTAAATTTTGTTGCACACTCATTTTGTTTGAATTACTAGTTATCTATTAAATATATATCTATTAAGTATTCATTATTAAATTCACATTTATACTCTCGATACTATTCTTAAAAGCTTAGCTTTTTCTTATTAGTTCGTTCATATTCATATAAATGTCCATCGAGTTATACAGAATAGGAACTTCAATAGTAAACTAATAGTTCTATGTTAATCACATCAACAATATAGAAGCATAATATAGCGATATAGTCATAATATAGCGAATAAATATTTAACTTGAATGTAGAAATTAAATCGTAAATGAAAACAAACAAAACTCTAACAAAATACTAATAAAATGAAAATGAATAACAAAATTTAATCAAATAAATTGAAGCTCAAGTTAAGATTAACGAAAATGTCACACATTCTGAGAACAGCCTAGAACAAGAGATAGTATCTCTCAGTTTTTATTGCTTGCGAAAATGTCACACATACGTTCATGATCATATAAATATCCATTCAAGTTTCATTTAGAGAAGATTAAATTCAGCTCACTTTTTCTATTATTATTTTTCAATTTCGTCAACAATGTTTTGAATGAAGATGTTTCTATCAGAAAACAGCTCTTGTTCGATTTCCTTTGCAATTTTGAAGGGGCTTTTCACCCCGGAGTGCTTGAGCAGCTCAATTTTGATCAGGTCAATATCTGTTTTGCTCAGTCTGTCGTCAAATAGTGCTTATTAGAACACCTTCTTGTAGTACTCCATCAGTTCGCTCTTTGAGTTGAAGCCGAAGTCTTGGCATTGGTTCCCCATTTGGTTCCAAAAAATGTACTTCTAGCTCAGTTCCTCGATCATTTCGCACGTTTCTTTGTTCGAAAGCTCCTTCTGAACGTTCAGTTGCTTTTTCACGAGGGCGATGAATTTCTGTTCCTTCGTTTGAGACGATTTTGATTTCGTTTATTTCTGTTTTTTATTTTCTGGTTATTTTGTTTCATTTTAGATTTGATCTTCCTGTTTTTTGGTGCGCTTCTTTTTGAGGTCGGATTGCTTGATTGGCTCTTGGAATAGGAGCTCAACTGGCTCGGCTGGTTAGGGCTCGTCAACCTCATCGTACGGCTGGTTTTGCTTGGAGGCTTGCTCCTTGAAGTAGTTTGTGGTCTTCAAAACGCTCTGCTTGGTTCTGAGGGCGATTTCCTGGATGATTACCTGCCTTTGAGAAGCTTGCAATTTGAAGAGGATGTTCAAGCTGGACTCCACATCGTGATTTTCCTCCATATTATCGCTTATAATCTCCTCAAGCGCCAAGTTGAACTCCTCCTTCAATTTTTCGGATACAGTTGATTTTGACTTCTTTATTTTAGTCTCACTATTACTTTGACTTTAATCAACACTTTGCTCTTTTTTTAAGTTTGAGTCAGATGAGTTTACCACTTAACTAGTCTAGCTTTTCTTTATCTACTTCTTAGATGGAATCAACGCAGTTTTGGAAAATTCTGGTACAGCAGACTTTTCCATAATCTACACTTAACTGTTTTGTGTTTAAGAGAGTGTGTTTTACACGCCAAATGATTACTAAAATACTGATTAGTCAACTTACTTTGGGTTATCAGTTACAACGTTTGGAGAAACGCTAATGGGTTAGTTGAGTGATTAGTTAGCTTAAACTGGAAATGATTAATGCGTTTGATAAATACTATTTTCAATGAAGTTTTCAAACATTAAGGATTATTCACCAGAATTGTCGGCTTTTTCATGGTGAGAATTTACTTCATTTTAAGATTTAGGTAAATAAAGTTGAGTTAGTAGTTTTTGGTTCGCATCTTGTAATTTTTTACATTATAACGCTAGGTTTACACTTTCATCTTGCAACTTATTCAATTGCTCAATAAGTTATTCATTCTTTTGATTAGATTTGTTGAGTTAATCTTCTGTTTTCTTCAAACTACTATAAGCTAGTTGCAAAGCTGTTTCTTTTTGTTCTAAAAGATCATTTAAGTCTTGCTCGTCGTCACCAATGTCCTTGAGAACGTTAGCTAGAAGGTTGTCTTTTCCTCGTAATTATTCAAGCATTTTTTGAATAACTGTTCTTTCTTTATCTAATAATTCATTTAAAAGTAATTTATCCTAACGAAGATTTTAGATGAACGAGTCTTAATGTTTTACTTTTGTGGATACAGAATTATCCATGTTAGGAGTGGATTTAGAAGCAACGAATATATAAAACACTATAATAATAAGTATGCTTTCTTTATAGTTTTAAAACTCACATCTATTCTTTTATGTTTTAAAAATTTCAATTATTTAAACTGCTTCATAATATTGTAATTTGTATTTGATGATGTACTGAAACTGCTAATATTTTAAGATTACAACACAAAATCATACAAATAATTACAATAATTAGACATAATTTAGGTTCACATTTTGAGTGTTAATATATTCTTTTCAAAATGATTAATAATGTTTAGCTAAATATTACTGGTTATCTGTTATTTTTGATAAGGCAAAACGACACCATTTTCTGTTTATTAATAAACTTATGATACAAGTAGGTCTAAATATTATCTATTTAACTCCAACTTGTCTCAATAGTTATTGTTATGTTGTAAAGAAATAATATTTAAATTTACATTAAAAATTAACATAGTGTGGTTAAATATCTATTATTAGTAGTTATAGAAGGAAATTAATTAATTCTCACTATTACTCGAGTTATGGGCGTATTTTCTCTGACAATCAAACCCCGTATACCCCAGTATATGCAAATGATCCGCCACAATACTATAGTGCAAAAGATGACCTCCCGAGGAAGTTATATTTAATTATATTTATTTATCAAGTATATAAAACAACAATGTTAAAACAATATTATATGGTAAATATAATACCAATAATGATCAGGTATATAATATGTTACTATTGATTGTTCGGTTCAGTGATAAATAATTTAGTTGAATAATATTAAAATAGTATTAAATATTTATCAGTTATTTATTAGTTATTTATCAAGCAATAATTTTACTCAGTCCAAGTATGTATTCGAATTTTGAATGAACTGCACCAATAAGTCCAATTCATTGCTCATTATCATAATCTGATTGTTCAACATCGTGGAAATACAATTCTTCTTTAAAGTCAAAGAGATTCTAAATTTTTAGATCTTATTCTTGTTTTAGATTTTTCTTATTTTCCTGTGGGTACTGTGAACTTTAAGAATTTTGTTGTAGAACTTAAGCTCAGTTACAGTTGGTAATTTCTATTTCGATAAATCATATTCTTCTCTCTTTTCATCTTCTTCATCTTCGTTTGTTAGCCATGATTCTTCTTCACCTTCATCTTCACTATTAAAGAGTTAGACAGATATCTGATTTGGAAATTATTTGTGATGTTTTATTGGATTAAAATTTTGAATTTTGTTACCTTTTAATTGTAATTTCTTTAGTTACGTTAACCTTGCTAGAGGTGAAACATCTATTATATGTGCGTTTGTTATAGCTACTTTTTATAATTTATATAAACGCTGCAATGGATGCAGATCCATAACCTCTGTTGTATACATATCCCGCATTTTTAGTTCTTTAAGTTTTTTCAAAAATTATAGAGGCCATATATCTGAAATTAGTGTAGAGTTCAAAATCAGAATTTTTAGTTGTTTCAAAAAACGAAGTGGTTTGATATCAGTTATACTAATAATATTATTCATCCATAATTCTTTTAACTGAACGCAGTATTTAAGAGGTTCTAAACTTTTAAGATCACCAACATAATCTAAATCTAAATATTACAAATTTATAAAATTAGAAATAAAATTTATATTTAAAATTTAATTCCAACTAAGAAATAATTTTGTCAAGTTTGGTAGCTATATAGTTGAATCTAGATTTATTGTGTGTATCCTTGTCAATTCCAAATGCTATAATTTTGGAGAGTGCTTTAACCCTGATTAGTCTTTAAGTGGATTTTCGCAAATATCTATCTTTACTAAATTTGGTAATGCTAAAGTAAAAGAAGATATCCCACAATTTGCTATGTATAATTCTGTTAATTCCGTAAGTTATTCTAATGCCGAAATATTTGCAAAATAATTTTGTGATAATTTGAGTATCTAAAGGTTTTTAAGTTTAGAAATGGGTGAAATCTCAAATATACAATTAGAGAAGAGATCTAGTTCAATTAGACAAGTAAGAAATGAAACAAGATATACTAAACCTAGTTTACTTCTATGCTATATTTTAAATTTGTTGGTTCGCTTCACCAACTCTAAATCGAATGTTAACAAATTTCTATTTGAAGCATCTTCCAAAACTTCAAGAGGAATATTCATTTCCAAAAGATCCTTCATTTGTTATAAATCATTTATTTCCAGTTTTTTGGAAGAGCCAAAGAGATTCAGCAATTCTTCTTTACTTCTGATTTTGGGATAAAGCTCCATTCAAATCAAATTAGGAGCGAAAATATGAATAATAATTTCGAGTTATTTTATCGTTATACGCAGCTTATCTTTCAATAATCAATTTAATACAATGATATTATAATTTAGTACAATCTGATGATAGATTAACTTAATCTTTCTAACTTTGAGAAATAATTCTTATTTGCCTTATATTTAAAATATTTAATTGCAGTACTCTTTTGCAAATATTATCAAATATTTGCATATATACAGAGCACCGGCGAGTATTAAAATTTCGGAATTTTATGTTTAATGATTATTTTACATTTTAAAAACAGTTACATTCCTTTTTACAATCAAAATTATATCAAGCCTCATATTATTTATAAACATGTAGTAAATAGCTATAATTCTGATAGTAACGTACATTTGTAATTTTTATTATTCCACTTCAATGATGTGATTTGAAAAGAGAGAAATAAATTTTTATTTTATTTATGATTATTATTAGTTGAATTATTATTAGTTGAATTAACAATTCTGAAACGCGATATTTGCCCTAAAGATATTTAATATATCGGCTCACTCTTTTGGTACATCTCAAAAACATCCATTCAATAATCAATTACTTCAATCACAAGAAACATTTAAAAATGATGTATTCATTTTAACGCGTTCTTTACTCTTTTACATAAAGGACTCTATATTTTCAGTGTTAATTATTTGAGATGTCATCAAATTATATCAATTCAGAAATGATAGTATTGTTTTATACTTTATCGTGTATTAATATTTATATGTTATTTATGTTATTTATATGTTAGGTTATTAATTTTTCAGAGATGATGGATAAGATAGTTATAAGATATTACATCTACTGTGTATTTATACTTATTAAGGATATATTCATTGAGGAATAGTATTTAATGTATTCTCTGAAACGGTATGTTATATTTACAACTAAATATTAAGTTGTCAAAGATATTTATGTTTTTGTTGTATCGAGTGCAGCTAACATGGGATTCTTTGTCGTCATATAATTTTATATACCAATAACACTCTTTCAATCTCATGTAAGTATGCTCAACTACTAAACACACTTTAGAAAATGAAGTTTAATAATATTTCTCAGCTTATGAAAGACCACCTTGCTTCTCTATAAAAGGAAGCAAAAAAGTGAGAATTAACTTTTTGCATTCCTTTGTTTGTCTTGTTTCCAATCATATAATAATGTCCCAGTCAGTGTGCTACTTTCGGAAAACCTTCTTTTGCAAACTTTTTATCATGCTGAGAGCAGAATTCGACAACATCAACAAATGAAGTGAAATCATCTTAATTGGTAATATTTTATACTTTAATCATTGACATAAAGAGAAGCTTAATCATTGGGAATAAGTTCTGGCAGAGTATACAAAACATCTAACCTGGTCAAAAACACTACAAATGTTCAAGTATTAATTGTAAAAATAAAACCGTTTATTCTCGGAACGAAAAAACTAAAAAACAAAAAACTGCTCTCATTCTTTCTACTTGACGGCGGCGAACATTTGCTCGAGGCAGTCCACTTCAACGCGGCGTTCGGCTTCGCTCTGCTGCTCAACGAGGGCCCACACGTATTAGGAGGTAGCGCTTGAACTCGTCCAGGTCGCTTATGCGCGCGTTGATTATCATCACCTTCACGAGCTCGTTCACAATCTTGCACTGAGAGATATCAATTTTCTGTATCTGCTCAAGGAGGATCTGCTCGTTGAAAGTCTGCTTCCTGGAATTAGCATAAGACTGCAAACACGCTGAAGAGTCGGAGTTCTACGCCTCGAAATTGTAACACAACGCAACCGGCTGCGCAAACACAGTATGCTTCGATATATTAAACTGACGGAAATCAGTCTCGGGCGCAGACAAATTCAAACACTCAGTGAAATTTGACGGAAACATGTTCGGAGCATTCTGCATTTATGTGGAGCGGGAATGCAATTAAGCTAAGAATACACACGAATTAAATAAACACCACACCAATGGATATTCGATACATTCCAAAGTCATCATTAGAAGCACTAAAATATTTTAGATCCACAAAATATAACTATGACAGCGCTCAAGCTGTATATGCAGTATTTTATGGGCCTCAACACGAAAAAGTAAAAAATACCCCACATTATTGCGGAAATGGAGGATTATGCGGCGCAGTCTACGCAGCTGTGGATATTCGCCCAGATCTTGAAGATATAATAGTTCAAGACTTTTTAATTAACGCTAATGAATGTACATGTACAGAAATAAGACATATAGGCAAACTTCCATGTCATTAATGCGTTTAGTTAGCTTGTTAGCTATTAGAGGATTATTAAGTCCCATATCCAGAAATCACAGAAAAATATTGGTTTGAAGATAAACCAGAGGTTGAAAAATTATATGGTACAGGCGCTATTACTAACTTGAGCAATACAAGTTAAAGTGAAAATCTAAAAAGCTAAAATTCTACATCTAGATTAATGGAATGATTTTAAAGTAAAATATCCACATATATCACGATCAAAATCAAGACTCACTTATATTCATAGGACTGCGTTATAACTAGAAAAATTACTTGAGTTATAATCAAATATAACATAATTAAAAATATGGACTCCATTTAGTCACAGAAGTAAACATATGAAAATATCATTTAAAATGTTCCTGTGATTGAAGTAATTGATTATTGAGTGGATGTTTTTGAGATAACATGTTTTTTCTATAAACATTGCGTCACTCATTTTGAAATGCACTGTAAGTTTAGTTTTAGAGTTACAACAAAGTTATCTAATTCCTCAAGACATTTTGAGTACTACATTACCTCATTCAGAAGGGGGTAGCATTTTCGCTTATAAGGGGGTAGGTCAACTCGCTTACAAGGGGGTTGGACATGAAGTTACCCCCTTGTAAGCGAGTGAGGTTTGGATTCACACTACTTGTATCTTTCTATTAATTTTGATATTTACCACTTTACACCATCTCTTTTTAATTTACATGGAAGTGGATCGAGAGCAATCAGAAGACTATTATGTTGTTGACGAATTAATGGGTACTGACAGTTCATCGGCAACAAGAAGCTTAAAACAATAACTTGCATTTTATTCTAGTTTGCGATAATGCTCCGTGTCATAATATAGAAACTTACTTACAAGAAAATCATCACAATGATATTGAGATAGAAACCATCAAAAAATTTCTTCATATCATAAAATTGCCTCCTAATACAAGCAGTTTACTTTCACCATTGGATTTGACAGTAAATGGTCCTCTTAAAGCGTATTTACGTAAAATTCATCATCAATACGTGTAAGATTAGCAAGTATTACTGGCAAATGGACAAATAGTTGAATCAGGCGTTCCTTCCCGTTAACAATGTTAGAAACATGTAGCTTAGGCACTAAGAAATATAAGCTCAGAAACAATAATTCACGGGTTTGAGAAGGCTGAAATAATTTCCCCAATAGAAGTTAGGCAGATATCAGAACCTATTATTGTTATTCCAGAAGATCGCTTCTTTATGGCTTTTGCGGAGGATGAAACTGAAGAGTTGAGATGGGCGAAATTGTCAGGGACACATATTTTTAATCAAGAAATCGACCGTGTTCTATTCCCAATAATTTGATTGGAGTGGTGAATTATAAAATTAACATGGCTACATATTTTTGTATCTTTTAGCTACATTTTATGGTTACATTTGTTAAGTATACAGCTCGCTTATAAGGGGGTTGAAAATGGCAACCCCCTTGAGAGCGAGGTAATGTAGTAGTTTGTACTAAAAGAGTGCTGATATAGGGATGGTTTTTTGTACTACTTTATACTACTTTTGAAAAAGTATACTACATGTCGATTTTAACCGTAGAGAGACTATAAAAGTAATCACATGTTATCTTTTCTTTTATTAAGGTAAATAAGAACATTAACAGGTGTAAATATGTCAATATTCCTCCGATTTAGAAAATTAAGTTAATTTAAATTTGAAGTGGGAGAAATAAAACCAAGATAAATGAAGTTCCCCAGGGGTCATTAGAAAATTAAAATAAAAAGGAAAGGAAAGAAACTGTTATTCTTTTAGTTATATAACAAAATAAACTATACTACTTTTGAAATTTATACTACAATGTAGTATAAAAAACCATCCCTTTGCTGATATGAATATTTTGACAATGATTTTAAAAAATATATTTGATTCAAATTTAATATCCCACTCACTTAACTTTCATTTATACTTGCATGGTCTACGTTTCAAGCGCATGTCTTCGCGGGCGATTTGATTCAAATTTATAATAGGATAAAAGAAAATTATTGCACAGTGTGAAGTTCATCCATATTCGACTAAATAATATATAAAACTAATTGTTATCTAAAATGAGAGCTGTACGTACAGAGGCAGGGCTGATGTTACTCGAGGAATATATTCGATTTTTTTAGCAAAATACTTAGGTTATATTATTTGCTATTCTTTTACAATTTAATATTTCTTCAATTTCTAAATTTTGAAATGGATTCTTATAAAATATATTTAATCATTATTCCATCAGAATATAGTTAATTAGTAATGAAATAATTTATTTCAGCTCAAATATTATTATTTATTGAGATAAATTTAGGCTTTAACGAACAATTTTGATTGAATTTGAAAATTTATAGAAGATCAATATTAACTATTTATATATAACTAATTGTTTGGTTATATTAAACAAAGATTGGAGAAGTTTTACAAAACAGTGTGAAGTTCACACTTCAAATCGCAGACGAAGTTGTAATGTGTGTTATTAAATTAATATTACAAGCTTTGATAACTGAGTGTGATATTAGTATAGTTTTGATAAGAAATTGATATCATAACAATGTGTGTTTATCCGTTTAATTATGTAAAATACATCTGTTTGTACGTATTCTACATATCCAAATTCACTAATTTTAAGTAAACCATTAACTACATCGATAGCTTGGTAATATCATATCTGTCTATCATAAATAAATGAATATTTATCAAATTTACCTCATTAATCAGCGTTAGAGTTTTGAATGAACTGCGCCCATATTTCAATCTTCATGTTAACAGCCAGAATCTGTTCTTTGATTTTTAAGGTGATATATTCTCTCTGGCGAGTCATTGACTCTCTGAACTTTGAGGCTCTGTTTTCGACTTATATTTTTCTGATCTACTTGTGAGAACTGTGAACTTTCAGTATTTTGCTATAGAACATGAGCTCAACGTCAGATGGAACTTATTGATCTGATAGGTTATATTTTGAAAAATTTGGGTGGTGCTAGAGTGTATCTCTATTATTAATTTTGTTATTATTTAATGTCAAGTTTATAATTAAGCTAACTTCGATAAAAGAGAAACGTCCAATATGCATGCAGTAAATGAAGATATTTTTTCTAGTTTATACAATTGTTATAACGGATGCAGATCAACAATTTACGTATTATCCATTTATAATGTTTTTAGATTTTTCATAAACTGTAGAGGCCATATGTCAGCTATACTTGTTTCAGAGATACTTAATTCTGTCAGTTAAGTACAGAATTTAAGAGGTCCAATATTTTAAAGCTAATTACTGTGGTGTCCGAGCCAACTTTGATTTTAACAAATGTTTATGTAATAATTGCGCTTGAAAATTAAATCACTGTATTTATGCTAATTATAACATATTCAATTAATTCTGCGGTTCATTTCTTTTTCACTTCATCCTTCAAATGACGAAGCACACACGAAGCCGACGGATCACAATACAAGAGCGTCGCATAATGATGAGAATGTGAGAAACAGAATCACAAACTGTTGCAACCAAGAAATACATTGCTTGTTGCCTTCAATGTAGTCTCCAAACTGTTTATTCCATTTTTAAGCACTTTGAAGTTACAGGCAAGCTAGAAGCTTCTCATGCCGATAATAGTGTCAGAAAATTTGACTAAGCTGAGATTTTCGCGTTGTTAAATATCGCCAGAGCCATAGATTCGAAACTCGACGAATCATAGCTGAAAAATACTAAGCCCTTCGTGGAATTTCCATGTCTCTAACAACGGTATCTCGTCTCCTGGCCAAATTCAGTTTAAGCTTCTATGTTGCTAAGATAAAGCCAAAACTTACCGAAAAGCATAAATTGGAAAGTTTGAACTTTGCTCGAATGAACCTGAAACAACCAATTGAATATTGGAGAACTTTTTAGTATACCGATGAGTATCGCTCAAAATGCTATGCAAATCGAGCGAGTAGAGTGCTCAGAACACCTAAAGACGAGTGGAATCCGAAGTATTTTCTCGAAGTGTAAAATATGGACTGTTTTCGTGCATGATCTATAGTACGATTAGCTATAGATATAAGGGTCCATTATGGTTTATGCCGTGCGGTACGACCATGAATTCAATTGTCAATTCTTAAGTTCTCAGACAAGTTACACTTCCATCACTTAATAGCATAACTTGAAGTTGCAACAAGATAACGCCCCGACACATTTTAGTAAGTATATGAAAAACTTTTATACTGCTAACAACATTGAGCTCTATCGCTTTCCAGTAATGAGTCCAGACTTAAATCCACTTTTTCACTGCTGGAATCCACTGAAGTCAAACATTTCCCCTGAAGAATGTACCACATATGACTTATTAAATGAAGAAGTAAAGAGGGCGTTGGAGTAAATCTCGTTAGATATCATCAATCATTTGATTGACTCTATGCCCAAAAGGTTAGAAGAAGTAATAAAATAGAAAGGAGACGCTACTAAACATTGAGTTAATATATAGTTAAAATTAATACAAAAAATAGTTTTGAAATAGTTAGTATTTTTTGAAATCAAAGTTGGCTTGGCGACCACAGTATTATAATCTAAGTTTAAACTTTACAAATCTACGAAGTTAGAAAGGTATGATATTTCCATAATATTGTTCGTTGATAAATATAATACTTTCAAACCGAATAGATGACTGATAGTATGTAGATCTGTGGTTTCTGTTTCAGACAAATTTAATTTTTGTAATATAGGAGAATATTATAGGATACAAAGACTGGGGGGAGATATAATCTATTTATAGAACAGATATGATAAATATTTATACATATAATATTAATATATGGTGTTAGTTACTATGTATATAGATGTAATAATAGGTTTAACACCTCTTATTGTAATAGTAGATATGTACAAGTATAATAAAAAATAAACCCTCTAGGAATTGAACCCCAGAGCACAGGTAATTTATACCAACGCACTAACTATTAAGCCATAAAGTCACAGAAAAGCTTATATTATTAATTTATAATAGTTAATGTTGCATTGTTAATGTTATGTTAAGTTATGATTAAGTGATGTTTGATTGCATAATATAGTTATATAATATATCTATAGCTGAATTATTGAATTATAAAGACACTAAATTTTTCACTCTTAAAATTAATGAACTAAAAACAGGTTTATAAATGGCAGTATGCAAAGATAAATCGATCTACAAATTATCGTATTTATGTATTAAAATAAAAATTATTGCCAATCATTGCTATAACTAGTGTGGTAATGTGTTTCACCCAAGTAAATAGATCCAATATTATAACCCAGATAAGGATGGTGGCGATGTTTAATGGAGGGGAAAATAGAACAGAATGAATATTATATTTAACAAAAATGATACTATGATATAATTAGCCTGATTTATAAAATATTGCAAATCAAATTTCACTTGTTTGTTCAAATATATTTTCGCAGCTTCCTTCAGTTCGTCTCATCCTCTTCTGCAGTAACAATTGGACACCTCCATAAGCTCCACGTCCACGACTTTAAAGTTTCCTTTTAGCTTTCGTCTACAAAATTTTCTATTTTCCAAATATTTACTTCTTTGAAAACAGCGAAAAATGTCATGAGCGGATTTTGGATTTAACTCTGGTTTTGAAACAGAGGACCAATGCGGGAACACAATAACACTGGCCATCCTGACTTAGTTATTACTTCATGAGAGGAAAAGAACTTTAAGATTTCAACTTTAAAAAGAAGTTCAAAGTATCAACTTCTTTATATTGTGAACAAATACATATGCTCTCCTGACATCTGGATTGATCACGCTTAATACTATGTTATTTAATTAATTCAATCCATTTCAAAAACTAAAATTGAGCGCTTTTCAATTTCATGCCACTATAACTAGTGAATTTTAAACTCCAAATTTCGTCTTTTTGCTTTCTTTTTGATAAAATGCTCAAAAAACGAATCAAAAAGACACTAAATATCGATCCTTCATTGAATATATTTTGGCATTATCATCTTAAAATCTTTCCTCCTACTTTAACCCAAATTTTTGTGAATGATCTCGAATCTGTAAAACTAAATAACATGTAGAATATACAAAACTCACAAGGCTTTTACATCCTGGCCACCATCCTCCCAGATTTATCTATTAGCTTGTTACAACCGAGTGATAATTCAACTAAACTCGGCAATGTTAGTGTGTAGGATATTAATTCATTTTAATATAAATCTAAGTAAGTTAAATTAAGAAGAGATTAAAGTGCTGATATATCTTCAACACCTCTAAACTCACGACGAAATTTGATGTGTGTGATTTGAACTTTTTCTAAAAGATTTTAACCATGTATTCATAAGTATGTATTCATGCATTTAAAGCTGTTACGCCCATTTCCACCACTAAAAACCACCGAAACTGGCGCAATTTTCCTCACCTCAATAAATCAAAATTATTTTATATCTTTTCTCCTGGCCTAGCTAGAGGCATGCGAATTTAACTGGCATATTTTCTAATTGCCAAATAGAATACGAAGAACTACTGCAGCTCTGCGTCTGGTTCTAAATATGATGGTGTTGATTATAACACGAGAAAAGTGTTCAATTAGATATCCTGATTAAAGATAGGAATGTATTTACAATATATTAAATACTATTATACAGGCAAAGATGAACTATATACAGTTATTAAATGAATTTATGTAAAAATCATATCTTTTGAAATAGAAAGAGGTGACGAATTCCATTACATAATTTAAATTATTACTATAAAATTAATATATTTATATTAATGTACATTAATTATATTAATGTACATAATATATTTTAGTGTAAAATAATGTAAAATGTGATTGATTTTTTCAATTTCGTATTTATTTAGTATATAAAGACGTATATTTTCCCACTTTATAATTAAAATTAAATATTGTATATAAAAGATAACAGTGTAAAATTAGAATAATAAGATAATATTAGTATAGTAAAGTTCATATCTTTCATTATGACACGATTTAATTTTGAGATTATGCAACATAACGGAACATAGTGTTAATTTCGAAGCCATTTACGATCTTATTTTATTTGCTAGTATTTTAATTCAATTATTTCTTAGAAAAACAAAAAAGTGGAATAATAAAGTAATTTTGTTGAGTTTTCGTAAATTAAAATGAAATTAACTTATGAGAAGCAAGCATTAGAGAATCTACAAATATTTAATAAATAAAATATGTGATTATATGAAATATTAGTATATTATTATATTATATTAATAAATTTATCCTTGTTAAAAATTTGAAATTACAATATAATTGTTCTATTTATTTGTATAATGAAATATTTAATGTATAATATTAGGTTTTTAAGGCTTTAATAAATTAATTTCAAATATATTGTAAGAAACAATGTTATATTATCCTTAAATATATTGATATTGTTTTAACAAATTTGGAGTGGGTTTATTAATTAGCTTAGAAAGTCTGTTAAATAAATAATATTTTTAATTATATCTATTTTATATAACTTAAAATCTAGACAAACAACATACATTTATTTTTTAATACCTTCTTATTGACAACATGTGTGACACAGCTATATTTTCAGAATATTTAAAATCAAGTGTTTTTGGCACTTTTTAGAACTAAACGATTTGTTTGAAATCTAAATATAAATAGTAGTATAATATAAATAGAGCACATATTTTTGACACAATATATCATCTATTCACAACATTTTACTATGACAACATTTTTAGATTTATTAATTCAAAATGTAAGTGTTTAACATACCTCTAAAAATTTTCTATATTACTGTTATAACATATATAGATGTAAAAAATACAATCATTCCTTTCGGCTTTGTGCATCAAAAAATCACAAAAAGTGAGCTTAGAGGTTCTTCAACATAATTAAATGCTAAAACGAGTTTCTTCAGGTTTTTAATCTTGGAAACAGCAGAAATATCAGATATTCTATTATTTTAGAGGCTTAACTAGTGTGCTGGAGGAAGGTATTGATGTGGTTAAAAAAGGTCCAAAAATGATTGATGTTTTTTATGATAATATATATTATTAGGAGTCTATAATATTAATTAAAAAATTCCCGATACGGTTTGGACCGAACAAGACGCTGAAATAGTAGCCACTTCTTAAATTAGCAAACTACTATAACTCGCTAAATACGCAACGCCAGAGGAAACTATAAATATAGTAATCTAAATTACGTAGTAATTAATTAATTTAGCTTCATTATAAAAGTTGCGTGTAAACATAATCAAATGTTGATATCTATAATAGATAAACAATCGCGTATTGTATATTAACGACCTAACGAAATTAAAGTATATGTAGCTACTAATTTTCAGGTAGAAAAGAAGACTATATTGTCGCAAGAGTTTTTCTACAGTAGTAAATGAGTTATTATTAAAAATATAATAAATCATTTGGAGGTGAAATTAGTCACATTGCATCAAAGACTGTTAATATGCCGATTTAATTAATTCCATTTCAAACTAAATCTTACTAAGAATAAACAATTTTAAACATGTAATAAAACATGAAAATATTAAACTTTCAGTTCTTCCAATCCAATGAATGCAGCGAAATGTCAAAAATATTAATCGCCATAGCGTTGAAAAAGTATAATCTTTATTACATATGAAAAGGTCATTGTAAAATATAGCCTTAAAACGCCATTAATTTCCGCTACCGGTTTCAAGTAAAAAACCCCAGCACACTAGTGAGGCTTAGTTCAGTTAAGTTAGTGAGGAATTATATGAGATGGATATATTCTGTCTTTCTACCATAAAATCTAAGTTCTTTAGTTTTCTATAAGAATTCTTAACTAAAGGAAAGCAAATACCTATTTGAAGCATCTTCCCAGATTTTTGGTGGAATATTCATTCTCAACAGCTTTTCCATTTGCTCTTGATCTAGTATTTCTAGTTATTTGGAAGAGTTAAAGTGACTCAGCAGGTCTTCTTTGCTTTATATGATAACATGATTAAGTTGCATGATCACTGGTTGGGAGCGGAAATGTAATAATAATATGTATATATTATTGTGACTGACATATATGGTTTGTGGGACAGTTGAATACGCTGACTAACTACGGTAAAGTCTCACAAGTACACTAGGTACCTATATACAGTGGACGTTTCTGAAATGTAACCAAAGGCGTGAGCCGATAATTGATCTATGACCTATTTAATTTCATAATATTATATTATATATCATAATAATATTTAATGTTTTGTCCACACCAACAACATGGATAATTATTTTGATATGAAGTTATAACTTTCACAAATGCAGTTAGCAAACGAGAAAGAACTGAATATATTGATATAAGAACAATTATCTAACGAGAAAGCGTGGAATCAGGAATTGATAAACGAGCTGGAAAGCAAATGCAATTAATTAGAATAGCTGTTACAATTGTATGAAACCACCGTACCGCAAAATGATTAAATTCAATAAGCAAATGCTGGCTTGCAAACGAGCTTTTAGAACTGCTCATAAAATAACCAGTCCATTTCAATTAACACCAGCTATACATAAATATACACATAGCAACAGAATCGCATCAATGAATATGAAAAATATATCGCGCAGCTGTTAGCGAGTAACGAGAAGATCAAAAGCCAATACGACGATTTGAATTCTAAAATATCAGACAAGCTGCAAGAGATCGATAAAATCAACTCAAAGGACAAAGAAAAAGCTCTGGAAAATCCATTGTAGATAGATCCAGAATTACTAAATTGTAAAAACAGAGACATACAATATTACCAACAGCAATACGAAAACGTAAACAGAAAGTATATATGTGCGTAAGACGAATACGAGCTGATAAAATAGAGGAACAACCAGTAACATAGTAAAGTGCAGCAACTAGAAGCGGAGATAGCCAGGCTGAATGAAAAGCTGAAACTGAAAGAGAATACCTGCGAGCGCCTCCAAAGCGAATCTAAATGCCCATTGATGAATACTATTCAGGAACTACAAGCTTAAAACTAACAATATATAAATCACATCAACGAAATTAAAGCATAATATAGCTTGTAATTTTAACAATCTGAAAAAGAAAAACGAAATTTAATCTAAGAAATTCAATCTTAAACTAAAATTAACGAAAATCTCACACATTACGAAAATAGCCTAGAACGAGAAATTGCATATCTGATCAAAAACTAGGGACTCTCAATTTTTATAGCTGAATTGTATTAGGCCGTTAGTTCCGCACTAAATGCGGTTGATAACATCGATTTTAGTGTTGACAAAAATTAACTAGAAAAGAACTTATTCGCCACTGTTCAACAACTAGAAGATAGTTAGATTATCACAGAAGCTTTCTGGTTAGATTTGGCGAATAAACTACAAATAGAATTACACCTCACCAAGCTTCTGTACCATCGTGTTCAATATTTTTCTGAAAAGGATCAAAACTAGTAAACTTCTAATGTTGTTATCAAAATGGCTAAATTAATATTTGAATATCAATAAGAATTAAAGATATCTAAAAATTCTGTTTTATCTTAATAGAGTTAGATTATTTCTCAAAATAAGTTAGTAGTAAGTTAATTGACACAATAATAAATCAAAATATTTGGAACAGAATCGAATGAATAAATTCAAATAGAACCTCAATTTCTTTGTAAAACTAAGGAAGTATCTGAATATCTAGACAAAGAGATTTCGATAGACCTTTATAATAATGAAGAACAATCAGTAAGTTTAAATAAATAATTCTCTAGCTTATAATAAAATCTAGGCGATGATATGTCGAAAGAACATTTTTAAAGTAATTAAGAACTGCCAGTAAGTTAAAGCCAATTATCGAGATAATAATAAAATATAGTATAATAGATGAATGAATAACACGATATAATAAGCCAATAGTCATCTTTTGATGATTAACGGCCATTATCTCAACCAACTCCAGAAATTATTAGCAAAATATTTTACGAAGCTACTAAAAATGTACTAAATCGCTATTTTAATATCTAATCTGAAAATATGAACTAAACCGAAATTAGTAACTAAATAGAACAGTTGAATCAAGACCAGCAGGAAACACTCTGGGAGAATATCGTGTAGATAAGCAACTGCTTTGAAACAGTAGATGCTGCGTAAAGTTATTTCACCACTACTTTTAAATATACTTATTATAATACACCTGATATTTTTGAAGTCAATTTGAACACTAGTTTAGATTAAGTATCTTAACCTGAAAATGAAGGAAAGCAATAAAATATAACTAATTAGAGTATTACTATAAATGAACAATAAATCAAATCATATGAATAAGAAACTGAAAATAAGTAGAAATAGGACAATAAATAAAAAGTTTTAGAGACCTAAAAATTTGATCAGTTTACTGTGGCAGTGAAATAAGTTTTGAATAAAATGTACTCTGAACAAAACTTCTCGAATATGGCACCTAAAGAGTTATGTGTATTTATGAATTCTTAAAAAAGATTGGCAAAAGGATTCTGGGATAATGTGGCTTAGTAGTGCAACTAAAAATTAAAGACACTAATGTAATATTATTCCAGAACATATTCCAAAGTTCTATACTCAGAAAAACGATAAAATGATAAAACGTTAATTTAATGTACAGTATAATAAGTATATTAAATGAAAAATGGATCAATATTTACTGTACATGATATCGCGAAATTCCTAAATGAGAAAGAGTTCTCAAAACGAGATTTGTTTATCTTTGATATTGAACATGTAGTTGCTGCAGAGCTTAAGAAACTGAAGAATGAAAATAAAAAGTGAATAGTATTTAAGTAGTATTTATAATTATTTATATGTTAAAATCGGCAGTACTAGAAGTAGAACTTTAACTAGCGTGGTAAATCTCGCACAAAATGCCTACAATGTCACAAAAATGGAAGTAGAGAAATCTAGAATGTATGAGAAGGAGGTAAAGAACTACCTTGAGTTGCAACACTTGAACATCCAATTGAAACTTAAAGTGCAACCTGTCTTTAGAAAAGCAAAACCCAAGAAGAAGAAACCTGGAGAAGCACAACACGCCGAAAAAGAAGATATTTCAGCAGTCTCTAGCAAGGAAACTTGCTAAGATAATTTTAACACTGATGAAATCTCTGATGAAGTACGCAATATTGAGGACATCATTAACATCCACATTGATCCCGAACAACTCGATCCGCTCAGGGAAGATAATTTTCCTGAGTGTAGCGAGGACTGAAAAAATAACATGACTCACCAACACATAATCCGATGAATACGGATAATGCAAATATAACAAATAAAAAGAAAACACACATTAAACTATAATCAAAACAAATGAATGACAAAAGAAAATATATAATACTGAAATATGAATTAAAGTGAATTTGCTATTAAAAAGAGCAATATAATCTTATCCAAAAACAAAAGTTTCAAAATATTTTAAAGTAATTATAAAAAATACAATAAGATAAAGAAAAATCTGATTTAAATGTACAATTAATGTAAAAACATACTTTCTACAAAAAAGATCTTAAAAGTCTTTTAAAACCATAGTAAAAACTAATTAAACCACTACACACATACGTAATATTATAAATATTATGTATATATGTTTACATTTCATACCATAAAATAAAGTAAAATAATAACACATGACACTCACTATTTTGAAGTGAATTATTTAATTTTTATATTTAATGCTATATATAATCAGCAACAACATATATCAGTTAAAATTGATATAACTCCATATTCGACTAAATAATATATAAAACTAATTGTTATCTAAAATGAGAGCTGTACGTACAGAGGCAGGGCTGATGTTACTCGAGGAATATATTCGATTTTTTTAGCAAAATACTTAGGTTATATTATTTGCTATTCTTTTACAATTTAATATTTCTTCAATTTCTAAATTTTGAAATGGATTCTTATAAAATATATTTAATCATTATTCCATCAGAATATAGTTAATTAGTAATGAAATAATTTATTTCAGCTCAAATATTATTATTTATTGAGATAAATTTAGGCTTTAACGAACAATTTTGATTGAATTTGAAAATTTATAGAAGATCAATATTAACTATTTATATATAACTAATTGTTTGGTTATATTAAACAAAGATTGGAGAAGTTTTACAAAACAGTGTGAAGTTCACACTTCAAATCGCAGACGAAGTTGTAATGTGTGTTATTAAATTAATATTACAAGCTTTGATAACTGAGTGTGATATTAGTATAGTTTTGATAAGAAATTGATATCATAACAATGTGTGTTTATCCGTTTAATTATGTAAAATACATCTGTTTGTACGTATTCTACATATCCAAATTCACTAATTTTAAGTAAACCATTAACTACATCGATAGCTTGGTAATATCATATCTGTCTATCATAAATAAATGAATATTTATCAAATTTACCTCATTAATCAGCGTTAGAGTTCTGAATGAACTGCGCCCATATTTCAATCTTCATGTTAACAGCCAGAATCTGCTTGTTTATTTTTAAGATGATGCCTTCTTTCTGGCGAGTCATTGACTCTCTGAACTTTGAGATTTTGTTTTCAGCTTAAATTTTTCTGATCTGCTCATGAGAACTGTGAACTGAGAGTATTTTGTTGTAGAACTTTAGCTCGTCTGTTGTCGGAACCTCTTAGTCGTGCAAACGATATTCTGAAAAATTATTGTGGTGCTAGAGTGTATCTTTATTGGTAATTTTGTTGTTTCTAAAATTCAATGAATCTAATTAAGTTAACTTCGACAACGGAGTGATATCAATTATGCATGCGTCATATGCAGAAATATATTGTAGTTAATATAAGTTCTACAACGGATACAGATCAACAACTTTAGTATCATCCATGTTTAATGTTTATAGATTTTTCATAAATTGAAGAGGCCATAAGTCAGCAACACTTGTTGTAGAAATTCTTAATTCGGTGATTTAAGTGCAGAATTTAAGAGGTCCAATATTTTTAAGTTGTTTATTACAATTTAAATATAAAATCTACAAATCTACGAAGTTAGAAAGGTATGCTATTTCCGTATTATTGTTCGATGATAAATATAACTATTTCAAACCGAATAGCTGACTTATAGTTCGTATATCTGTGGTTTATGTTCCAGACAAATATAATCTCTCTAATTTAGGAGAATGCTATAGCCCAGATTTATCTTGTAGCTTGTTATCGCTGAGTGATAAATCTACTAAATTTGGTAAAGCTAGAGTGTATGAAGTTAATTTATTTTTAGATAAATATAGGTGAGTTAAATTAAGAAGAGATTAAAGTGCTGAAGTATCTTCAATACAGTTTCTTGTTAAATCGAGTTTCTTCAGGTTTTTGAGCTTGGAAATGCTGGAAATATCAGATATTCTGTTGCCTGAGAGGTTTAGTTCGGTTAGGTAAGTGAGGAAAGAAATTAGATAGATATGTTCTATCTTTCTATCATCGAATGCAAATTATTTCGTTTCTTATATGAACTCTTAACTAATGGAAAGCAAATTCCTATTTTACGCATCTTCCCACACTTTTGGTGGAACATCCATTTTCAAAAGATTCTTCATTTGTTGTAAATTACATATTTATAGTTTTTGGGAAGAACCAAAGTGACTCAGTAGGTCTTCTTTACTTTTGATTTCATGATTTGGTTGCATGATAACTTATTGGGAGTGGAAATGTTATAACATTTGTTAATTTTGAATCCCTTAATAATACAGCCCATCAATATTTATGATTAAAAGTCAGTATTCTATAATACTGAATAATACAATTTATTATTAATCTATTAAATCTATGTTTTATGCTTTAAATATTATATATACAGTCATATTATAGTAATTTAAATTTTAAATAATTGATGTGCTTATGAATGATATATTTTGCTTTTTATTTATGTATTTTTAACTTCTCTAAATATAGCTATGGAGTGGATAAATTATAAAACCATCAGATATTTAGTAAATCACACAGGGTTAAAAATATAGCCATCCATTGTCTATTTTCTATTGCACAATAAGGGTTTTTCATTGTCCCAGACAATAGAATACAATGAAGTAAAGGACAATAAGAGCATTTATTTCATTGCTAAAGTGGAATATTTTACACATATATGCATAAAATATAAATGTTCGCGCTCCAATATTTTCCACACCTCAATAAATGCAACTTGAAAGTCAATCTTTACAATTATGATTTAAAAGCTAAAAACTGTTTCAATAATATTTATAATTGCCTCTTATTGTCTAAGCTTCATTTTAGCCATAGGAAAATGAACAAAAATGACGAAAATCAAAATATTTTATTTGACTCCATATTATAGTGAATATGTTTGAAATATGATGTTAAAATTAAATTTACAATATATTAGATGTATAAATACTGTAAAATAGAATTAAAGAAAAAGTGACAAAAATCTTATTGTCATTTTATCTGTAATTGTGATACACAATAGAGACAATGATTGCCTTATTGGCAATTATTGTCAAAAGTGCTCTTATTGTCTATTGTTGGATTAAAAATCTACAGAAAATTAAAATATACATAGGTTGAAAAATTACTAGTAGTTTTAGTTAAACATTTTATTAAAAATCTACTTTGGAGATATGTTTGAGCTCTAGTGAACCTGTGGTGACAAATCTGATTTGAAATTGAAATTTTCGTCTATATATATTTCCCTACTATTCTATTATGATTATACTGCATTCATGCATCTCCCAAATTTCACAGGCTCTGACCCGGGAATTTTTTCCCTTGCTGCCTTTCCCCGTTTTATATGACGTCCCAAAATAGACAGTGTCACTATAGGTCTCTAGTGATAACCTTTTATTATTTTTACTAAAAGTTATTGCATAATATGGGATAACATAAGACTTATGTCATAAGTATAAATTTCCACCCCATATGAATTAATGTAAGACAGCCAAATCCAGAACATCGAGCTTTAATTGCTTTAGAGCCAATTATAAAATGAAATTCGCGATAAGCAGTATTTTCAGCAGCAGTATCTTGAGCAGCAGTAACTAAACATGCAGTTGCAGGCTGATTTGCAGTAGTACGCGGAAACCAGTGATGTGCTGTAAAAGCAGCAGCTCGTATCATCTGCTTATTTTTCTCAGCAAATTGACAGTCAAAGACAAGAGATCGACGATTTGAAGTTGTTTTCCTCCTCTAAACATGAAAAATTAAGTACTCATTAGTAAGAGACATAATTTCTCTTCAATCAATTCCAGCAGTATCTCGCTCCTAATTACCTTTACTAAGCTTTGCAATCCAATATAAGCTTCAACATAAGCAGCTTTACTTCAGTGTAAATATTGTGCTACATAACGGATAAGTTAGTTTCAGCTAATTTGTTAACGGAAGAAACGTTTTGGAAATCCCTCTCGAGGGAAATGAACACAAGCCAATACATAACTCAGAGCGTTTACTACAGAATAGTTCAGCAGTTCTGCGTCCAATATACGAGTAACATTGACAAAGCGCGTTTTGAGCGTTTGCGCGCTGAATTCGACCTGTTAATTCAAGGTAATGGTGAAGCAAACGGCTCTCAAAAGTTAGTTTTCTCGGGTGTTCCGTCTCAGGAAAACGAGCAAATAAATCAGCACAAAACGCACTAATACGAAGCAACGATTTAAGAATTACAAATATAAAATAACTAATTGTAAGAATAACTAAATAAACAAATTGTACAGAATGAAACACTCGTAAATAACGGAGCACAAATGGGGAAACTCGTTTTTCAACTACAAAGCGAGCAGAGCGCGCTCTACGACAGAATCTCAGAACAAAACTCAATCCGCCAACCCACGAACCCAATTCCAGAAATTAACATTTAAACCGAACAAATACCCGAAACGAATATATTGGACGCACCAGAGCAAATTCAAACTCACAATCAAGATACACCCCTTGTGAACGAAATAGAACCACAAAATAGCTCAAAAAGGTCATTTGCTGAACGATTAAAAGAAAAAGAAATTGATTTAAACGCGCTCAGAAATCAACCAATTTACTTTTCACTGAACGACTCAAATATAAAACTCACCCCTCCAATTCAAACTGAGAAGAGATAATACGTTACCAAACCCATTAAAAGGAGAGACACTGACAATCAAGATAATGTGATTGAAGTGGATCAAAGAGAAAACAACATTTAAACGAACAAAGAACAACCAAATGAATATCAGAAAGAAGCTCAGAAAGAATAGTAGAAAAGTTAAGAAACTCTAAATAATGTGGCTCAACCATAGAAAACACCAGCGAAGAACAGTAGAACCCCAAAGAAAGTAACCAGCCCACAATTTGAAGAAGTCGTGTCCATTGACGAATCAAGTGATGCTGCCCAACCGATTATTAATCAGCACCAAAGGAACTAAATCAACCAGCACATGGAACAAACGTTTACATTCACCATCAAAAACATTCTCGGACGCGTTTACAAAACGGACATCCAAAACAAAACAAATACAGAACTTAGCACCATGATCGACACAATGCAACCAAAAGCAAGCAAAGACTTCTGGAAAGAACTGGTAGTCATGGCCAAAGAATGCTTCGACAACGAAAAAATGGCACAAAGATACTACCAAACGCAATTCAAGAAAGTAGTCTAGTGAACTTTATCATTTAATTAAATTATGTAATTATTTATTCCCGATATTTATTGAATTATTAAATATTTGAGGTAAGCACAGCGCTATAGACAATATAATATATTATTAATGTTAAATTGATATATTATAATAATGATTTATAATAATGATAATTAGTAGTGACGCGCTTGTGGCATGGTTAAGTGTTCCATTAATCGTAAACGGTAATACCAGCAGAGTCTTGGCTAACGAAGACAGCAGCATGGCCACCGATGGAGCCATCATAGAAATAGCCGCTGTATTAGAAGTCGAGTGGTCCGAGAATACATTAAATACTATTCCTCAATGAATATATCCTTAATAAGTATAAATACACAGTAGATGTAATATCTTATAACTATCTTATCCATTATCTCTGAAAAATTAATAACCTAACATATAAATAACATAAATAACATATAAATATTAATAACGCAGTAATAACACGATAAAGTATAAAACAATACTATCATTTCTGAATTGATATAATTTGATGACATCTCAAATAATTAACACTGAAAATATAGAGTCCTTTATGTACAGGAGTAAAGAACGCGTTAAAATGAAAATGTCCTTTTTTAATGTTTCTTGTGATTGAAGTAATTGATTATTGAGTGGATGTTTTTGAGATGTACCAAAAAACTGAGCCGATATATATATATATACAATATCTTATAACTTATAAATAGAATTTTTGAATATTATATTTTCAGAATTAATACTGACATCACTCTATAGATCATTTTTTAATATTTCTTGTGATTGATACATTTTCAATCATTATATATATATACAATACTATAGAATTATAGTTAAAAAAGCTGTTGATTAAATTATAACTAAACACAATAAATTATTTAACTAATAATAGTAATTATACACACATCAAATCATTTTAACTCTATCAACTAAGTATATTGTATAACATACAACATTATTTCTTTTTGGCATTACTCTTCTGTATGTTTGACGAGTTATAACTCCATGCGAGACATTTGGTTAGAGGTATTAGGGTGATTCTTATTGAATCTTGATTTAGAAAGGAAAGGAAATTAAAAATAATCGCTATTTTAATTCTATATTTAATCACTTCTTTACTGATGATAAGATTACAGTTAAGTGAGTCATTTTATTTAATCGCTTCTTTATTGGTTAGAATATATATTTTTTAATATTTAATAACAAAACTATTGAAAAATGTTAAACAAGTTAATATGATACTCTTATTTGAAATGTACTGAAAGAAATGTGAATTTTGAAACTATTTATGGATACATAGTATATATTCAATATACTGAACTATTAAGATTGAATGAGTAAATTGAGCCTTAGTACTGAAGGTTACAGTTAAGTGAGTCATTTAATTTTCAATATACTGTATTAAAAATTAAAAGATTGTAAATTTCAACTTAAATCTCATTAACTATTTCAATAATACTTTAATTTACAGATGATATTTATAAATTTAAAAGTACATAAAATTTTTAACAGAATCTTAGAATGTATAATGCGATAACTCTCTAATAATAATGAATATATATAGTATTAATGATCCACTTCAATGATATTTTACTTATATTCATTAAGTTAATAGTTTGAGTGCTTCAACGAAAACGTGACTCTGGTAGGAAAGCAGTCGGAGAGCTCTTTCTACCTGCGAGCGAATATAAACCCGAACTGCGTGAACTACGCTGGTTAGGAAATGAAGGTCGTTCTCAACTTCCAAGATGTTGTTATTCCGCCAGCGATGAGCACCGTTTTCCAAACCTTTGTCGCCGGAGATAACTTGGAGGTTATTTTCGTTTTAGATGTGTCCACGTTCCGTGAAAGAGAATCCATCGGCCGATTTTACAATTTCATTTGGAGACCAGTTCTACTACCCAGGCACGATTCCAGTAATTCAACACACCAGTTTGGATACAAGGCACTGCTGGGACGACGTAAAATTTTCTGTCGATAGAGACTGGGCCTTCAACATATCCGTGAAGCCGCTCAAATGCCAGATTTCGAAGCTGATATCTGTTAACCTGCAATATTACAACGGAAGCTGGATGAGCATCCCAATTATTCCAACCGCCCCAATAGGTCCATTTTCAGGTTACAAAACAGGCGACTTCAACACCCTCAATGTATTTTTCTTCAACACCAGTTCTGATGGAGATCTAGTTAACGCCAATAAAATAGTCGACTTTATAGAGTTCTTCAAGCTACATTTGAATGTGAAACTCAGATTCAGAGTCGAGGAGAACGACCTTTCCGCCAGCATCCAGCTCGTGTACCAACAAGATATCGTTCAGTACGGAAACGCTCTTTCAGTTGTGGCCCAGCCGCTTCCGACTAGGTGCACGCTTGATACTTGGTACTGTTTTACCACGATGTAGAATCCAGCTCTTGTGGTAACTACATTCAACACAATTCCAGGAGGAGTCTCTATCTTTTGCCAACAATATACCTACGACGAAGATAAACAGTTCGAGAACCAGGCCTCCTTCAGGCTTCCAATCGCCAACTTCAAGACAAGAAAGGGAATCACCTACCAATACCACAGGACCATCGCAATTAACGAGACGAAGCCGTACTACTACCTTACCTTCATCCAGCTTCAGGACGCCGACGGGAAGATGCTCGCAGGCATTTACTATTCCGGCCAGGCTCAGAAGTCCTGCTTCGAGCACATGCAGTATCAGTGGTTCAGCAACAAAGTGTGCATTAAGGCCTTCTTTAAAGACAATCCGACCTGCCGCGCCCGCTTCCTCACCAATGGGGTCGTGGGCCAGTTTGTCGGTCAGGAAAACAGCCCAGCTGACCCTAACGACCCAACTCTTAGGAATACCTTCTTCTGGATGAACCTGAACCAACCGGTAACAGAAGCCTGGTTCGGAAGGTATAACTAGATGTGCATGGGAGAACACGACGGGTCTGGAACTTTTCAGGGTAAAAATATGACCTACGGAACCTTTTCGCAACGAATCTACGACTTAGGAAAATATATCCAGGTACAGCCCACGAACATCACCGTCAACTGCTGGTTCAACTCCGCCTTCGAGTTGGACTTTATCACGAGTTGGTCCAATAATATGAAGTCCCGGGCGCTCGTATGGATTTACCCAGCGGCTTCTGGCATAATCATTATGTCTATTGTAATTATAGTTGTTTTGTGGAAGAAGCAGATGTGATACGCTTATAATTGTATATATTTCGATTAAACTGCTTTTCATCGGACTATAAGTATTAATTATTCAGATGTATTTATGTCTGTTAATCAAAGACGATGCCGAAGATATTATATATTGGTTGGTGTTTCCTAGGAGTGAAAAATAAACAAGCGATAGATTTAATCATATTCTATTATTTTCAATCCATGTTTACAAGTGATCAAGTTTTATTTATATGAGAATAAGTTAGGTCTTTATATGAGAAATCATATATCTGATACACGTACAAAATCATTTATTTATTTTCCAGAGTATATAATAATAACATGACTCACTCAACAGCAACAATCCAACAATACATCTAAACGCAATAAATAGGTATATACTAGTTATTTTACTATAGCTAAGTAAAAATAATATATACTTTAATAATTCTCGTGGTTAGTGAATTTCCAGTTAATTAAAATGGTTTTCATCTTTTTTCCAATCTAAGTGATTCTGCTTCCTCATTTATGTAACAGCTTTAATGTATTTACTATGTGTGATTTATGTATATACGCGAGTGTATCTAAGAGTCTTCATTTTACTAGTATTTCTAAAACCAATCCTCATGAACGACCCAAATTCTGAAACTCGTGTTCCACAGGTCCCTGGTTAATAATATAGTGTATAGAACTTATCTGACTAATAAGTATTAAGACCGCCGTCATAGGCTCAACAAATTAACCACACCCAACAAGAATCTGGATAAAATCCCAGAAAACCAACAACCTTCTAATTAACCCAAGTAAACGAAGCAGAACAGCATAAATTCATGCTAAGATGCGTACACCTGACTTACGTCGACCTAAAAGAAATTGAAGATTTTTGCGCAATCTCTAAAGAGCGTGTCCCAATAGATATAGATCAGGCACAAACACTATATCAAAACTATACTGTTGCATATCATCAAATTAACAATGCCAATTTCGTGTTCGTTTCAGCTAACCTTGACTAAGTTAACTGCAGAACCACATTTGGAAACCCAAAGAAAACAGAATATGCCAAAGTCCAAGTGGGATATATAGGAGACATGATATACATAGATCATAACAGATCACTCATAGAGAATATCTAAGATAGCCTATTCAACCTAGTCATAATCTTTGAATTCCTTGATAGAATAGAGATAATCCCTATCACAAGCTGTACATCTATAAACAATAACATTTTCTCCTTTAAAATAGGACAGTATGAAATTCTCTAGAACCTGGAAATCCAATACTTGATATCCGTACATGCTTTAATCCAGAAGTAAAAAGAAATCGCTGGATACGTCCCACCAGATCTAAATTTCTCGCTTACTGCAAGGAAGATATTGACATATTAAACATTCCCAGATATCTTCCAAATCATGATGACTACCACAATGTAGCGAATTGCCTATACGCACGATTTCTTAGATGCTCGGGAAAGCGCATGGAGATGCTCGTGCGATAATACCGACAGAGCACTAAGCGACATGATATAGCATATATTCTCAGCTGATTCAACGTAATGGCACTCTATCAGTGAAGTGGCACCAAAATAAAAATATGGATCATAAATGGAAAATAATTTCCTACTATACAAATGCTCACATTCGAGTTGCAAATAAATTATGCATGACACTAAAGGCATAGAATAACACCTGTAACGTGCTATGAAATCGACAAATACATTGACCAAAGAAGCACACACAGTAAAAGATGTATATACGCCTTAATTCTATGTCCTTCATTGCAACTCCAAAGTTATAGATGATACATGGCTAAAATACCACACGAATACTGCAAATCTTCCACCAACAAGATTTACCCCTATGAATACAAGAGTCCCAGACGTAATAGTTGATGACACGTGTATAAAACAAGATTGCACGATGAAACCAGAAACTTTGAGAATCTTAACTGATACGCAATTCACAGAGAAAATTACATATTCGTTAAATGAAATAGCGAATCAACCAACTACGGAATTCTTTAAAAGGAAACTAAAGTTCATAATGAATTAATGTAATAATGAACTATCATTGAATACATTAAGGCGTATCCTTTAAAGCTTCCGATCATGCCACTTCTTCAAAAATAAGAAGAAGAAAAATAAGCCGAAACATGACAAAAAACCTGGATTAAGCAGTCTAGACCTTGATAGAGCCGTTTAATTGGTATAATACAATAAAAACATCTCAAAAACCTATAACTTCTTAACAAGAAAACTAGACTGCCCCAAACAACTACAGTTATGGGAGGTGGAATTGCTTTTTCTTGTTTACTATGTGAGTAATTATATATTAAAATATTTTGCCACTTCTAATGCGGATGACAAATTCCAATAAATAATCTCAAGTTGGAGATTATTCATGAACTACTCATTAACACAAGAGGGCCAAAAATATGATTTCGATCGTATTAGACCATAATCGACTATTCAAAGTCGGTATTTAATATTCCAAAAAGGAAAAATAGAAATTACCACATGCAATAAAAGGACGGCAATGACAAAAATAAACGCGGTAGAAGATGTTTAGGGAAGGTCAACTAATTCACTTAACAAACTTGGGCAGTTCTGAAGCGTTTGTATTCTCTTCATTTCTGGGTCCAACGGATGAATTCATAAAATATTGTACCAATCTGAACTAGTTATATCACTTGTTTAAGATGTCACTGTGTAATTTCTACGTTTTAGTCAACAAAACTAATTTATGAAAGATTTTATCTCGAAAATATATGGTAGTTAAGCCTGATTGGAGAAAAGAATAAGAGGATCCAATGATTGGTATACGGACGCAATATGTAATTTATAACTAGTAGCGCAAGCACTGGACCTGCAGAGGACCTCGGTGTTCATCTTCAACTGGGTCAATCTGAACGATTTTAGGTATTTCTTAATCACGAAAAACAATGGAGGACTTTTTCTTTCAATCTCAACCGGGAGCTCAAGATGAAGTATTGGTACTTCGCTTAGTTAGAATTATAATTCAGGTAGTTACAGTCGCTTTCATTCTCAATATTCAAATAATGAATGCATTTTTGTTTCTTGAAGAATGGAATCAAGTGGGTTAGTCGGGCCCAGCATTAAATAATATATTGATGCTACTCTAAAACAACAGTTATTTTACTTATGATCTTCCACTTCCATTTCATAATGAGAAACCAATTTTCTTGATTGTTAAATTATACAACGTTAGGTAAAGTTGAAACTTATTATTGAAGTATATACAGAGTTATATACGTTAATTATTGTAGCACAGCTATCCAAGGCTCAACCAGGCCTTGATGTGATTGAAGCACTTTACAAATCAATAGTAAATAGAGTTAATGAGTGTATTGATGAGGAGGGAGAACACACTCATTATTGAGCCGGGCAGTGATATAAGTAAGATTCAAATAATAAACTTCATTCTTCTTCCTAATTCAAAAAAGCATTTCGAGGGCCCACCACTGTATCCGAAGAAGAAATTACAGGTTAAATGGATAAACTATTCCCACAACCGTAATATGTAAAAATTCCAAACTGTGTCGCACCGTAAGGGATAAGCAATCCGCACTTTAAGCCAGAAGAAATCAACAGAGCGATAATGAGCCTCAAATCATCGAAAGAAAGTGGTCCAGACGGAATAAACCACGTCCTCCTAAAAAGAGCTGCAGCTTCAAACCCGAAAATTTTGGACCTACTATCCAATTGTTATGAACATCTACTTACGTACCCGTAAGACATAATACAAGTGCCAGAATTGTTTGAATTCACAACAACTTTCATCCCTAAAGGAGATGATGGTATAAGACCTCTATCACAAGTTAACTCCTTCTTATAAGTGTTCCACAGTCTACTGTTATAACATTTGACTCCAATGATAGATCTGGACCCACATCAATATGCGATGCAGAAATAATCGATGGTAAAGTGCGTTATAAAAGCTAGAAAAATGCACGAAACGAAACATCTTCTTAAACTGGATATATAAGCAGCTTTTTCATCAATAAACTGGGAGTACCTAGAATATGCCCTCAAACTTGCAGCCGTCCCGCTTAACATTATTCAATATATCATGAGTATGCTCGAATTACGCTACTCGAGAGCTACTGGCTAACTCAAGTGTGGTTCCGGATAAGGAGACTGCCTATCGAGCCTTTTATTTAGCTTGTATATAAATACAGTAATCCAGAAACTCTCTGAAACATATGATGTTATCGCATACTGCGACGATATATTACTGGGTCTCGATACAGATCAATCAGATGAATTAGCTCTAAATTCGGCAGATGCAGAATTCCGCAATATCGGGCTCACTCTAAAACAGGCTAAATGTTAATCAACAAGGAAGGGGCATAAGATTAACTTTATGGGTGTTGAATTCGAACCATAGCTTGGTACATCAAAGGCAATTATTGATACATCCATATCAGAGAAAGCCAAAAAAGTAATGGAGAATCTAAAGAGGTTGCATTAAAATAAGGTAAATAACCATGTTATCCTTAAATTCATTTAATATATCCTCGTTCCAAAAGCAAACTGGGGAGCCTTTATTGACTTAAGCGATTCAAAATCCAAGTATGAAATATTAGATTAATAAATAGCAGAATATGTCAAAGAATTATTTGGGGTCGAATGCACCACACAAAGAATATATGAATTCTTATATAACCCGCATGATGCATAGGGACTTCAACTATTAATGCCTGGACAAGCATTTGATACGTAATAACTTGTAATGAGTTGTCCCAATGATGTTGATTAAGGCTTTGAACAATATCATAACAAACGCAAAGAATTCATTGACAATGCCACCAAAAAATTCGAAGCAAACCTTACTATTTAAACAGATAGAGCTTAAGAATACTCTAATGATTCAAGAAAACCCAAACCGGAACTCATCAATATTGCACACATGAGTTTATTAAGCAGTCGAATCTTAACCAATGAATAATTTGATTTAACATGCCAAAGCATTTTTACACCAGAGAAATTCTTCAAACAAAACGAAGAAGGAATACATATTTTCTGCCCCTGCTGTAGAACTGAAGTTGTAATGCAAAATCATCACATGTACTGTAAAGGTATGAACGGTTTGACAAAGTAAATACACAATGCTCAAGTAAGCAATATCATCAATATAATTGATAAAAAACACAACCCAATGGTATGTAGAACAGCTAGACAAGTTAATGACGATGAATAATCCAAGTTATAACCAGATATAGTCACCAAAGATAATCAAACCTTTGATTTCTCAGTCAGCAAGAACCCACTTGCTATGTACAAAACAAAAATCGAGAAATATGGCAAAATCTTTGACAACAAAAACGTTATACCAATAATAATAACACCATGGCTGTAAATGGATCCACGTTCAATTATTGAAATGAGTCGATACTGCAAACCTGATAAATTGTTCAAATCTCTAAGCTTTTGGACCATATACATGGAATCATAAAAACTTGAAAAGTACAGTAGTTACTCAAAAGAAAACAACTTGAATCACTTCGATACTGAAGTACAAAGAACAGCTTAAGCAGCCTAGTCATCTGCGAAGAAAGCGCAAACCAACAACGATGAAATCGTTATAGAGATTGAACTTGAGGACACCCTCAACAGAATCTCTCAGAATGAAACCGTCCCTGGAACGAGTCAATCCAAGGGACTCGTGACATTCTGAACGTATGTCGGCTCACTCAGGTACATCTTAAACATCTATACAATAACAGTAACCTGAAAATCAAAACTATCATGTATTAGAGAAAACACAAAAAGTGAACAACTCAATAAAATACATGAGAACAACACGTTTTAAATAGTTTAGTCTCATACATTAAGATAATTTCAGAAATAGATAATAGAAAATATCAATTAAAAAAATTGTTTTTATAATTTGAAAGAAATAGAAAGAAATAAATAGTGAAATATAAACATATATAAACATATATAAACACTATAACTTCACCAGAAATAATTTCTAATTAAAACGTTTAACCTTTAATGACAACTTAATATTTAGTTGTAAATATAACATACCGTTTCAGAGAATACATTAAATACTATTCCTCAATGAATATATCCTTAATAAGTATAAATACACAGTAGATGTAATATCTTATAACTATCTTATCCATTATCTCTGAAAAATTAATAACCTAACATATAAATAACATAAATAACATATAAATATTAATAACGCAGTAATAACACGATAAAGTATAAAACAATACTATCATTTCTGAATTGATATAATTTGATGACATCTCAAATAATTAACACTGAAAATATAGAGTCCTTTATGTAAAAGAGTAAAGAACGCGTTAAAATGAATACATCATTTTTAAATGTTTCTTGTGATTGAAGTAATTGATTATTGAGTGGATGTTTTTGAGATGTACCAAAAGAGTGAGCCGATATATTTCTAATACATGTTACAGTGTTTTCAAATTTCATTGAGATTCTTCCTCTATAATGATTCTTCCAATATAATATGACAATTTATTTGACATGTAATGTAAAATTACATTAACCAAATGTACTTCTATATTTTTACAATTGCGATATAAATGAGCATTTATTTTGTAAATTTGTAGTTCCACTTCTATCAATGAAGGTTGACTATGTCGAAGTTCCAACTGGAAAAGGTCTAAAATATTATTTGGAAAAGTACAATACTGTTACAGGCTGGAAATTTGCCTTATTTTATGAAAAGCTATTCATTATTAGTGCAATAGGTGGTGTTTCCTATGTCGCAGTGAAAACTGTGTAGCTCCCGTTCAAGCTGTTGAAGCTTTTAAAGTGAGATATTATGAAGTACGTATACCCAGTGTTTGACCATCAATTATTTTACAAAATATATTATCAAATCTGGACTCAATCTTTATTTAGCATAGGTTTAAATCTCAAAATCAATAAATTTTCTTTCACATTTTGGAGCACATGATGAGTTCCGAGTCTAGTGTGTCGTATGCTGTTTGAGCTAGGTTTTTGATTCTGCATAGCCTGGTGCATCCGAGTTTGATCACGTGCCCGCACCCGTTTGGTTTTATTTCAACATCAAGCAGCTCGCACTTGTCCTTCTCGCTCTTCACCGGTAAGCAGGTGCCCATGATGAGTCCGTGCTGCTCCTCGCCCCCAATCAAGCACTTTCCCTCAGCGAATTTGCCCAGCGTAACGTATTGTGATGAATTACTCGCGTCGAGCACCCGCCTCTTAATTTGGAACTTGTCCTTCGCCTCCCTCCTGAAGTAAAACGTTCTCGGAAGAGATTCGTAGTTCTGGGGCACCTTCAGCTCAACCCGTTTCTCCTCCAGTTCGTCCTCGTCAATTAACGTTAGAGGAGGGTCGGTGAACGATTAACGCTTTGACTTGGTGAAGGGGGACACGGTGATCGCGCCCATGGCCAGGTACTTCTGCACGTCCTCCTGCGAGAGCTGCTTGCCCTGGTGATACACCACCATCTCCTGATTCTGAAAGCTCAGCACTCCACTGGGCATTGCTTGAGAGAGAACGAGCTCGCGCTCCGTTAGGCGCAACTTGAACGCAGGAGTTTCTGTATCAATGTTTATATCAGTCAACGCGGCCTGAATCACTGATTACGGATCGTCAGTGAACTCAAGATAAGTCGGATAACGCGTACCAGCACGAGTAGACTAATTCCAAAAACACTTTATCCGAGAGCCGTCCACGTCAAAAAACTAGAATTTGGGATCAGAAGACGAAATGGGATTCTATGCGAATATAAACTCCCGATGCGGAGACTACGGCATCCACATCAACAATGATGAGAATAGTAACATTGGAGTGAATTATTATTAATAATCTAAACTAGTTAAAAATACTGAAATAATATTTTCAATTCCGATAATTGACGTAAAATACATATACATAATTGAAATGCTGTGTTATCATAATTACTTTACATTAACATGACGCATGGTAATAAAGTAATATACATGTAAGCTAATTAAAAAGGTGAAATTGAATAAACTGTTGGATATAATAAATTGATAACTAATGATGATAATGTTGAAATATGAAGAACTAGATCATTTTCATTACAACCAGATTATGAAAACCTCATTTTCTTATTTTATTACCACCACACCATACACGAAATGATACCAACTAATTAATAGCTAGACGAAATAGCTAGTATTGTAGATCCTACTATCAAAAACTGTAATATATTGTTTGATGCAATGAAAATCCAGCTCAATAATGTATTTGCAAATTTTACTATAGGAGACTAAGCTGAAAATGCAGAATCCGCTAGAAATTAAATTTTACAATAATAAGTAAAGGATCTTCAACATCAACTAGAACTTGCAAATAAAAAGTTGCTGAATGAACAGTACAAGCTCCATTAACAGATCTCCATTAACAGGTAGAGTCACTCACTAAAGATAATAACTTTTTGCGTAGTCAGTTAAATACTCATCAAAATTAAGAATCAACATAATTAAATTTGAGTTACATTCAAAATGATGCTAACATAAGTTCATAGAAACTAAAATTATCCAAACATTCACTAACCCCAACTTAGTTGACTTATTAGTCTAGTCAAATACAAACATCTTCACATGCAAGACTCAAAATCTTGAAATCTTTTGTAAAAGCTTTCCGATAAATACTTATAGAAGAAGGATAAGATCTGGAAAATTAATCCGATTAGTAGGTGATAGGAATTGTGTAAAAACTTTCAAAACTAGATAAAAAGCAATTAAAATTCTGGAATCGAGTCGCTAAAATATGTAATTTTTAGGATAACAATGCGGCTCGGGACTCGTATGTATATTTAATTTAAAACTCCATTTAAGAATAAACTACAAATGAAACAAAAAGTAGTTCAGAATAAATAAACGTTTCTAAACTTGAAAATAAAGTTCTCATCGCTTTCAGACGAATTCTTGAAGAAGCCGGTTGTGAAGTTAAAAACGCAAGTGAAAAACAAATATGCACTCAAGTTGAACTTATGTCAATCAAAGAAAAAAGATCAATAAATTTCTGGAATCGTGCCGCTGAATTATGCTAAATTGATAAAGATAAATTATAGAAGTTTTATCATAATCAATACAAGAACACCTTTCTTAATTTAAAGTGAAAATACTTAATAGTTAAGTATTAATACAGCTATACAATTGGTTATTAAATGAGAACCTATTTTTGCTTAATTATTTCGTACTTAATAAAATTATCAATATATGTTGGGTTTTGGATTATTTCTATTTTAATCATTTTCAACACCAATCATAAAATGGAACAATATTTTAACTTACACAATTTTAGTAAGCGAACGAGAAAGAATAAAAATGTATTGTTATAAGAACAAATAGACTATTACAATTATATGATACTACTATTCAATAAAATGATTAAATTCAATAAATAAATGTTAGCTTACATACGAGTTTTTGAATCTGCTCACAAAACATTTAATCTGTTTCAACTAGCAGATTAGCACACGGTATCAATCAACTAGCAGACTTTAAAGTGAAATACATATTAGTTAATTTTAGGTATAGTATATGTTTTAAGTGAATACTACTAGTTACTACTAGTAGTATCCTGTAATCATTACAGGAGTGGAATAGTTATGAAATTTATTTAATATTATTTTGTAGCCACTAGTATGAATCGAAATAATATCTAGTAATTACCCTCATATTCCATCTCCTTTTCATTATATATTTACTTCATTATTTGTGTAATTTTAAGTAGAATATAATATCAATTATTCATTCAAAGTGAGGTGTATAATTATAATATAGTGCTAATTATCGTAAATATATGATAGAGGTTATTTATTGATCAAAAAGGTGGACTGCTGCTAATAATGCTAATTTAAGGTTGGACCCAATAATTTATATTTCTTAGGTTTGTTTTGAACCTAAAATATAACAAATGGACTTATACTAGTTTCTTAATAGATTATATTATACAAATATGATATATTTTGTAGTGTAATATAAGTGAAATATAATAAAAGTGAAATAGTAGTTATCTTAAACTATTGAAAAGTATATACTTTAAGTTAATATAATATTAAATTAGTTATAATTATAATGTTTACCACCCCAATAAATGGAAAAACTGTTGTGCTTGTAGTTATAACTTTCACAAATTTAGTTAGCGAACGAAAAACAGTAAAATATATAAATGTTGGAACAAATAAATAGCGAGAAAGCATTGAACTAGGAATTGATAAGCGAGCTGGAAAGTAAATGCAACGAACTAGAATCGTTGCTGTAACTGTATTAAGCGAATTTACAATAAAACGATTAAACTAAACAATTAAGTGCGTGTTAGTAAACGAGCTTTTCGAACTGCTCACAAAACAGCTAATCTGTTTCAACTAGCAGCAATTACACATAGATGCACGCATAGTTTTAGAATTGCATTGATAGCTAAGAAAAATATATTGCCAAGCTATCAGCGAGTAACGAGAAGATCAAAAGCCAATACGACTATTTGAATTCTATAATATCAGACAAGCTGCAAGAGATCGAAAAAATCAACTCAAAGGACAAAGAAAAAGCTCTTGAAAATCCATTGTAGATAGATCCAGAATTACTAAATTGTAAAAACAGAGACATATAATACATCAAATAGCAATACGAAAATGTAAATAGAAAGTATATGTGTGCGTAAGACGAATACGAGCTGATGAAAGAGCGGAACAACCAATCACAGAGTTAAGTATAGCAACTGAAAGCAGAGATAGCTAGGATGAATGAAAAGCTGAGACTGAAAGAGAATTACTGTGAGCGCCTCCAAAGCGAATCAAAGTGTCCAATGATGAAAATAATATAGGAACTACAAGCTTAAAACTAGCAGTATGTAAATCACATCAACAATATAGAAACATAATATAACGAATAAATATTTAACTTGAATGAAGAAATTAAATCGTAAATGAAAACAAACGAAACACTTACTATTATAAATAATAAATCAATGTTAGAAGATTAATAAGAACAACAAACTTCAAAATAATAAAATTAGTAAGGAGAGGTAACAACTAACCAAAAATATATTTATGAACAAAATCTTTTAAAATAGTTCACACTAGCGTTTCATAAAATACTATAAGAACCTAATTTGCTAAAAGCAGATGCTGTTTAAAACGAAATTTGGTAAGCTGTTTAATTATTGACTAAGAAACAGAAACATGAGTTATAACTGTGGAATCGTGTTGTGTTTATGTGTAATTTAAGGAACAACAAAGACGCTTAATAATTCTTTAAACAACAATGTAGAAAATTGTAAATTAAATAATAATAAAATCAATAATTATAAGAGCACTTATCAGAATGTTAAATTGCGAACAGTATAAAAGGATAAGAAAGCAAAACAGACGAGTAGTAAAAAGTATTCTAGAATTTGGATATGAATATTTAATTAGGCACCGAATCAGAAAATAAATAAGTAAATAAATCAAATTCATCAAAAATATTGAATATGGGTACACAGCAAAAATTTGATTAGTTTACTGTGGCGGCGAGACAAATTTTGAATTAAATGTACTCTGAATAAAACTTCTCGAACATGTCACCTAAAGAGTTGTGTGAATTTATGAATTCATAAGCTAAATTGGCAAATGGATTCTGGGACAAAATGGAAAACCTATGCGACTATAAATCTAAAGCACTTTAGCAATATTATTCCACAACTTATTTTAAAATAGTATTTAGTTCAGAAAAATTGAACCAAAATGATAAATAATTAATACAGTAACTAACAAAAGAAATATTTGAAGCGGAAAACGGCTCAAAGAAAACTGCTCTTGATATCGCCAAACAAATAAATAAGTTATCGTTTTCAAAACGCAAGTTATCAATTGTTGATATCAAAATAGTTGTAGTTGCTGAACTAAAGAAACTAAAATAGTGAGAATAGAATTTATATTAATTTATGAAATAATTATAAACTAAAATAATAGAGGTTAGATAGATTGGTTCAAAACTATTTGTTTATCTATAATGTAGTACTTAAAATAAGGTCTGTCTAAAATCATATCAATATGTAAAAAAGTAACATAATTAATATCAATTTAAATATTCAATTTCCACACCAACATGCAGTTACATTTATATTTACAGTAATAACTTTCACAAATTCAATTAGCGAAAGAGAAAGAATAAAATCGATTGTTATAAGAATAAATAAATAGCGAGAAAGCGTTGAACCAGGAATTGATAAACGAGCTGGAAAACAACTAGTCACAAGGTTTAGTGCATCAACTGGAAGCGGAGATAGCTAGGATGAATGAAAAGCTGAAACTGAAAGAGAATAACTGCGAGCGCCTCCAAAGCGAATCAAAGTGTCCAATGATGAAAACAATATAGGAACTACAAGCTTAAAACTAATAGTATGTAAATCACATCCACAATATAGAAGAACACTATAGTTTGTAATTTTAACAATCTGAAAAAGAAAAATATAATTTAATCTAAGAAATTCAATCTTAAACTAAAATTAACGAAATTCTCACACATAATGAGACCAGCCAAGAACAAGAGATTGCATATCTGATCAAAAACTAGGGCCTCTCATTTTTTATAGCTGAATTATATTAGGCCGTTAGTTCCGTATTAAATGCGGTTGATATCATCGATTTTAGTATTGACAAAAATTAACTAGAAAATAACTTATTCGCCACTGTTCAATAACTAGAAGATAGTTAGATTATCACAGAAACTTTCTGGTTAGATCTGGCGAATAAACTACAAATAGAACTACACCTCACCAAGCTTCTGTACCAACGAGCTCAATATTTTTCTGAAAAGTACTGCAACTTATATTCTTCTGATACACTTCTTAAAATGAGTAAATTATATTTTGAATATTAATAAGCAATTTAGACATTAAATAATTAAACATAGAGTATTAATATTAAGTAAGAAGAAGTTCCATAGAAAAGTAATAAATAAGAAAATGACCTTTTGCTTTCTTAACTAGAGAATACTTACATAATTGATATAGAAGAATCAGAAGTTAAATAATAACACGGTCCGAAACGAACACACTAAGATGTAGTTTCATAATTTTTTTAGAGCGCAAAAAATATATTGGGGAGATTATTTAGAGTAGAAGTTTCAGCATTAAGTAATAATAATTTAATAACTATTATACACCAACTTATGATAATAAGTATCAGACTGATTTTAGCTAGCTAAAACAAAGTACGGTTGTTTCTCAAAATTATGTTGACGCATTGAGCCAATAATAAAAGGAATAGGTTGAGACAAAATATTAATAAGATTCAGAAAATTAATGCAAATAAATATCTAAACAACCCATTTAAAATAATGAAGAACTACCAGTAAGTTATAGCGGATAATTATCGAGCTAATATTAAAATATAGTATAATAGATGAATGAATAACACGATATACAAGGCTAATAATCATCTTTTGATGATTAATTGTCTATATCTCAGCCAACTCCAGAAATTATTAGCAAAATATTTTACGAAGCAGCTAAAAATGTACTAAATCGCTATTTTAATATCTAATCTGAAAATATGAACTAAAGCGAAACTAGTAACTAAATATACCAGTTGAATCAAGACCAGCAGGAAACACTCTGGGAGAAAATCGTGTAGATAAGCAACTACTTTGAAACAGTAGATGCTGCGTAAAGTTATTTCACCACTACTTTTAAATATACTTATTATAATACACCTGATATTTTTGAAGTCAATTTGAACACTAGTTTAGATTAAGTATCTTAACCTGAAAATGAAGGAAAGCAATAAAATATAACTAATTAGAGTATTACTATAAATGAACAATAAATCAAATCATATGAATAAGAAACTGAAAATAAGTAGAAATAGGACAATAAATAAAAAGTTTTAGAGACCTAAAAATTTGATTAGTTTACTGTGGCGGCGAGACAAATTTTGAATTAAATGTACTCTGAACAAAACTTCTCGAACATGTCACCTAAAGAGTTGTGTGAGTTTATGAGTTCAAAGAAACTATTGCGAAAAGGATTTTGGGACAATATGGAAGACCTATGCCACTAAAAATCTAGAACGCTCTAGCAATATTATTCTAGAACATATTCAAAAGTTCTATACTCAGAAAATCTAAACTAAAATGATAAAAATTTAATCAAGTAATTAACAAAATAAATACTTGAAATAAAAAATGGTCAAAAATTATCTTCTCTAGAAATCGCGAGACAAATGTATGACTTGTACTTTTCAAAACGAAATTTGTTTATTTTTGAAATCGAAATGATAGTACGATATGAACTTCAGAAATTGAAGAAGTGATTATAATATTTCCTTTTTTTTAATATAATATATATTAGCGTTAGCGAATCTGAGAAGCGAGAACCAGTTTCTGGAAATTAAGTTAGCGAATCAGCTGAAACTGGTCCGCTAACAACTCAGTGAGGGCCCTGTTGGGTCTTTACTGAGTGGGCATAAATGACGGGTTGAGCCCGTTTTGAAAGTGGAAACACTGGCGTGCGAGAGCCTATGTTTCGCTTTTGAAAGTCTCAATGAAGTCTGTTTGTGCCGTCTCGAGGAAGTGAGATATATATTTTAATTATTGTGAACGATTAGGCTTGGCGTTTCGACGTTAGAGCTGAAGAGGCATTGCTGAAATACCAGCTTTGTTTAGTGTGATCGATGATGGGTTCATTTGATCGCGATTCTCGTTCCTCGCCGCATCCCACTTCCTGAGATGCTCGGCCAAATCGGTTGCGGAAGGTAAAATCCCCCGGTTCAAAGTGCTGAGCTGCCGTCAAGGATCGGTATGGCTAAGGGCATGCCATCAACGAGCCTTCAGGATTGGAAAGCAGCAACCGCTCCATTGCTTCCTTAGAAACGCAGATGGTACGACACAGGTGGATTCCCGTATAGATCGGCTTGCACGAAGCAGCCGCGTTACGCCCCTGGATGCTTGTACTCGAGTCGTTGGTTGCCTTGGCTGCGGAGGTGCGCCTAACGTACATAGGTGTATCTAAAACTAATGATCATTCGCGTGAACTTACAGTTCCTGTACAGAAGACCGAACTAGTATAAACGAAAGTTAAGTGAGTGGGATATATATATTAATCCTCACACTATAGAAAAATAAACCAATAAAAATAATTTATATTCTGCTTGGAAATGTATATTATATATCGGTACTAAACTATTTAAGAACTATATATTCTTAAATGTTAAAAGAAAGTCCATTATATTTACTTCACTTGTAGCTGTAAGACGTCTTTAACTTCAGCTAGTTTCAAAGATAAAAAATATTTGTTCTTTAAGCTCCAGTTTGATAATTAATCTTGCTTTTTAAACCCTTATAATAGTGTTATTACATTTCCGCTCCCAATTAATAATCAATGTAATTCAAACCTCATCATGAAATCACTAGTAAAGAAGACTTGCTGAATCACTTTAGCTCTTCCCAAAAACTGGAAATATGTGATTTAAAGCAAATAGAAGATCTGTTGGAAATGAATATTCCACCAGAAATCTGGAAAGATGCTTCAAATAGGAATTTGCTTTCCTTTAATTTAGAATTCGTATAGCGAACTAACAAATTTACATTAACCTATAACAATATATAATAAATCGATCTTCTATCATTCCTCACTAACCTAACTGAACTAAACCTCTAAAATAATAAAATATCTGATATTTCTGCTATTTCCAAAATTAAAAACCTGAAGAAACTATAATTAAGAAGCAACCGTATCAAAGATATTTCAGCGCTTTAATCTCTTCCTGATTTAACACACCTAAATTTATCTGAAAATATCTTAACTACCTACACAATAGCACTGCCGAATATACTATATTTAAATATTAGTTTATAGTTTATTGATAAGAATTATTGTAACATTAACAAACTTTAAGATATATCTGGTTATAATATTCTCCTAAATTAAAGTGTTTAAATTTGTGGCGAACAGAAACCACAGATTTAAGTACTATTTCTCATCAGATGTTCAGTTTGAAAGAATTAAAATTATCAATGAACAATATTACGGAAATATCATACCTTTCTAACTTTGTAGATTTGTAAATTTTAGAATTATGTTACAATTAATAGCTAAAATATTGGACCTCTTAAATTCTGCACTTAACTGACAAAATTAAGTATCTATGAAACAAATATTACTGACATATGGCCTCTTCAATTATTGAAAAATCTTTAAATTTTAGATATGTCTTGTACGCGGGTTATTGATCTGCATCCATTATAGTATTTACATAAACTTGAAGATATTTTTGCGCATAACACATTCATAATTGACGTGTCTCCTTTATCAAATTTTACTTAGTTTAATTACATATCTTTTAGAGACTGCAAAATAACTAATCTTGATACAATAAAGCACAACCACTATTTTTCGGAAATTTTCTTCTCAGACTAATAGGTTCCGACAACAGACGAGCTCAAGATCTACAACAAAATACTAAAAGTTCACAATTCTCACAAGTAAATAAGAACGATCTAGAATTAGAACAGGATCCAAAAGATCAGAACCTCCTTGACTTTAAAGAAATACGTCGTGAAAACAATTCTTGACAACTACGCTCGAAAGATTAGCACGCAATTGGAAATATTGGCCTACTTTATAGAGAGTTCGAACACATAATTTCAGTGACAAAAGTATGAATGAGAATATAAAACGGTTTACAATATATGATTATTTACGTTTAAACTATACAAAATAAAAGTTTTGAAGGTACTAACTTAACTAAAATTATATGATTTTTTCAATATGATTATTTAAGTCATATTTATTTATTTTAAGTCATATTTATGTTTAAACTATACTAAATTAAAAGTAAAATGAAAGTGGAAACATTAATGATCTTGTAAACTTTATCCCAAGATTTCAAAGAAAATTAATCATGTTAATAAGTTTTATCATTTCACTCCAGAACAGCAAATGATTCCATCCAGCTGCTAACTCGACGATAAAGTTGATAAGGTGGATATTGGGAATAAAATAGATAATTATTTATTTATTAATATCTAATAGTCATAAATTGAATTATAAGACGGTAAATTTGGAAATCTAACAGATATTCTATAGCAATGTGTGAATGAATTGAAGAAAAAAATCCAGCTAGTACACGAAAAGTTCTTAAACGAGCGTGAAAAGCTCAAACAGGCTTATGAAACCATAAAATAATTAAGTGCTCAACCAGTTGAAAATAATGGAACAGAACCAGCATTTACCAAGTGTAACAATATTTCTTCTATCTCTTTTAAATACGAATCTATGTCAGAAAATCTTAACGAGCTTTAACAGCTAATCTAGAATTTACAGAAATAACTTGAACTGGAAAATAAAAAAGTATTAAACGAATAGTTTAAACTGAAACTGGCCAACGAAAGTATTATGATTTTTTAACGTGAACAACAACAAGTAAAAAATATAAACGATTCTGACTAAATTTAGGAACAAGACTATTAGTTAGAAATTGTTCCGATCAATTCATAAGAAAAGTAATTAATTTCATGTAACCTTTCATAATAGCTAAATTTAGCATTTAAGTAGGTATTAATGGAAGAAGAATACTACATTGAAAACTTAAGTGAAATTGAAATTTGCTAAATAGTAAATAAAATTTCGCCAAAAGAAAAACGTCAGCTTAAGTTTTGGAAACGTGTAGCTTCATTGTGTAATTAATCAAAGAATAGAATAATATAATTATATTGTACTAGATATTAAAAAACTTTTTACACAGATTAAAATTAAAAACTTACATCAAAAATTTAGTACTATAATTAAAATAAAGAAGAGTAAGATTAACTAGAATAATAAATAATGTCAGCTTTTTAATAAATACTTATTGAAGAAAAATTAGTCAAGGAAAATGCTTCTGATGAAGATTAAATTAGATTAATAGTAAAAAATATGCCATGGGAAGAAAAGAAAAGACTTAATTTTTGGCATCGGGCAGCTGAAATATGTTAGGTTGATCAAGTTTAAATACAGATTATTTATACAAATTTATAAATTAAATATAATAAAATATAATAAAAAATAAAGAGTAAAGACAAAAAAGTAAATACAAAATGTTAAAGATATATCAAATAATTGAAATAGTCTCAGTAGTCTAACAAGTTGTAAAATATTCAGCAACATTAAAAATCACGAAAGGATTAGAACGATTATTATTTGTAAATTTAATAAGAATATGATCTGAATAAAATTATACTAGCTTTTAGAACATGGAATTCTTACAGAACATGGTTATGTTTTAAATAATGAACCAGACGAAGAAGTATGTTAGCTTATTTGGTACATGCCAACTTAGGAAAAAGCCAAGATTAAGATTTGGGCATGTGTGTCCAAATTGTGCAATATATACAATGTTTCGAAATTATGTTCATTGTTTACGAACTGGTAAAAACGTTCCGTTGAAAATTAAATTACACTTTTAGAAAATTAGTAGTGAAGAAAGTGTTTACGTAAGAAAGTGTTTAAGTTACAGTCTAGTGTGGTTAAAATTCTATACTACGCCACTTATAAGATTAAACTATATTGTACCTGAAATAATGTGAGTTGTTTAATAAGAAAATATTACTTAAAATAGTATTAATAATACTTGAACATGAGGCAAGCCCATATACAAAAGCTTAATATGCTTATACCACAACAATAACAATAACATTTATTGCGTTTAGATGTATTGTTGGATTGTTGCTGTTGAGTGATGTTATTGCATCAAAAATAAAACACGCCAATTAAAACAATATAATATCAAATTTAATCATGTTAACGTACAGTCTCAAGAATAATTGAAACAAATAATGAGAAAACACTAAAATAGCTTATCTGCAATTTTAATAATTATGACTTTATCAGTATAGTTTATATATTCTTGAATTATTTTATTTAACATCTAGTTGTGCCAGTGTTAGTGTAAATTTCAAATTATATTTGTAAAAATTAAAATATATTTTACTGATTTCAACTATTTATGAACCAAAACCGGCCCACAACAATATGTTATAATATTTCAACATTCCAATATAATTCGATCACACTCTTTTCAAATATGACGCTTGACGGTCAAATAAGGCATTCGTACTACAAGCTGTGAAGTCTTGGCATCGGCCACTCCAACGAACGGGATTTCGTTTCAAGAGAATCTCCAAACCAATCTCTGTCTCAACCTCTACTTATTTATACTTTTACTATTTATAGCGCATATATTATGTTTATATAAAACCAACTGCAACCTCTCTCACTTTCTGTTCCTCGCCGGTTTGCCCACCATTTCCTCCAACATCACACCCAGTTCGAGTCCAACAGTTGTTTGATCTGGTCGTACACACTCTGCTCCAGGCTCTTCTCGTTGGTGTTCGAAGATTATCCGCTCTTAAGGCTTCTCTCCTTCTGCATCGTCTTGAGCTGTTTGTGGACGTATTGACACACGCTCAGCCGGTGGAAGTGCTTATCTTGGAGTCTCTCCACGAAGACTGCAATGACATCTCTGCCGGTCTCCTTCAGGTCTCTGTCCTGCTCGAAATTTTCTGCCGCTAGCGCGTCCAGCTCCGGCTTGAAGCTGGCTAGACCCTCGCAGAATTGCTTGGACCACACGTTGTGGAAGTAGTCGTGGGCCTCCTGGGGGATGCAGCCGTAGTGGTCAGCCACCACGAGCCAGATGTTCCTGCGGTCTTGAATCTGGATGAAGGCCCTGTATGCATCTGCATCGGTGGCGGTCTTAGCGGAAGAGCTCTCGCACTGAGCGGACGATGGCCTGAGCGAACCTTGTTTACTTCATTAACTGGAATGGAGTGAGTTACAGACATTGGTATGTAGGCAATTTGAATAATTGTTAACAACTATATTTTTAAATATAAACATAAATTTTTAAATACAAACAAAATGTTAAATAGTATGACATTGGTTCAAATATTACATTATAATAGAAAAAATAGTAATAAGGTAGTTTTCCATTTAAGACAAATAAACTTTTGACAAATTACTAAAATTATAAATTGTTCGGATAAATGGTCGGATATTGATTAAAACACGTTGACTATTGGTTTCAACGTTCAATATTATTATTCTATTTAAGTTTCCTTTACCTGCTATTTTCGTAATCTAAGTGTGAATTTGTAGATTGTCATGATTTACATTTATAACCACAAAAAAAAAAAACCACCAACAACAAACCAAAAAAACCAAAAACAAACACCAAACACAAACCAAAAAAACACAAACAAACACACAAACAAAACCAAAAAAAAAAAAAACCACACAAAAAAACCAAACAAAAAAAACCAAAAAAACAACAACACAACAACACACAACACCCACCCAACAAACAAAAAAACCAACAACAAACACAAACCCAACAACAACAAAACAAAAAAAACCAAAAAAGTAGTTAAGCCTGATTGGAGAAAAGAATAAGAGGATCCAATGATTGGTATACGGACGCAATATGTAATTTATAACTAGTAGCGCAAGCACTGACCTGCAGAGGACCTCGGTTTCATCTTCAACTGGGTCAATCTGAACGATTTAGGTATTTCTTAATCACGAAAAACAATGGAGGACTTTTCTTTCAATCTCAACCGGGAGCTCAAGATGAAGTATTGGTACTTCGCTTAATTAGAATTATAATTCAGGTAGTTACAGTCGCTTTCATTCTCAATATTCAAATAATGAATGCATTTTTGTTTCTTGAAGAATGGAATCAAGTGGGTTAGTCGGGCCCAGCATTAAATAATATATTGATGCTACTCTAAAACAACAGTTATTTACTATGATCTTCCACTTCCATTTCATAATGAGAAATCAATTTTCTTGATTGTTAAATTATACAACGTTAGGTAAAGTTGAAACTTATTATTGAAGTATATACAGAGTTATATACGTTAATTATTGTAGCACAGCTATCCAAGGCTCAACCAGGCCTTGATGTGATTGAAGCACTTTACAAATCAATAGTAAATAGAGTTAATGAGTGTATTGATGAGGAGGGAGAACACACTCATTATTGAGCCGGGCAGTGATATAAGTAAGATTCAAATAATAAACTTCATTCTTCTTCCTAATTCAAAAAAGCATTTCGAGGGCCCACCACTGTATGAAATGAAGATGGAATGATTAAATTGAGCTTTAGTATTGATGATAAGGTTACAGTTAAGTGAGTTATTTTATATTTTTGTTGATAAAATAGCTAAATATAGTTAACTAAATTGACATACTTTCCAGTGAATAATGCTAATGTAAATTATTTGAGTCCTTTTAACATTCATTTAATAACTGTTTTTAGTTTGGATAGAGGGTTATTTTGAACTGGGATATGCTGAATTTAGTGGTTAGTCAGTCCTTTAAAACTTAAGAATTTATTACTTATTAAAACAATATAATCTTGAACATGAGACAAGCATACAAAAGGCTCAGTATGCCTATAAAATAATAATATAACACCACAGCAACAATATAATATGCCAATTAAAACAATATAATATCAAATTTAATCAATTAATTAATGTTAACGTACAGTCTGTAACTTTATATTCAATTTATTTTACTTTTATCCACCCCAAACATGCAACCCAATCCTTAAATATCCGAGATTGTAGATCCAGCGGTTAAAAACTGCAATATACTCTTCGAGGCGATGAAAATACAATTGAACAACGTTTTAAAACAATCAACAAACGACCCTCGAATCCAAGATTTGGAACTCCAAGTAAAAAATCTACAATAGCAACTTGAACTCTCGAACAAAAAAATATTGAACGAACAGCACAAACTATAAATGATGACCGAATCAAAATAAACTGATTCACTCAAAGAACAAATTGAGAAACAAATTGGTGAAAACAACTTGATGAGAAATTAACTGAAAAAGAGTTAAAAAGAAGGAGTGGAAGGCTAACAATAAATTAGTAAGCTGAGTCAGAATAATGACCTACTCAAGGCGCAAATTGAGCGATTAACAACAGAAAATAATTAAATGAAAAATAATCAAAGCCAAAATGAAGCAAAAGAATGCCAACTACGAGCACAAGTATTGTAAATCACACAAGAAAATACACTGCTACGCACCAGACTCAATAACCAAAGTTAAACAGCTAATAATAATACACAATAAGCGGAACTCAAGCTTAGTACTAATGATAATATTAGCCTACACGAGCAAAATATTGAATAACAGAATAATTCAAAAAGTAAAACTAGTAATAATGTAAATAATAATATTCCTCAAAAAATATATTAAAAACCTGTTTAATAATAAGCATTGACAGAAAATAAAATATCAATTTCTCAAACTGAAATAAAAGGCATCGCTGTAGCGCTTAAGTAAATACTAAGTGAAATAGGATATCAAGTTTAAGACTCGTCGGATTAAGAAATTTGCTTAATTGTTAAATAAATATCTAATATATAGAAATATAAACTCAAGTTTTGGAAAAGAGTTGAAAATAAGTGTTCAACAAGCAATATTTATGAGCTTTATTAAAAATATTAGCGATATACTGCAAACAGTTTAGCTGCTTCATAAAAAACGTAAAGATAAACAAATTAGAACTAATCATCACTAAATCAAAGAACAGAACAACCTACTATAGTTCTCTCATTAACTGACTTGAATGTATAAAAGATTTAAAGTAGTACATAATAATATGATAGTATAACCAACACTTAATTATCAACAGAGCCGAATATAGAACAATTCGTACAAGCGTTTAGATAGATTCTTACAGAAGAAGGATAAATGCTTGAAAATGTCAATGATTAATAAGTGATAGAAAATGTTTAGAAAATACCTAAATACGATAAGAAAAGAATAAATTTCTGGAATCGAGTGGCTAAAATTTGTAATATAGCTGATAATATGTAGTCACAAAAACAATTTATGTAATAAATTAGACTCCATTCTCAACTTAGTGAAAATACGTTACCATAATCTCACAATATCACAAATAATTTATAGTATACTATAAACGACATAAAAAGTTCGAAGATAGCAGACGAAAGTTTAAATAAACTTGAAAATAAGGTTTTAATTGCATTCAGACAAATTCTTAAAGATATTGGTTATTAAGTTTAAAACGCTACAGATAAAGAAATATGCATTTAAGTTGATCGACTATCATTTAAAGAAAAAACATCAATAAAATTTTGGAATCGTGTTGAATAAATGTGCAATAATAATAAAAAGAAAATATAGAATTAATATTATTATTATATGGATTAATTGAAAACGCTTTAGGAATCCACAGAAAATGATTAATCAATACAAAACACGATTCACACAGTATAATAATCAGATTTCCAGGACCTACAATAAAAAATTACTAAAGCATTTCGATAAATACTTTCAGACAAAGTTAAAGATGATGCTAATGATTAATAAGTTCATTAAATAGTAGAATAAATGTCGTAAACGGATAAAACGAAACTCAATTTTTGGACACGTGTTGCAGAAATATGTAATGTGCGAAAGTAATATGTATAAACTTTCTACAGGACTTACTATTAATAAAACATACTAAGAAACCCAATAAAACATAAAGAGTGACTCATTCTATTCTATATAAGCCTTATTTTTTATTTTATGAATTCACTTTCCAAATCTTCAATCAGTCTTAGTTACCTGATTTATTTTATCTTTATCATTATGTGTCTTGTGTTTTTTCAATGATGTCCATGATGTTTTGGATGAATATATCTCTGTTTAAAAAGTATTATTTGTGAATTTGTAGCGCGATGTGGTAATTAATTTTCGTTTGTCCATTTTACACAGATTCTTGTCTTACCTTCAAGTACTCGTCCACTATTAGTTTTTGGTCAGCAGTTGTAAGCCGTCCATTGTACAGGGCTTATAAATAAATCTTTTTGTAGTAGTTTTGGAATTCGTTTTTGCTCGGGCATCCGTAGCATTCGTTTGCCATTTGGTGGAAGAACTTGTTTTTGTCGTTTAGTTTTTAGATTTTGGCGCAGATTTATTCCTCGTTCCCGTTCATGTTCAGAATCGTTCTCGCGAGTTGACTGAATTTTAGTTTTGAAATTGAGTTCGTTTGTTTCTTAACCGTTTTAATGGGAAGTGGTGCTGGTTATTAAATCTAAATTAAATCTGGGCTCTGGTCGGTTTAGTTTGAATCGGTTTGCTTTGAATGAAGGTCTTAGTTTGATTCTATTATAATATTTTAATTTGATTACTATTAGGGGATATTTTGTTGAGCTATTTAAATATCTTTTCCCTACTGTTATGTAGATTAGATAAGCAAAATGGATTACAACTCATCCAATTACTACTTCAGTACTTCATTTTCTGATTTGAACGTGTTGATTTAATTTTATGCAAGCAATAATTAGGCTTTAAGCTCATTCTAGCTTTATTAATAATGCAATTAAACATATTTCATATTTTAAATGAGCTACTCCAGTTGTTTGCATTTAATTGTTAACTCATTTGTTAACTACAAATTCATATCTTCAGATTACAACAGTTTATCATTTAACTAGTTTTTCTCAAATGTAATGTTTTCTATTTTATTTTTCAAAATGCGATTTTGCGCACTTGTTACAAGCATTTTAGATTTATTCATTGCTGGAGTGGAATGTGCACATTCTACTTATTTATTATTTAAAATTAATATATTACAGAAGTAGAGATTGACGGTTTAGCAACTGACCATTCATTCATCTCTTAAATTAGGTACCATAAAAGATACTATAATATAACTAATGAGTCAGAGAATGTTGGAACTATAATACCATATACCTCTTTAACATATTATATATCCATTTAGAAAAATGATAATAAAATGATAAATATATCGGCTCACTCTTTTGGTACAATGAATGAATAATAAAATGATAAATGATAATAATGTTCCACAGTCTACTGTTATAACATTTGACTCCAATGATAGATCTGGACCCACATCAATATGCGATGCAGAAATAATCGATGGTAAAGTGCGTTATAAAAGCTAGAAAAATGCACGAAACGAAACATCTTCTTAAACTGGATATATAAGCAGCTTTTTCATCAATAAACTGGGAGTACCTAGAATATGCCCTCAAACTTGCAGCCGTCCCGCTTAACATTATTCAATATATCATGAGTATGCTCGAATTACGCTACTCGAGAGCTACTGGCTAACTCAAATGTGGTTCCGGATAAGGAGACTGCCTATCGAGCCTTTTATTTAGCTTGTATATAAATACAGTAATCCAGAAACTCTCTGAAACATATGATGTTATCGCATACTGCGACGATATATTACTGGGTCTCGATACAGATCAATCAGATGAATTAGCTCTAAATTCGGCAGATGCAGAATTCCGCAATATCGGGCTCACTCTAAAACAGGCTAAATGTTAATCAACAAGGAAGGGGCATAAGATTAACTTTATGGGTGTTGAATTCGAAACATAGCTTGGTACATCAAAGGCAATTATTGATACATCCATATCAGAGAAAGCCAAAAAAGTAATGGAGAATCTAAAGAGGTTGCATTAAAATAAGGTAAATAACCATGTTATCCTTAAATTCATTTAATATATCCTCGTTCCAAAAGCAAACTGGGGAGCCTTTATTGACTTAAGCGATTCAAAATCCAAGTATGAAATATTAGATTAATAAATAGCAGAATATGTCAAAGAATTATTTGGGGTCGAATGCACCACACAAAGAATATATGAATTCTTATATAACCCGCATGATGCATAGGGACTTCAACTATTAATGCCTGGACAAGCATTTGATACGTAATAACTTGTAATGAGTTGTCCCAATGATGTTGATTAAGGCTTTGAACAATATCATAACAAACGCAAAGAATTCATTGACAATGCCACCAAAAAATTCGAAGCAAACCTTACTATTTAAGCAGATAGAGCTTAAGAATACTCTAATGATTCAAGAAAACCCAAACCGGAACTCATCAATATTGCACACATGAGTTTACTAAGCAGTCGAATCTTAACCAATGAATAATTCGATTTAACATGCCAAAGCATTTTTACACCAGAGAAATTCTTCAAACAAAACGAAGAAGGAATACATATTTTCTGCCCCTGCTGTAGAACTGAAGTTGTTATGCAAAATCATCACATGTACTGTAAAGGTATGAACGGTTTGACAAAGTAAATACACAATGCTCAAGTAAGCAATATCATCAATATAATTGATAAAAACACAACCCAATGGTATGTAGAACAGCTAGACAAGTTAATGACGATGAATAATCCAAGTTATAACCAGATATAGTCACCAAAGATAATCAAACCTTTGATTTCTCAGTCAGCAAGAACCCACTTGCTATGTACAAAACAAAAATCGAGAAATATAGCAAAATCTTTGACAACAAAAACGTTATACCAATAATAATAACACCATGGTTGTAAATGGATCCACGTTCAATTATTGAAATGAGTCGATACTGCAAACCTGATAAATTGTTCAAATCTCTAAGCTTTTGGACCATATACATGGAATCATAAAAACTTGAAAAGTACAGTAGTTACTCAAAAGAAAACAACTTGAATCACTTCGATACTGAAGTACAAAGAACAGCTTAAGCAGCCTAGTCATCTGCGAAGAAAGCGCAAACCAACAACGATGAAATCGTTATAGAGATTGAACTTGAGGACACCCTCAACAGAATCTCTCAGAATGAAACCGTCCCTGGAACGAGTCAATCCAAGGGACCCGTGACATTCTGAACGTATGTCGGCTCACTCAGGTACATCTTAAACATCTATACAATAACAGTAACCTGAAAATCAAAACTATCATGCATAAGAGAAAACACAAAAAGTGAATAACTCAATAAAATACATGAGAACAACACGTTTTAAATAGTTTAGTCTCATACATTAAGATAATTTCAGAAATAGATAATAGAAAATATCAATTAAAAAAATCGTTTTTATAATTTGAAAGAAATAGAAAGAAATAAATAGTGAAATATAAACATATATAAACACTATAACTTCACCAGAAATAATTTCTAATTAAAACGTTTAACCTTTAATGACAACTTAATATTTAGTTGTAAATATAACATACCGTTTTCAGAGAATACATTAAATACTATTCCTCAATGAATATATCCTTAATAAGTATAAATACACAGTAGATGTAATATCTTATAACTATCTTATCCACACCCATCATCTCTGAAAATTTAATAACCTAACATTAATGTTATATAAATATTAATAACACAGTAATAACACGATAAAGTATAAAACAATACTATCATTTCTGAATTGATATAATTTGATGACATCTCAAATAATTAACACTGAAAATATAGAGTCCTTTATGTACAGGAGTAAAGAACGCGTTAAAATGAATACATCATTTTTTAATGTTTCTTGTGATTGAAGTAATTGATTATTGAGTGGATGTTTTTTGAGATGTACCAATAGAGTGAGCCGATATATATATAATACTTCATTCTGACATATGATTACATGTAATTCAGTATTTAATTCATTTAATACATTTTAATATTTTGCTAATCGCTCCACTTCATTAATTATTAAGTTATGAGTTAAGTATCCGTAAACTTACAACAATAAATCGTTGAAACACGCATTAACAGTTTGACAAGACAAAATTTGTTTTTGCAAAAGGAAAACGATAATCTAAAATCTTAGGTCAGTACCAGGGATGAGCAGCTTAACCAAATTCATAATGAAATTGAAAAAATACGTGCTGATATAGAAAAGAACCGTATCGACAGCAACACGCTAGCTAGCTTGCAGTGTGATAACTATCAACTTACTAGTTAAATAACAGAGTTAAATAAAACAATTCATGAGCTGCAGAACAGAGCTGTTGAAGCACCGAAAATCACCGTTGATTCCACAAACACTAATCTCCAAGAGCTCCTATCCCTGTATCAGAAAGTCGTTCCAAGCCGAGATCTTGTCCAGAATGTGTTCCAATTATTTAATCTTGAACCGCTTTCTCCTCAATAAATTCAAGAAGAGCGCATTAACGTTCAAATTGAGGAATTAAAACTAATGGACCTCTAAAAAGAGCCAGAATAAATCAATCAACCCATAAATTAAGTACCCACAATTTAAGTACTGAATTCACAAATAAATTAACCAACCCAACCACAAGTGACTTAGTCAGCACTTAACTAATCCATTAATAACGCGAATCAGCTAAACTAAGTTCAACCTCCACTCAACTAAAGTAATATAACTAATTAAGTTACTGCCCAAATTACAAAATCCCCGAATCCAGAGAAGCAAAAGAAGATTTTGAAGGAGCAAAAGGAACAACTTTTCACGGAAACGCTCAGGAAAACGCTGAAAACGGTAACGAAAAACGACGTTTCAGAACTCTCGCCGAAGCAAATCTGCGTTGAAGTGAATAAACTGGACAAGACATTCTGGAAAGAAGTTGGCGAGTTCAACGATGCTTAGGAATACTACAGACAAAAGTACCTTAGAAATTTATACAACGAAAAACTAAGCGAAAACGATAAAACGGTGATTGACAAATACTTCCAAGAAAGGCAAGACATGAAAATCTACGCACTCACAAAAGAAATCATGCAAAAACACTTCTAAGGGAGAAACGTGTTCGAAAACGACGTCACGGACAGACTCAACCAAAATAAACAGGCACTGAAGAGAAAATGAAAGAAAATGTATTCAATATATTATATAATTTAAAGTTTAAATCGGTAAACATAACGTAATTCACCACCTCTTATATGTTAGCAAATTATTAAAATACAAAGTATTATTAGCAATATCTTGAAAATAGTACTAAAATTAATAACCTAGAACTGAAAGTTACATAATTCCAACTAATAAACCAAAGAAACACGAATTAATACTTGCAAAATTAAGTTCTTTAGTAAACAGAATTCAACTAGTTACTATTTTCGGAATTAGATAACAAATGTGAATAATTATCCACGTAAATAACATGTAGTTAAAATCTAGAAATATAAAAATCAGAATTATAGCTTTAAAACGTACAAATTTATAATATTGTTTAGAATCAAAAAGAAGAACTAAATTCAATGATATAAACAATCTAATTAAAAGATTAAAGAATACTAGAGTTAGAAAACGAAATGCTATAGTTAAACAATTAATAAATTCAAATTAAATATAATAACTAAAAAAATGAAGAAAAAATATACAACAAAATAATTCCAGATACTTAACAATAATAATAGTAAACTCCATAACTAATTGATCAAAATTATATTCAAAAATCATAAAAATCATTTCTTTCATAAACAGGTTCATAAAAGTCTTTTGCAGTAGCAATAGAGGTACCAATTAACTAAAATATTGAACCTTAATCGTTATTAAATGAAAAATCTAATAGCGAATAGATTAGCACATTAAACGATTTACTAGAAGGTCTTCTCGCTTTTGAAAATTAAAGTCATTAATCACTACTAAGTGAATAAAATGATTCGTAATCTGCCTCAAACTAACAGCCCAGCGAAATGAACCTACCAGCGAAATCTTCAACTTAAATTTAATCCTAACCAGAAAGTACAGCCTCTGTCCACAAGAAAAAGAAAACGATGAAATCTATCAAAGATTCACAGATATGGTGAAGCAAGAGCTAAACATAAATTATTACACTACAGAGGAACAAATATGTAAAGAAATACAAAACTACAAAAACTAAAACGATCTGTGGAATAAATTAGCTCGTGTTGGATTCGATTTTCATTTCAACAATAAAACTGAAATTGTGACTTTCTACAAGGAAAAATATTTATAAGCAGCGTTCAAAGGAAGGCTGAGCGCACGTGATAATGAGCTTATTGCCGCGGAATCATGCAAATATGCCAGCTTGTCAGTTGTTAAAATTAGCAACTAAATATAGTAGGAGCACTTCCAAGACCGCGATATTTTCATCCAAAATATAAGGGACGTCGTTTCGAAACACAGGCAAAAGTTAAAATGAATTTATTTCCCTTCACGAAATATTATGAATATGATATGAATATGATATGAAACAAATTGATGACTTTAATATCTATAATCAATTTCATAATTACGTTTGTATCTGAATCATCAGAATATATAACAGCTTACAAGCAATAATTCAACTTAAAAAACTATATTTTTAAGATATAATAACATATTATACACACTATAAGATTATAGTTCTTTTGACAACAAAACATAATATTATTTAATATAAAAAACGTTGTAGGTTCATTAAGAATTTATTTAAAAATGTCAAGACTTTATCGAAGCTTAAAACAGTAAAATTTATCATTTAAGTTTAAGCATAACAATTCCCCTAGTTATCTTGGTGGCTTTGTTTGAAACAATGGCAATGATACAAGCTGGTTCTGTAACTCATTATATGCACTTCATAACCAAACTCATTAAAAGGATCCACAGAGAAGAATTTGATAAATTCCCGCCGTAAATTGTGATAAGTCTTTGATATATTTATTACCATAGATATAAATTTATCAACGTTTAATTTCATAAACTTAAATATATTTGATATATAATAAATTGTAAATTATGATATTTATCTGTACAAACGACTCACTCTTTAAGCTTTCTGATTCTTTCGGCTCTGTCTTCCGCGTTGAAGACGTAGCTGCCGGCCACGAAGACGTCGATGCCGCACCCGCTGGCGTGGGCGATAGTCTTGTCGCTGATGCCGCCGTCCACTTCGACGAGCAGGTCGGCTCTCAGCTTCTTGAGGGCGAGGCACTTCTCGGAGCACTCGGGCATGTACTTCTGGCCTCCGAAGCCTGGCTCGACGGTCATGATTAAAAGCATGTCGACGGCTTTGAGGAGCTCGAGGCTCAGCTCGGACACCTGGGTCTTCGGCTTGATGGACACACCCGCCTTCATGCCGAGGGCCTTTACCTTCTGGCAGAGCTGCACGCACTTCTCGGAGTTGCTCTCGAGCGCCTCGAAGTGGAAGGTGAACATGTCTGCGCCGGCCTTGTAGAAGGGCTCCAGCCACTGCTCCGGGTTGGTGACCATCAGGTGGCAGTCCAGGTAGGCCTTCGGGACGGCCTTGCGCAGCGACTCCACGACGCATGGGCCGATCGTGAGGTTGGGGACGAAGTGGCCGTCCATCACGTCCACGTGGAGCCAGTCGGCGCCCATGGAGATGATTTGGGAGCACTCGGTGGCCAGGTTGGAGAAGTCGGCCGAGAGGATCGATGGAGCTATCAATTTCATTTGTTGGAGTGTGAAGATTTACTCTTTGGCAATTGTTAGCGGGTGGTGAGTTACTGTCCCAAAATTCCAGGTGTGCATTGATAATATTCTAACTAGTCACTCTGCGTCGATGATCGCCTGCAGCAGTTATTCTTGCTGCGCCCAGATCTGCTTCACCTTTCCGGCCGCGAAGGCCGTGCTGGCCTCTATCGCGGGCATCTTCTTCATCAGCTGGTACACCTGGTACATCTGGGCGGTGACGGCTTGCTTCAGCTATCCGAACTCGTTTCTCAGAGCGGGCGCCTCTCGCAGCGGAGACGACGCCATCTCGCTTACTTGTTCGAAGGACGACACCGCGTGTATGTCGGATGAGGAGGGCACCTTTGCCAGCTGGATTTCCTCCAGCGACTTGTAGGACTGGAGTCTGTTTTGAGAATCCATTTATGTGGAGTGTAATAGCGAAGTCAAGAGGCGACTGGTATATGCACTGTATTTTAGGAGAATGTGAAATTTAATCCGAATTTGAAATAGAATCAATTCCACATAACTAATTCTGATATGTGCTGGAATCAGGTTACTGCGTGCACATTGTTTAGATTCAGATTCACATACTTTTACTAATTTAAACAGGTTGAATCCGAACTACTAACTAAGAAGAACTAAAAAGATGATTGATCATCAAATTGAGCTCTTGATGATAGTAGCATCGCATGCAGCATAGTTTGTGTAAAATTAATTGGAAACATATTAGAAGATTTAGACAAATTGAATTGGAATTAACATCCAAGTGCATGTACTCTTGCTAACAGCACAGTGACGCCTTCCCATAACTATTTGAAAATTGCAGAATATACAAAAAGAATTAATTCTAATTATTTAGACATTGTGCAAGAACGTAAAACCAGTTAGTTTTTTCAAAGTAGATTTAAACAGAATAAACAAATTATTTGCAAACAGCAGCGACTCACTGTAACACATGCGGCTTATCTAAATATAACCCACTTCAGATGAATTGTAAGATCAAGTCGCGGTTCGTGATCGACCCCAAGTACCTGTGCAAGCAGCCCCTTCAGATGAACCAGTTCATAGTGAGCGACGTGGTTATGTGCGACACTGCCAGATATGATGAAGAAATAGTGGAGGAAAGGTCTAACAGCGACTACAACCCGCTGCAGTACATGATGATTGGCCAGCAGTGAAGACCAAGACGAAATGTGATAGTATAGCTTTATCTTTTATAAGTTAAAACGTCCTAGTTAGATAAATAAAATTGGTACGAATTAGTGTACATAATAAATATTTATAATCATGCAACTCCTTATGATAATGTTATAATAAATAAGATTGGCTCAAAATAATTCTCCATCATTCTCATTACTTTTGTTCCTGTACTTAATACTCTTGATCATAAGTTGAATCTTGAGTTGAACAACTAGCTGACCTCTTAAGCACCGTGTTTTGCAGCTCTAAGCCTATTATCTAACAGCTGACGTTAGCTGTCGCGCTGTCTTAAAAAAGTTGTGTATAAATAGTTTCCGACGCAATACTCGCTACGATTTCCGCCTGGCAGCCTTCTCGTTCCCCACTCCAAACTCGCGATGTCCATCATCCAGTACAGAAAAGCGCTCAAAGCATACGCCAAGCAGCGTCCCGACATGATAGACCTGGCCGTGGGAGACGTGTTGGAAGTGCTCCAAAACGCAGCCAACGGGTGGAGCAAGGGACGAAACACCAGAACTAACGCCAGCGGCTGGTTTCCGTTCGCCATGACCCAGGAGATCCCCAAGCCCGGAGCAGCAGCCAAAGCGGAAGAGTCCAGTGAATACTACGAAAGCGAATCCGAAGAAGAGGCGAAGCCTACTCCAAAGCAAGCGACTGCGGTCTAAAAACAACCCGTCGCAGCCGTTGCACCTTCACCAAAGGTAGTTTAAAAACCTCAAGGTGCAGTTTCAGATTTAGTTCCAAACGCTGCTGGCATGTGGTAAATCAAATAACTAGTTAAAGAAATTGATAATATTCAAAAATTGTACATAGACATCAATTAATAAATTGATCAATTTAAATAAACTATAACGCCAGTAGTTAATTTGAAATTAGCAAAATCAGCTGAAACAGACAAATTAATAGCAGAAAATGACAAACTAAAAGCCAAAATCTTGGAGTTAGATCTTAAGTTAATGTAGTAGCGTGCTAACACAGAAGCAGCCTAATTAAAAACTACAAAGACAGCTAATTAGTTAAAACTTCTTGATTAAGAAAATTAAAATCTATAAAAGTTTGAAGCTGATAAAAAACAACTAGCATAATAATGCAATGAAAAGATTCTTGAAAAAGATAAAACATTTAAATAATTGCAACTCATTTTTGCTAACACAGGCTTATGTGGAGAAGTTGATTGGAGACCAGCCGCTGCCGAAAGCGCTAATAATAGGCAAGAAAACAAAAAGATTATTTCTGATGAGGTGTAAAAGCTGACTTCAAATTATGCTGTTGGTGATTTCGCTGTAAAGAAGAGAAAGAGTGCGAAGAACAGACAAAGTTTATAAGTCAGACTAGAGCAGGTAAGATCTCTATTTGGATGAAATACTATTTATTATATTTATACAATCCAAACAAAAAGTGTTTGCTAAGTGTTCATTGTACATGTTTCGACATATATTTTACAAGATTTTGATGTTAGAAATAATTATACAATGGGGATCTTTACTATATACATTCAAGCTTTACGGTTATTTCTAAAAATTAGTGAGTGGGTTTCAATTTAATTATATATATAATTTTATATGCTTACCGATTTACCACATGTTTATAGTTCTATAGACAAAGAAACTGACATATATCCTAAGTTTAAAACAACTGTTTAAACACTGTTTATACTTAAACAACTTATAAATTACATTAAAGTATTAAAGTTAATTTAACAGTAAATCATAAATAAACACCACTCCATAAACATGACATTCACGTAAAGCTTCATTCAGCTGCCACCGATTGTCTATTCGAAAAGAGCATTCATTATTATCAGTATATTACAATGGCTGTAAGACCTTTACCCAGTTACAAAAATTTAAAACAATACATAACCATTAAATGTTCTAATTCAGTATATCAGCCTGAGCTTTGCTTCAAATGATGCAACACCAACTATAATGTACTAATTTGGAATTTAAGTTATTCTGCTTAGTTATATATTATTACTTAGTGTGATAACTTTGTTAGCAATTCATAAAATAGAATTTTCCCCGAAAAACACTCATCGACTTATTATATTATATTTTATAAGCATTTCAATATTTTTAGCACCAATTGCTAACATAACATCAAGAAATTATCAAGAAAATGGTATCATTTAAGAAGCAGTTTATATAATTACAGGAAGTCAAGGAATTAAAGTATATATTTTCATTTAAGTTATCATCTCGGTTGTTGTTACTTTAATTTTATTAATGTTAGTGTAAATATTACGTTCAGTAGGTCCAGATAATATCTATTATAAATCTGTATAGTTTTGCAATAGTGGAGTGTTATTTAGTGCATATTTTGCTCGTTATATTTTAAACACCGTTCTAAGTAATGTTTATCCAAGTAGTATTGGGATGTATTTACTTATATACATAGGATTTATTGGGTATTCATTTTATATTCCCATCTATACTTGTATAAAAGTTTATCCAATATATTTCGGGTTATTATGTTCAAGTTTTATAATAAGTGCATATTATTTGACATTTGACTCATAAAGTATTACTATTAGTGCAATTCTTGGAATAATTGTATTTTCAATTTCATATTTTATTTAAAGATAAAGATTAGGAAATATCATTGAATAATCATTGCGTTGGTTGATACTTAGGAGAAATAGTATGATGAAAATTGATATGAATGACAAATTCGACATAGATTATATGTAGGTTCATTCTACATGGTATCTTTAGTTATTAAAAATATTAATATTAGTCATTTAAATACTATTGTATCTGCCGTTAATTGTTTTAGATTTGTTGTAAATCATTAAAATGGATAAAATAGTTGAAAGTGCCAGAAGTAATATTTCATATAAATTTTAGAGAAAGTATTTTTAGTCGATTTTTATTTAGAAAATGGTTTTCAAGCCTCATGAGTATATGGATAGTGTGCTGTTGAAGGATTATTTCAAATAGCTTGAGAAGCGATAAGATTATGTTGAAAAACATTCAAATAATCAGATTGTTAAACTTAATTACGTTTCACAATTTGATTATAATATAGTGGCAACATTTATAGCTCTGTAGTATGTTGATTATTATGCAAACAAGCTGTACCAAGGACAAATTCAAACCATAACTGAAAGGGACGTAATAGACATTTAGTATTTAAAACACTTGGAGGTAATTGTTCGGGCAAAATATGTAAACGCCCACTCTGTTCGGGCTTCTTATGTAACAATTTTATCCCAAATATTAAACGACGCAGCTCAGGCTGAACTGTAACTGATTATGTAAACTGAAATGTAAACGTCAGAAAGCTATTAGAAATAATTGGTTCAGAATTAAACGGTCGTTCGCTCTCTTTTTGGTGAAGTAATGGACGAAACAATTAAAATTGAAAAGGAAAAACCGAGTTACAATGAAAACAGGCTGCTGTTAAGAGTTTAGTACATCATTAAATGCTCTGAGCAAGAAGAATAGTATTAATAGTTAAATAATTACTGGACAGAACTGGATCAACTATTTATTAGCGTGTGGAATACAAAACCAGACAATATCGTAGATACGGTGCATAACTTTTATAATTCGTACAATAACTTCAATAAAATGATCAACGCATATTAATAATCAAATAAAAGCATGTTATACGACTTATACAGTTTAGCCGTGGTTAGATACTTTTAAGTAGAGGACTTCAACGTTTAGTAATTAATGCAATATCAATAATTTAAAAATAGATACGTTGAAGGTTAAGTTGGAACTATTGATGGTAATGATGATTACTGTATAATCGATCACTATTCACCTAATAATCGAATGATGTAATAAACATATAAACATGATGTATAAGTTGTAGTTGTCAAATAAAAAATCAGCGGTTAACGAATTAATTTGTTAAATTAATAAAATAACATTTATTAACAATTTGGGATTGATGAGGAGCAGTTTATAAACGCTAAAATATAGTTAATGAATGATAATTAATACTTGAGATAGATTCCACTACAAAAAGTTAATGTTAAAAAACTAGTTATATTGAGAATAATAAGTTTGATTTTAATGATTATAACAGTATCATTTGCAGTTACTAAATTCGGAAAATAAAAAATCAAAAATATTGAAGAATAACGCAATAATGATTACATTATATAAATGTAACACTTAATATAATATTATTAAATCACTTAAGGATCATCTATACAATAAATATAAAAGAATATATCTCAAACAATTAATTAGTAAATTCAATCAACTTTAGAATCCTTTGATTAGATTTTAGATAAATAGTAACCTCGAATTCTTCCGATAGAAGTAAATAGTTATTAATATACTTCAACGACTTGGGAATTTATTAATAATTAGTTAATTATTGCTATAAAATATTCAGTATCATAACTTCCCAATATTGCATTAAATACCTAAATTAGTATTAAATAACTAGCACAACCGTACATAAACGAATAATTGTAATATCAAGAATACTAAAGCATTTATAATAATTTGTGGTTGTCAATATTACTATTGTTAATTATTAATCCAATAATTATGTATTCTAGTAAATATTACTATATGAGTTTTTTAGTCAGAGATGTTAGCGCCGTTTATTAATTATTATAACAATTACCTGAATAAATAAAAACAAAAATGTATCAGTATGTTTCTTAAATATCTCAAACTAGGAAGAGATTTGCTGCCATACGATAAGGTCATACTTTTGAATATTTAGATATGATAATTTCAAATAAATAAATGGATATGTAAAAACTCAATGATAAACCTAATAAAGAACTGTATAAAATAAAACATCCATATCATTATAAAGATAATAAGCTATTTCCGTTCAATTAAATCATATATAGCATCTTATTTTTATTAATTTGTGTTTTATTATGTATTTGTTTGTAATTAAATACTGAATAATTATTATTATCTAAAAATCAAGCGTTACTTGAGCAAAATTATTTCAGTGTAAAAAGATAACTAATTTCACTTACATATAGCTTAACGCTTACTAAATATTTAAGAAGTTACTTTTCCACAAATGATATGCAATATTTAAAAGGATATAATGAAATGTCAAATATTTCAATAAATTAGTAGTATAAATCAATAATAAATGCTTATCAAAATTTATAGAACCATGCATAATTGGTGGTAACTTAACATATATCTAATATATTTGGTTATATTTCAGAACTCTAAAGATTAAGAAATATTTCAATTTGTATATTTGGTAATAATTGTACTGATGAATAGTATTTTGGTTATATTGCATCCTTATAAAATTATGCAATGCCTACAACATACACATGTTAATAAATATAAATAGTAAACTCTAATAATTTAACAATTATGTCTGCGAAATCTGTTTTATATAATTGTTACACAGAATTTTTAATGAACGATATAATTAACAGGATAAACTACATTATTACTAGATTGGATCATTAAGCTACAATATTTTTTGCTAATTAAAATCTGCAAGAATATTTAATATCTTAAAACATAATAAAATAATGTATAAATTAATATAAAATATAAAATAATCAATATTCATAATTTTATGTGATTGATTAGAATAGTATTTAACCTGAGTATACAAATACTGTTATGAGCGGCGATATACAATATGATCAATTCGATTAAGAATATATAAGCAGTATAAACTTTTAAGTTGCTAATAATAATACAAATATGTTATTTGATAAAATTATATTTGAATAACGTAAATGTATTAGTTTAAATTATTCAATAATATTTGTTTTGGTTATACTAATAACTATAAATTAAATTAAATGGACTAAGTATTAGAGTATTATTTTATTTTTTATTTTATTTGGTTTAATTATTAATGGAAATATGAGTTATAATAATAATTTTCATGATTTACACATTAGATCACTTCATTCAACACAATCTGTTCTTTTAAATTAAATCAAATCAGAGATATTAATTAGGAATGTAATTTCAAAATAATATAATGAATCAAATTTAAACTTATTATTATAAAATTTATACTAATATTACTCAATGTATGCATTAGGATTAGAATAAAATTGCATTTAATTGAGCAAAATATATTCATAAGTTGATGCTGAAATGCATTAATTTGGATATATTATGTCATTTTCATTTACATAAGATTTAAAATATAAGATGTATAATAGTTTTTTAAATGCTTTCAAATAAAATTCGTTTACAGTTTCTCTTGATAATGTATACAAAGATAATATTAATATTTAGTAGCGTGTTTACTTATAAGCCTGCACACATGTTTAACAAATGATTAGGGGCGCGTGGTAATCAATAGCAGCTTTTGCTCACAATAATATTATACAAATTTCTGATGAAATGAAAAATAGCAAATACTTCGCGCCAATATAATATATTCTCAGTTATGATTAAGATGTACTTAAAGATTAACTGGATTCTGGAAAATCGCCTACAAATACATAAATGTCTCCTTCTGAATATGGAGGAATTCAAATTATTAATGGACTTATTTATTTTGCTAACAAGACTGCAACGTTTGCACAAACTATTTTAAATTCTTACAATCTTCGTGAAAGCAGTATTAACTTAATATATCACTCCTTCATACAATTGGATTTACATTTCGAGGATTAATACAATAGAACAAAAGTGTATTTCAACAAACACTATAAATCTGATTTAGTGCGCCAAATATACATTACTACACTAATGTTACTTTCAGGATTATTTATATATTACCAATTTAAGTAATACATGGACTATGTTAATTTTGAGGCTATTCATATAAAAGAAGATGCTCATGCATTACGATTCGTTAAATAAAAATTATATTTGTCAAAATTTAGATTATTGATAGCAATAGGAGAGGCGGTAGTTTTAATTATATTGTTCATTTTGTCAGTAGGATCATAATAACTTAATAGATAAGTAAATAATATCAAAATTAACTATGAAAATTCAATACTACAATTAAATAATGCACTCGGAGCATTTAGTTGTTCTAATAATGTATCTTGTATATATTTATAAACAAGCAAACAATATTTGGAAGAAGCAATATATAATCTCAATCGAGATAACAGCGATTACTAATAACTTTAAGAATCTAGCTATTTTTAGCTAATGTAAAACGCTGCTTTAAGATAATCATATAACATACAAAATAAAAATGAAAATTCATTAAATTATATCACCAGTCTATTTAGTTCAAGCATTTTAGATAAATTCCTTATTATACCTAAAAATAATACGTAAACAGAATCATCACAATATATATAACAGCTTACAAGCAATAATTCAACTTAAAAAACTATATTTTTAAGATATAATAACATATTATACACACTATAAGATTATAGTTCTTTTGACAACAAAACATAATATTATTTAATATAAAAAACGTTGTAAGTTCATTAAGAATTTATTAAAAAATGTCAAGACTTTATCGAAGCTTAAAACAGTAAAATTTATCATTTAAGTTTAAGCATAACAATTCCCCTAGTTATCTTGGTGGCTTTGTTTGAAACAATGGCAATGATACAAGCTGGTTCTGTAACTCATTATATGCACTTCATAACCAAACTCATTAAAAGGATCCACAGAGAAGAATTTGATAAATTCCCGCCGTAAATTGTGATAAGTCTTTGATATATTTATTACCATAGATATAAATTTATCAACGTTTAATTTCATAAACTTAAATATATTTGATATATAATAAATTGTAAATTATGATATTTATCTGTACAAACGACTCACTCTTTAAGCTTTCTGATTCTTTCGGCTCTGTCTTCCGCGTTGAAGACGTAGCTGCCGGCCACGAAGACGTCGATGCCGCACCCGCTGGCGTGGGCGATAGTCTTGTCGCTGATGCCGCCGTCCACTTCGACGAGCAGGTCGGCTCTCAGCTTCTTGAGGGCGAGGCACTTCTCGGAGCACTCGGGCATGTACTTCTGGCCTCCGAAGCCTGGCTCGACGGTCATGATTAAAAGCATGTCGACGGCCTTGAGGAGCTCGAGGCTCAGCTCGGACACCTGGGTTTTCGGTTTGATGGACACACCCGCCTTCATGCCGAGGGCCTTTACCTTCTGGCAGAGCTGCACGCACTTCTCGGAGTTGCTCTCGAGCGCCTCGAAGTGGAAGGTGAACATGTCTGCGCCGGCCTTGTAGAAGGGCTCCAGCCACTGCTCTGGGTTGGTGACCATCAGGTGGCAGTCCAGATAGGCCTTTGGGACGGCCTTGCGCAGCGACTCCACGACGCACGGACCGATCGTGAGGTTTGGGACGAAGTGGCCGTCCATCACGTCCACGTGGAGCCAGTCGGCGCCCATGGAGAGGATCTGGGAGCACTCGGTGGCCAGGTTGGAGAAGTCGGCCGAGAGGATCGATGGAGCTATCAATTTCATTTGTTGGAGTGTGAAGATTTACTCTTTGGCAATTGTTAGCGGGTGGCGAGTTACTGTCCCAAAATTCCAGGTGTGCATTGATAATATTCTAACTAGTCACTCTGCGTCGATGATCGCCTGCAGCAGTTATTCTTGCTGCGCCCAGATCTGCTTCACCTTTCCGGCCGCGAAGGCCGTGCTGGCCTCTATCGCGGGCATCTTCTTCATCAGCTGATACACCTGGTACATCTGGGCGGTGACGGCTTGCTTCAGCTCTCCGAACTCGTTTCTCAGAGCGGGCGCCTCTCGCAGCGGAGACGACGCCATCTCGCTTACTTGTTCGAAGGACGACACCGCGTGTATGTCGGATGAGGAGGGCACCTTTGCCAGCTGGATTTCCTCCAGCGACTTGTAGGACTGGAGTCTGTTTTGAGAATCCATTTATGTGGAGTGTAATAGCGAAGTCAAGAGGCGACTGGTATATGCACTGTATTTTAGGAGAATGTGAAATTTAATCCGAATTTGAAATAGAATCAATTCCACATAACTAATTCTGATATGTGCTGGAATCAGGTTACTGCGTGCACATTGTTTAGATTCAGATTCACATACTTTTACTAATTTAAACAGGTTGAATCCGAAGAACTAACGAATAATAAAAAGATGGTTGAATATTCAACACATTGAGATCTAGCCAATGTTATATGTTGCTCGCGGCATAAGCAGCGCGTGTTGTGTAAAATTAATTGGAAACATATTTGAAGATTTAGACAAATTGAATTGGAATTAACATCCAAGTGCATGTACTCTTGCTAACAGCACAGTGACGCCTTCCCATAACTATTTGAAAATTGCCAGAATATGCAAAAAGAATTAATTCTTATTATTTAGACATTGTGCAAGAACGTAAGACCAGTTAGTTTTTTCAAAGTAGATTTAAACAGAATAAACAAATTATTTGCAAACAGCAGCGACTCACTGTAACACAGGCGGCTTATCTAAATATAACCCACTTCAGATGAATTGTAAGATCAAGTCGCGGTTCGTGATCGACCCCAAGTACCTGTGCAAGCAGCCCCTTCAGATGAACCAGTTCATAGTGAGCGACGTGGTTATGTGCGACACTGCCAGATATGATGAAGAAATAGTGGAGGAAAGGTCTAACAGCGACTACAACCCGCTGCAGTACATGATGATTGGCCAGCAGTGAAGACCAAGACGAAATGTGATAGTATAGCTTTATCTTTTATAAGTTAAAACGTCCTAGTTAGATAAATAAAATTGGTACGAATTAGTGTACATAATAAATATTTATAATCATGCAACTCCTTATGATAATGTTATAATAAATAAGATTGGCTCAAAATAATTCTCCATCATTCTCATTACTTTTGTTCCTGTACTTAATATTCTTGATCATAAGGTGAATCTTGAGTTGAACAACTAGCTGACCTCTTAAGCACCGTGTTTTGCAGCTCTAAGCCTATTATCTAACAGCTGACGTTAGCTGTCGCGCTGTCTTAAAAAAGTTGTGTATAAATAGTTTCCGACGCAATACTCGCTACGATTTCCGCCTGGCAGCCTTCTCGTTCCCCACTCCAAACTCGCGATGTCCATCATCCAGTACAGAAAAGCGCTCAAAGCATACGCCAAGCAGCGTCCCGACATGATAGACCTGGCCGTGGGAGACGTGTTGGAAGTGCTCCAAAACGCAGCCAACGGGTGGAGCAAGGGACGAAACACCAGAACTAACGCCAGCGGCTGGTTTCCGTTCGCCATGACCCAGGAGATCCCCAAGCCCGGAGCAGCAGCAAAAGCGGAAGAGTCCAGCGAATACTACGAAAGCGAATCCGAAGAAGAGGCGAAGCCTACTCCAAAGCAAGCGACCGCGGTCCAAAAACAACCCGTCGCAGCCGTTGCACCTTCACCCAGAGTATCTCAGCCTCAAGCAAAATAGTAATAACCGGTTAAGAAAGAGGAAGCAGAGGAATCGTATGAAGAAGAATCCGATACTGATGCGAAGCCAAACGGTGAGCCGAACCAGGCGTCCATGAACGAGATAACAGCGAACAAGCGGAAAATCGAGCGCTTCAATCTGAAAATAGTAGAAATACAGAAGCAATTAGCCCGGTTGAAAGCCGGCGAGATCCCAATAATCGATCTTGACATATCCCTCAAGGAGCAGGAAGCCCTCATCAAAGAGGAGAACGCAGAGCTCCTCGAAATTGTTTCAAGCCTGGAGCAGTAAATAAAAGACAGCTAAAAACTTGAGCTTGAAGCAAAATCCCAGCAATAACAAATGATAAAACAAATTCAAACGTTCGAAAAACAACAGGAGCAAGTTCTCGAATTTGAACAGGAGAAAGCACTTCTGAACCAGAACTTCCAAGAAAAGCTGAAGGAAAAGGACGTTCAGCTCCAAAAACTTGAGGCAACAATAAACATGAGCAGTTTCCAGTCAGAAATCGACTACAAACGCATCAAACAAGAATGCATCTCACTACTCAGAGAAAGGGATAAAGTTGCAGCCGAAAGCGAGAAGAAAGAAGCCGAAACGGGCGGTAAACAACTGGTCGTAACCAAAAGGAAGATCTCTAAGGCGAAACTAGCGCAAATGGACAAAATGTGATACATATGTTAATCTGTTTATTATTATAATATAATTTTTATAACAACTCGAAAACGGTTGATAAGTTGTATTTTGGATCACTCAATGATTTCGGTGCCTTCAACATGATTCTTTATCAGGAGCAACAAATCATTTCTGGAATCAAGTGCGCGGTTGTAAATCATCGCTGGAATCATTCCAGCTGGATCGGCAAGAGAATACTGAGAAATAAGAGTATTGCTGCCATCTTGTTTGAATATTAAAGTCATGTTCAAAAGAGTGCCTCTAACGCTTTTTTGAGCAAGTTACTCATATGGTACTGATTTCATTGTAACTTCAACTTTGTCCTTTCCTACATTTACGTATCCAGTAGCAACGAAATCGCGGTTTGATACAATTGCTGAATTTGTGTTAGAACACGAATGGAAATAGAAACAAAAACTCTTGAATTCCTTACCTTGTAATGCTAAGTTAGCATTTAACTCGTCATCTTTATTAAAGTAGAAGAATTTTTGATATAATGTAGTTTCAGTCAATTTCTTGGGAGAACTTTAGTCAACATTAGCTCTAAACTTTATCCAAGCTTGGAAACACTTCAGAATAGTTGAACTAACTTATATTGAACCATTTATAGCTTTGAACTTGCATTCAGGAACTGAACCTAGTTTTGATTTACAAATTTTCTTGTAGATTTATTCATCTTCATACTTAGTAGTTTATATTTACTAAATTTGATTTTGAGCTTGTCCAATGCAGATTTCACGTTATGATTAATCCAACTATATTTGTAAAGGTTACATTGAAGTGGGTGAATATACATAATGTTGCACATATTTACTATAGTAAATTAATGCTCACGTCTAAGTCATTTGTACATTAAACACTATCTGAAATGTACAATTATTTCATAAATGTACAATTTTACTTATATACAATTATTTCTTTGTTATATACAATTATTTCTTTGTTTTGGTGATTTTATATATTACCAAAATCATGATTTTGAGAAATAGACATTTTTGTCTAAATAATGGGAAATAGTTGTAAACATTCATTTAGTCTGATTAACAGATTGTGTATTCTGTTATTACTAATTTAAGTTTTAACTATCTACCACTTATGATACAACTTACGTATCACTTAATGAATTATCAACAAATTAACAAAATTCTTTGTATTATTGGAACTGTTATTATGATAATAAATTAAACGCTATATAACAACATGTTTTGGCTTCAATTTAGCATTACTTTACTGTGTATTTACCAGTTTTATAAATTTTGAATTTATTCCAAAATTCTAGTTCTGTCAAGACCTTTAACTTAATTAACTTGTTTACTAAATAGCATTGTGAAATATATTATGTTTCCTATTTCATGTTCTATTTATAAACAGTGTATTCGCGTAATAATTTTGCTAGGACTTTTGAAAATACAAAATTAATACTGTCGCTAAGAAGTGTCACGTCATTTGTGGATTTAACTTGTTTGGAGATATCGCCGCATGAAAATAGAGTTGGGAAATCGTCTGTTATTTGCTAATCTGCCTCTTAATTCAGTAATTTCGAGTTTATGCTATTTACTTTAGTTTTTACTGTGTTTATTTTTGCAATTGGTTATATATCTGTTATATTGTTTTAATTTTGTTAAGATTCAGTTATCTCTTTTTAATCGTTTGGGCTTAAATTATTATTAATAGCTTATTCAACTGGTTCTGATAATCCTGCTTGTTACACGGCGTTGGTGATTACATTTATATAGTCCATGAGCTATTATACTAAATCAGTGAGATTTGTTCCGAATTGGTTTATTTCTTGAGGTTGGATGTTGAATTATTTTTGAATTTCTTCTGTTATTTGATTCGTTTAATTTTTGATTCGTTCGTTTTCTTCTTTTAATTCTTTATTTTCGTTTTGGAGAGTTTAAAGTTCTCGTTTTACGTTCTCGTTTTCAGTTTTTTGAACCTCCTTAATTTGTTGCTCGCCTAAATTCGTCCTTAGTACTTCATTCTTGTGTTTAAGTTCATCTATATTTGATTTTAAGGTCTGAATATTGGATTATGATTCGTTAAATTTTGCTTGGATGTCGTTTAGCTCCTGTTTGTGCAGCTGCTCCACGATTATGATTTGTTTGCTCAGCTGCTCATTTGTTAATGATTTTTCACTTATCAAGTTGGTCAATATTTTTATATAATCAGCTTACTGCGTATTCTCAATTTACAAATCAGAGATTTTACCTTGTTGCTCCTCAAATAGGGATTTATTCTCAGATATTATTAACTTCAAATCGTCTATTTTCTTCTTGTGAATTATTATCTCCTCTTCCTAAATTGAAATATTTTTTTACGCGAGCGTTAGCCTGTCCTATAGAATCTACTACTCATTTTAAAAAGTTTCTATTATCTTGCTACTTTCGTCATTTTATGTTTATATCTTAGAAACTTACATTTACGCAAACTGATTATACAAATTCTCTAAATCATCATTTAATGCACTGTTCACAATAATTTATTCATCTAACAAGGCTCTAACACTGATTTTCTCAGAAATAGCGTTTTAAAGTTCGCATTATAGTAACTATACAGTTAAATCTTTACTTTAAAGCAAAGCAGCCACAGATACATTCATTTGGAGTGAAGATTTAATTTAAAATCAGATTGAAATTACATGAGTTAATAAAAAATAATATATATTAGAGTTATTTGTTCATTCGCTACATTTTCAATGTAGAATTTTCATTTCCACTTTGAGAACTCCACTTGGAAGTATCTCTTGATCGAAACCAATGGATTTTGGCTGTTTTGTGTATCTGGAAAGTACTGGCTGCACTGGCTCAGAACCAGGAGCCAGAACTCGTCGTTCACGATTTATTTTTCCACGAAATCAATAAGTTGCCTTTTACTGAATCTGTCGAACATCTCCGAGCTCTCTTTTTTAAAACTTTTCTTAAGTGATGTGCGCAGGGCTAAGTCGAAGCAATGATCCGTCGTTGTGCAGCGTGGTTCGTGCAGTTTCTGGGAGCACATTTGTGTTTTTGTTACCAACTTTTCAACCTACTTTTCATTAACAGGAGTATCACTGTCTATTGACACAATAGACATGTCTTTGGGCGAGTTTGCTTTCTGAGTTTTCTATTTAACTGGTGTGCGAAAAGGTTGGCTATATTTTAGTGGTGCTGGAGAATCTCTTATTGAGTTCTGCGCTTTAACTTAGGAAAACTAAAACTTAGTTTGATCTATTAAGTTCTGTGGCTAAATTATGTTTTGTGGATCTAGATTAAATGCTGATTAAGACAGTTCGTAATCAACTATTGGTTATTCTTGATCTATCATATTATTAGGTTCCATATATTGTGGTTATTCTTAAATTTAGGTTTCATTTTACTGAATTTGTTCCAAAATGACTTACGAAGTTAACTACAGTTACTCTGAATTTAGTTATGCCTTAGTAGGAATCATAGTGTTAGTAATTAGTTGCTCTTTTTAGTCCGCTTGTTTATTATTAATTAATTGTTCCAATTAATATTATTACTGATCGTTTTAATTTTCTACTTGATTTTCATTTAGTTCGGTTGTTACATTATGATTTTATTATTGCTATTCAGTGGTGGGCCCTCGAAATGCTTTTTTGAATTAGGAAGAAGAATGAAGTTTATTATTTGAATCTTACTTATATCACTGCCCGGCTCAATAATGAGTGTGTTCTCCCTCCTCATCAATACACTCATTAACTCTATTTACTATTGATTTGTAAAGTGCTTCAATCACATCAAGGCCTGGTTGAGCCTTGGATAGCTGTGCTACAATAATTAACGTATATAACTCTGTATATACTTCAATAATAAGTTTCAACTTTACCTAACGTTGTATAATTTAACAATCAAGAAAATTGATTTCTCATTATGAAATGGAAGTGGAAGATCATAAGTAAAATAACTGTTGTTTTAGAGTAGCATCAATATATTATTTAATGCTGGGCCCGACTAACCCACTTGATTCCATTCTTCAAGAAACAAAAATGCATTCATTATTTGAATATTGAGAATGAAAGCGACTGTAACTACCTGAATTATAATTCTAATTAAACGAAGTACCAATACTTCATCTTGAGCTCCCGGTTGAGATTGAAAGAAAAAGTCCTCCATTGTTTTTCGTGATTAAGAAATACCTAAAATCGTTCAGATTGACCCAGTTGAAGATGAACACCGAGGTCCTCTGCAGGTCCAGTGCTTGCGCTACTAGTTATAAATTACATATTGCGTCCGTATACCAATCATTGGATCCTCTTATTCTTTTCTCAATCAGGCTTAACTACCATATATTTTCGAGATAAAATCTTTCATAAATTAGTTTTGTTGACTAAAACGTAGAAATTACACAGGGACATCTTAAACAAGTGATATAACTAGTTCAGATTGGTACAATATTTTATGAATTCATCCGTTGGACCCAGAAATGAAGAGAATACAAACGCTTCAGAACTGCCTAAGTTTGTTAAGTGAATTAGTTGACCTTCCCTAAACATCTTCTACCGCGTTTATTTTTGTCATTGCCGTCCTTTTATTGCATGTGGTAATTTCTATTTTTCCTTTTTGGAATATTAAATACCGACTTTGAATAGTCGATTATGGTCTAATACGATCGAAATCATATTTTTGGCCCTCTTGTGTTAATGAGTAGTTCATGAATAATCTCCAACTTGAGATTATTTATTGGAATTTGTCATCCGCATTAGAAGTGGCAAAATATTTTAATATATAATTACTCACATAGTAAACAAGAAAAAGCAATTCCACCTCCCATAACTGTTGAATTTTATCGAAAGTACTACTAGATTGAATTTGATTAAATATATTAGCAACCTTCTAGCAAAATGTATTAAATTATTATAATCGTTTTAAGTATTTTATTTGATTAACGCAACATTCCTTCATTTAATGTTTGCAGTTTTCAATTATTTAACCATTATATACGTTTTTGAAATCATTACTTATTGCCTGCCAAAAATTACTGATTGAAATAAATTTGTGTTCAATTAATTGATTTATCAAATAACAAGCTTCAAGTATTGTAAACGAATTCTATGACAGCTCGGTAAAACATTAATGTTTTTGTATTATTGTTTGAAGCAATAGGTTTAGATATCTGTTTATTGTTTCCACACTTTAATTTTCTTTACTAATTATCATAATATTAAGATCGTTAACCGTAAATTCCAGAAATGAAATTTTTGAGTTGCAGTATTAAATTAATTATTCCTAGTTTTGTTACGATTGTTGCTGGTTTACTTCCTCAACTTTAGAATTTATATTCTATTACTTTATTTACTATATTGTTATTTCAGGGATTATCACAGTGTTTGTTTCTTTAGCAGTTTCGTAGTCTAATGCAATTATATTTAATTACATATGATCATTCTATTACTGTACTAAATTTGAAGTTTCTGGTATTACCGCATTCTAAGTTTTCATTGCTTCTTTATCCGAAGATTCTGTATTTTACTGCACTTGTTAGATTACTTAGGTTTGCTTCTCTTAATAGTTTAAAAGCTCTTGAATGTACTGTCTAAGGTCGTAGCTGAACTGTCTGATCTACTACGGCTCAATGTTGAGCTCGTTTGCTAATTCCTATTTTATGAAGTTGATTTGAGCCTGTATCTAGATATTTTCATTTACTTGTCCTAACAGCTGACTCTGCATATGAGCGTTTTCTATTCGCGTCCGTTCAAACTAGTCCATTGATTTCTGCTGTTATCTTTCGTATTGAGCAAGCTGTTACTTGAGCTATTGGTTCTCGGCCGCGAGTTATTAATTATTTAAAGTAAGCTCTTGTTTATTTATGTTCACAATTTCGATTAGCTTTTGCAGTGCGTTTATTTGCTTCAAGTTGTTCGTGTTTTCCTTCACGTTGCTCTGTTCGATTTGTTTCAACCTATATTCTTCCATTTCTTGGTGTAGTAGTTAAAGCTTGCTTTTTAGCGCTTCGTTGTCCCTTTAACTGTCCTCCAGTTATCTCTACATCTCGGCCTTCTGGTCCTCGAACGTTTGTTTCTCTGCGTCGAATTGCATTTGCTTCTCGAACGCGTCGTTAAGATCGTTTTGGACCTGAAGTTTCAGCCGCTCGTTTTCGGCTTGAAGTTCAGTTGATTAATTCGCGTGGACGTTTTCCAGCTAATTCTGGAGTTGTTCGATTTCATGCTGAAGGTGCTCGTTGATGGATTTTTATTCTTGTAGCAAGGTATTAGCACTGTTAGTGTCTGATAGTGCATTTTACAGCTGCACGCTCTACAGCCAGATGGTCTGCTCCTTGCTCTTCAGAAGAATTCGATCGTGGTTCATTTAAAGTGGAAATTTGAAAGAGGACGCGAGTTTTGAGGTTTTGTTAATATTGGTGGGTTCAATTTTGTGAACCTAAAATGGGTTCTAATTATTCCAAACTATAATATAGAGTCCTTTATGTACATGAGTAAAGAACGCGTTAAAATGAATATCATGAATATCATTTTTTAATGTTTCTTGTGATTGAAGTAATTGATTATTGAGTGGATGTTTTTGAGATGTACCAAAAGAGTGAGCCGATATATATATTCCAGACTAGCATGTAACCTACTGCTAAGTATTATACCTAAGTATTTTATAATGTTCCAAGAAAAACAAGTAAAAGCAGATACCATAGTTAAAAAGAAAGAAAATAAGTACTATATTACCTTACTTATAAGGAAACTACTTATTTGCTAATAAGTATATCCATAATGTATATTGGGAAAATACAGAATTTGGATGAACCGCGGTTAAAAGTATGTTATTTGTATCTTGCTTATAAGGTAGTTTTTCATTATGGAACTCCCTTATAAGTACCTTCCAGAATATAAAATTATAATTCTTAATTGAACAAGAATAAATATAGGACCATAATAAATTCACTCTGATTACGATTTGTTTTTATCATCATTGTTATCTAGGTTCAATTCGTAGAAAACTGCGTGTATCATATCAAAATAATCTATAATTTAGTTTTACGTCATATTCTTGAACGTTTGATCAAAATATTCTTGGTATCTTTAAGCAGTTGTGAAATTAGTAGTTACAGTATCTCTGAAATCGAATTCAGTTGCCTTGAATAGTTGTTGACTTAATTCCATTGCAAAGTCTCTCCAAAGATAAATGTTTTACCCTGTGTAGTCTAGAACTCCGTCCGTGCACAGGTCATAGAGAATTGTATAAGTTGCATAACAAATAAATTTATCGGACGGATTATTGGCTAACTCATATACCATAAATTGATTTTTATTCAATTCTTCTTATAACACTTTAATTAAACTTGTTTTATATAATTTATAATAATACTTAGCTTTTAAGTCATCCAGCTGTTGTTAGTGTAATTGCAATGTGTCTTCCATTATTGTAAATTGTTTATAAATTTGATTTACTTAAATGCAAAAATTCTTTTGGCTATCGTTTTTTATAATGCAATAATCTCTATATTTCTAATATTTTAAATCTTAGCTTTTTCTAATTACATCGCCAACACATTGGGTGTAATAATTATATTGTTTGAATGAGTTTTCGTTCAAATATTTTGCTGCAGAATCAATATCAGAATAATCGTCTTTGACTTATTACCACGCAGCAACGATATTCATTTTTTCAGTGGTGGTTTTAATTTCGTTGTAATTAAGACGCTGGTAGGTTTTCAAATAGTAGTCCTATCCTTTTTAGCATGTTGAGACCACACGTTTCCAAAAACTTTGTTGCACTTGCTTGCTGGAAGTGCACACTTTGTTGTTGATCAAGTCGCACAACTAACTCGGCTAGTGTCCATCGTAGTTTTCTTTGAATATCGACCGAAATGCATCTTTAATGGCTACAGTGAACTCGGTATAATCTGACCATTTGTAAATTCTTTTCTTTTACCAATCTTATGATTTGTCTATAACTTCCACTTTGTGTTGAATATTTTAATTAAACATAAACTAAATATTATCTAATTATCGGAAATTAATGTGAATCTGGCTTCCATCAGTTAAAGTCGCGTCTAATAAAGTTTTGAATAGAAGTATAATGTATTGACAATATCTACCAAATTGACTTGCTAATATTTCCCACAATAAGTTCTATTCAATAGTAGTCAATCTGCTTACAAGATAGCATAACATAAGTGGATTGTTTACTTAGTTTATAACACAGTTCAATTGATTCAATTCCATATATTTAATGAGATTGTGTTTCAAAAGGATCACAAACGGTTCTATCTAGAACGACAAGTCCAAGATTTGTGATATTTGTTCAAATTGTAGAATCAGCGCTCTAAGATACTGGTTATTAGAAATCTGATATTGGGCGTCTTCTCTTTGGTGCTGCACAACTGGATTGTCTTGACCATTGTGTGTGTCCATAGCCGGGGAGCAAAACGCCGTGTCTTGGCAAGTGTGTTCGCACTGATTGGTTCCCTCTGCTTTGTATGCGGTTTCTTGCTGGTCGTAAACGGCAGAAGAAATACTGTCTGCAATCGAAATTAGGGAATACTCTCTGTGCTCTTCTTGCTTCATATGGACATCCGTAGCTGGCTCTACTTTGACGGTCTATCTCATCTGCTGTTCCAATTGTTGGTTACGCAATAGAAGTTGTTAATTGGCTTCTCTCGCCCGCTGGAGTTCCTGTCGCATGGCGTCGATGTCTATGTGGCCGTAGTTGTCTGTGCGTTGAGCTTCTTGAGAGTTTTTCAGTCTTTGTGGTTCGATCTGATTTAAAGGAGACTGCATTCGGAGCGATAAATAAAGGGATAACAGTAAATTCGTAGCACGTTCAACCAAATACCTTTTACAATAACGCCACTTCATGATGACAGAAGATTTATAAGAATGGTTGGAAAACTTCGGATCTAGCACTAAACTTAGCGGCACCCTTAAAGAATCTGATGAAAAGCAAAATGCTTAAACAACCAAATATTAGGAAGTGCAATAACTAATACCTCCGAAACCTAAGTAAACGCAGGTTGTAGTACCATAGAATGAACAGCATGAAGAAATTATTTGCTAGCAGCCAGCTACGAAGGCACCTGATACGGCAAATATTACTCTGAATACGCAGTAGTAGAACACGAATCCTGTCAATCTCCAGCAAAATCCGTAAATACACGCTAATGCGCAGTAAAACGTAGCAATAGACTTGCGGCTGCATGCGCTTTAAATCTGCGAAAATACACGCGTAAATAGAGTAAACGCCGAATAAAGAGCAATCATCTTAAAAACCCTGTATAATTCTAAAACTAAATATCCAAATAACAATATGCAATAACCAGCCAACCAGCCATAACCCGAACAGAATATCTCCCCTTTAATACCCATGCCAAATGCCTCGTTGTAAACCCCTTCAGTTATAAACTAAACGACAAGCAGAACATATTAACTTAAATAAAATAGTGCTTAAAACAAAACTCAAATCACCAAATCAACCCAAAACGCACTAAAAACAATACGAAGGCACCTGATACGGCAAATATTGCTCTGAATACGCAGTAGCAGAACCATAATCTTGTTAAATTATTTTCAATATTTACATATTAATATTTAAATTAAATAGCAATTTAAATCACTCTCAAACCCTCTGCGCTCTGTTCTTCTTCATCTGTAAGCACCCTTTAACACTAACCAAAACAGTTGCAACAACAGCCAAACATCCGCTCCCAACGCTAATTCCAATGATGAACTAGTTTGTACTTTTGGTCGTTTTAACACATTAACCGTTTTAAAGTATATAATTCGTAGTGCAGTTGTAGTAAACGGTTGATTTTCCGTCCAAATACGCGTCCCCGTTCAGACAATTTGAGCATTTTTCAAAGCATTAATTATTGAAGTAGATGAAACTATCGTTCGCGCAGGTTTACGTGCACTTACCAGCTTTAACGTCTATTATTACTGGTAAGCTGCATTTACAATCGCAATTAGCAGTGGAGGTGCTATTTATGGTGTTTGAGCACGAAGAATCGCACTGAGTGAAGCATGCGTGGATGTTTTCGTTCAAAACATACACAGGTAGAGAGGTAGTGGTGGGGCACTTGAAGTACTTTTTGGTGTTAGGGGTTAAACTGACGTAAATGGAACCGTCAAGGTCGTTAGTTTGCACTAAGCACTTATTCTCAAATAAACGCTGATTTACTGAATCACATGTACAAAAAGGAGAGGTGGCAGTCGTATCGCACCAACATGTTGAAATATTCGCGCAATAACCTAGGTATACAGCTGTGTTAGTTTCATCTTGCTGCTTTTGCGCGAAATTTGCAGTTGAGACGAAATACTGATTATCAGTCGTGCTTGTGTAACTGTACAAAAACGAAGATGATTATGATTCAAATTCTTTTTTCGTGGGTATTTTATGAGTTTTGTTATAATATTCTACTGCGAAAGTATCAGCTTAAGTTAAATTATAAACAACAAAACAATTATCAAAAGAAGCGCATAAAGCAGCTTAGTTACCGATAGTAACGCCTGAAAACTATTTAATCAGTAAATTACTCGCTGATATTTATGTTGCCGCTGCTATCTATAAGATTTATCCGGATGCTTTTAATTTATAATTAATTTCGACATTTGAAAGTTAAATATATGAGCTTGATAAAGCCATATTGCTGTACTATGCAGTTGAGACAAGAAGCTATGCAATTATTCTGGAATCTGCGACTTATAAATATTTTGTTGTTCCAAATATAACCATAGAAACGCCTTACTTCACTGTTATATTTATATTTGAAGTAGAGACATCAGTTGAAGCTGAATTCGATACCAATCCAAAAGTCATAGCAGAATTATCATGTGTTAAAATCATAGTCACATTATTTAGTTGCAATATGGATATTGAGGCAAATAGAAATGATTCACTAGTGTATTAAAAATCAATAAAAGTTGTATTTACGATTTTAACAACTTCTGTGGAATCTAAGAATATTTATTTGATCCTTGTAACAGCTTAGAATGATTTGTTTATTATATTATTATTAAAACACACACTAACGTTATATTATGTGTCAGCATCAACTGTAACTACACCTTGTACATCGGTAGGACAAACAGTAATTACGTAATTAATGAGATTTATCATATTATGAAATAGGAGTGGTTTTAATCGAAAATGAAATATATATAGTTTATTCACATAATAGAAAACACTCCAAATGTAAAAATATTTTCAATTTTTATTTTAAATACATTTTCATTTTTAATTCATATACCGTTGTCTTACTTATATTTCGTTGCTGCATTGCAATACATATGATTAAATCAACGATTAATTCAACTATTATATTGATCACACATACGCAAATAATTAACAATCTGGGATAATTTTAAGTATAAAAAGAAACTCATCGATATTTCTTGAATGACTAAAATTCACAGAAAGCAGTATGAGTCATATCAAAGTAATCTATTATTTAGTCTTGTGACATATTTTGGAATGTCTGGTTAAAATAATCTTAGTATGTTTAAGCAGTTGTGCATTCAGAAATAGTTATATTAGTGAAATCAAATTAATTTGTTTCTTGTAATTATTTACTTAAATAAACAGCTACATATCTCCATAAAAATATTTTTGATTAAACATCGTCATCCTTTTTATTCCATAAACCACATAGATAAGAATAAGTTGCATAACATATTAATTTATCAGATGGATCATTCGCTAATTCATATGTAAAAAATTAGTTTTATTCTAAATATTCTTATAAAACTTTTATTAAATTAAATATAAATAATTTATAATAATATTAGCGTTTTAAGTTGTCTAGTTGTTACATATTGTCATGTAATTTTTAATTATATTCAATTAATGTGATTTATTTGTATATTTAATTAATTTATAAACAAAACTATTTGGGATTATTTTTTTTCAAAATATCATAATTTCCATACTTTACATACTTTAAATTTAAACTATTGTCTATTTCATTTTGAACATCTTATACATAATAATTCTATTTTTATAACATAATATCAATTAAACAATTTGCGTCTGTTTCTGGGCATATTTATTTTAGTTATTACCAAGCTGCAACGATATTCATTTTCTCAGTGGTGGTTTTAATTTCGTTGTAATTAAGACGCTGGTAGGTTTTCAAATAGTAGTCCTATCCTTTTTAGCATGTTGAGACCACACGTTTCCAAAAACTTTGTTGCACTTGCTTGCTGGAAGTGCACACTTTGTTGTTGATCAAGTCGCACAACTAACTCGGCTAGTGTCCATCGTAGTTTTCTTTGAATATCGACCGAAAGGCATCCTTAATGGCTACAGTGAATTTAGAATAATTCGACCACTTATATATTCTTTTCTTTTACCAATCTATTTCTTCTGGAATTACTTTATCATAATTTTTAACATTCAAAAATTAAAAATTCATTGTGTCCAACTATTAAAAGTTTGTTTCCATACTCTATATATTGACACTAAAAATTCTATTAAGTAACGTTTTAAATAATAATTTGATGTAGTGAGAATATCTGCCAAATTGACTTGCTAGTATGTCCCACAGTTATTTTTATTGTAATTCATCAATTCTGCTTACAAGATAACATAGAACAAGTGGATTATAGTTGTTGAAACGGCAATCAAAAATGTTTAGTGCCATTTATTTTATAATGTTGTGTCTTAAAAGGATCACAAACGGTTCTATCTAGAATGACAAGTCCAAGATTTGTGATATTTGTTCAAATTGTAGAATCAGCGCTCTAAGATACTGGTTATTAGAAATCTGATATTGGGCGTCTTCTCTTTGGTGCTGCACAACTGGATTGTCTTGACCATTGTGTGTGTCCATAGCCGGGGAGCAAAACGCCGTGTCTTGGCAAGTGTGCTCGCACTGATTGGTTCCCTCTGCTTTGTATGCGGTTTCTTGCTGGTCGTAAACGGCAGAAGAAATACTGTCTGCAATCGAAATTAGGGAATACTCTCTGTGCTCTTCTTGCTTCATATGGACATCCGTAGCTGGCTCTACTTTGACGGTCTATCTCATCTGCTGTTCCAATTGTTGGTTACGCAATAGAAGTTGTTAATTGGCTTCTTTCGCCCGCTGTAGTTCCTGTCGCATGGCGTCGATGTCTATGTGGCCGTAGTTGTCTGTGCGTTGAGCTTCTTGAGAGTTTTTCAGTCTTTGTGGTTCGATCTGATTTAAAGGAGACTGCATTCGGAGTGATAAATAAAGGGATAACAGTAAATTCGTAGCACGTTCAACCAAATACCTTTTACAATAACGCCACTTCATGATGACAGAAGATTTATAAGAATGGTTGGAAAACTTCGGATCTAGCACTAAACTTAGCGGCACCCTTAAAGAATCTGATGAAAAGCAAAATGCTTAAACAACCAAATATTAGGAAGTGCAATAACTAATACCTCCGAAACCTAAGTAAACGCAGGTTGTAGTACCATAGAATGAACAGCATGAAGAAATTATTTGCTAGCAGCCAGCTACGAAGGCACCTGATACGGCAAATATTACTCTGAATACGCAGTAGTAGAACACGAATCCTGTCAATCTCCAGCAAAATCCGTAAATACACGCTAATGCGCAGTAAAACGTAGCAATAGACTTGCGGCTGCATGCGCTTTAAATCTGCGAAAATACACGCGTAAATAGAGTAAACGCCGAATAAAGAGCAATCATCTTAAAAACCCTGTATAATTCTAAAACTAAATATCCAAATAACAATATGCAATAACCAGCCAACCAGCCATAACCCGAACAGAATATCTCCCCTTTAATACCCATGCCAAATGCCTCGTTGTAAACCCCTTCAGTTATAAACTAAACGACAAGCAGAACATATTAACTTAAATAAAATAGTGCTTAAAACAAAACTCAAATCACCAAATCAACCCAAAACGCACTAAAAACGCACAACCCGATCATCGCCCAGTTCCAGGTTGAAAACGAATGCGTTTCCATCAGCGAAAGCGAAAACGAAACTGTGAAGGAAAATTTGTTTTTTAACGCGGTCAAAACGGGCCTCCTTTAATTGCAAATTCAAACAGATTAAATGAACGAAAGTCAAATTATAATTTTAATTAATTAACTGAATCTGAACGAAAGCGATTATTTATGGAAAAAATGCGCTGAACAACTCGGAAAAAGCACCGAAACTGTTAAATCAAACTACTTGGAGTACAAAATCAAATACAAAAGTGCACCCGAAAAATAAAATATAACACAACAGGAACTGCTCAACGCACTGCACACAGCACTCAAAAATATGAATATCGACACAGAAGTTGAGACAAAATAGTTCTGCACATACATAAAACTCCTGCCAAACCAAATTCAATCAATTATCATGAACAACGTAGCACAATCACTTCAAACAAAACCTGAAATAATACTACAACAATTCAAACAAATTGAACTGAACGCGGATACCGCATTAGATAACATATTTGATATAACTGCTCAAACTGAACAAGAAAATTAAACAGCTAATCAATAACCACCTAGATAATAATAACAAGTTCAAAGATAAATTTAATAATTTAAACCTCACATTTATTAACCTAACATTAATTAACCTTTCACATTCGAATAATTTATAGAAACGGTAAAAATGGTGTTGCCAGCTACTAAAGACATGTAAAATCAATAAATTCTCGATTAAATTAATAATTTATCTAATACTATGAAAGCAACAGTGTTTAATATGGTTGCTGCTAAGTTAAATGTTAGGAAAATGTTCATAATATAATACTATTCCAAAATCACATAGTAAGTTAATATTTTCTAATAATAACTTAAATAATAACTCACAATGTAAGAAATCAAAGCTATTTAAGAATAACTTCGTGATGTAAGCTACTACGGTAAACCGCTTCAATAAATAGCATCTGAACTTAAAAATAAAAAATGTGTGCACGTAGATGTCGATGATTAATAAATAATCGAAGTAATCAAGAAATATTACATAATTTTGTATGGAAAACACGGAGAAATGTAATCGAATAATGTATAATATGGTAAACCAAGCGTTAAAGCAACACAGCCAAATCAGAATAAGCAAGTTAAAGAAAAATAGCGCAAAAGCAGTAATTAAGTGTTATCAACCGAAATGTTCATGTTACTTTTCAAATAAGTTCTTAAATCCTTTGAAAACTCCGATCCAAATTTGAATAAATTTTCATATAGTAATTTGTATTATTACGTTCATTAGAAGCAATTGGTTGACGAAACGATAGTAAAAATTGCGTTGGCGTCCAACAAAGAATTATCTGACATAAGAAAGCAGTTCAAGCATATCGAGCAGCAACTTTCGCAATTATCTGAGGATGACTAGGAGATAATCCGTTTTCACATAAACTCTAAGGCTTTCGATTCTCAAACCACAAATCAGTTGGTCACCTTTTTGCATAAGGAGAACCAGATTAGTAAATTAGTTCCTGCTTCTCAAATTCGCTCCTTCATTGTTGAGTATAAGGCCAAATCGGCAAAGGACTCCGTTCAACAGGTTACCACTCTGGTTACCGAAGAAACGCCCGTCATCATCAACAAAGAAGCCATCACCCGCGACCTAGCCAACGCCTTCGATTCTGATTCGGAGTCTTCCTCTTCTCCCTCTTAAAAATAGCAATCAAATACATGTATATCATAATGCCAAAAATAAAATTCCTCAAATTAATCTTCCTAATAAAACTAATAGTCAAATTCATCATATTCCACCTCTACCTCATCTTCGCCCTCAAATTCCACTTCTTCATCCCCAAAACCTTAACCTTAGATAAATGTGTCCCTAACCGGCTTTTTAACCGAGATTCCCCCGAAACCTTAACCAGACCTTAACCGGACCTTAAGTTTCGAGCAGAATTACGCCCTGGGTCTGCGTCACGCGTCCAAGGCCGTTTTCGGGAAGGATTTCAGCGGGAAAACGGACAAACAACTCGTTTTATTCTTGAGGAACGCGATCAACGCCCAAAACGTGAAGAAGTTCTGGGGGATTGTCCAACAGTAAACGGGAAAGGGCTTCGAATATTTTTAAATGGAATTCTAAAGGTGCATTTATTTACAATTGGAACAAGAAGACATTTATAAAATATATTAACACCTAAAAACTATTGATGAGAAAATTGACGAGAAATACATAAACAAAACGGTGCACTGGATCAAAAAGAACGTTCTAGGAGGAAAGGACGTGTTCATCAACGACATAATCAAGATCATGCGCGCGAAAAAAGTGGTCAAGTGAAAAGATTTAACAGTTTTGTTTTTTAAAGAAGCAATTTAGATCATCTATTTAAAAATAATCAAAGTTCAATGTTTTTATATACTATTGTAAACAACGGTCGAAGTTATAAAAACTAACATAACAGAATGTCAGTTTTCATATTATGATAACTATTTACAGATTACTATTTCTCATTACTATTCCTCAATTTTAATTCTTTTGTATTGCGAGAGGGAAACATGAACATAAAAGATCATAAAAGAGTCAAAACATTTTAAATATTGTAGGTAAAATGTAGAATACAGTGATAATCAAAATTAATCACTTAATAGCATATTTAATCAACTTAAATGGAAGAGAAATTACTTCGAAAGCAAAAACAGCAGCACCAAAGGAGGCTATAATAACTATGACTTTTTCTGATAATAATATGTCATTCCATCCTGTAATTACAACAAATTTTTGTTTATAATATTAAAATCCTTTATTCATTGGAACATTAACGTATTAACCTTACATATTTAATGTGGAAAGTAATTATTATGGTCATAGTTATATATTTCTATATAAATTCATTTCTTCAATATTTTTTACATCCATTTGGCGTGATTACGAATGTTACTGTAATTTGCTTCGGTTATCTTCAAATTTAGCATTTATCCTTCAATTTTACTATGTAATGATTGTAACTATAAGCGATTGTCACAAATTAAAAGAGCGAGTTAATAATATGCATGTGTATCTTCATCATATTCAACGGGAACATTTATTGCTATATCACTGTCAAATGAAACTAATTTTGATGATATTAACTAAGAACTAATCTAACTACCGTTTGGCTTATTAAATAACGAAGATCTGCTTTGACACTTCCCCCAATGTTAACGATAAGACATTATTGGGAGTGTTTAATCAAACTTAGTAACGGATAAAATATTTTCACTATTTTAAGATGTGTTTGTTTAAAATATCACAATACAAACTTTAAACACTTTCATTAAACATTAAAGTAAAAGTAAAATAATATATTAATAAAACTTTTATGTATTAGTATTATTGATTTTTAAATGTTTAATTGTTCATTTCAAATTTAGAAATAATTAAACATATTTAAACAACATTAAACATTATATTAAACTTATGATAATATTTCCATTATTTTTATACTGAATACTTTTTACTTTTATGTTTAATTGACTTCTGGTATTTAAAAAGGAAGTAAAGTAATTGTATTTATATTCAACTTTATAAAACGAAAGGCAACATTTAAAAATACTATAATTAATTATTACAATGTAAAATAAAGAACGATTAGGCTCAACGGTCAAAACGTTAGAACTGTAGAGGCACTGGAATACCAGCTTTGTATATGGTCGATGATGGATTCATTCCGTTGCGCTTCTCGTTTCTCGACGCATAATACGTCCTAAGATGCGGTTTGGCTAAATCGATTGTGGGTAGTAAAATATTCCAATTCAAAGTGTCATCAATGAGCCTCCAGGATTTGAAAATTGCAACCATCATTGCTTCCTTTTTTTCGCAGATGTACTACTTAGGTGGCTTGTACGAAGCAGCCGCGTTACGCCCTGGATGTTTGTATCCGATTCGTTAGTTATTTTGGTTGCGCCTACAGAGATAAGTGGGTATATAAATTCTATTCACTTGTTATTTTCATTCTTATTTTTCTATAATTAATGTAATGTAAAATATAATAAAATTATATATAAATTGTATATAAAGTTGCTTTCACAAATCAAATTTATCAATGTTAGATGCAATTTTTAGCTTTAAATTCTTATTCTTTTAAATTTGTGGTCTGATTCTAGAGTAAATGATAGGAGTGATTGTTACTACTACGCAAACGATTATAGAAACAATTCCTAGGTAAACCACCATATTTTCGGCCTTTTATTTAAATATAGTGAGATCATTTTTATATAGTGGAGCAAATGGTACTTAATCAATTGTTTTACCGTTAATGTTGAAATAAATAAATTAAAACAATTGATAACCAGGAGCTTCCTTTGCAAGATAGCTTTGAACCCATTTGTATTACTCAATATTTATTGGAAGTGTAATATTGTACTAAAATTCCAATTGTGTGAAATTGAAAAATGTAATATTATGCCAAGCCTTAACTCTAACGTATTCTGTAAAGTTTATTTGAACGTCCATTGTTTGTCCTTCCATCAATTTGCAGTTTAAACTCTATTTATTCTTTTAAATTGTTACTGTTATAGAATCTTAACTTAGATACCCAATTGCGCTATCGAAGCATGAGTCAACTACACTATTAATTTAGTGACTCACTGCGCTGATTAGTTATCCAGATTTGTAAAATTTTACTTGTAAATTCATGTGGAAATACGGGTCTTTCATGTAAATTTCTCTTAAATATCTCTCAATATTTTCGTTGCAATCACTTTCAACGATAATATCGCAAGTAACTTGGAATTTGAGGCTGACGAAGCCATAAACAGATACTTTGGATGAAATGGTCATCGGTACTGTTCTAACGCTGGTTTGTCCGTATTTTGCCTGAAACGGCTGTTCTAATCTTTCATTGCTTGGGATTACGCTCGAGTACCCGTAAAATTGAAGTAAGAAGCCATCAGGCTTCATAACGTTAAATATTTTGTTGTTGTAGACCATATCCAATGTAACCCCTGGCGCAACCGTCATCTTATTTACAGCTATGTCCAAATAAACTCCAGATTTCTGAACTTGTAAATCAATGTTTTGGAATGCGTTCTAAAAACCGGCGAACGAGTACGTGGACACTTACACTACGGCTTGGAGCGGAACGCCGTTATCTTAGAAGTAAAGTTACAGCTGAATGTACTGGAATCCTGAATTCATTATTTTGTTCCCCACTCCAGCTATTGTAACGTTAAAAACGTTTATTCCATTATTAAGTGGATTTGTGATGTATAAACCCGAGGCCACCAATATCTTTTCATATCTGTCAATATCGCCATTTTCGTAAACAACATAAAAATCAGCTTACGAAATTACTTTCAACTTTGTAATATCGGCTGCAACTAACTATGGACAACTGTTAGAAACGGCGGCTTTAACTAAAATTGTGTTGAAATCAACAACTGAGGTTGCAGACTTAAAACAATTTACCTATAGACCGCGCTCAGTTTATACAGCACCCATTACCATGCGCGTAAACCAAATAGCAGATTCAAATGTCACTATAACCTAATCAGAAGAAAAATACATCTCATCGACACACTGAGTGCAAGGAACAGTAACTCCAATTGTTGTTGAATAGTTAAAATCAAAAATAATAACTGAATTTGGAATAAATTTAGATGTAGCATCAATAAGTGCAGTTGCAAAGATTGTAATGTTAATTCCACGAGGAAGCTGAGCACACTCGGATTTATTAGAAGGATCCAGATATAACCTGAAAGAACGCTGATTATTTATAGAAATTAGGCGTATATTGGACTTAGATGTATAACAGTCTGTTAATTCCGTTTTATTTGATATTTATCTGTCATTCAATATGTATTATATAAATAAATGTAACATTAAATTTGATTGAAGTGGGTTTTTATAACTACCTATAATTCGACATATCAATAAATTAATATAGATATATAATAAAGTTAACACGCAATTATTTATATCTTAATAATAATATAACGTAGTTGAATATATTTCTGCTTTGTTAAGATATTAAGATATTATACTGATTAAATTTCTCAATGTTATAACATATTATTCTTATATATACACAAATAATAACAATATTTTCATATTTTCATAAAATAGTAGTAATATTTTGTGTTAACTACAATTCAGTCTGATATTGCAATACAATTTGTACAATTATAAGTACTACATAACCTCGAATTGAGACACTCACCCCATTTCACTTACAGATACCCGAAGTGCTCACTGGCCATTTTTGAAAACTGCTCGGGTGTCTGTATTAACAAGGGTGGGTGGTTCAATTCGAGGTTATGTAGTAACAATAACAGCCTAAAAATCAAAACTTTCATGAAAAATAAGAGAAAACAATAGTGAACAACTCGATAAAAAGTATATGAAAGCAAGATTTTTTGGATAGTTTTTAGTCCCATAAATTAAGATAATTACAGAAAATGAAACTTGAAAAATATAGAAATATTAACATTTATAAACACTATAACTTCACCAGAAAAACAATTTTCAATTAACTGATCATCAACTTTTATACTAACTTAATATTTAAACGAAAATATAACATAAGATGTCATCAAATTATGTCAATTCAGAAATGATAGTATTAATTAAAATAAAAAATAGAGTATAAATAGCATCTTTAAAAATAGCAATCTGTTTTAGGTTCAAATTTCATACTTAAGAACTAATGTAACGTTTATTCTTCCTTAATTAGTCTCTTTTGCTTACTAGTTCATTGTTTTAATTAAATAAATGTTAAGCTTACATTTTCCATTACTTTGCTTGTTACTTTATTTAGGTTTTTACTTATATAAGTACTTAATATAAGTGACTACAATTATTAATACTTGTACACGTATATCGTATTAAAATATTATTTTAATGTTATGTAAAATATCATTCCACTCCATAATAATGACCACGCCTACAATCCCAAAGTCTCCGGCCGACCTCTAGCTCTACGTTCTCAAAAGGTAGTTAGAACAGACCAAAAACGACCTTGATCGTGTTAACAATCTACTGATCGAAGAAACGAAGCAGGCAACAACTCTGCGCTTGCAAAACGCTGACCTTTACGAGCAGATAATGGCTCAAATAAACGCAGTGCCTCAAGTATCAGCAGAAGACCTTTAAGCGCTCAAATAGCAAAATGATATCTTACAAGCAAAAATAGATGAGTACGAAGAGATAGTGAAGCGCTCTCAAAACTAAACTTTAAAAGATTAAGAGTTCGAGGCTAAGATAATGCAAGCACTCTAAGTTGCAGAAAAGGCCAAAGTAATCGATAAAATAGAACTGATTATCCAACAGAACTCGCTTTTGCAGCAGCTTATTCCCAAAAAGGAAGAAATGGAACGCATCTGGGCTGTTCAAAACCAACTCGGAAAACTAATTCAAGTTAAAGAGAAACCAACAGAACAGGACCGCGCCAAATTCATCCAAACACTCAGAAAAGAACTGAAAACGTGCTACAGAATCGACTGCGCCACTGAAGAAGAAGTTATCATAGAAGCTCAGAAGAAAGGTACAGACCAGTTCTGGAAGAATATGGACATTGAAATGACCAACTCCAGAAAATACTTTGACAGAATAGTTAACGCGGCCAAAGGCGAAAGTAAGTGACCAAGCTATTATTTTATTATTAAAGGACAATGTAAGTATTTTCACAACTTCTATCTAAAACTATCAATTCTGGATTATTATTTATACTTTGTTAATTAGTTTTAAAATGTATTTATTCACAGTAATAGTTTTTGTTAATAATGTGAAATTGAAGTAAAGTGAGTGTGATTATTTTACTTATTTCATATATAGCTAGCAAAATGTTTGCAATATAACAGGTTTCTACATATATTTCCTCTTTTACAACATATTTATATTTTCGATAATCTGTAACGTTCAATTTAAAAATAGTATATTATGTAAAATATATATTCAGAGTGACAATCCTAGAAGATGAGGTATGATATTGAGATTAGTTTGAGGTAATGTTATTGTCTAACTAAGTTTGGATATGTGGATTGCCATGATTTATGAGATGAAAATAGAATGATTAAATTGAGCCTTAGTACTGATGATAAGGTTAAGTGAGTCATTTTATTATGTAAAATATATTGATATGTATATTCTACATACTGTAGTAATGAAAAATATAATAGACTTTGTGTATGTTTTATAACTAAGCTAACAAAGATAAAATATATAACATGATATAATCTGATAAAATACAAATGAGGTTCAGTTGATGACGTAGAACTCGTTACCGTCATTAGACTTGCTTCCATCACCTTTGAATCTGATTACGCGCTTGTGGCATGGTTGAGTGTTCCATTAATCGTAAACAGTGATACCAACAGAGTCTTGACTGACAAAGACAGCAGCATGTCCACCGATGGAGCCATCGTAGAAATAGCCTTTAGAAGCGCTGTACTGGAAGGAAGCAATGCAAGTTCCTTGTGCTATATTATTATTTTTGACCTGGATACCTCTTTGCCATTGCTTGGTGGTCTTTCCTGGGATCCAGGGCTTGACGAGAGCGACGCACTCATGGGACTCTGTACCGTACCACTGGTTGTTTTGGGCCGCTTGCTCGAGTGGGCCAAGCTGGGCTATATAGTTCAGAGTTACTAAGAATACTACCATTATGAAGAGAGCGTGGAAATGTAATTTATAACAAACAATTCACACGATTTATAATTTATAGTAGGTCATGTCCCATTTTGTCCCATTTGGATACATAACATTTATACAATAAGTCATACAGTATGTAATGATTCGAAAAAGAACAATTAATATTAATATTAATAATCTTGGAACATGAGCGAGAGAATTTTAATAGTCAGATGTATCCAAATCAAATCTTTGTAACTCCATTATAATGTATCCAAATTATAAATTAATTTAATAATTTATCATTTTTATGACAGGATACACTAACATATTACTAATAGATTTCTATAAACAATTTCAATACTTTTTTGTATCATTATCTCACTTTGTATTTCATCTTACTGTTAGTATGAATTATCAACGTTAGTTACTATACTTAGCTTACTCTTGATTATAAAGAAATAAAACTATTTCATAAATTTAAAATACACATAAAGGTAAAATGAATTCACTTATCTTAGCCGCATTATGTATTAAAAACTGTTTGGTAATAGCAATATGCTTCATTTTCAGTTTCAAAATGATCTTTGGCGATATTTACGACGTCTCTCCAGAAAACGCGTTATCTCTTCACGTGTTTTTATATCATCAGATTCAGTTCGGGATTAGATTTGTTCTGCACATTCAGTTTGAATAAACGATTCAAAACGCTTTTTATCGCGAAAACGAACATATTGTGGTCTACTGCAGAATAAGTTTTATTCGCCATTTGCGTTTTATTAACCGAATCTCGTTTTTAATTCGATTTTGGTTTTTATGAGTTTTGACTGAATGAGGATTGAGATAAAAGTGAATTTAGTTTGTTAATGGAGTCCTAAATGGAATCAAGTTGTTTTTATACGAATAAATCAACTGGATTCGAATTAAATCCAGAATCAAAATCGAATTCTTCGTTTTTAACAATTTGAGATTAAAGAGGAGTTTATTATGTTAGAGTTAAGTCCTTAGTACTTTGCGTATTGCTATTAAGTTGAATAGTTAGCTGCTCAGTTATTTATTTTAGCTAGTTACATTTGATTTCAAGCTGTTGCGCAAGATTACTGTTCATTTGGTGTGAGATAATTATTATTAATTAGTATTTAGCTATTTATCAAATTATTTCCACTTCAAGAAATATTTTAGAATTATTGCAGCCGAAAAAGAGCTTCGATGAAATAAAAATTATTATATAGCTCATATTTATTGAATCACTTCGGACAAATAAATTCTTCTGGACCAACCAGTCTGATGACATGCTCAACTGGATCCAACATGTAGGAATATTTGTTCAAATCCGTGTAATGAGTGTATCCAAGCTGGTACGTGGCGAACTTGGAAACTGAGTTGAGATGGATAACGACCTCGTCTTGGATTTGATCTAGGTTAATCATTGGGTCTTCCGAATCCGCTTCGTATTTCTCATAAATAAAGAACACCTGGCACTTCTCGCTTTGCACGTCGTTCTCGACCTGCAGCTTTGCCGTCAGTTTAAGCTTGACTTACGAATTGTTAGATAGCACGTTGATGCTGAACAAACCAGCTGCGTTCATGAACTTTATCGTCGGCGGCTCAAGAACCTGGTAGGTCGGGCCGGAGTAGGTGTTGTTGTACTTGTGGAAGGTGTAGAAGGCGTTGTTGATGGCGGCCTCGTGGATAGCGATCTGGAAGTCGTTGTTGAACTTGTTGAGCGTGAAGGGGTTCAGCTTCTGGGGCGTCACGAAGTCGTCCTTCAGGTTGTTCCTGCTGTAGACGTAGCCGGATATTCGAAGGGCCACGTAGCCCGCGCTGCTGGTGAAGATGCCGGAGGTATATCTTTCGTCTTTGATGATGTTCGGGTAGCCGTGGAACTCCACTATTCTGCGGTTGTCCTCGAACACGTTGTTGATCAGGTTGATGAAGCCCTTGAGGAGCACTTCGGTGAGCGTTCCCATGAGCTCGTCCTCAATTTCAGACAAGATGAGGTTTATGATGGACTGGAAGAGCCACGAATCGCCGCCGTCCAGCTTCACCTGCAAAGACTCGTAGTCTATCTCGGCCCGCACGAAGCCGATGATCATATGGCCAGGGCACTGGTCCACGTCTACTGTAGAATTAACGACTCCTTTCATCTCGCCGTTGGTGACAATGATCTTGCCAGAGCCGAAGTCGGTGATGTACGGATAGGATTGCTGTTGCAGTCTCCACTGGAACTTGATCACCACCGAACAGTTCTAGAGACTCATCTGACTTTGTAGACCATCATTTAAATCGAAAGAAACGTCTGGCACTTTTAGATCTGCTATTTTAATATCAGAAAGAGTGAAGTCCACCTGTGAAACACCAACGTCGAAGGACAGATGTTGGTCTGGGATTATGATGTCCGTGACAGCACCAATGCTGTCTTTTATGCCGCACAACATATATTTGGAAGCGCCTCTTCTCGTGGCTGTTGTCGTCTGGGCGGTGTCTTCTGGTCCAAGAATTTTTGAATAACCTAACTCGCAGTTTCTATTAGCAAATATAGTATATAGTAACATTTAGAGTGAGCTAATAATTATATGTTCAATTACTTAACATAGTATTTTCAGTAAGTTTAATATTTTCCCTCCATTCAAATCTAGAACCTGTATAGTGTTTACATTTATTATCTAGTCTTCATTAAATTATAATTAATCATGGATGAATGTATCTTTGTGATAATTATAATTTTGTGTTTTCCAATTTTTGAAAATTATGTACTATGACAATCAACTATGTTTGAGTAATAGTATATAGGAAAAATGATATACACAATAAATAACAGTATTCCGAATCTCATCATATATAATTAATTTTTTAATGTATAAATGTTGTATTGTGGTTAATACTTTCTTTCTTAATACTTTCAAGAAATAGTTCATAAAAATCTTAATCTATTGGATTCTATTTTGATTATGACTTTATTGTCAAAACGGTATACTTTAAGGTAAGAATTTCTAATTTAAAATACATAAATGATTTGAAATGTAATGTTGTAAGACATTACATTTCATAGTTTTTTGTATCTATTTAAATATATTTGTTTACATAATATTAAAAAATCTTCTTCTTAACAGTACATCAAAGTAGATACATGAATATTCAAAAAATAAAGACGTCACACCGTAAATTACGTCTATACCGGTACCCTTTTTCTTTGATCTTCACATTTCCATTCCTTACTAAACGATCAATTAGAAAACAACAGCTTTCTAAACCAATGATCACTAAGAAACCACCAACGTTCCTCTCAAAGCAAAAGTCTCGCACGGCGTTATCACACGCCAAACCTCCTCACAGACTCTCCGTTAGCTCTTTCGGGAATGGAGTTAGTTTTGGAGATCTTTTTGTTGATGACAGCTTTTACGGATGAAAAGGACTTTCTAACCGCATCACACAAAAACTATGTATCATTATTCTTATCGTTATTTGCAGAAGAAAATAACAAGAACTACAATCGCGCCTGTTAGAAGCAGAGTGGACGTGATAAACAGCGGTTCAATAGCTTTTTGAGTGATATTTTCGATACTCGTGCTGTTTTGCATGGTGCTTTCAAGCAATGTGAAGATTCCGTACGTTATTTTTCCTTTTGCGGCCATTTAGCGCATTATTTGTTAATTTTCCGCGCATGTTTGCCCTTTGTATGGAATTCGTGACACGCTTGAGTTTATGTACTCGGCGCATTCGAAACAATGCAATGAGTAAACATCTGAGTACTTTATTTCGTGTTAAAAATTGTACAAACCCAAAGATTCTTCGTTTTAGATGTTTACGGATAACAGATTACTTTCAGTTTTCGAAAGTGTTTTGCTTTTGCACATTTCAGATTGTTCGTAAAGAATTCTCAAGCAGATTTTATTCGTGTAAATTTGCAAAAGAGCTGAGCGAACGCATCCGAACTTAATACTTTTGTAAACTGAGATCTCATACAGAATCTAATCCCCGTTTACGAACGAAAAGACCAAAAGGGACATCGCGGACGAATTAAACCGAATCTACTTTAATTATTCGGTCAAACTGAATTCCACTCCAATTTGAGCGTTGAAAACGGATAAAGAGATATTCTGCTGCAAACGGACTTCATTTTAACTAATTAAATAAATGTCAACTAAAACTGAAGTCGCAGCTTGAGTGCTGCACAACATTTTATTCATCTAATTCAGTCTGAATTACACGAACAAATTACTCGGATTCAAAGTTGCACGCTAAAAGAAATAATAATCGTTTGCTCTGCAGCCCCAGGTGTCAACGGCTCTCTTATCTTCGATTTGCTTGTAGATGACCGAGTCGATTCCATTGTCGTTGTAAACAAGCTTCAAGTGCATGTCGATTAATCTGTTTTAAACGTACTGCTCGTAAAATATTTGCATAACAGCTTCAGTTCCAGGTGTTACCTTCAGCTTGTACTTCCGAATCAAACTAAAATCACTTGAAGCGGTTTGGAACTCGGTTGGCTCGCACCCGCTTTAACATGGCTCTATCACGATCTCCATTAAGGCTCCATTAAGTGCGTACTCGAGAGACACGACTAAACTACCATCAAATACAACCTAGCATATATTCGGAACCACATTGAACACTATATCCGAATAGATCGTGTACTCCATGTACAGGCTCTGGAAGCAGCCGGTTCCGTTCTGCTTCGTGTGGCTGATCGTGTCGATTGAGTTGTTCACGTTCACGAAGTTCGTGTCGAACCAGAGCTCGTACATCGCGTCCTGGAAATCTAAAATGTGGTCGTAGTCGGCTTGGCTCAGCTAAAATACGACTGTTTGCTCCACGTTGTACGCATACTTGAAGGTTATCGGTACCCCGCTAGACGGGAACGATATGTCCTCGTAGTGGAGCTTCACGTTCACATTCTTGCCAGGCAGGTAGGACTGGCACATATTCCCATCCGTAACCAGGACTATGCTTTCGAACGGAAGCAGGTGCAAGACCAGCTACAAAGTTGCCGGATTTCCCCTGAGATAGCTCTTGGTGGAGTAGCAGTCAGTCATCACGATGTTTAGTGTTTACACAATGATTATCATTTTGAGAAGTGGTGTTTAAATGTATAATATTAAATTAATACAAATATAACTGTAAATGTAGCCTTTCAACTTCTTAGCATCGAATGTCGTTAAACAGCAAATCGTCTAAATTAAACAAACATCATTGCTTAAAATATGTAATTTCACGTTGTTCCAATATTAAAACAATCTTAAAGTAACTTCCAATTATAATACTGCAATGCACAATGATAAACAGACAGTTTTAAAAAGCAATGAAAGTTGTTATGTATGTAATTTGATTGGTTAAAATTTTATTCAAATTCAATAAAACAAAAATAATCACTACCCAGTTCAAACCGTTTTATTCAATAATTAATTTGTTCTTTCAGATTTTTATGGTTCGTTTTTATTATTTTCGCATTCCGTTCAATTTTTAACGTTTTTGCTTCGAGTTTCAGAACATTTTTCAGTTCAATTCTCGTTTCGTGAATTGAGTTCAAGAGCATTTATTTAATTTGATTTAATTTAGTTTCAGATTAAAAGTATTCACTTTCGCTGAGTCTGGAGAAGTTTGGAGACATTTATATTTATTGGGAGTATACTAGGCTCTCGAGAATTTAAGGGACGCTGAATCTGCACTTCTGGCTCGACATTCAGAGGTGGAAAGGTAAGTTCACATTAAATGCAACAAATTGATTAAATAACATAATCCAAGTGCATTCGCATTAAGTGAATTAAATAATTGGCACTTAACATTTTCGCACTTATGACAGAGCAAAATGTATTATGTATTAAATCTTTCGCAATATCAAATTATTAATTATGTTGAAATTAAATCTCAAATACTCTAAAACTAAAAATATATTTTTACTAAAAATATATCCCACGCACTTAACTTTCATTTATACTTGCATGATCTACGTTTCAAGCTAGTTTTTACTAAAAATATTGACTAAAAATTACAGTGGTCGGCAATGAAAGTGTCCTTTTGATATAGAGAACAGATTGAAGTTTAATACAAAGTGTTAAGTTATATCACTACCCGGCACAATTATGAGTTAAGCCTACTTTAATTACACCCACTTCAATTTATATTTTACTATAAAATTGAAAACTCGTAATTTAAATCTTGTCATATTCAAGTCGAGTGTAGCTAAGCACCGACACCAATGTCACAATATACTTCATATTCGTTTCTAGTGAGTAAGACCAAGGTCGCCTTGAAAGGGAGGAGCAAATCACATTTTTTGAATTCAAGTCTTGGAAGGCAAGTGGTTAGATTTTAGTAGAATCAAAGAAGTTTACACAAGTCTCTAATTCAATAATATATTCATTTCCATCCAAGTGCTCTTAATAGTATTCTTCAAGGTATTTTATGAAGATCAATTTTTGTTTCTTGAGACATGCCTTTACTGGCAACCGCTTATTAATTGCTTGGAACATAGAGGATAGTACAAACTAATCTTGAGATTTCAGCCGGAATTGGCAACAAAATTTCTCAATTAAATTTCGTCGCTAAGAAAATCGTTAATTCTTCCCTCTTTTCCATTTTGTAACTTGGATTAAGCTTCCCAGCCTGGTTTATTGAATGCAATGTTAGCGATATATTTTCTATTGCTTTATTTTCCTCACCATTACGCTCTCTCTGTGTTTCATACAAGTGGGCTTAACTTGACCATATAATTGAAATTATTTTGAAATTATTTGAGCTTTGTGGTGCTAAAAGTTGTAATTTAATGATAATCTAACTTTTGAGCAATATAGCCTCATTAAATTATTTATTAGTTCACGCCGTGAATAAGTTTAAGCGGAAAAATAGGTTTACAAAATCATGTTAGATAAACCAAAGACGTGCATGTGGGTTAGTCGAACTAGTTCTAATGCTCTATTTTGAGTTTATTTTTGGGACTTCATTCCTTTTTACACATGAAAATTTTGACAAAATAGTCGAGATAATAAAATGCAAAAATAATTGTACGAGTAAAGACCAATATCTGCGACATAAATATGATTTTTTAATTTTTGTACAGCTTCAAAATATTTCTATTTTAATTACTTATTTATATATTCTTACTTTGCACATGATGAATTTCATTCTCTTATATTTTTTAAGCTGTTAGGCTATACAGTGCTATGTCAACAAAGTTTCAGTTTCACCACATGTTTACTAATATGACGACTTCTAAAAGGACTAAAATAGGTACTTTTAATTGTAATTTTATAACGCTACCAAGTGATACAATACTTGAAGGAACGTGAGTTTTTAATCACAAGTATACTCAAATAGAATATATTATATATTTCACATTTAATAAATTATGCAATAATTTTAAAATCAAAATCTTCACTATAACGGTGTGATAATTTTAATATTAATAATTTTTTAAGACATTAAATTTTAAACAGTGTCTATTAACCTTGCTAGTTAATATTAACCAGCTTAAAAATTTTCAATAATGATTCGGTCGGGAATTTCCAATTTAGATAGAATTTCATTTATTGCATCACACAATATAATACCAGGGTGTATTCAACATTTTTCGTACACCCTTTAGGTAATACTAATATAATAATTATATTGCAATATGGATCTACACCTCGAGTTCATTTTCCTCAATTTACTTTTTCGAGTTTTAACCACTTATTAAATTTTGTAACAACAAAGTAATTCTAGTTAATCTAAAGCTAAACAACAACAAAATTACATTTGATTCTTATTGCTAATTTGAAGCACGAAAATAATGAAATTAATAAGTGATAAATGGATGTAACTTAACAAATTTAAAATATATCAAAATATTTAATTAAATAATAGTAATATCTTAGACTACATAAGCACTAAAATAATTATTAAATTCCAATTTATAAAATTTCTCTTCAAGATCATAAATTATTGATGATGTTGATTGGAGCTAACGTAACTATAGCACTACGAAGTTAAATATAATCTTATAGTTGTCAAGTATAGCCATCACGCAATTGCGCCAACTAAATAAATATTTTATATCGTCCACATCAAAATGATAATTTTACTTGTATTTTTGAAATTTGAATCAACCAACCTATTTTTGTAAGTCCAATAGTTGAGGAATCAAGTTAATATATCCATTACAACAATAATATTTGTTAAATCCAAGTTTTATTTATTACTGTAAAAAATTGTTACTAAAATCTATAATATTTTGTTTGAAAATTATTAATTATATTATTTTGTCGAGTCAATGATATATAGATACGATAGTACCCATAAACTGTATTATTAGATTAAAATATTACTAATTTAATGTTTAATGTCATAAAATTGTAAATGATAAAATATTTGAATTAGCATGAATCCTCGTTATATTTAATATTAGTTTGAACGCTTTGTATACAAGTAGCTATCCATATTTCATTTTTACTTAAATTCAAATAATAAATTAAATTTCTAATCAATATTATATTTTCCTTGCGAATATCCGAAGTAATTGTCTAAATTTTAAGTATATTTAATTTTTGATTTATCATGTCTGTTTATTGGATTAACGAAAACAGAGGTTACTTCAACTCCCATTACACTTTTAATATCGAAACTATTCGTACTAATATATAACTTCATTTGTTCCTTATTAATAAAATCAAAAATAATTGGAAATTAAATAATCTAGCATGATTTTCATGTTAGATAATATTCAAATAAGCGAACGCGCAACAATTATTATTTTGGATCACTTTTGAGATTCTGGAAACCACATTGACAATCTCTATTTGAGGATTAATAATATATGTTAACTTCTATAATTTTAAGAGTGTCCGATGTATGTTATTTACTGTATTTTGTTCAAGTATCTTTTTAATTTAATTTATTTATTGTATGAATAATTTTAACACCCTTTCGTATTAGAGGTGAAAACTAAAAGAATTTTTACATCGCACATATATGCTCACATATATCATTATATAAAAGAAGTCCTCCTCACTGATTATTTTACCAAAATTTTCATGTCTTTTTACACAAGTTCCAAATTCTAAATAAACAAAATGGAATATTGTTGGTTAAGATAAATTAATCAACATTGGAAATAAACAATTATTAACAAGTGGTAGCTATAATATATCAATTTAGTATCCATTGACCACTTGTATTCCACTATCTAATGGTAGATTTCATCTTATGTTTGTGAAGTGGCAAAATATTTTAACAAAATATCACTGAAATAGTAATTTAGAAAGGACACTTTCTTTGCCGACCACTGTATTTAGTCATATTTATATGCAATTTAGATTTAGGTTAAACTTTCTACGTTATATTTCAGTGTTATGGGCAAAATATTGTATATTAAATAATATATACTCATTGGTTACAAGCATGTTATGTTTCCTAAATTATTATAAAAATATTATATAAATTATTATACATCAGCAATTTGCCAGCTTAAACAGCAAATCTCCTGAAATCAAAGCTCTGCCAGACAGATACCCTGGCTTACTTGATGTATGTTTTAATCCGAAATACACTGAGAAATTTTTAAGTTTCGTAATCTTTGAATAGAAATGAAACCAGCGGCACTATCTTAAATATATTACATATTGATATGGTTATTATTACTATAAATTAAGAAATAATCATTATATTACTTATTAGTTTTCATTCTTCTCTTGAACCATTTCGCGTTACTGTACTAAATAACGCTATGTTTGACACGAAGTGACATCTATATCTTCGCATGTATCTAAATTGAATTACTATTTTATTAAGTATTTAGGATTTATTACAAATTTAGATTTAAGAGGGCATTTCATATTCGAATTTAAAGTGGAAATATGATTTAAGAGTTATGTAAGAAAGCGTAATAGCCATCAAATTATATAATATTTATGTATTAATATTAATATTTATGTATTAAAAAATTATATTAAAAAATTAATACACAGGTAAAGTATGTATATAACATAGATTATTATATGCTTTAATCTTTCCGTAGAACATTTTCATATAATATTATACTATATTAAAAACTAATAAACAAATTTGAAATTGCAGTCACACACAAATATGATTTTGTATTATTGTTATTAACAAAAGTCAACTTTCTCATTATTTACAATTATTAAATGAATTATCAATGACATTACAAATATTTATATAAAATACAAAAATTATAAGCTTCATATACCAATGAAATATAAAATATATAAGGGTATTAATAATGTGAGATGAAAACAATCTCCATTAGAACTACGTTAGAAATGTGAAGGTTGGAAATCTCAAAATCAGACTACCAAGCAATTTTATAGGAGTAATAGTAAATCTGTATGATTTAACATTTTATCATTTAAATAAAAGAGTTAAAATAGAGTTAAAATAGCATCTTTAAAAATAGCAATCTATTTTAGGTTCAAATTTCATACTTAAGAACTAATGTAATGGAGTTTATTCTTCCTTACTAAGTCTCTTTTGCTTACTAGTTCATTGTTTTAATTAAATAATTGTTAAGCTAACATTTTCCATTACTTTGCTTGTTACTTTATTTAGGTTTTTACTTATATAAGTACTTATATAAGTACTTAATATAAGTGACTACAGTTATTAATACTTGTGCATGCGTATATCGTATTAAAAACATTAATTTAATGTTATGTAAAATATCATTCCACTCCATAATAATGACCACGCCTACAATCCCAAAGTCTCCGGCCGACCTCTAGCTCTTCGTTCTCAAAAGGTAGTTAGAATAGACCAAAAACGACCTTGATCGTGTTAACAATCTACTGATCGAAGAAACGAAGCAGGCAACAACTCTGCGCTTGCAAAACGCTGACCTCTACGACCAGTTTATGGCTCAAATAAACGCAGTGCCTCAGGTATCCGCCGAAGACCTTTAAGCACTCAAATAGCAAAACGATACCTTGTAAGCAAAAATAGTTGAGTACGAAGAGATAGTGAAGCGCACTCAAGACTAAACTTTAAAAGATTAAGAGTTCGAAGCCAAGATAATGCAAATACTCAGTATTCCAGAAAAGGACAAAGTAATCGATAAAATATAACTGATTACCCAACAGAACTCGCTTTTGCAGCAGCTTATTCCCAAAAAGGAAGAAATGGAACGCATATATTCTGTATAGAGATAACTCGGGTAACTTGTTCAATTAAAAGAGAAAACAACCGAATAGGACCGTGCTAAATTCATGCAAGCTCTAAAATACGAAGTGAAATAAATCTCTGGTACTGTATGCGTATGTAACGCAGCTGTGATCGAAGAGGCGTAGAGTTTATGGAATAATATAGAGTTGTGGAAGAATATGGATATTTAATTCCCAAACTCCAAACAATATTTCGTCAAAATTAAGTTATTCTTTGAAAGAAAGTGATCAAGTATTTCAATTCAATCTCATTTTGTACTATGGCTTGTATACTTTAGATTTAAAGAGTTATAATATATTTCCAGAAAATTTTGGTCCCTCACTCAAAGTTGTTATATTATTTTATAAATATATTCAATTTACTCAACAACAATAACAAACATCCACTCCATAACATGAATACACCAACAATCCCAAAATCACCTGCTGATTTGCAACTAACCATTTTACACAAGAAATTGGAGCAGACGACCAACGAAAACGCCCGTTTGAACAGTCAATTGAAACAAGAAAGAGAGGAAGCAGATGCTCTGCGCAAGGAAAACAGTGAACTTTACGAACAATTTCAGGTGCAAATAACGGCCCTTCCCTCCGTTTCAGCCGAGGAACTTGAAGCTTTGAAACAACAAAACGCAACTTTTGAAACGCAACTTCAGGAACAAACAGCGAAAACGAAGAAAATCGAGGAACAGGTTCAAATTAAAATGGAATTCGAGGCCAAAATAATGCAAATACTCGGAATTACAGAAAAGGGTCAAATTATGGATAAAATACAGCTGATTTCAAAGCAGAACGCACTTTTGTAACAGCTTGTGCCCAAAAAGGAAGAAATGGAACGCATCTGGGCTGTTCAAAACCAACTCGGAAAACTAATTCAAGTTAAAGAGAAACCAACGGAACACGACCGCGCAAAGTTCATCCAAACACTCAGAAAAGAACTGAAAACGTGCTACAGAATCGACTGCGCCACTGAAGAAGAAGTTATCATAGAAGCTCAGAAGAAAGGCACCGACCAGTTCTGGAAGAATATGGACATTGAAATGACCAACTCCAGAAAATACTTTGACAGAATAGTTAACGCGGCAAAAGGCGAAAGTAAGTGACCAAGCTATTATTTTATTATTAAAGGACAATGTAAGTATTTTCACAGCTGCTATCTAAAACTATCAATTCTGGATTATTATTTATACTTTGTTAATTAGTTTTAAAATGTATTTATTCACAGTAATAGTTTTTGTTAATAATGTGAAATTGAAGTAAAGTGAGTGTGATTATTTTACTTATTTCATATATAGCTAGCAAAATGTTTGCAATATAACAGGTTTCTACATATATTTCCTCTTTTACAACATATTTATATTTTCGATAATCTGTAACGTTCAATTTAAAAATAGTATATTATGTAAAATATATATTCAGAGTGACAATCCTAGAAGATGAGGTATGATATTGAGATTAGTTTGAGGTAATGTTATTGTCTAACTAAGTTTGGATATGTGGATTGCCATGATTTATGAGATGAAAATAGAATGATTAAATTGAGCCTTAGTACTGATGATAAGGTTAAGTGAGTCATTTTATTATGTAAAATATATTGATATGTATATTCTACATACTTTAGTAATGAAAAATATAATAGACTTTGTGTATGTTTTATAACTAAGCTAACAAAGATTAAATATATAACATGATATAATCTGATAAAATAAAAATGAGGTTCAGTTGATGACGTAAAATTCATTACCGTCGTTAGACTTGCTTCCATCACCTTTGAATCTGATTACACGCATATGGCATGGTTGAGTGTTCCATTAATCGTAAACGGTGATACCAGCAGAGTCTTGACTGACGAAGACAGCAGCATGGCCACCGATGGAGCCATCGTAGAAATAGCCTTTGGAGTCGCTATATTGGAACGATGCGATGCAAGTTCCTTGTGCTATATTATTATTTTTGACCTGGATACCTCTTTGCCATTGCTTGGTGATCTTGCCTGGAATCCAGGGTTTGACGAGAGCGACGCACTCATGGGACTCTGTACCGTACCACTGGTTGTTTTGGGCCGCTTGCTCGAGTGGCCAAGCTGGGCTATATAGTTCAGAGTTACTAAGAATACTACCATTATGAAGAGAGCGTGGAAATGTAATTTATAACAAACAATTCACACGATTTATAATCTATAGTAGATCATGTCCCATTTAGTCCCATTTGGATACATAACATTTATACAATTAGTCATACAGTATATAATGATTCGAAAAAGAACAATTAATATTAATATTAATAATCTTGGAACATGAGCGAGAGAATTTTAATAGTCAGATGTATCCAAATCAAATCTTTGTAACTCCATTATAATGTATCCAAATTATAAATTAATTTAATAATTTATCATTTTTATGACAGGATACAATAACATATTACTAATAGATTTCTATTAACAACTTCAATACTTTTTTGTATCATTATCTCACTTTGTATTTCATCTTACTGTTAGTAAGTAACATCTATAGTTCTGAATTTGTTATATAAAGTTACAACTCATTCAATTATCAACGTTGGTTACTTAGATTACCCTTGATTATAAAGAAATAAAAGTATCAATATATCTGTAATTTTCTTTTCTATAATCGTTCTTTCATTGCCAAAAGTTTCATTTGTTTTAGGAATAATTGAATTAATAGGTATTTATTTATTGATTCACTTCGGACAAATAAACTCTTTTGGACCAACCAGTCTGATGACATGCTCAACTGGATCTAACATGTGAGAGTATTCATTAATGTTAGTTAAATGTGTGTAGCCAAGCTGGTACGTGGCGAACTTGGAAACTGAGTTGAGATGGATAACGACCTCGTCTTGGATTTGATCTAGATTAATCATTGGGTCTTCCGAATCCGCTTCGTATTTCTCATAAATAAAGAACACCTGGCACTTCTCGCTTTGCACGTCGTTCTCGACATGCAGCTTCGCCGTCAGTTTAAGCTTGACTTACGAATTGTTTGATAGCACGTTGATGCTGAACAGACCAGCTGCATTCATGAACTTTATCGTCGGCGGCTCAAGAACCTGGTAGGTCGGGCCGGAGTAGGTGTTGTTGTACTTGTGGAAGGTGTAGAAGGCGTTGTTGATGGCGGCCTCGTGGATAGCGATCTGGAAGTCGTTGTTGAACTTGTTGAGCGTGAAGGGGTTCAGCTTCTGGGGCGTCACGAAGTCGTCCTTCAGGTTGTTCCTGCTGTAGACGTAGCCGGATATTCGAAGGGCCACGTAGCCCGCGCTGCTGGTGAAGATGCCGGAGGTATATCTTTCGTCTTTGATGATGTTCGGGTAGCCGTGGAACTCCACTATTCTGCGGTTGTCCTCGAACACGTTGTTGATCAGGTTGATGAAGCCCTTGAGGAGCACTTCGGTGAGCGTTCCCATGAGCTCGTCCTCAATTTCAGACAAGATGAGGTTTATGATGGACTGGAAGAGCCACGAATCGCCGCCGTCCAGCTTCACCTGCAAAGACTCGTAGTCTATCTCGGCCCGCACGAAGCCGATGATCATATGGCCAGGGCACTGGTCCACGTCTACTGTAGAATTAACGACTCCTTTCATCTCGCCGTTGGTGACAATGATCTTGCCAGAGCCGAAGTCGGTGATGTACGGATAGGATTGCTGTTGCAGTCTCCACTGGAACTTGATCACCACAAAATTAATGAACTGTTAAAGCATTCAAGGCCATCAATTTATAAATGGTTCATGTGTAGAAGTAATTTGTGAAGTTTCTGGATAAATTAGTATTAACGGAGTGTGTTAATGTACAAATATTTATTCTATAGTGTAAGATAAAGCGTGTGTTTGTCCTAGTAGTTCAATTCTTATTAATAATATTTGTGTTTGTTAAATAATAGGATAAACTATTTAATCAGGAGTTTGTAAATGTTCTACGTTAGGAGCATTTGTATTAAATGGAATTTGCAGCTGTGGTATGAACAGTGTGAATATATCAAATGCTTGTGGATGTCCTATTGGTGCAATTCTATAAAATGACTCGTGCACTTGTTCTATTATTAATGCTTTTATATCAGATAATCAATGTATTTGTCCGCTACATTCTTTGCTAAATAACAACATTTGCACATGTCCATAAAATTCCGTAATTGTTGGAAATACTTGTATCTGTAACAGTACTTAAGGCTATATTATGAAATCCGATGTATGTACCTGCTAAACAGTAAACTCATTTGTGTAAAATGAAGTATGTACATGTGGAAAGTACAGTGTAAATATTTCAAACGTTTGCACATGTCCATAAAAGTCATATTTAGTTGGAGATACTTGTGTATGTAATATTTCAGGTTAAATTATGATAGATTAGTCGTGCTAATGCTTGTAGGGCTATTCATTAATCAACGATTAGTGCGTGCAAATATAAATCACTAATACTACAAATAGTATTAATATTTGTAGCTAATTAATAAATATTGTTTAATTTGATATACAAACAGTTACAAATCAAGTATAAATACCCTCTGATTTTAGTAATGGATATGTATTTAGTGTATTCCAAATAATTCACGATGCATTCATTTAGGTTTCTAGTAATGTTTACCAAAATATAGTATATCCATTGTTTTAAGGACAAAGTTCTTATAATAATATAAAAATATAATTAGATACATAAACTCTTGGAAGTGGAGTTATATTAACTAACACTGATTTAGTTAATATAAATTAGCTAAAAATAATATCTAAACTAGACACATAAATAAATGTAAGTTCAGGACAGCTCAATATACTATTAACAACCTCAAATAATAATATTTAAATTAGCAATTTATTAATAAATTTATCATTTGTGCTATCACAAGGAAACATCGTACTTATTAATAATGTAATTGGTAATTTAGATATATATAACTATTAGATATTTGGTAATTACCAAAGTACACAAACTATAGCGTTGTTAGGACTTATTCTCAACACAGCTAATATAACAGTGAATATAATAAATTTCATGCCATCAACATTCTGTGTTGGGAATTACTCTTCATATTTATTTAGTTAAGTTTAATCAAGTAGTATATACTTAAACTAAACATCTATAGTCATTGGAAATTCGACATCATTTCAAATTTATAACAAACTGTCTTCGAGTTAACTTAATACATTTTAATTTGGAGGTATAATCACATAAATATTAAATACTTCGGTAATTATTAATCAATTAATTCTATATTGTTTTTAAACATTAAATTCTGACTTTATAAAATTATCTGGATTACTAATTGGATATTCTTACAAAGGTTTAAATTCTGTTAATATATCAAACATTTGCTTGTATTAACAGTTAAATAGTAGCTCTTAACAATTTAAGTTCTTTGGATTAGTGGGATACTCTGATAGTAATATTTCAGTTTCGTAATCTTCAGTAGACATCACAGTTTAAGCAAAAAATTTCCAAGGATTTGGACTTGTTGGAGTTTAATCTTCCAGTTGCCAGAGCTCATAAATTGTAAATTTGAAAATCAATATGATTACAAATACTACCACATTTTCAACAAGTACTGTTGCTGCTATTTTCGGAGATTAAGAAGCCTAAAAATGTACAATATTAAATAGTATAATTAACGATTGCAATATTACATCTTAGGCCGACAACGGTGGAATAATTGGATTTAACTACTTTTGTGTCTTATTAGTATAAAATATATCGATATTAAATAGTAATATTACTAGTTTAAGCAATAGCGTCGGCGGATTTATTGGATCGTCATAAAATTGTTAAATTTAAATATTGAATTCTACAATACAATCAGTAAGAATTTTTAGTTCTTAAAATTTTGGAATAATTTTGGGATGTAATACAGTTGGAAATACTTTTAATATTTAATAGTCTAAGTCAATAACAAATTATATAAATGATATTATGTAAACAAATTGTATGTCATTAACGAATAATTATTCAATTAACTAATGTTGAGTGATGCTAACAAATATGTAACTTATTACATTATTATTTTTATTCGATATAAGATTTCGTTTCTATATAAGTAGTATTGATTATCATTTTATGCGACGAATGAAATATTGATTTATTTCACTTCCTTGAGACGGTACAAACAAACCAAGAAGAGTGCTTCGAAAGAGAAACATAGTCACCCGCTAACCAACACTTCCGCTTTTAAAATGGTATCAACTATCATATATATAACAATTAAACTTAAAAGAACTCAGTAACCTAATCAAGTTAATGAAGCAATACATCAAAGGCAACCATCATCAAACAATGACAATACAACGAATCGACCTCTCGTGCTAACCGAAGGAAATAACGAGCAAAGAGAAACTGAGAAGCGAGAAACAGTTTCTAAAAAGTAAGTTAGCGAATCAGGTGAAACTGGTCCGCTAACGACTCAGTGAGGGCCCTATTGGGTCTTTACTGAGTGGGCATAAATGACGGGTTGAGCCCGTTTTGAAAGTGGAAACACTGGCGTGCGAGAGCCCATGTTTTGCTTTCGAAAGTCTCAATGAAGTCTGTTTGTGCCGTCTCGAGGAAGTGAAATGAATATATATATATATATATATATATATATATATATATATATATATATATATATATATATATATATATATATATATATATATATATATATATATATCCCACTCTCTTAACTTTCGTTTATACTAGTTCGGTCTTCTGTACAGGAACTGTAAGTTCACGCGAATGATCATTAGTTTTAGATACACCTATGTACGTTAGGCGCACCTCCGCAGCCAAGGCAACCAACGACTCGGGTACAAGCATCCAGGGGCGTAACGCGGCTGCTTCGTGCAAGCCGATCTATACGGGAATCCACCTGCGTCGTACCATCTGCGTTTCTAAGGAAGCAATGGAGCAGTTGCCGCTTTCCGATCCTGAAGGCTCGTTGATGGCATGCCCTTAGCCATACCGATCCTTGACGGCAGCTCAGCACTTTGAACCGGGGGATTTTACCTTCCGCAACCGATTTGGCCGAGCCGCCATCTCAGGAACGAGAAGCGCGATCAAATGAACCCATCATCGATCACACTAAACAAAGCTGATATTTCAGCAATGCCTCTTCAGCTCTAACGTCGAAACGCCAAGCCTAATCGTACCAAAAGAGTGAGCCGATATATATATTTACTTACACATACATGAATTAATCCTATAATTCCTATAATTTTACATGATTTAGGTTGTTTCATCGATTTTATAATTAATAAATATAGCAAACCACTCCTAAGATTATGAAAGTTGAATATGTTGAAGTACCGACTTAAAAAGGCTTAGGTTATTATAAATAAAAATTTGTGATAACATCCGGTTGGGGAGTAACTTTATTGTATGAGAAAATATTAATACTAAGTGCTATTGGTGGAGTTTCTTATTTAATGTATAAAGCCGTTGATCTTCCTATATCCATCATTAAACATGTAGGTAAAAAGTGATGCACCTAATAGCATAGATAAATATTTACTACATATCATTTGACACCTATAAAAATTAACCTGTATAAACATTATCCGTTATTATATTATGTTAAATCATACTGTATTTAAATATATATGGTAATGTTAGTTCAAATCCACTCCAAATGCAGGTATAATTTGTAGAAGTTCCAAAACACAGTAGTAAATTTTAGTATTTTTATGAGAAGTATAGTACGACAACTGGTTGGTTTGCAATGACTTTTACAGAGAGAATGCTGATTATAAGTGCACTCAGTGGTGTAAGTTATCTATTTTTCAAAGTTGGAAGCGTTTCGTTTAATTTATTTGTGAACAAGTCAAAGTGATGATATTTCGTCTTATTACATTAAAATTATAACATATAATATCATTAGCATGCATTCCAAACTACTTATAACACATCAATTCCATTAATCATTTCTTCTACTCCTGGTTTCATCATTTATTTGTGTTAAACATTTAATTGGTCATATAGCTTTTAAATTCGGTTTAGATTCGAGAATTGTTGAAGGTCTTCAAATTTGATGTATTATTTTTGTTTTGAGATTTTCTCCATTTTCGTCATTTATTTCAGTTTCTCGTTCAGTTCATTTTTTATTTGCAAGTAGTAGTTTAGTTTCTAAGCATGAATCTGTTGCTCAGCGTTTATTTGAATTAGTTTTTCGCTCAGAATTTTGTTTTTAATTTGGAGGTCCGTTTTTTGATTCTGTAACTCGTTCACATTTACAGCGGACGCTTTAAAGTTAACCAAATACGGCTGGATATTAAAGGATATGTTTGGAGTGGGAAGTAACTGTGGGAGTGGGTCGGAATCGAACGTTTTGAAGTTGAAGTAGCTTATTTATAATTAGGAGTGTTAAAAAGATATCAGATTTTTTAGATCAGAGATATCGATTTCCTTTACAAAATCGATTTTAACTGGTTAGAGCTTGTCCTGAGCTAGAGTATATTAATTATCAGGTAATTATAGGTTGCTCATCTGCATAAGCTGCTGAATAAACTAGAACTAGGTTACGAGCATCATCAATGAATTATTTGGCTCAAAATTTGATTGTAATTGAAGAAGTTACGTGACCTGAAGAGAATTTACCAATAGATAAGCCATAGAAGCTAAAACGGTTTGCGAACGTAATATTAACAACTGCTTTATAATTGAAATCGTATCAAAATGCTTCTACACACCGAGCTCATTTAAAACTTATGTTTGATTTTATGCGATTTTTATCTTATCTAAGTTGAATTTAATAGTGCAGTTCATATCGCGCACAAAATACTGTAACTTGATTATAGTTTGAAGCTGAATGTATTCCAAACTGGATGTGTCTTTAAATAACCTAATGATCTACTCAACATCAAACTTTTCATTGCTATTTTCAATGATATTTTCGTTATTTTTGATGTAATCAGTGATATAATGCTACGCTATTACAATAGGCTATTATGCCGCATTTTTAGTTGAAGACTGCTAATTTTCTAGTAATATATTTAAATTATTGTATTACATTTATGAATTTTAATTCTATTCTACTGATTTCTATAGGTTAGTTGATAATGAAGTCAATTCATCTTCTTTGGTTTTTAATTCGTCTTCCAATTTCTTTAAATTTGACTAATTATTAAGTAGTTCTGTTTTCAATTGTGCTAACCGAAGGAAATAACGAGCAAAGAGAAACTGAGAAGCGAGAAACAGTTTCTAAAAAGTAAGTTAGCGAATCAGGTGAAACTGGTCCGCTAACGACTCAGTGAGGGCCCTATTGGGTCTTTACTGAGTGGGCATAAATGACGGGTTGAGCCCGTTTGAAAGTGGAAACACTGGCGTGTGAGAGCCCATGTTTTGCTTTCGAAAGTCTCAATGAAGTCTGTTTGTGCCGTCTCGAGGAAGTGAAATGAATATATATATATATATATTATATAGAAATATATATATATATATATATATATATATATATATATATATATATATATATATATATATATATATATATATATCCCACTCTCTTAACTTTCGTTTATACTAGTTCGGTCTTCTGTACAGGAACTGTAAGTTCACGCGAATGATCATTAGTTTTAGATACACCTATGTACGTTAGGCGCACCTCCGCAGCCAAGGCAACCAACGACTCGGGTACAAGCATCCAGGGGCGTAACGCGGCTGCTTCGTGCAAGCCGATCTATACGGGAATCCACCTGCGTCGTACCATCTGCGTTTCTAAGGAAGCAATGGAGCAGTTGCCGCTTTCCGATCCTGAAGGCTCGTTGATGGCATGCCCTTAGCCATACCGATCCTTGACGGCAGCTCAGCACTTTGAACCGGGGGATTTTACCTTCCGCAACCGATTTGGCCGAGCCGCCATCTCAGGAACGAGAAGCGCGATCAAATGAACCCATCATCGATCACACTAAACAAAGCTGATATTTCAGCAATGCCTCTTCAGCTCTAACGTCGAAACGCCAAGCCTAATCGTACCAAAAGAGTGAGCCGATATATATATTTACTTACACATACATGAATTAATCCTATAATTCCTATAATTTTACATGATTTAGGTTGTTTCATCGATTTTATAATTAATAAATATAGCAAACCACTCCTAAGATTATGAAAGTTGAATATGTTGAAGTACCGACTTAAAAAGGCTTAGGTTATTATAAATAAAAATTTGTGATAACATCCGGTTGGGGAGTAACTTTATTGTATGAGAAAATATTAATACTAAGTGCTATTGGTGGAGTTTCTTATTTAATGTATAAAGCCGTTGATCTTCCTATATCCATCATTAAACATGTAGGTAAAAAGTGATGCACCTAATAGCATAGATAAATATTTACTACATATCATTTGACACCTATAAAAATTAACCTGTATAAACATTATCCGTTATTATATTATGTTAAATCATACTGTATTTAAATATATATGGTAATGTTAGTTCAAATCCACTCCAAATGCAGGTATAATTTGTAGAAGTTCCAAAACACAGTAGTAAATTTTAGTATTTTTATGAGAAGTATAGTACGACAACTGGTTGGTTTGCAATGACTTTTACAGAGAGAATGCTGATTATAAGTGCACTCAGTGGTGTAAGTTATCTATTTTTCAAAGTTGGAAGCGTTTCGTTTAATTTATTTGTGAACAAGTCAAAGTGATGATATTTCGTCTTATTACATTAAAATTATAACATATAATATCATTAGCATGCATTCCAAACTACTTATAACACATCAATTCCATTAATCATTTCTTCTACTCCTGGTTTCATCATTTATTTGTGTTAAACATTTAATTGGTCATATAGCTTTTAAATTCGGTTTAGATTCGAGAATTGTTGAAGGTCTTCAAATTTGATGTATTATTTTTGTTTTGAGATTTTCTCCATTTTCGTCATTTATTTCAGTTTCTCGTTCAGTTCATTTTTTATTTGCAAGTAGTAGTTTAGTTTCTAAGCATGAATCTGTTGCTCAGCGTTTATTTGAATTAGTTTTTCGCTCAGAATTTTGTTTTTAATTTGGAGGTCCGTTTTTTGATTCTGTAACTCGTTCACATTTACAGCGGACGCTTTAAAGTTAACCAAATACGGCTGGATATTAAAGGATATGTTTGGAGTGGGAAGTAACTGTGGGAGTGGGTCGGAATCGAACGTTTTGAAGTTGAAGTAGCTTATTTATAATTAGGAGTGTTAAAAAGATATCAGATTTTTTAGATCAGAGATATCGATTTCCTTTACAAAATCGATTTTAACTGGTTAGAGCTTGTCCTGAGCTAGAGTATATTAATTATCAGGTAATTATAGGTTGCTCATCTGCATAAGCTGCTGAATAAACTAGAACTAGGTTACGAGCATCATCAATGAATTATTTGGCTCAAAATTTGATTGTAATTGAAGAAGTTACGTGACCTGAAGAGAATTTACCAATAGATAAGCCATAGAAGCTAAAACGGTTTGCGAACGTAATATTAACAACTGCTTTATAATTGAAATCGTATCAAAATGCTTCTACACACCGAGCTCATTTAAAACTTATGTTTGATTTTATGCGATTTTTATCTTATCTAAGTTGAATTTAATAGTGCAGTTCATATCGCGCACAAAATACTGTAACTTGATTATAGTTTGAAGCTGAATGTATTCCAAACTGGATGTGTCTTTAAATAACCTAATGATCTACTCAACATCAAACTTTTCATTGCTATTTTCAATGATATTTTCGTTATTTTTGATGTAATCAGTGATATAATGCTACGCTATTACAATAGGCTATTATGCCGCATTTTTAGTTGAAGACTGCTAATTTTCTAGTAATATATTTAAATTATTGTATTACATTTATGAATTTTAATTCTATTCTACTGATTTCTATAGGTTAGTTGATAATGAAGTCAATTCATCTTCTTTGGTTTTTAATTCGTCTTCCAATTTCTTTAAATTTGACTAATTATTAAGTAGTTCTGTTTTCAATTGTGCTATAGTTTTAGATACACCTATGTACGTTAGGCGCACCTCCGCAGCCAAGGCAACCAACGACTCGGGTACAAGCATCCAGGGGCGTAACGCGGCTGCTTCGTGCAAGCCGATCTATACGGGAATCCACCTGCGTCGTACCATCTGCGTTTCTAAGGAAGCAATGGAGCAGTTGCCGCTTTCCGATCCTGAAGGCTCGTTGATGGCATGCCCTTAGCCATACCGATCCTTGACGGCAGCTCAGCACTTTGAACCGGGGGATTTTACCTTCCGCAACCGATTTGGCCGAGCCGCCATCTCAGGAACGAGAAGCGCGATCAAATGAACCCATCATCGATCACACTAAACAAAGCTGATATTTCAGCAATGCCTCTTCAGCTCTAACGTCGAAACGCCAAGCCTAATCGTACCAAAAGAGTGAGCCGATATATATATTTACTTACACATACATGAATTAATCCTATAATTCCTATAATTTTACATGATTTAGGTTGTTTCATCGATTTTATAATTAATAAATATAGCAAACCACTCCTAAGATTATGAAAGTTGAATATGTTGAAGTACCGACTTAAAAAGGCTTAGGTTATTATAAATAAAAATTTGTGATAACATCCGGTTGGGGAGTAACTTTATTGTATGAGAAAATATTAATACTAAGTGCTATTGGTGGAGTTTCTTATTTAATGTATAAAGCCGTTGATCTTCCTATATCCATCATTAAACATGTAGGTAAAAAGTGATGCACCTAATAGCATAGATAAATATTTACTACATATCATTTGACACCTATAAAAATTAACCTGTATAAACATTATCCGTTATTATATTATGTTAAATCATACTGTATTTAAATATATATGGTAATGTTAGTTCAAATCCACTCCAAATGCAGGTATAATTTGTAGAAGTTCCAAAACACAGTAGTAAATTTTAGTATTTTTATGAGAAGTATAGTACGACAACTGGTTGGTTTGCAATGACTTTTACAGAGAGAATGCTGATTATAAGTGCACTCAGTGGTGTAAGTTATCTATTTTTCAAAGTTGGAAGCGTTTCGTTTAATTTATTTGTGAACAAGTCAAAGTGATGATATTTCGTCTTATTACATTAAAATTATAACATATAATATCATTAGCATGCATTCCAAACTACTTATAACACATCAATTCCATTAATCATTTCTTCTACTCCTGGTTTCATCATTTATTTGTGTTAAACATTTAATTGGTCATATAGCTTTTAAATTCGGTTTAGATTCGAGAATTGTTGAAGGTCTTCAAATTTGATGTATTATTTTTGTTTTGAGATTTTCTCCATTTTCGTCATTTATTTCAGTTTCTCGTTCAGTTCATTTTTTATTTGCAAGTAGTAGTTTAGTTTCTAAGCATGAATCTGTTGCTCAGCGTTTATTTGAATTAGTTTTTCGCTCAGAATTTTGTTTTTAATTTGGAGGTCCGTTTTTTGATTCTGTAACTCGTTCACATTTACAGCGGACGCTTTAAAGTTAACCAAATACGGCTGGATATTAAAGGATATGTTTGGAGTGGGAAGTAACTGTGGGAGTGGGTCGGAATCGAACGTTTTGAAGTTGAAGTAGCTTATTTATAATTAGGAGTGTTAAAAAGATATCAGATTTTTTAGATCAGAGATATCGATTTCCTTTACAAAATCGATTTTAACTGGTTAGAGCTTGTCCTGAGCTAGAGTATATTAATTATCAGGTAATTATAGGTTGCTCATCTGCATAAGCTGCTGAATAAACTAGAACTAGGTTACGAGCATCATCAATGAATTATTTGGCTCAAAATTTGATTGTAATTGAAGAAGTTACGTGACCTGAAGAGAATTTACCAATAGATAAGCCATAGAAGCTAAAACGGTTTGCGAACGTAATATTAACAACTGCTTTATAATTGAAATCGTATCAAAATGCTTCTACACACCGAGCTCATTTAAAACTTATGTTTGATTTTATGCGATTTTTATCTTATCTAAGTTGAATTTAATAGTGCAGTTCATATCGCGCACAAAATACTGTAACTTGATTATAGTTTGAAGCTGAATGTATTCCAAACTGGATGTGTCTTTAAATAACCTAATGATCTACTCAACATCAAACTTTTCATTGCTATTTTCAATGATATTTTCGTTATTTTTGATGTAATCAGTGATATAATGCTACGCTATTACAATAGGCTATTATGCCGCATTTTTAGTTGAAGACTGCTAATTTTCTAGTAATATATTTAAATTATTGTATTACATTTATGAATTTTAATTCTATTCTACTGATTTCTATAGGTTAGTTGATAATGAAGTCAATTCATCTTCTTTGGTTTTTAATTCGTCTTCCAATTTCTTTAAATTTGACTAATTATTAAGTAGTTCTGTTTTCAATTTTGAAATATCGTTTTCTAATTATTATTCAAAGTCTCTTTCCTTGGTTAATTAAGTCTATAACTCAGATATTTCCTTTTCGCACTGAGACTATTGTTGAATTAAATTGTAATGCTGTTAATTGCTTTGCTATTTCTCTAATTATTTTTATTACTGCTATAATTTATTATTTTATTATATTTATAAAGATAACTGAATCTAACACTATTTTAGAGCATCAGCAGAATTACTAACCTTTAATTGAGCTTCTAACAAATAATTGTGTAAACTATTTATTTCTGCCTCAATTCTATCAATATAATTTATTGTTTTTTACAATTCAGCAAGTGCTAGAGCTTTATTTTAAATTATTTCATTTTAAATATTATCAATACTCATTAAATGAAGTGAAATATTTGCATTAATAAAATATATTAATTGAAATATTTCTAAATTAGAATAGGAATTAACGAAATCGTCACTAAAACAATAATATTGTGTAAATATTCTCCTGTTTTTGTTTAATTAAAATGTTTAGTAAGTTCCAGCAGCCACAAATATATAAATAGATGTATGATATACAAGTAGAACATAGTTTAAATAAGTTGCAAATTTACATCATTATGTAAAAATTGCATTAAATGAGGGAAACAACTTTTCAATTGATTAATGTTGCATGAAGTACACGCACTAAATGTATTCAAATTACGTTTAAAATATGTACTCATCAAGTTTTATGAACTTATTTAACTGACATTCATGCTATACACATTCATTAATATATTTATTACCCCATGGTTTAAAATGCGTCATAATTAACTATATCAACTTAGGATTATACCAAGTTAAATATTATACTTTTGTTTTAGATATGGTTAAATTCTGTTTCTTGTTTGCAAATTTATAATATTTCTAAATATTTATTACTAGAAATTATGTTCAATAAGTGGATAGGTTGGATTCGTTCAGAATAAAACTTTGTGATTTTTGTACAGTTTTACGTACTATATTTTTAATTTTTTATGAATATACACTCCGTAATTAATACCAGATATTTTTAGATATATAGTTATGATAAATTTGTATATTTAACCCACACGTATTTATAAGTAATGCACCCATTATACTGAACATTTGAAAATGGATATATGTAAGGTATTAACAATTCAAACAAATGTAAAATATAATGCAATTAACGAAATCACCATGCTCCTCTAGAAGTCAATATTTTGCCTAAAAGCACTATCTTATCAGCAATATCAATATTTTACCATTCTTCTACCAAGTAGACACCTTGGTGTTAGTGGGACAGACAGACACTGAAAGATGATTGTGTGTTGAACGAGTAGGTATCAGTTAGATAATACCACCTTCTGCGCTTACCACTAAACTAGCAATGCCAGAATCCAATTTTGTTGGCTCTGCTTAAGCCGTTTATATTTTTAACACTTTTGTTACAGTTTCAGGATGTTATATAACTTATTCTATAGCTAATCTTTCCTTTTTATAGAACTAATCTGTGTCATATTTATAGCTATAAATACCTATTTAATCTTTGCATGCACAAACACAGAAAATTTCTTCTAAGAACTGATTGATTAAAAAATCTTGATTAAGAACACGAATTTGTTTACTTAACGATGAGAATTCGCTTAATCTTTTACCTTTGTCTCTAAATACATGGAGTTTTGTATCGCAAATAGCGTCAGAAATAAGTAAATAGTCTTGGAATCTCTTCATTTCTAATATGTAGCTGTATCCTGGTTATTGTTCGCACTTTTCGAGTTTTTAAGCGTCTGTGAGGTAATAGCCATTAACCTGCTTGGATTCTGCAACTAAGATGCACTTTGACTTGGGGAATGCAACAATTGATGTTGCTGCATTTTGGATTTCTTCTTGTGTAACTCTGTTGAGTGCAAGTTTTGTTCCTTATTGGATTCTAGAATTGTTTACTTGTTATACCATTCCAGATTCTTTGATGAATTTCAGTTGAGTTAAATAATTATGATTTTTTTCTCTGAAAATGAAAACACTGAAATAGCTCATCACACACAAAACAATAAACAAAGATCTAGAAGTTTACATTTTGATGCTGAATATATCAATTCATTAAAAATTACTGGCTCCGTGAAGGGTCATAATTAACTGGATCATGTGTCAGAAAATTGATAGATTAAAAGTAAAAGCAAATATTTGAAGAAGCAAAATTAAAGAGAACAATTGATCACCAGAGATGATTATTATAGTAAAGGTAAATAATTGTCATCGAGCAACGATGTTTTATAGTATGTGTGTAGAGGCACATGTTATGAGCTAAGATTGCTCTCAGTTACGCGTGTAGAAATAGGGAATTCGGTTGCTGAGTGAGGACTATCAGTTCATTAAAAAAATATGTGATTTCACAAATTTTCAACAGATATTCCTAAAAATAACATAATTATATATTATTGATTTGTTAATAATTTTGAGGTTCGATTTTGATACATTTTCTTCTTTAAACTAACAAAAACTAAAAATTATTATAATAACACTATTATTAGAGTATTATTCACAGTTTGCAGTTAAAATTTTCAATTTTAATTCTTCATTAAGTATACACACGTGTATACTTTTAAATATTTAACCTCAGTTAGTATAATATGAGTAAATGTAATTATTGATGAAAGGTATTACAAATTAGAAAATAATGGTGTTAACATTCTAAACATGCAAATATTTAAAAATATTATGTAGTAGTTTCTATTTGATAACAAATATGTATTATAATTAATTTTAAGTGAAAAGTTTTGATTAAACGCAGTATTACTAATACTATATGCTAATACTGTATTAGCATAATTCATCAACAAAGTGTAATATTCATTTAAAATATTTTTTATATATAACTTCCTCGAGACGGCACAAACGAACGACTGTGAGACTTTCGAACACAAAACATGGGCTCTCGCACTCCCGTGTTTCCACTTTCAAAACAGATTCAGCCCGTCATTTATGCCCACTCAGTAAAGACGCAGTAGGGTTCTCACTGAGTCGTTAACGGACCAGTTTTACCTGATTCGCCAACTTTATTTTCTGAAACTGTTTCTCGCTTCTCAGTTTCTCTTTGCTCGTTATTTCCTTCGGTTAGCACGAGAGGTCGATTCGTTGTATTGTCATTGTTTGATGATGGTTGCCTTTGATGTATTGCTTCATTAACTTGATTAGGTTACTGAGTTCTTTTAAGTTTAATTGTTATATATATGATAGTTGATACCATTTTAAAAGCGGAAGTGTTGGTTAGCGGGTGACTATGTTTCTCTTTCGAAGCACTCTTCTTGGTTTGTTTGTACCGTCTCAAGGAAGTGAAATAAATCAATATTTCATTCGTCGCATAAAATGATAATCAATACTACTTATATAGAAACGAAATCTTATATCGAATAAAAATAATAATGTAATAAGTTACATATTTGTTAGCATCACTCAACATTAGTTAATTGAATAATTATTCGTTAATGACATACAATTTGTTTACATAATATCATTTATATAATTTGTTATTGACTTAGACTATTAAATATTAAAAGTATTTCCAACTGTATTACATCCCAAAATTATTCCAAAATTTTAAGAACTAAAAATTCTTACTGATTGTATTGTAGAATTCAATATTTAAATTTAACAATTTTATGACGATCCAATAAATCCGCCGACGCTATTGCTTAAACTAGTAATATTACTATTTAATATCGATATATTTTATACTAATAAGACACAAAAGTAGTTAAATCCAATTATTCCACCGTTGTCGGCCTAAGATGTAATATTGCAATCGTTAATTATACTATTTAATATTGTACATTTTTAGGCTTCTTAATCTCCGAAAATAGCAGCAACAGTACTTGTTGAAAATGTGGTAGTATTTGTAATCATATTGATTTTCAAATTTACAATTTATGAGCTCTGGCAACTGGAAGATTAAACTCCAACAAGTCCAAATCCTTGGAAATTTTTTGCTTAAACTGTGATGTCTACTGAAGATTACGAAACTGAAATATTACTATCAGAGTATCCCACTAATCCAAAGAACTTAAATTGTTAAGAGCTACTATTTAACTGTTAATACAAGCAAATGTTTGATATATTAACAGAATTTAAACCTTTGTAAGAATATCCAATTAGTAAACCAGATAATTTTATAAAGTCAGAATTTAATGTTTAAAAACAATATAGAATTAATTGATTAATAATTACCGAAGTATTTAATATTTATGTGATTATACCTCCAAATTAAAATGTATTAAGTTAACTCGAAGACAGTTTGTTATAAATTTGAAATGATGTCGAATTTCCAATGACTATAGATGTTTAGTTTAAGTATATACTACTTGATTAAACTTAACTAAATAAATATGAAGAGTAATTCCCAACACAGAATGTTGATGGCATGAAATTTATTATATTCACTGTTATATTAGCTGTGTTGAGAATAAGTCCTAACAACGCTATAGTTTGTGTACTTTGGTAATTACCAAATATCTAATAGTTATATATATCTAAATTACCAATTACATTATTAATAAGTACGATGTTTCCTTGTGATAGCACAAATGATAAATTTATTAATAAATTGCTAATTTAAATATTATTATTTGAGGTTGTTAATAGTATATTGAGCTGTCCTGAACTTACATTTATTTATGTGTCTAGTTTAGATATTATTTTTAGCTAATTTATATTAACTAAATCAGTGTTAGTTAATATAACTCCACTTCCAAGAGTTTATGTATCTAATTATATTTTTATATTATTATAAGAACTTTGTCCTTAAAACAATGGATATACTATATTTTGGTAAACATTACTAGAAACCTAAATGAATGCATCGTGAATTATTTGGAATACACTAAATACATATCCATTACTAAAATCAGAGGGTATTTATACTTGATTTGTAACTGTTTGTATATCAAATTAAACAATATTTATTAATTAGCTACAAATATTAATACTATTTGTAGTATTAGTGATTTATATTTGCACGCACTAATCGTTGATTAATGAATAGCCCTACAAGCATTAGCACGACTAATCTATCATAATTTAACCTGAAATATTACATACACAAGTATCTCCAACTAAATATGACTTTTATGGACATGTGCAAACGTTTGAAATATTTACACTGTACTTTCCACATGTACATACTTCATTTTACACAAATGAGTTTACTGTTTAGCAGGTACATACATCGGATTTCATAATATAGCCTTAAGTACTGTTACAGATACAAGTATTTCCAACAATTACGGAATTTTATGGACATGTGCAAATGTTGTTATTTAGCAAAGAATGTAGCGGACAAATACATTGATTATCTGATATAAAAGCATTAATAATAGAACAAGTGCACGAGTCATTTTATAGAATTGCACCAATAGGACATCCACAAGCATTTGATATATTCACACTGTTCATACCACAGCTGCAAATTCCATTTAATACAAATGCTCCTAACGTAGAACATTTACAAACTCCTGATTAAATAGTTTATCCTATTATTTAACAAACACAAATATTATTAATAAGAATTGAACTACTAGGACAAACACACGCTTTATCTTACACTATAGAATAAATATTTGTACATTAACACACTCCGTTAATACTAATTTATCCAGAAACTTCACAAATTACTTCTACACATGAACCATTTATAAATTGATGGCCTTGAATGCTTTAACAGTTCATTAATTTTTAAAGTTATTCAATAATTTACTTTTGTGTTTATATCATTTGGTTCATTGATGTATAATTCGACAAGCATTAATTTTCTAAGTCTATAATACTATTATTTAAATATGTGTGTAAAATGGTGAAATTATCAAATATTCGTTTGTCTAAAATTGTTGTATTGGCAAATAAATTAGCGTCTGAAACAGAATAATTATTCAGAATAGAATGATCTAAATAAGAAACATTATCTAATATCCATTAGATATTTTTTTGTACATCTTATATTTATATTTGCTATATGGACTCAATATGATACATTGATTAATTTAAATTTAATATGTTATTGTTTAAACTATTGGTTAATGCAATAAAGCTATTATTTATCTGCATTATTTATTTTGAAATACTAGTATTAATTTAAGAGTAGTTAGAGATTATATTGTTTTCAATTAGCAATTGTTATTAAACTATATTACTAAAGGTATCACTAATATTTTGCATATTATTTTATACACTAACATTTAACTAAGAAAGTTAGTTTGCGATATCTAGTATATTTTAATTAATTTATTCACCCGAATTGTTATTTATTTATTTAAAAATATTGGTGAGACTGTTAACAATATTTATGCATATAGAAATATTTTATACGTAACCATAGTCACATACGCATTAATTATGTCTAAAAACAAACGGGTGCACACATTAAATAATTCCGTTCGATAATTAACTATATCGTAACTCATCCAAGCAAATTCCATAAATAACTTATTAACTATTACATATATCACAAATATATATGAATTCGCCATTTAACTGTGTTATGATACTTCCCTATCCTATTTGTTGTATTTAATTTACACACACTCTTAACTATTAGATCAAGATGTATATATCAACTTGTATGAGCGAGGCGATATAACCATTAAATATACTTTAACACAAATTATATCCGCTAAGTTTACTTTCTATAATAGATAAATTGCATTTGTTGTCAATGTAATTTATGATACCTGATGTGTTATTGCTATTTATTCTATATTATATTACTGTTTCTTGAATTTAAATAAATTTAGATTGAATTACAATTGCAGATATTTGTTAACCATGTGCTAAAAATATAAAAGTTGAGTTGAGTAACTATAAATCACATTAAACGCAAAGTAAAGCACCTACTAAAACTTAAAACTCCAATGAAATATTTACGCTTGTGTCTTATATTAATTATATTTGTTAACTTAATCCTAGTAACGCAAAACAGTTTACGTCGAAATTACTGACTGTTAGTTCTATTTATGATTACTAAACTGAATTGGTATACATAAATATATTTGTAGCACTAGATTTCTATGTGAAATACATATTATTTTATATTTTTATGTTAACTAACTGCTTATATTTTTAGCAAAACGTGAATTAATTGTTATTTAATAAAATATTATTTTGGCAAACATCATATTTGTTATTGTTTAATATTTTATAAATTGTTAAAATAGAAGATATCATTTGTTAAATAAAAATTGATCAGCTCAATATTGCAAATACAGAGCATTGGTAAAGCCTGATTTTTTAGATAGTAAAGTTGTGTAGAGGCACATCTGAATCGAACATAAATGGTATCAAAGTTGTTCTTTCACTCTTAGCAGTAAAATTATTCTGAACATTTATATAAATATTATTTTACAGCAGCCACTTTATATAGCTATAACCATTTCGATATTTCAAACACTGAATGTAAATATGATTGTAATATGTCAAATTAAACTTAACATATTTTAGAAGTGTTTAAATTCTTATAAATATATTCACTTTAAAAGTATTTATGTTGCTTCACATTGAATTATCTTCTTTAGATAATACTAATTCTAAGTATTTACGTAGAATATTAAGAATATTGACCCGAACTACCTGTATATTATTTAGGTTTCTGTTTTATGGCACATAAAAATCGAAAAGATTGGCAATAAATAAATATCTCATGTGTAACTACAGTAGTGCAATTTCTAAATATTATCTAATTATTAATATTGAATGGAGTGAAATATTTGCATTAATAAAATATATTAATTGAAATATTTCTAAATTAGAATAGGAATTAACGAAATCGTCACTAAAACAATAATATTGTGTAAATATTCTCCTGTTTTTGTTTAATTAAAATGTTTAGTAAGTTCCAGCAGCCACAAATATATAAATAGATGTATGATATACAAGTAGAACATAGTTTAAATAAGTTGCAAATTTACATCATTATGTAAAAATTGCATTAAATGAGGGAAACAACTTTTCAATTGATTAATGTTGCATGAAGTACACGCACTAAATGTATTCAAATTACGTTTAAAATATGTACTCATCAAGTTTTATGAACTTATTTAACTGACATTCATGCTACACACATTCATTAATATATTTATTACCCCATGGTTTAAAATGCGTCATAATTAACTATATCAACTTAGGATTATACCAAGTTAAATATTATACTTTTGTTTTAGATATGGTTAAATTCTGTTTCTTGTTTGCAAATTTATAATATTTCTAAATATTTATTACTAGAAATTATGTTCAATAAGTGGATAGGTTGGATTCGTTCAGAATAAAACTTTGTGATTTTTGTACAGTTTTACGTACTATATTTTTAATTTTTTATGAATATACACTCCGTAATTAATACCAGATATTTTTAGATATATAGTTATGATAAATTTGTATATTTAACCCACACGTATTTATAAGTAATGCACCCATTATACTGAACATTTGAAAATGGATATATGTAAGGTATTAACAATTCAAACAAATGTAAAATATAATGCAATTAACGAAATCACCATGCTCCTCTAGAAGTCAATATTTTGCCTAAAAGCACTATCTTATCAGCAATATCAATATTTTACCATTCTTCTACCAAGTAGACACCTTGGTGTTAATTGATATCAAAGAAATGGAAGCTGTTAGCAGCTTTCATAATTGTCTTTTAGTATCCTATAATTTCGCACACTTCAACTGGAATTGGTATCAGTTAGATAATACCACCTTCTGCGCTTACCACTAAACTAGCAATGCCAGAATCCAATTTTGTTGGCTCTGCTTAAGCCGTTTATATTTTTAACACTTTTGTTACAGTTTCAGGATGTTATATAACTTATTCTATAGCTAATCTTTCCTTTTTATAGAACTAATCTGTGTCATATTTATAGCTATAAATACCTATTTAATCTTTGCATGCACAAACACAGAAAATTTCTTCTAAGAACTGATTGATTAAAAAATCTTGATTAAGAACACGAATTTGTTTACTTAACGATGAGAATTCGCTTAATCTTTTACCTTTGTCTCTAAATACATGGAGTTTTGTATCGCAAATAGCGTCAGAAATAAGTAAATAGTCTTGGAATCTCTTCATTTCTAATATGTAGCTGTATCCTGGTTATTGTTCGCACTTTTCGAGTTTTTAAGCGTCTGTGAGGTAATAGCCATTAACCTGCTTGGATTCTGCAACTAAGATGCACTTTGACTTGGGGAATGCAACAATTGATGTTGCTGCATTTTGGATTTCTTCTTGTGTAACTCTGTTGAGTGCAAGTTTTGTTCCTTATTGGATTCTAGAATTGTTTACTTGTTATACCATTCCAGATTCTTTGATGAATTTCAGTTGTTGTGTTTCGTTTTTGAGGTATTCTTCGTTAACTTGTTCAACGGTGAGAACCGATATTTTACCGTATTCTTTGTTGAATCCGCCCATTACGTATCCGGTTCCGAGGAAGATGAGTTCTCTGAATTCTTCTGTGAGCTGGTATCTTTCGAGGATTTCGGCTCTTTTTTCGCGGTCGTCGTTCTTTCTACGTCTGTCGACTCTTCCGTACTGGTCAACTGGTTTGTAGCTTCCTTACCAGTGTTTTCCGAATACTTGTGGGTATTTGGACCAGATTGAGTCGCTTACGAGTGAGTTTACGTGTTCCGTGCGCATGATGTCCAGTGGCTGGTGATCGCATATCGCGTTGTTTTCGACCAAAAATAAGTGTTCGTGGTTGAATCTGGAGAAGCTGTTGAATGGTGCTGGGTCCCTGGGCAGGATTTTGTGGCAGAATTCGGCTAACTATTGGCTGTCCATCCTGTCCTCGTACGTTTCGACCGTATCGAATATTCTTATGTTCGCGACCTCGTCCTTAGTTATGGAGTGGACAGGGCGTACCTCGAACCTCTGGGTGCTGCTGACGACCACGAACGCGTTCGTGCGCGCGTTGTACGCGAATCTGCTCACGGTGAACGGTAAGTGCAAAATTTGTCTCTGAACGTTAAACCCGTTCACAGAAAAAGATGAGAGGTAAACGAGCGGTTTGATTTGAAGGTTCGACATCGTTCTGGACAAATTATAGTCTAAAGATGAGCGCACGGACCCGAAATTGAACTTGGAGAAGAAGTGCAGCCTCGCTATCTTGGGCGCCAACTAATAGTCCTTTTAAATTAACTGTTATGAATCAACAAGGGCAATAAAACCAAAAGAAAGCTGTAAAATTTAACGAGGAGGGAAAGTGGTCTGTAAAAGGACCGAAAGTGAGCCGGCCTTGATCTTGCACGGCTGCTTACCAACCTGGTAGAAACTCACCGCGCCGTGCAGAGTTGGAACAACTGCGAAGGAAATGGGCTCGGACTGGTGATTCGGGGTCGGATAGCCGATAAAAAGAACCTCCGTATCGTCAACAACGACCTCCCTAAAAGGCTCCTGCTGAAGCAAACGAAACTCCTTCTTGTTCTCTCTGTAGGGGAACGCGAAACGGTCCTCCAGATACTTCGCCCTGAACAAAAACTGGCTCAACGACTTGACTAACTTAATCTTGCGCTCGAATAACTGATAACAGATGATACCAGCACCCTTCTGACTGCAGAACACATACATGTTCTAACCGGATTTCTTGAACCAAATCTGAGAGTAAATCAAAGCGAAGAACTCATCGTTAATTTACCTTTCAAGCGGAATCATGAGCTTATTCTGCTCAAAGTCGTCACTGTCAGCCGGAATGAAATCTATTATGTCCTAAAACTCGGTTTTGCCCTTCTGAAGCAAAAACGGTGAGAAGCAGCCGACGAACTCAGGCTTGTCCTTCAATATACCAAATATGTGCACCACCGAATCAGAAGTGATCACAGTTATGTAATACTCGTAGTTTATTCTTGTATGCGTAAAGTGATAAGAAAGATTCAACGCCCCGGAGAAAAGCTGAGCCGACGTTATTTAACAATCCTTAACTTCAAGGAAATCCTCCAATATGAAGGTCCAGCTTGATATTTTCTCACCTTGTCTACCTACTTAGTAAACCAATACATGATTGTCAAAGCAAATCAGGCAGGTATTATTTACAATAGATGCACATAACGCGATATCATCGTATTCATATGGTACTATAATTGGTTTCTTACTGAAATTTACATATATTTTCATTTCGAACTATGTAATTATTACCAAATTCTGACCTATCTTCTTGCAACAAAGCACAAGTTGAGTTGTATTCAAATCGTTATACTCACATTTATCAGTAATTTCAACTTTATTCTGCTTTTGTGTTACTTTAACAACTTCAGCAGATAATTTCCTTACTACCAATATAAATGCTTCTTTTGTTGCAGCATCTTCCTAGATTAAATGCATTTATCCTATCTGATCATTAAATACTTTATCGAGCAATTAGCAACCTTCAAGTGAAATTTGCTGATTAATTCTTTGAATAGCTCCAGAGTGGTGTAATAATGCAACTTAGTTTTGCACAAATGTTGTGTGCTTTCTTTAAGTCGTACAAGAATCCACTACTCCTGATAAACTTGGGATAACATTAATTATTTTGCTTATTAAATGTTTAATGGTTTCAAATGATTCTTCACCGTCCGCGCGAGCGATTTAAAGAATATTAGAAGGTTTGAATTATGCTGGTTTAATATTAAATAAGTTATCATATTGTTTCTTAGTAAATTATAATTTCTAACCTGCAAAGTCAACATTAATAATCTCATGTTCTTCAACACTTTCTTACTTTACTTCTTTCTTAATATTAATAATTTTACATGCATTTTTCAGTTCGTAATACAATTATTACCTGAATTGATCATCGCTAATTTCATGACTCTGTCTAAAATCTGTGTAGTATCCTGGTTCAGGAACTGCGTATGATATTTAAAATTATTGAATATAACTGTCTCCTACTGAAGAGCCCATCAATACTTAATAACTCAGTTACTTATCTTTCTTTTTATCGAAATGATCAACTGCAAACGATTAGCCTAATACAGTCATCGAATTGACAATCATTTCGTTCCAAAGAGCCTAGCTTGGGTCAGCCATTAATATTGGAAGTATTCTAACACCTGTATCATCAAAAATAACTGAATAGAGAATACCTTAGTCATTAGCTATTAATAATTCCGATTCTGATAAAAACACAGTTTGTGCTTAATTTATTGGAGGAATTTAATCAAACTATTGCAAACAAGTTTTAGGACCAACATATTTTTTATTATTGCTGAACAGCTCAGCTTCTAATGTAAAGTCAAAAGTTGGGAAGTTCCCTAAAATATTACACACTTATGAATATTTCATGTTAATTTCATCAGAAGAATAACCATAGTATTTGAATGTTTCGGCCTAAGTTAAAGCTGGAGAACCTGGAATAAGTTGTGATGGGACCTTGACTATTTTTTCTTAGTTAATTGTTTGAATAAGTTCATTTTCTTTCAATATATTATCGTTCAGTGAATTATAAACTTTATTTTTCATAAGATTCATAAAGTCGAAATTAATTTCATCTTTAAATATCTTGAAATATTCAATGATTTGATCGCAATCTGCGTCTGTTTCTTCATATAAATACGCAAAACGAAGACGAAGATCTGTTTGCTTAAAGCGTTTGAAAATAATTTGTCTTGGAGCCAATATTAAAAATCCGTGAGGAGCATCAACAATTTTATAACTGTCGAAAGGCAACTACGTTAATTTTTGTGTCTCAGTAACATGGCTATTGTGAGTTGAGAAAATTGTCACATAGTTGGATCTAAGATTTTTGAAATTATGCATAACATTACCAGGATCCAAATATTATGTTTATGCCAAGATAGCGAGATATTATTCATGTGCGGCAATTGATATTATCTTACCACTCTTGAATTACACTGATTAAGACTTTTATAAACCTAAATGAATAAAAGTTAAAGTATTGTGAGACGATGCAGTTACTACAATATCTGGTTTGCAAAAACAATATTATATATCTGTATAGATAAGTTGTTCAGATGGAGGAATAGTATCAAATGTTTTAATCTAATTCAATTATTTGTCTAGCAACATAAGATGCGTCTGAAACCCAACCAAAATGAAATGTTGATAAGTATCCAAGAATAGAATCCTTGCTTAGAACTAGTGATTGGTATAAAAGCTAAGTTATGTGCCATTATTAAGAATGTCATAAATCTCCAGAATCGAGGACCTTGCAACAAACAATTATTAGCCCAATTTTTTACTTAAAGTAATACCAGCAGGTGTCACAGTTTAATGTGGATAAGCAACTGGGTTAGGCATGATTGGGGAGTGGTTTCGTTTGAACCTATTATTTTAATATGTTATTTTATCTAATTTTATATTTTTACAACTCCAAATTATGACAGATCCGTATAAATTTAAAATGCCAGAACGTGTGCGAAAAACCAATGATACTCATTAATACGTGTCTTCTTTGGACGGCGGCAATAAGCCTCGTAATCCACCTCAGGTGTTGTCTCAGCCTACTGATCTCACATCATAGCTTGCAAATAAGCTGAAGAGTGTTTAAGAGGAGAATGACAACTTGAAAGTGCTGTTGAGGCGTGCGAACGAGGAGAACAAAGATTTGCGCGAGAAAATACAGGTAACCGCAATTCAGCAGAATTAGGTTGCTCAGCCGGACGCCGGCTCCAGCATGCTCCTCGCCCAGAAGGAGTACATAAAGAACCTGGAGTAGTAGGTGTACTGCCTCGAGAACTTCCTGAGCCAGCACGGGCTAGTATACGTTGAGGACGAGGACGAGCCAGATTAACAGCAAGTTGAGAAGTAATACGCCCAGATCAAGCAGCAAATCACCGATTTGAAGCAGGAGCCCTTCAAACCGCCGCACATAGACATCCTCCTGAACAACATCAGAAAGCTCAACCAGATCACCGGCGCCCGCCCAGAGTTCATCAAAATCGCGAATATTCAGCAGTTCAAGGACAGAACCAGCGTCACTGTGAGATTCTACAAAAACGGGATCTACGTTAACAGAGGGCCGTTCAGGAGCTACAGTTATGGGAGGTGGAATTGCTTTTTCTTGTTTACTATGTGAGTAATTATATATTAAAATATTTTGCCACTTCTAATGCGGATGACAAATTCCAATAAATAATCTCAAGTTGGAGATTATTCATGAACTACTCATTAACACAAGAGGGCCAAAAATATGATTTCGATCGTATTAGACCATAATCGACTATTCAAAGTCGGTATTTAATATTCCAAAAAGGAAAAATAGAAATTACCACATGCAATAAAAGGACGGCAATGACAAAAATAAACGCGGTAGAAGATGTTTAGGGAAGGTCAACTAATTCACTTAACAAACTTAGGCAGTTCTGAAGCGTTTGTATTCTCTTCATTTCTGGGTCCAACGGATGAATTCATAAAATATTGTACCAATCTGAACTAGTTATATCACTTGTTTAAGATGTCCCTGTGTAATTTCTACGTTTTAGTCAACAAAACTAATTTATGAAAGATTTTATCTCGAAAATATATGGTAGTTAAGCCTGATTGAGAAAAGAATAAGAGGATCCAATGATTGGTATACGGACGCAATATGTAATTTATAACTAGTAGCGCAAGCACTGGACCTGCAGAGGACCTCGGTGTTCATCTTCAACTGGGTCAATCTGAACGATTTTAGGTATTTCTTAATCACGAAAACAATGGAGGACTTTTTCTTTCAATCTCAACCGGGAGCTCAAGATGAAGTATTGGTACTTCGCTTAATTAGAATTATAATTCAGGTAGTTACAGTCGCTTTCATTCTCAATATTCAAATAATGAATGCATTTTTGTTTCTTGAAGAATGGAATCAAGTGGGTTAGTCGGGCCCAGCATTAAATAATATATTGATGCTACTCTAAAACAACAGTTATTTTACTATGATCTTCCACTTCCATTTCATAATGAGAAATCAATTTTCTTGATTGTTAAATTATACAACGTTAGGTAAAGTTGAAACTTATTATTGAAGTATATACAGAGTTATATACGTTAATTATTGTAGCACAGCTATCCAAGGCTCAACCAGGCCTTGATGTGATTGAAGCACTTTACAAATCAATAGTAAATAGAGTTAATGAGTGTATTGATGAGGAGGGAGAACACACTCATTATTGAGCCGGGCAGTGATATAAGTAAGATTCAAATAATAAACTTCATTCTTCTTCCTAATTCAAAAAAGCATTTCGAGGGCCCACCACTGTACTTCGACGACTCGGCCGTTCAGTTCGTTGACGATATTCAGGCCGGATTCCTCCCCACTGAATTCCAAAACACATACCCAGACGGGGTTCAGATAGACGCGCACTTCGAGGACGGCGACTTCGTGGCCTCAAAGCAATAAAGCACTTGCAACGGGCAAGGAAGAGAGCTCACAGACGCAGTGCCGCACCCGGGCATGAACACCATAGACCCGGTGAAAGCACAAACGCAAGAAGACCTGAAGAAAATCAGACAAAACTACCAGTTCTCGGCGTACGGAGACCAACACCAGCAAATAGTCAACTCGCAGGACTCTAAATACATGCAAGAAAAACCACTCGACGTCCAGTCATTCCTTAACAGAATCCCAGAACACAAAATCGTGAACGGGAAAATAATATCAGTCAGAGAGCAAGTTGCAAAAGACCTGGGCCTACAATCATCGCCAAGCCTGAGGAAAACAATTCTGATCGACAAACAAGAGGAATCAGATGATGAAAACGAAAAAGCAACAATTAGAATCAAGGTTAACGCACCAAAAAACGAAAACAACGGCAGGAATATCGTTCTAAAATTGAATTTTAACTTAACAATCAAAGAACTTTACGAAGAAGTGTCCACAGCACTCGGAGTGGCTAGCGGCGCGATCAAACTAATTAAAGTTCTAGGTGGAGACTTAGAACCTTGCAACTAAACTATTGACGAAATGGGTCTCACTCCTAACAGTAGACTGTATTGTAAAGTTGGAATGTGATGAAATATGATATTATATGTAAATATGTAATATCTAATTTAATGTATTGATGTATTCAAATTTATCTTTACTATAAATACAAAATTGTATTTGAAATTAATTAGTATTTGAAATTAATTAGCGGATTTAACTACGGCTTTTATTAAAAATGAATGACTAATTTAAATATAAATTATAAATATTTCTATATTATGCTATTTTAGTGTTCCATATAATATAATAAAAATAAAATACACTTCAAATATGTACTATGTATTTGTCTAAATACTATTAGTTTGTTTCGACAATATAACTTTATCGAGTAGCCTAATGAATAACGCATACAATTTAACAATTAGTCCAAGTCCTGAGTGTTCTTAATTCAATAACTAGCCAATTATAGCCACGCTACGGTTTCAAAATATTTAGCTACCCTTATAACAAGTATAATCCTCTCTAATTTTCTAATCTTCACAATATTTATCGTTTTTATTCACTTTCGATAAATAAACGTACTCAGAACTAATTAGGAATGTAACAGCTGATTTTACGTTAACGGTTTCTGGTCAAACTTTTGTTAAAACGATACCTGTTATAACCCATACAAATTTTAATGGAAATAATTGCTGGAAAGACGTTGAATTTTCAGCTGACAACGATTAGGCATTCAATATTTCTGTCACTCCACTATAGTGTTAAATATCTTCAAAAGTTAGCGTATATTTAGAGTATTTTAACATATCGTGGATTAAAGTTCCAATAGTATCTACGATCACAAGTGATACATAGTTTAAAGGATTCAAAAATAACAATTATGATCAGGCTAATATATATTACTTCAATACTAGCTCGACCACTGATAGTAAAAATGCACAAACCATAGTAAACTTTATCAAGTACTTTAAATCAAACATTTACATTTCACTCAGACTTAAAATTGAAGAAAAAGATCCTTCCATTAAAATAAGAAATACAATGATAGTATAAATTAACAAATACGACAATTATTTAAGCAAATAGTGCATTCTAGAATAACCTCGTATTACGATATAATCATGGTACGCATACGCGAGTATTGACTCTTCAAATATCGTAGATTGCTTTCAATCAGATACTAGATCGAAAACATTTAACGCAATATTATATGTCTACGACTAAAATAATGTCAAAATGTCAGTATTAGAGTATTAAACTGATATGTAACTTATGAGGTAGAGACTGGGAATTCCATTTTATCATATCGAATAAAAGAAACAAATCAATCAAAATATTGATTATAACTATGTTCTGATGTTTTAATCTCTTGATTATACAGGTTAAATGATTAATTCTATGTATTACGAAGGAATTGCAATAACATCGTGTTACAAAGATATGGTTGTTGAATTTTATAAAAAGTAGGTATGTTTAAAAATGTTATTGTTTGATAATGATGTGTGTAGATAACAACTAACTACTACAGGAATGGTTGGCTTATTTACTGGAAAGTTAGACCCAAATATTTCTGATCCAAGTTAACGAGAAACATATTTTTGGTACAATATTAATTTCAAAGTGCCTGAATCATGGTTTACATCATATAATAGATATTGTTTTGATGATAATGAAGATACTGGATAGTATTAAGGAACAAGAGTATCTGGATCGCTTGAAAATCGATTATCAAGACTTGCAAAGGGAATTTAAAATATTGATTTAACTACTAACTTTGTAATTAATACAAATTTAGAATAATTTTATTGTTCCAAATTCTCAAATGTACTTTGGAAAAGTAAAATAATACACATTTCAATAATTTTTGGAGGAATGTTTTTTATTGTCTTAATAATAGCTTGTTGTGTTCTTAAGCACTATAAATATAATTAATAGGAAGTTATAAACTGTAAATAGGACAATACAAGCAAAGAATTCGAACCTATATCGTAAATTTCTAATTCGGAACAGTCTGAATTAAGTGAACCTAGCCAAATTTATTAGGATAATACAAATAATGTTAATGAAAAAATTGATTGAAAACTAAATCTCATCATGCTATTCAAAGCTGGAGTGAAAAGAATGTATTATATAGCATTATAATTATATGACATTATAATATGATTGTATACACCTCTTAATTATGACTATACAAGAAAATTTGTAGGAGATACGATAGAGTCTGTAGAAGTTTGATAATCCGCCAACTCTTATAGCTGTGTCCAAAACTAAGCCGAACGAGGCTGTTTAGGAAGCTTATGACGCCGGTCAGCGCATTTTCGGCGAGAATTACGTGCAGGAGCTCTGTGATAAGGTTCCAGCGCTTCCGAGAGACATTGAGTGGCATTTTATCGGTCATCTGCAGTCTAACAAGTCGAACATGATTGCGAAGCTTGCGAATGACAATTACAAGATAGTTGTGCAGACATTAGACTCTGCGAAGCTTGCTGACAAGCTCAACAGCCAGTTAAAAGTTAAGCTTGATGTAATGGTGGAGGTGCACACCTCAACTGAGTCCTCCAAGTCCGGCTGCTCTCCAAGTGAAGTCCTTGCCTTGGTTGACCACATCAAATCCCTCCCGAATCTGAATTTCATCGGATTGATGACCATCGGTGACCCGAACGACCCCAGGTCCTGTTTTAAGCAAATGAAAGATTTATAAGAGCAAACTAAAGGAAGTTTGTCAATGGGAATGAGCGGCGACTACAAAGAAGCGGTGGAATTCGGGACGAACTTCGTCAGAATCGGAACTGCGATCTTCGGACACAGAGAATACAAAAAGTGAACCACTCCCACATTGGATAACATTAGATAATTTTTTGTTTTCTAGTTTGTATATTTATTGGTCCTTTTTTATTTATAAATTGTATATAATTTTAAGTACTTAAATGTATGCTTAAAATTAGCTTGAACTAAATACTTGTTAAAATTAGTATCCAAAAGCAAGAATTAATATGAATTAATAATAATCAAATTAATAAAATTGTTGCAAAACGTTAAAAATGTATCAGACGAGTTAAACGCGGGTATTCCATGCTTTATGATAAATAGTGGAATAATTATTTTTGGCGTTGGAAGTCAGGAATTTAAATGGGGCTGCTCTATTGAATGAACAAATATGTTAATATTTTATATTTATTCTTGACATAATATATCATTTAATACATAATATACATAATCATACATAATATCATTTAATAAATGAAATTTTAATTAAATGGTCGATAAATAAAACAAATGAATGATAAGTATATTAGTTTACTAGTATATTAATGAACTTTTTAATACATTTTATTCAATCACTTTAGAGGACAGATAAATTCTTCAGGACCAACAAATCTGATTACGCGCTCTATTGGGTCGAACATATGAGTGTACGCGTTCAAATCGGTGAAATGTGTGTAGCTCAACTGATATGAAGCATACTTAATAACAGAGTTCATGTGACTAACAACTTCGTCTTGGAGTTGATCGAGATTTATCACCGCCTCTTAAGATACAACTTCAACTTCATATTTCTCAAAGGTGAAGAATACATAGCACCTTTCAATGTTTACATCATTTTCATGTTACAACTTCGCTATCAATCTCAACTTGACTTCTGAATTGTTGGCAAGCACATTGATACTGAACACACCTGCTGCGTTCATGAACTTTATCGTCGGTGGTTCAAGAACCTGGTAAGTAGGACCGGAGTAGGTGTTGTTGTACTTGTGGAAGGTATAGAAGGCATTGTTGATGGCGGCTTCATGGATGGCGATCTGGAAGTCGTTGTTGAACTTGTTGAGCGTGAAGGGGTTCAGCTTCTGGGGCGTCACGAAGTCGTCCTTCAGGTTGCTCCTGCTGTAGACGTAGCCGGATATTCGAAGGGCCACGTAGCCCGCGCTGCTGGTAAATACTCCTGAAGTATATCTTTCATCTTTGATGATGTCTGGGTAGCCGTGGAACTCTACGACCCTGCGATTGTCCTCGAACACATTGTTGATCAGGTCGATGAAGCCTTTGAGGAGCACGTTTGTTAATGTTCCCATGAGCTCGTCTTCTATTTCTGATAATACAAGATTTATAATGGACTAGAAGAGCCATGAATCTCCTCCATCTAATTAAACCTGTAATGACTCGTAGTCAATTGATGCTCGTACGAATCCGATTATCATGTGGCCTGGGCACTGGTCAACGTCTGCTGTAGAATTAACTACTCCTATCATCTCACCATTGGTGACCATGATCTTACCAGAACCAAAGTCGTTTATATAGGGGTAAGATTACTATTACAGTCTCCATTAAAACTTTATCACCAGTGAACAGTTCAAAACGCTCATTTAGCTTTGTTGCCCGTCATTGAGATCAAATTAAATATCAGGAACCTGCAGATCCACTATTTTTATGTCAGAAAGAGTGAAATCAACTTATGAAACGCCAACATCAAATGATAAATGTTGGTCTGGAATTATAATATCCATAACAGCACCAAAACCATCTTTTATACCACATAGCATGTATTTAGACGCACCTCTTCTGGTTGCTGTTGTAGTCTGAGCTGTATCTTATGGACCTAGTATTTTTGAGTAACCCAACTCGCAGTTTCTTTGCTCGGCTAAAATAATGAGTAACATTTGGAGTAGTGGAAACTACTTTTAATAGTTATTAGTAAATATACATAAATATTCAAATAAGAAAATTTCAAATCACAATCATACACACAATCTATAAAATTATTAAAGACTTAGTATCATAGTCGATATAATACACAGTGTAATATTAACATGTGTTCAGTATTTCAGTTATATTAAAATGTTTTCAAATTACATGTATTAATTTACTATTAATGTTAGATTACTAATTAAAACTAACAAATATTAATAACATTGCACTTATTTTTATTCCACATCTAAAATAAAAACATCAGAACACAACAAATATCACTAAAACAAACTAATATCACTATACTGTGGTCGCCAAGCCAACTTTGATTTCAAAAAATACTAACTATTTCAAAACTATTTTTTGTATTAATTTTAACTATATATTAACTCAATGTTTAGTAGCGTCTCCTTTCTATTTTATTACTTCTTCTAACCTTTTGGGCATAGAGTCAATCAAATGATTGATGATATCTAACGAGATTTACTCCAACGCCCTCTTTACTTCTTCATTTAATAAGTCATATGTGGTACATTCTTCAGGGGAAATGTTTGACTTCAGTGGATTCCAGCAGTGAAAAAGTGGATTTAAGTCTGGACTCATTACTGGAAAGCGATAGAGCTCAATGTTGTTAGCAGTATAAAAGTTTTTCATATACTTACTAAAATGTGTCGGGGCGTTATCTTGTTGCAACTTCAAGTTATGCTATTAAGTGATGGAAGTGTAACTTGTCTGAGAACTTAAGAATTGACAATTGAATTCATGGTCGTACCGCACGGCATAAACCATAATGGACCCTTATATCTATAGCTAATCGTACTATAGATCATGCACGAAAACAGTCCATATTTTACACTTCGAGAAAATACTTCGGATTCCACTCGTCTTTAGGTGTTCTGAGCACTCTACTCGCTCGATTTGCATAGCATTTTGAGCGATACTCATCAGTATACTAAAAAGTTCTCCAATATTCAATTGGTTGTTTCAGGTTCATTCGAGCAAAGTTCAAACTTTCCAATTTATGCTTTTCGGTAAGTTTTGGCTTTATCTTAGCAACATAGAAGCTTAAACTGAATTTGGCCAGGAGACGAGATACCGTTGTTAGAGACATGGAAATTCCACGAAGGGCTTAGTATTTTTCAGCTATGATTCGTCGAGTTTCGAATCTATGGCTCTGGCGATATTTAACAACGCGAAAATCTCAGCTTAGTCAAATTTTCTGACACTATTATCGGCATGAGAAGCTTCTAGCTTGCCTGTAACTTCAAAGTGCTTAAAAATGGAATAAACAGTTTGGAGACTACATTGAAGGCAACAAGCAATGTATTTCTTGGTTGCAACAGTTTGTGATTCTGTTTCTCACATTCTCATCATTATGCGACGCTCTTGTATTGTGATCCGTCGGCTTCGTGTGTGCTTCGTCATTTGAAGGATGAAGTGAAAAAGAAATGAACCGCAGAATTAATTGAATATGTTATAATTAGCATAAATACAGTGATTTAATTTTCAAGCGCAATTATTACATAAACATTTGTTAAAATCAAAGTTGGCTCGGACACCACAGTATTTATGATACTTTTAGTTGATTAATGTTTATTAAATAATCTAAGATACTACTGAAGTTAAAATCTAATTTATAATTTGAATTAAGATCCTCGTTATCAGTAATTATTCTTTCTGTTTTGAAAGGAACGATGAGATCAGAGAAATAACGCTTTAATGACGTTTAATTGAAGATGTTATTAACTGTGTGGTGAATTTGCAAATTTGTTGCTGCTATCAAATAAAATAGAATCAATTAATAAAACGGCAAATAGTATCTACCATCAATAAATCGTGTATCTTGGATTGTCAAATAAAATGATGATATTCTATATTTAAAGATTTTATAATTAGAGATGATTTATTTATATAATTATTTTAATATTATTAATAATATTCGCACCAAATGCTTATAATATAATATTCAATTTTATTATGCTTCGACTCAGATAATATATTATATGGAGATAAATTTCTTAAATAATTTAGTTTAACGATCAATGGTTCTGATATAAATTGTTAACAATACGATGGAGAATAATTATCATTTACTATATAGTTTTAAAATTCGCCAACAGACATTGTAGTAGCGTCAACAATAATATTTAAAGCTAAAATTTTAAATTTTGTGATATTTCAATTGTCTACTCAGGATTACAATAAAATATTGTCTAAACTTACAGCAAACTATTCTATTCAGACTAGTAGTTAAAAAATTAACAAAACTATTAAAATTATAACGCATGTGAACTTTTAAAATAAAAAATGTTGGGATAATGTGTATTTTTCCGTTGATTATGATTGGGCATTTAATATTTCCGTCAATCCTCTAAATTGTGTGATTTCCTCATAAATTGCAGTATTTTTAGAATATTACAATCAATCATGGTTGTAAATTCCAATAATTCCTACGAATGTACCCAGTAATCAAAATTACAATGGATATAGCAACAATTCATATCTATTTTCTTAAGTCAAATATTTTAATACGAGTTCATAATAGGATATTTAAAATTCTGACCAAATTGAAAACTTTGTTAATTTCTTTAAAACTAAAATGAATACTAAGTTGAGACTCAAAATATCTGAGATTGATCCATTATTGAAGGTAAAAATTACATTTGTGGTAAACATTTCTGTTTTGAGTAATTATTTAAGCGTTTAGTGTGTCTCGTAATAACCTCATTTAAATATGGAATCGACATATTCATATGCAATTTTATCTTCAAAAAACATCGTGAACTGTTTTCAACAGAATTCAGCAGCAACAAAGTTCAAGGCGATTTATTCAATTTATGACGAAAATGGTAATTTTGTTGTGCAGTCTTCGTACAGCACCGAGCTTTAGAAGATGCGTTAGCGCCTGGGTATTCCATTTTACTACGATTTTATAAATATAAATCAAAGTCATGAGTACTCATACAAGATGATGCTTTAATCACTTGATTCCAAAAACACACTGCTAAACGCAATCTTTTTCACCGGAACTGCCTTCAAATCTTGCTACAGAGACTTCGTGACTGAGTTTCACGATTCAAAAGTGTGCCTCAAAATTTTACTGAACGATAACTCAATTTGTAAATAATTAATTGTAACGAATTTGACTGGAATTTACACTGGAAAGCTGGACCCGAATGCATCCGACCCTTCTCAGCGCCAAACTTTCTATTGGTTCAACATGAACGAGAAAGTAACCGATGACTGGTTCAAAACACACCAACAGGTTTGCTTCACCGATAAGCAAGATACTGGAGAGTACCAAGGGTCTAGAGTAGCTGGATCGTTCAGAAAGAGATTACAAATGCTCTCTGATGGAATTAACAAAGGAATTCCGCAAACGGTTGCATTACAAACGAGCTATGAACAGCACTACTGTCAGAAGTTCGCAAACTCGCTCAGGGGAACCGTGATGTTGTGGGCAAGCGTTGCAATTAGTGCCTTCGGAATTGTTTTTGTTGGGATTATTGTATTAGTAGCGAAAAATATGAGAAATTGATTTTAGTTGTTGATATAATTATTAATATATAAACTAAACTCTATGATATATATTCTTTCAAAATTATATATTAGCTTTTAATATATAAAATAGCGCCATCCACAAAGCGCTTCAATTAAAAATATTATATATTTAATATTGTAAAAGTTACATTTTCCCATATATTTTATTATAAATAATAAAATATATCATGTAACTCAATACTTTTAGGTGAAGTGAGATAAACAAACATTAATATAATTTTAACATGTAACGTCCTATTTCAATTTAAACAAACACCACTCCCAATCATATATATGAAGAACTAAGATGCTGATGTATCCCCCGCGCTATCTAATGATGCGCTAGCTTAAATCCCGAAGAAAATATCACTACACTCATAATTACCTGCATTTAAAGATGTTCCAGCTAACCAGAAAACAATTCTATTCATCTCTAAACTCCGTCAATGTAATAAACTTGTGAGAATTGATGATTAAGAATTGCGTAAATTGAAGCATTTGGTATTGTACCAGCTGCTAGAATATATAAACACGTAGAACAATGCTTTTCCGCTTGACGCCATTCCTGATTTCTTTAATACAGTTGCGATTAACATCTTCAGACAGGCTCCTAAACCGCAAGCAGAAGACGAGGATGTTTACGATCCAGAAGAAGACGAGCCACTGGTTGATGCCAATTGGTATCACTTGTAATTCGTATATGAAATGCTGCTTAGATTTGTCTATTCAGCGCAAACGCAGTAAGTTGATTATCAGAAAGCGGTCAAGAGGTTCATTGACTGCGATTTCGTGGTAAAACTCATGCAGCTGTTCAACCAGTCCGATCCGCGTGAGCGCGACTATGTGAAGACCATTCTGCACAGAGTGTATGCGAACATTATGTCACTGAGGGCCTTTGTAAGACTCACACTGAAATCCGAGCTCCAGTCCTATTTCTCAGGCGCCCAACAACACTCAGGAATATGCGACGTTTTAGAGGTTCTTGGCTCAATTATTAACGGATACGCCGTTCCCCTCAAACCAGAACACACCCAGTTTTTGAGCCAGTGCCTGGTTCCTCTGCACAGAGTTCAGTTCATCAAGCACATCTTACCCCAGCTTTCGTACTGCGTCTCCAAGTTCATTGAGAAGGAGCCGAGTTTATCCGGTTACATCATCAATCAGATTTTGGGCTTCTATCCGAGACTCAACTCGCACAAGGAAGTCAGTTTGCTTACAGAAGTTGAAGAACTACTCGAACTCGTTCCACCAGAGCAGATGATCATCAAAAACTTCCAATAAATGGCCGAATTCGGAATCGAAATTAATCACCCACTGCAAATTTACAAGCAACTATTTGACACCGTTGCCCAAGCCATGTGCTCACTCCACTTTTAAGTTGCTGAAAAATCAATTAACATGATCAGCAACCAAAAATTCCTGCTACACATACAAAATGCTTACACTAACTTCCTCGAGATATTCGGTGAAAGACAACAAACAATTTACGAAGATGTTGAAGCCAAAATCTACGACAGCCCCAAAAACACCAACTTTGCCAGTGAAATGCTAAAACAGTCGTATAACCCTATCTCCATTTTAGGAAAAGCGCTGAAAGCAAATAGCGCTCACTGGAACAGCAACATTCGTTTCTTGGCTGAATAGTCTCTGAAACAACTAAATACCCTTAACCAACGAGAAGTTCAGCTTATAGATCAGAAGATTCTTTCAGATTGCATTTTAAGAGAGTATAAGCGTTAATCAAGAGATGCCTACTAAGTTATTCTTGCTCAAAAGGCACTTGAAAACGCTAAATAATTTGGCACGTACTTCAAATTGCAAGCCACAAAGGAAAACATCAATTATGTTCCAGGGTATCAGCCAGAAATTGTTATGACTGATAAGGTCCTTTCTTCATCTGTTCCAGAAGATCCATTATTCTGCAGAACTGAAGAAATGTCTCTCAAGTACTTGAATATCAGCCCAGAGTTCTTAATTGGTGCGATTGAAGGCGTTATGCAAGAATATCCAGCCACTCCTGGCTCACCTCAATTAACATCTGGAGTGGAAGAAACCGAAGCTGATAAGTGCTTCAAACGTGGTATTGACTTAATGAACGATGACACTTTGTCCAACATATGCCAAAAAACGTACAAGAACCTGGTCAGCTCAACTGCTGTTACCCTCAACGAAACTGAATTCATAGGACAGAAAACAGCTTTAATTCAACCACAAATGCCCACCAAGAGACTTGCAAACAGAAGAGCCAGCGCCGGTGTAGTCATGAACATGGGTATCAGAAGAAAATCAGTGGTCCCACTGAACGCAAGCGCTTTGTAAGCAAAATAGGAATTAGACGGTTTCGAGAAACACAAAATTGGCAAAGAATGAGTGAAATAAACAAATTAATAAATTACACTGTGTATTCATTTTGAATACATTAATATTTTATCAAATGATAGATATACATAAGTCTTTTTAACTATACTCCTACTGCAATTTAAGATATATAATTCACAATTCAATTCAAAAAATTCTAAAAATACACATACTCTCACAACACTGTGTATTAATAGAATTATATCGCCATTGTTAATTACATACTAAACTATGAAGTATTTAATTTTCCGCATCATTAATACATGATTACAACAATCGATAGCCTTGCGAATATTGCAAATATTCAAGTAAACCCTCCTAAGTCTGCTGGATTACAATAGTAATCTGGGTTACCACCAATTCGGTCAATTAAGAGTCCATAAAAAATTCAGATGTCTTAGTCTTGTGTTTATTCAAACATGGTGAACACGAATAGATCATTTTCTCCGGTTAATCCATTTAGGAAAACTTCTAACAAGCTCAGCTCTTCCTTCTCGATTGATTCCGAGTCCGGAGCCGAGATGACGCAACTATTCGACGAACTTAACGAGAAGCGCTTATAGCCTCTTGAAAAGCAGATCTCTGACGAGGAAAAGATTAGAAAGCTTCAACTAAGAGAATAGGCGATGCAGGAGCTCCACGAAAAGCACCTTGAGGCCAAAAAGTAACAAGAACTCCAAAAGCAAATTGAACTGAAAGAAAAAATGGAGCGGGAGCGAATCATTTACGAACTCGCGAATTAAAGAACACAAGAGATCCGAATGCAACAAAAGCAGAAACAACAACTTGAAACCGAATTAAAAATCAAATAAGAAAACGAATTGGAACTTAAAAGAATTCAAATTGAACAACAACACGAAATGAAAATAAAATAATAATAAGAAGAACGACAAAAACACAAAATTCAAGAACAACTCAAAATTTAACAAAAACAAAAAGAAGAAGAAGAACATCTTAAACAAATTAACGAAGAAACCCAAATCAGAATCATATAACAAGCAGAAATGAAGAGGAAACGAGAAGAAGAAAGCGAACGCCAAAAACTGCTTCAACAAGAACAGTACCGCCTCCAGAACGAAGAGAGAAAGAGGAAGCTGGAGAAACTCAGACTCGAAGAAGAACAGAAGCAACAGGAAGAGCTCGAGCGCAAGAGACAGCACGAAGTCATGATCCAAATGGAACGAGACAAGATCGCGCAGGAGCTCCAGGTCTGGCTCGAGAAGCAAAAACAGCTCAAGGTGATCTACAAGAACGTGGACGAAGAGAGACTCGCCGTCGCCCAGAAAACCGCCGAGATCACCGCCCAGCGCAAGAGGCAACAAGAGCTCGAGAAACAGCTCCAGGAAGAAGAACACCAGCGCCTCGTCCAGCAACAACTTGAAGAAGAAGAGAGAGCCAGACTAGAACTCCTCGCCGAGAAAGAAAGGGCAGAACGCGAGAAGAGAGAACACCAGGAAAGCGTCCTGCTCCAGAGCACCGAGAACGAAGGCTTCGTGAAGCTGCTGGAAGACGTGGCCCTCATCAAAGACGAGGTGAACAGAGAAGTCGCGGAGTTCGAGGCCGCCAAGCCGCACGCAGACGAGTTCGGCCGCTTCCACGTCGTGAACCTGGCCCTCATCATCCCGCCTCCGCCGATCGCCCAGCTGGAGTCCGTGCCCGAGTTCGAGTCGGTGCGCGAGAAGATGAAGGCCTGGATCGGAAAGCTCCACGGCATGTTCGAGGCCTTCTCCCGCCAGCAGCTCCAGCTCTGCAACAGCAGGATGCAGTCCATCGACCTCGTGCTCAGGCTGCTGATGAAGATGAAGCAGCTGGTGCTGCTGATGGCCTGCGTCGGGGACGTGCTGTACTTCGACCAGAAGTTCGCCTACCTGGTTGACTGCCAGTACCTGATGGTGGAGCAGCAGACCGACCAGCAGATCCTCAAGCGCGTGCGACAGCAGTACAAAGACGAGTGCGGACAGCGCCTCAAGGAGCTGAAGCAGCAGTTCAAGCAGAACAGCAAGAACGAGCAGGCGCTTCCGGCCATCCAGAAGGCGATCGCCGTGAACCAGGCCCTACAGATGGAGATGCGCAACGTGAAAGACGTCTTGCAGCTGGAAATGATCGTAAGCAAGTACAAGCCACAACTAAAGTGAAAATGTAAATATAGAATCTTTTGTTTAACATCTAATATATAGTTCTGAAGTATAAATAGTTATGTTAATTAATTTATATATTAATATAATACGATGCAATCTATATATCTTGTACTCAAGTTGTTGGTGAAGTTGAAGCACCTTGTCTTGCTAATAGTTTCATAGAAAATATAATTATCTAATTAGTGATTGTTTAGTAATCTGTTAATTACAATATACTCAACAACTTATCTATACACACGGAACTGTAATAATATATAATTTACTTAACTACATAAACTATTATAGTCTTCACTCAGCATCAGAAATCCTTATTTCAATATATATATATATGTTTCACTTCCTCGAGACGGCACAAACGAACGACTGTGAGATAATTTCAAAAGAATTGAAACATAGGCTCTCGCACGCCAGTATTTCCACTTACAAAACGGGCTTAGCCCGTCATTTATGCACACTCAGTAAAGACCCAATAGGATCCTCACTGAGTTGTTAGCAAACCAGTTTTACCTGATTCGCTAACTTTAAGTTAGTTTTTTAAAAAGAGGAACATGATTAAAGAAGTAATAAATAAGCAAAATAAAACAAAATATTTTTCACGATTCCACTTACTTTTGATCGCCATCCCGATCTAAAATACTATTTAGTATGAAAATTAATAGATTGATAATGGGACTTTTACTGGGACTTTCAAATTCAGTCCACGTAAATTTCATACACAAATAAATATGAGTAATGACTTAGTCTACAAGCTAAATTCAAACCGTTAAATAGTTATGTGAATTATTATGTAGAAGCTATAAGAACATAGGACCTCATCGTGTTATTATATTCTTAATTATCTCATAAATAATAAGTTAACTATATTATATAGACTTTCTATAAGTTTTAAAACATAAATTATGAACATATTTATGATGCTTTACACTTTATCATTATATCAAATTAAAGTAGAAATACACAAAATATTCTATTTTGGTGAATTCTAACTAAATTAATGTTGATTCCAGGGTTTATAAATTTATACTAACTTGTATAAGATTACTTTATGAAATTGAGCTGTAATACAATTGATAAGTTAAATATTAAAACATAAATTATTATGATGTAGTCTATAATTAATATTAAATTTTTGTTTGATCAAGTTTGAAAGCAATAATATATATTTTAAGACTGTAGTGCAAATTTGGTTAGGGGGTACCTGCTCGCGGAAGTCACATTAGATTGCTCAACTCCTTGGTCCAACTCCTAGTGAGACTACATATAACCCTATTTTTACTATAACACAAATATAGAATACAAAACTATTCTATTCCAAAAATTTACCACTTCATATAATGTAAATTCTGACCAGGAAGAATAGATATCGATGAGTTCATTGCTTCAAACTACAGAAATAACTGTGTAAACGTGTTTTAAGATATATACATAGCCATAAAGGCCAGATCTCAGCTGATAAGCTGTACAAACCAATAACACAGAAGAAAGAACAAACAGTGACAATAAGTGATGTCCATTAAGCTCTCTATATAATTTTAGAACATAGTGAAGCTCTTACACCTCTAAGACAACACATTTCCATCTATATTACTGCATTACCGAGAAAGCTGAGTATAGGCTGCAGATCTAACACGTTATCAATGAATTTTCAACTCATATATGAAAAATAACTATATGAGTCAGTTAATTGACTTGATCAACATCTGCTCAGTAAGACTTACTTGAAAATATTCTACGACTTGCACTGTGTGATATAAGTTCCTTAGGTTAAGTTACTTTTAATTGATAAATAGTATTTATATACTAATATTATATATTATAAATTTATATTTAGTAGATTTACTGAAAGAATACAATATAATATGGTTTTAACCGAAATTCATTCAAATTATACACATTTGAAGTATATAAACTGTATAGATGTGTATTTAAATCAATAATATAAGTGATTATTATATTTGTAACTAAATTTAATCTCCGCTAACTAGCCACAAAGAACATCGGTTCCTGTAGTGAACATATATTACTTATAACACTTATTATGTTATGTTCTAAAAATGTAACAAACACTACTTAATAAGTATAAATATATTATATATGTTAACTAATCGGTAAAGTTGCAATCACTATTTAATTCTTATCAACAACCATAAATATTGTTAATAGTTGTTAAATTAAGACAATTATTCTACAGAACATTGTTAATTAAGTTACTTTCTGAGTATGATCCAGTTATTACTATTGTATTATATTGAAAATTCTAACCAAGTATTATACCAACAAAAGACGGACAGTTCAACTGTGAGAATGTTACATAGGAATTTTATATTTTTATGTATGTACTATCGGCATAACCAACAAAACCAGCTGATGAGTTAATTTTGGTATTAAATACACAATATTATACTGAAGAATTACTAATATACAATTACGATTATTTGTTAATATCTCCTATAACTCCTCCAGAATATGCATGGGACGTAAAACTATTATTTATAACTTGACTATTTGATATGTTTAAAACATTAACTTAAAGTGACCAGGAGACTCCAAAAAATCCACCGCTAAATGAACTATAACTTATATTTCCATTTTATACAGTAGTATTTATGATAATACAGTTCAATGAATTTTATCCAACTAACAGTGAAATATATAATGATGATATATTATTTAATGTATTTTAATTAGTAGTTATACTCGAAATTACATTTGTAAATACTGATTGCAAACACAATGGAGTCAAATATCCAACAACGCCTAAGTTTATGAACTTATTGCCATTTATATTAAATATTACATCAGAGTCTAAAAATTATATCTTTCCATCTATCTATCCGAATAATCCAAAATTATCAAATGAAGAATAACTATTTAAAATCTAAGAAAAACAGAGACGACTAATAGTGACATTACAAGTCTATTATGTTGAAACCCCAATTATTATACCAGAATTTTTTGTAAAATTGGTATTGAATATAAGTTTAGAACGAATACTAACTTATTACACTAATATACTACTGTCTATAATTTTTGTTATAAATCCACCAAATTAGAAACTACTAGAATCTGTGGAAACAATATCTGTAAGGACTTATGCATTCATAACAACTGATATATTTATTAATGAAATATTACAACTATATACTGATGTGAACAACAATGATGATTAGTTTCCAATTGTAAATTAAGTAGGTAAAACTGATACATTGCTTATAGAGATGCTGCCTGAAGAACTCGTTAATGAAATTAATGCAACGCATCCTGTGCTTACAGTGGTGGGCCCTCGAAATGCTTTTTTGAATTAGGAAGAAGAATGAAGTTTATTATTTGAATCTTACTTATATCACTGCCCGGCTCAATAATGAGTGTGTTCTCCCTCCTCATCAATACACTCATTAACTCTATTTACTATTGATTTGTAAAGTGCTTCAATCACATCAAGGCCTGGTTGAGCCTTGGATAGCTGTGCTACAATAATTAACGTATATAACTCTGTATATACTTCAATAATAAGTTTCAACTTTACCTAACGTTGTATAATTTAACAATCAAGAAAATTGATTTCTCATTATGAAATGGAAGTGGAAGATCATAAGTAAAATAACTGTTGTTTTAGAGTAGCATCAATATATTATTTAATGCTGGGCCCGACTAACCCACTTGATTCCATTCTTCAAGAAACAAAAATGCATTCATTATTTGAATATTGAGAATGAAAGCGACTGTAACTACCTGAATTATAATTCTAATTAAGCGAAGTACCAATACTTCATCTTGAGCTCCCGGTTGAGATTGAAAGAAAAAGTCCTCCATTGTTTTTCGTGATTAAGAAATACCTAAAATCGTTCAGATTGACCCAGTTGAAGATGAACACCGAGGTCCTCTGCAGGTCCAGTGCTTGCGCTACTAGTTATAAATTACATATTGCGTCCGTATACCAATCATTGGATCCTCTTATTCTTTTCTCCAATCAGGCTTAACTACCATATATTTTCGAGATAAAATCTTTCATAAATTAGTTTTGTTGACTAAAACGTAGAAATTACACAGGGACATCTTAAACAAGTGATATAACTAGTTCAGATTGGTACAATATTTTATGAATTCATCCGTTGGACCCAGAAATGAAGAGAATACAAACGCTTCAGAACTGCCTAAGTTTGTTAAGTGAATTAGTTGACCTTCCCTAAACATCTTCTACCGCGTTTATTTTTGTCATTGCCGTCCTTTTATTGCATGTGGTAATTTCTATTTTTCCTTTTTGGAATATTAAATACCGACTTTGAATAGTCGATTATGGTCTAATACGATCGAAATCATATTTTTGGCCCTCTTGTGTTAATGAGTAGTTCATGAATAATCTCCAACTTGAGATTATTTATTGGAATTTGTCATCCGCATTAGAAGTGGCAAAATATTTTAATATATAATTACTCACATAGTAAACAAGAAAAAGCAATTCCACCTCCCATAACTGTACGTAAACTCCAAGAATCTAATAATTTTATAGGAATAATATCCCATTTATCGTACCAATCAGGGTAATGTTTCCAAAAGATGGTTTGAAAGTGATATTTAAATATAAATTAGTGATATTGTAATATTAAGCAGATGGTGATATCAAATGTAATTATAACGCTGGCTATACGATTAAATTACCGTTTTAAGAAAGTATACTCATTTGATTAATAGAAATTTAATTTTAGTTTGTTAAAATTGAGCCAACACAACTATTTTATGTACCAATCTGGATTTTAATACAGTTATAATTCGTTTATAATTTGAAAAGAGGATAATCAGCTGTATATGCGTTGTCAGAAATATTTATATATGCATTTTTAATATCTAACTAGGTTGTAAATGCAAAACTATTACTAAAATTATAATATGATATTTAGTGAGTTATTTCAGTGATGTCGAAACTAGTAATAATTATTGTTTTATTACACAAAATTAATGTGTCATTGGGTTTATATATAGTGTTTGTGATTGAATTATTTTATTGTTCGATTAACTAATAATTTATTGCTTTAAATTAATTTTATAACTATTATAATAGTTCAGATAATACATTAATTTTATTATTTAAATATGTTGAATTCTAAACTATTAGATCTAATAGTTATATTTAATTACTGTTTACATTACTGTTAATAACTTATTATTCATCCTTTATGGTTTGTATTTTATATTCGAAATTATTCATTCTATTATCAAAATAATTCGAACTATTTTCAATAAATTATTACATAACATTGTCTAATTCGTGAATAGAAGAATTTAGCGCAATTATATTATTTTCCGATTATATTTTCATCATGGTTAGCTTATTTGTTAAATTTTATATATTATTTTCGTTATTTTGAGATGAAATAACTAGCAGTTCGTTTTAGGTTAAAAGATTTGTGAATACTTAAACAATTTATATACATTCCGTTGTGTTTAACAAAAATCCATTTACACAAACACATTTATTATTTATAAACTCAAATGGGTAGATGCACTACAAACTATTTTGTACAACAACACTATTTTCCAAACTTTATAAACATAATCCATATACAACATATTACGATCCACAAATATCACATGAATCTATTATATTTTGATTTAATGATTATATTATACTAAGAAATCCATTTTGTTTTGTTTAATTTATACAAACTTAAAATTGTTTAATATCTAGTGTTGTATCAATTTCAACAATACTGGAAATATATCCATTACTTTAGCTATTTTAAAAATTCGTTCCAATTAACTCACTGTTGTAGATATTAAATACAAATAATGATTAATTTATTATGTTCACAATTCCTGAAGATTGAGTACTATTTATTCTATATTGAACTTATGTAAATTATATACTAAGAATTTATTAAGAATATATTATTAGTGCTGATATTTATATACCAGAGGCTACAAAAACAAATATTGAACTATCTAATTTAATATCACATTTAATACATAATAAAGAGCCAGTAATCACGCTAAATGTCAATGTTACGTTAATTTACGATTCTTAAATATATTGGTTATTTTGGTTCATTCCAAATAAAGCAAAACTATTGATGTTAATGTTTTAAAATATAGAAATATCTATTTGTATTTGTTATACTTCTTCTGTGTATAAAAATATATGACTAGATTGCTACGTTAGATAAATATTATTATCAATTTTGATATTCGATAATTACTTATATTTTTTACAATAACTGTATATATTATTATTTAATACTATACTGTTGGAACATATTGACTCTGCAGTATTTATTGATTTAAATAATGTTATAATAGAACATATCATTTATAATAAAATATATCAACCATGATACACAGAAGAAGTATAACAAATACAAATAGATATTTCTATATTTTAAAACATTAACATCAATAGTTTTGCTTTATTTGGAATGAACCAAAATAACCAATATATTTAAGAATCGTAAATTAACGTAACATTGACATTTAGCGTGATTACTGGCTCTTTATTATGTATTAAATGTGATATTAAATTAGATAGTTCAATATTTGTTTTTGTAGCCTCTGGTATATAAATATCAGCACTAATAATATATTCTTAATAAATTCTTAGTATATAATTTACATAAGTTCAATATAGAATAAATAGTACTCAATCTTCAGGAATTGTGAACATAATAAATTAATCATTATTTGTATTTAATATCTACAACAGTGAGTTAATTGGAACGAATTTTTAAAATAGCTAAAGTAATGGATATATTTCCAGTATTGTTGAAATTGATACAACACTAGATATTAAACAATTTTAAGTTTGTATAAATTAAACAAAACAAAATGGATTTCTTAGTATAATATAATCATTAAATCAAAATATAATAGATTCATGTGATATTTGTGGATCGTAATATGTTGTATATGGATTATGTTTATAAAGTTTGGAAAATAGTGTTGTTGTACAAAATAGTTTGTAGTGCATCTACCCATTTGAGTTTATAAATAATAAATGTGTTTGTGTAAATGGATTTTTGTTAAACACAACGGAATGTATATAAATTGTTTAAGTATTCACAAATCTTTTAACCTAAAACGAACTGCTAGTTATTTCATCTCAAAATAACGAAAATAATATATAAAATTTAACAAATAAGCTAACCATGATGAAAATATAATCGGAAAATAATATAATTGCGCTAAATTCTTCTATTCACGAATTAGACAATGTTATGTAATAATTTATTGAAAATAGTTCGAATTATTTTGATAATAGAATGAATAATTTCGAATATAAAATACAAACCATAAAGGATGAATAATAAGTTATTAACAGTAATGTAAACAGTAATTAAATATAACTATTAGATCTAATAGTTTAGAATTCAACATATTTAAATAATAAAATTAATGTATTATCTGAACTATTATAATAGTTATAAAATTAATTTAAAGCAATAAATTATTAGTTAATCGAACAATAAAATAATTCAATCACAAACACTATATATAAACCCAATGACACATTAATTTTGTGTAATAAAACAATAATTATTACTAGTTTCGACATCACTGAAATAACTCACTAAATATCATATTATAATTTTAGTAATAGTTTTGCATTTACAACCTAGTTAGATATTAAAAATGCATATATAAATATTTCTGACAACGCATATACAGCTGATTATCCTCTTTTCAAATTATAAACGAATTATAACTGTATTAAAATCCAGATTGGTACATAAAATAGTTGTGTTGGCTCAATTTTAACAAACTAAAATTAAATTTCTATTAATCAAATGAGTATACTTTCTTAAAACGGTAATTTAATCGTATAGTCAGCGTTATAATTACATTTGATATCACCATCTGCTTAATATTACAATATCACTAATTTATATTTAAATATCACTTTCAAACCATCTTTTGGAAACATTACCCTGATTGGTACGATAAATGGGATATTATTCCTATAAAATTATTAGATTCTTGGAGTTTACGTAAGCACAGGATGCGTTGCATTAATTTCATTAACGAGTTCTTCAGGCAGCATCTCTATAAGCAATGTATCAGTTTTACCTACTTAATTTACAATTGGAAACTAATCATCATTGTTGTTCACATCAGTATATAGTTGTAATATTTCATTAATAAATATATCAGTTGTTATGAATGCATAAGTCCTTACAGATATTGTTTCCACAGATTCTAGTAGTTTCTAATTTGGTGGATTTATAACAAAAATTATAGACAGTAGTATATTAGTGTAATAAGTTAGTATTCGTTCTAAACTTATATTCAATACCAATTTTACAAAAAATTCTGGTATAATAATTGGGGTTTCAACATAATAGACTTGTAATGTCACTATTAGTCGTCTCTGTTTTTCTTAGATTTTAAATAGTTATTCTTCATTTGATAATTTTGGATTATTCGGATAGATAGATGGAAAGATATAATTTTTAGACTCTGATGTAATATTTAATATAAATGGCAATAAGTTCATAAACTTAGGCGTTGTTGGATATTTGACTCCATTGTGTTTGCAATCAGTATTTACAAATGTAATTTCGAGTATAACTACTAATTAAAATACATTAAATAATATATCATCATTATATATTTCACTGTTAGTTGGATAAAATTCATTGAACTGTATTATCATAAATACTACTGTATAAAATGGAAATATAAGTTATAGTTCATTTAGCGGTGGATTTTTTGGAGTCTCCTGGTCACTTTAAGTTAATGTTTTAAACATATCAAATAGTCAAGTTATAAATAATAGTTTTACGTCCCATGCATATTCTGGAGGAGTTATAGGAGATATTAACAAATAATCGTAATTGTATATTAGTAATTCTTCAGTATAATATTGTGTATTTAATACCAAAATTAACTCATCAGCTGGTTTTGTTGGTTATGCCGATAGTACATACATAAAAATATAAAATTCCTATGTAACATTCTCACAGTTGAACTGTCCGTCTTTTGTTGGTATAATACTTGGTTAGAATTTTCAATATAATACAATAGTAATAACTGGATCATACTCAGAAAGTAACTTAATTAACAATGTTCTGTAGAATAATTGTCTTAATTTAACAACTATTAACAATATTTATGGTTGTTGATAAGAATTAAATAGTGATTGCAACTTTACCGATTAGTTAACATATATAATATATTTATACTTATTAAGTAGTGTTTGTTACATTTTTAGAACATAACATAATAAGTGTTATAAGTAATATATGTTCACTACAGTCTTAAAATATATATTATTGCTTTCAAACTTGATCAAACAAAAATTTAATATTAATTATAGACTACATCATAATAATTTATGTTTTAATATTTAACTTATCAATTGTATTACAGCTCAATTTCATAAAGTAATCTTATACAAGTTAGTATAAATTTATAAACCCTGGAATCAACATTAATTTAGTTAGAATTCACCAAAATAGAATATTTTGTGTATTTCTACTTTAATTTGATATAATGATAAAGTGTAAAGCATCATAAATATGTTCATAATTTATGTTTTAAAACTTATAGAAAGTCTATATAATATAGTTAACTTATTATTTATGAGATAATTAAGAATATAATAACACGATGAGGTCCTATGTTCTTATAGCTTCTACATAATAATTCACATAACTATTTAACGGTTTGAATTTAGCTTGTAGACTAAGTCATTACTCATATTTATTTGTGTATGAAATTTACGTGGACTGAATTTGAAAGTCCCAGTAAAAGTCCCATTATCAATCTATTAATTTTCATACTAAATAGTATTTTAGATCGGGATGGCGATCAAAAGTAAGTGGAATCGTGAAAAATATTTTGTTTTATTTTGCTTATTTATTACTTCTTTAATCATGTTCCTCTTTTTAAAAAACTAACTTAAAGTTAGCGAATCAGGTAAAACTGGTTTGCTAACAACTCAGTGAGGATCCTATTGGGTCTTTACTGAGTGTGCATAAATGACGGGCTAAGCCCGTTTTGTAAGTGGAAATACTGGCGTGCGAGAGCCTATGTTTCAATTCTTTTGAAATTATCTCACAGTCGTTCGTTTGTGCCGTCTCGAGGAAGTGAAACATATATATATATATTGAAATAAGGATTTCTGATGCTGAGTGAAGACTATAATAGTTTATGTAGTTAAGTAAATTATATATTATTACAGTTCCGTGTGTATAGATAAGTTGTTGAGTATATTGTAATTAACAGATTACTAAACAATCACTAATTAGATAATTATATTTTCTATGAAACTATTAGCAAGACAAGGTGCTTCAACTTCACCAACAACTTGAGTACAAGATATATAGATTGCATCGTATTATATTAATATATAAATTAATTAACATAACTATTTATACTTCAGAACTATATATTAGATGTTAAACATAAGATTCTATATTTACATTTTCACTTTAGTTGTGGCTTGTACTTGCTTACGATCATTTCCAGCTGCAAGACGTCTTTCACGTTGCGCATCTCCATCTGCAGGGCCTGGTTCACGGCGATCGCCTTCTGGATGGCCGGAAGCGCCTGCTCGTTCTTGCTGTTCTGCTTGAACTGCTGCTTCAGCTCCTTGAGGCGCTGTCCGCACTCGTCTTTGTACTGCTGTCGCACGCGCTCGCGAATACATATATAGGTAATTAATTGAACAACGGAGACATATTTTAATAAATAGTGGCTCGGCAGTGACATTACATTATATTGATTTTAATACATAAATGTACATTCTAAGACCTTGAACTTGCAAATTTTTTGACCATGATTAACGGTTTATTTAAATGTAATTAATATGCATATTAATAAGCATAAGAAGAACCAAACATTTGATTAAACTTTGAAATATTTGGTATGAAATTGATTATTTTGATCTTATTTTGGTATTTATATACGAGAATGAACAAAGCTCACTTTTGAACGCTGGCGCTCATGCTCGCGCTGAATTCGTCGTCTTCTCCTCTTTCAACTAAGCCTAGCTGTTTCGCGTATGTTTGGTGTCGTTCGTCTATCATTTTCTGGCTGATTTGGATGTATTTGAGCATTCCGTCCCATTGTCTTGGAATCAGTCCGGCTTGCTTCATCATATATGTTTTGTTTACTTTTCTAACATTCAGGAAAATGATTAGAAAAATAGACATTTCATATACGTTTTCATAAGTAAATAATAATACACTGAAATAATTTTATATCATTTGACCTATTTTATAAATATTCGGCTTCATAATTGGTGTGGAATATTAATTAACAATTATGTTATTATCTTATTTCGTGCACAAAAATGTATAAAACTGTATATATAAGCTGGTGACTCTGTGGTGACATTATCGAAAATGGTGCAAAAATCTACGCACTGGTGCAAGTATGTATATATAATAATAAGTAATAACTATATTTCTTAGATTAATAACTTTATCTATTAATAGTTAACCACTTCAAATATGATATCGATTTTTTTAATATTTTATAAACACGATGACAGAAGTATAGTAAACAAATGATATTATTGAAACTGAAGTAATAGAAAAGAACCCAGATATGATTGAAGTTATGAAGAAACAACATGTACCAGATATTAGAGATTTCGATAGAATGAACAAAGATATCAAACCTTAAGCAAAGGAAGGATATGAGTATAAATTTGGAAAAAATGGATGGAGACAGCAGAAGATAATATCAGAAGAAGAGAAATAAGTTAAAGGATAATAACTTAAACAAGCAAAATAATTAAAAGCGCAGGCAGTGTAATAACAAGATTAGAGTTAAGATCAAAGTGAGACAATTAAAGATTTATAGAAGTAATTGAAATAAATTTCAGATTAATTGTTCAATAAGTAGAAAGATGATTAAGTAAAGCAACCTATTAAAATTATGAAGACCAAAAAGCAGAGAGAAGTACGAGTCGCAGACACAAGAGTTAACAGTCTTTTATAAAATTTAGGTTATTCACAAATTAAAATAGAAGAGTATTCGGAGTGAGTAGATAATAATTATTTTTTATAATCTAAATTAAAATATGTTAAAAGATGATAATATTATTTAATTAGAGAAATAACCTAATATAATGTCATTTGGACTTATAGGTTTTTACGGGAAGACGAATTGCGGTAAGACAACATCAATGTTTAAACTAAAGGATGAATATATCAAGAACAGTAAGAAGCAAGCATATGATTTAGATAAACCATTTGTTTTATCAGGAGACTTTACACATATATATTTTATTTCACCATCGATATCGAGTGACAAAACAGCATAAAAGAATCAAGATAATAATATGGTTTAAATAGAAGGCGATAAACAATAAGTTTTAGATTTAATTTAAAATATTAGATAAATGAAAGATGATGTTCAAGAATTATTATAGTTATAGACTTAAATAAGAGATTTCTTTAAATAATGTGACCTAAATAATTTAGATTAGTAAACAGCGATATTACTTATCAATATTTTGAAATAAATAGAATAAACAAAGCAAAAATATCCATAATTAGAATTTGAAGAAACTAATCAAGATATTAGAAAGAACTTAAAAGATTTCTATAAACTATTGTGTCTTAAACCAATTACAACATTTATTCGTATACCTAAAATCATGATGTTGTTCGATGATATGAGCGGATCATCTTTATTTACAAATTCAGTTGAAAACGATTTCTATAAATTTATAGTTTAAAGAAGACATTTACATGTATTTACTGTAATGATATCAGCACATTCAATTACAAATCTATATTATTAATTTAGAGTAAACTAAACAGCAATAGTATTATTTAACGGACTAAAAATGGAACAAATGAAGGAATATTTCAATACTATATAAGAAGTTCAAAGCAATAATTTTGGAGAAAAAGAATTTACGGAAATTTATAAAAGATTAGTAGGATATTATGAATAAGATTTTGATAAAAAAGTATAGTACAGATATAATTTCTTATATATAGTGATATAACCATTTCCATCATTATATGAAGGATTTAATAATAGACTAAAATGATTTGAAAAAAGTATAATTTTTTGTCATCATTTCAATTTCTTATCACCTGAAAACATATCTATTCCCTGATTTATAAGTCCCCCTGCGTATGGAATCATTCCAATCAAAGACTGAATGGGTTTACGTGAAAACTGCCAAAATTTAGACAAACCATTCTTTACTTTACCCCAAATGCCTGTTTTCTTTTTGACTTAATTCATAGTCACATCACTTACTTTTGGTTTTTCATTTAGTTATCTTTATTCGCGAAAATTCTTTATTGAATTCAATGTTTATTCACGAACATCATTTAATGGTTATCTTAAATTTTCAGGAACAGTTGTATCTATTAATTTTTTTGATATATCATTTGCACTATCTTATAAAATATCACCTAATTATTATGAAGGGGCTTAACTAGTTTTAGGACTAATTTTAAGTGTAGGTCGTACACCAGTTGTTATATTCTATCTCATCTATTACATTTTTATCTAATTTCAAAAAAATATTTTTTAACAATATCATTTAACTAATAGTCTTAATATCAAATTTGGAAACTTATCAACTTAATTATTTTCATTATCATCTAATCTAAAATTGATATAACAATTAGGTTATTATCTTTACCAGAAAAATACTGAACTATTCATGTCTTCTAAATTTATATCATTAAATATTAGTATATCAACTAAAGCATCATTCATATATAATTTATAAGTAAAATCATTTTAAAATTTATTGTATTTCAAATAGTAGTATAAAATATTATCTTAAGTAACAGTAATAGAATCAATATCAACCTCAAATTCTTTAACAAAGTTATCAATAAAAGTTTAATCTATCATTTTATTTCTATATTCATCATAATGTAGATATAAATCTATATTTTACTATATATTAAACGCATCTTTAAAACTTACTTTTCCATTATACATGTTCAAAACATTATTAGGTGATAATTATCCAGATATTTATTGAACTGACAAGTATGAAATTTATGTTATTAAATTTATTTTAGGTTTAAATTAAATAAATACTTATTATTTTAAGTGTACAGTATCAATGCACTCACAATTAAAAAACTGAACTTTAATATAAATAGTATTTAAAATAAAAGGATTATCGTCTTAATCAGTTATCCAGAAATTAAATACTTAAGGTTTAATAAGTTTATGATGTACATCAATAGTTTACGACTCAAACTAAAAGTTATTTGATCTATCTAAAATCATAAGTGCATCAATAGTATCAGAACCAAATTAAGAAGTATTTATGAAGTCACATTATAATTTCAAATATTTTATACGCGCCAAGTTTTATTACGACAATGAAACTTATTGATCTTTTAAAAGACTATACTATTTATCAAAACCAAATATATTTTTATAATTTCCAGTCATATTTATAGAACAAGCAGTAATACATTTCATTTCAAAATATTATTCATTAACTTAAGTAAATTCTATCATATGTTAAATTTTATTGATTTAGTCACATAACTCTTATAAAGAAAAGTACGATGATAATTCATTCGTATATATATTAGCGTCAATAATTATAGAACCATTACATTATGCATTTAAATTTGAACGTATAGAATGAAGTATCATATAATCACCATTTCTATAAGAAGGTAAATATACTTAACTATAACCTTTATCATTAGTTTACGCAATTACAACTTATTAGGACATTTTTTATTTTAAATCAAAAAAATAATAATTAGAACGTCATTTGAAACAAGATGATAAGCATCCAGAAGCCTTAACACTTATTTTCAATATATTTTAAGCCAATTATATCAATTAAGATTATGTATTATTTTGTATAGTTTTATCTATCATATCATCAAGTAAAGTCTCAGCAATTTATTAAGTTATTGATGTATCAGTCATAAGTACAGTTTTAATTTATAGTTTGACATTATATTTTTTCAATTCACCAGCCGATTATTCATTTTACCATACCATTTCACTTAATGCGCATAATTGTGTAATCATATTTTAGATTTCTAATGCAGTAATTTTATCATTGATATACTTTTTGATTACAATATTTGAGTATGTATTAAATTTCTATAAATTAGATTGTTCTTCAAATCTTACCATAGAAGATTTTATCGAGTTATAGTCACTTTCTATAGTTAATGTGTTCTGAGTTTGTGTCTAATCAGCCACGAGTACTTTAGTTTATATGTCACCAGACGTAAACGTCTTTAGACTTTATGTCACCTGTCTATCCATCATTTTTATTTCAAATCAAAAAAATAATTTTAAGACCTAATTGCGTCACTAAACTAATTAAGCGGTTTATGTAAAGTTTTCATCTACAGACATATTCTATTTGTTTGGTGTGAACTTCAAAACACAATCATATATTTACATTACTTCAATATTTAAAGGTGTATTTTTAGCAATTAAAGTTTTAGCGGTTTAGGTTGTTTCGTTATACGGAATAGCCTTTTAACTATTTTGATAATAACCAATTTTGAAATCAACATAAAGTTTTTAGTTTATAGAATCTACACCATCATTTACAACATCTTCATTAGTATCAATACTAAAAGCCTCTAAATTTAAAGTCATTAACGCATACTAACACATTAGTTTTAACATTGAATCATAACATATCATACCTCTTGAATATTAGTTATAAAGATTTAAACCTCTTAACATTTCACATTTGAACTATGTCATGTTATCTAAATCTTAACTGAACAGCGCATTTGATCTATTTCCTTTCCATAAGTTGAATGTCTAAAACCAATTGAACTCCTCGTTTTAATCATATTCTCCATTTATAATTTTAAGTTATTATTCACTGTTAAAAGGTGTAAAACGTTATTTCAAATACATTGAATCTCTTACTTTTTATCCATCTTTACGCGTATACTCAAAATTCTCATCAGAAATATTTATTCCTATTACGACATCTGCGGTTGACTAATGACCTCTATTTAATATTCTATGCGATGATAATGTTTGATCAATTGATGGCAATAGTTCTCTATCAAATTTCATATAATGATATGAGAAACCATCTTTTGAATTTAGTTCTGACTTTACATACTCACTATCTTTTGATACAAGAACTAATTCTAATTCAACAATACCTGTTTATTCTTCATCTAATAGAATTGATGTTCCAAATATAGAAGCCATTTTACCTTATTACATAAATAGATTTAATCTTATTTGTTCATAACCTAAAACACTTAAAGGATAAGTATTAGTAGAGTCAAATATTTGATTAATAACATTAAGTGGAATAGTATAAGTTTTAGTAAAGTAGAATGTTACAGTTGATGCAACTGTGTCAGATGCTATTGGAGTGCCTTTAGTCACTTTATATTCATTTTCTATTGATTTGTCTAAAAATGTCACAACCCCAGCGCCAAAATCTAAATATTTTCTTGTTCTTGGACCAGTAGTAGTATATTCATAAGGAACAGCATAAAATTCTAAAGAAGGAAGATCACCATTGAACCATGTTTAGTTATGAGCGTTTTGATATTCATTTGGCAACTATTATTGCATACGAGCAGTTTATCTAAATATATCATCGTCTTAATTTGTAAGATTTCTATAAATGTATTATGACTTATTAAATAGAGCACATGAGTTCATAGGAGCAGCGCATAGAGCCACCGTAGGTTTTGAAGTATCAGGGACCCATTTATCAGTATCGAATTTATACTGTTCAAAGTACCACCAAGGACCAAATCCTTAGTTTTGAACATAATATTTTCCAAATTTGTTAATTGAACCTGTTGCAACTGTAGAACCATTATATGTTACAGAAATAGGTATTTTAAGAGCATATTTCATAGTATAGGACACATACGATTGGTTTGTAGATAATAGACCTTTTCCAGTGACTATAGTGAATTAGAAGTTTGCATTTGGAGCACTAGTACAAGGAGCAGCAGTTGAGAAATATGGATAGTTTTCAGCGCGTTATCTATTGATTACAGCACCATTACCGTTATTTCCAGTTGACATCACCATTGTATTACTAAGGTTTTAAAACTTTTTTACATTAGCGGGTATAATTTATACTTTTTCATTATCAGACATTATTTTTATTTCAAATTAAAAAATTATTTTTTAAGGTCTGAAAATGGCAGCGTTAAGTTAAGATAATAATCTAATCATAAAAGCAAAAAAGATAAAATATGGAGGTCAGAGTATAGATATCACAAATGATAATCATATCTAATTCAATGATGTCTTAAATGAAAACAGTGTTTATATCAATACTAAAAACAACTAATCAAATATATAAATTGATATAAATTAATTAGAAGGGAAGACCTTAAATAACTTTACAATCAAAAATTTAAGATCAAATAACATAATCATATCATCTTAGATAGATGGAGACTTTAATTTAGAAGAAACTATTGATGAGTTAATTGAAGCACATAAATTGAACTAATAGAAAATTATTGAGATATAAACCTAAATTGAGGCAAACAAAGCAGCGTAAGATCAAATAAACAACATATTTGGAAATGATATCTAAAATATAAATTCATCAATAGTTAATCATACTTAATAAATACAACAACTATTTATAGACAATAATAATTTTAAAGCATTTTAAACTTTAACTGAAACACGTTTGATATAAATAGAAACCAAGAACATTGAACAAGACACAACATTAGACGCACATTGGTCTAAAATATTAGAAATTATAGCATTACTAAATGAGATAGACGCGAGTTATATCACTAAATCGGATTTAAACGGATTAGCAAGTGAAGCGTCTGTTATAGGTTTAGGTATCACAATCGGGGCAATAGGTATTGAAGCCACAGCAGCAACAGCAGCCGCAGCAACAGCAAATGCAACAGCAGGAAGTGCATTATCAATGTCAACAGCAAATGGAGCAGTCATATCATAGTTAGTCACAGAAGTAAGTTTGTTATCAACTAAAGAAGCATTATTAGAAGGAGATGTATCACTTATCAAAGCAGATAACATTACAACTAAAACAGATTTAACCGCAACTAAAGCATCATTAAATTCATTCATTATATCATAAGGTGTTATAGACGCAGAAATGTAAGCACAAATTACAACATTATAGACAACGAAAGCAGATAAAGCAGATTTAGACGATTATGTTTTGAAATAAAATGACACAAATTCTTAAATTAGTACAAATTTATTAACATTAAGTTCAACAAAAGCAAATGTATTAGATGTTTATTCTAAAACAGAAATAGATTTATAATAATAAGTTCAAGACAATTTAATTTCAACTAAAGCAAATATAAGTGATGTGTTTACTAAAACTGAAATCATATCCAAATACTATAATAAAATAGATTAAGATATAATGTTTTAACTAAAAAGTGATAGTGATATAATTTTAGGAAATATGATGAGTCTTATAAATAATTTAGATTAGACTAAAGTTAATATTTCTGATGTATATACAAATAAATAGATAGACACTATTATTTCAACTAAAGCAAATATAACTGATATTTATACTAAATCTGATATAGATATGAAGTCTGAAATTTAAAATAATTTAATTTCAACTAAAGCAAATATAAGTGATGTATATACTAAATCAGATATAGATTTATAATAAAAAGTATAAAACGATAATATATCATTGTTATAATCAAAAGATTTAGTATAAGATAATGATATATCTAATATGAAAATAGATGTCACAAATAATAACACTAATGTTTAGAACTGCATGATTAAAGTAACAGAAAATACAAATGATATTAAAGTAATCAAATCTGATGTGACGGTTATGAAATAAGATATAGTTAATTTGAAAAATAGCAGTAATAATATACCATTTTTAGAAGGAAGATTGATAACTTTAGAAAATTCATAAATAGATCAAAATATTATAATTAATGGAACAAAAAATTATTTAGAAACATATATGATTCCAGAACAAACAACTTAAAATAATAATATATCAACTTTATAAAATTAGATGTCATCTGTTATAAGTGTAAATAATAATTAATCAAGTAGATTATCAACTATAGAAAATTCTATATCAAGTGATTAGTCTATGAACAACTATTCATTTACTATGTATGGTGGTTTAACTTTTAAATTTGGAAAAATAGATGTAGGATCAGATTTAGGTTAAAAGTATGTGAAGTTTGGTATTCCTTTTAATTATGCTGTTAATGCTGTTTTTATAACACCTTGGGCAAATGGTAATGGTGGAAGTGGTTGTGACGCTGGATATGGTGTGGCAGATGTAAATGGGGTCACTATTACAGCAGATTATGCAAATTCAGGAGGCAACAATACGAACACATATAGTTGGATGGTAATTGGTATGTGATGACTCAAATATAAAGTATATACTTGAATACTTTAAATTGATCTTTGGTTAAAGTATATTTTTTATTATTTTAACCAAACCAAAACTCTATTTCACAATCACACATTTCATTAGATTGATATCTTATCATTGATAAAGGTATAAAGAATTTACCATAATCATTTTCTATTTCATAAAAGATATTTTTAGAACCTTTACCGATATAATCTTATAACTTTTATAAATTTTCAATAGAATGAAATACTTATTTAATATCAATGACACAATCATTAATTTTATTAAATTGATATAAACGTGTGTCCTCGCTTTCATAAGGAAAATATTTATCATTTAGTTTAGATATTCTCATTTCATAATATTTACGTCTATAAACAGGTTATGAATAAGGTAAATCATTTGAATATCTTTAAATATCTTTTTTAGTAGAACCTAAAATATCTTTATACTATTTCATATCAAAATTTATAGGTGTTAACATAAAAGTTTAACCTTATTTATCAAATATTTAGAATACTTATTCAGACCATTTTCTCAAACGTTTCTTTTCTTTGTCTTCTCTTTTGTTTATAACTTACACATGATCTCCTATTTAGAATTTATTGGATGTGTCGATATGTTTTTTATTAAGATTTTATTTGTACTCGTTCATATTTTCTAAATCATCTCTTGATATATTTTCAGGTGTCTTCTTAAAAAGTGGAATCACTCTTTCGAAATTATGATATTACACGAAATCTTCACATGCTTTTTAAACGTTTGTGTTATCTTTTTATTTGATCAAATTATTTATAATACTATTTCTGACGAATGATGACATGCCGTTGATGGCACTCATAGATTTATGATCGTTCGAATCTTTGATTATAGTCCTATGTTGAATATCATTTTAAAGTAACGCTTATTCGAATGAACCTTTATATTCATTTCCTTGATCTGTTGTAATTGACTCTATAAATTGATCTTCAAATTTTAATATATAATTTTAAAAACTGATAAAAGAATTAAGAACTTCATTAGGTTATTTATTTGGAATATTTTAAACAAATAATCTATGGTTTGCAGGATTGTAAAATGTTGAAATAATTAGTTCTGGAATTTATTTAGATATATATTTTGAATCTTTAATGAAAATCAAATCTAAATACCAATCATCAAATTATGATATGTAAACCATTTTTGACATATTTTATTTCAAAAAGAAAAAATAATTATATCTTGTTTCATTAGTTATTGAAAAGACCTTTCTATAGTTTTAACATTGATAATAAAACTCTATCATTTTATTTATTTCTACAATTACAATAATAATACTCATTTTAGATTTAAGGTATTACTTCTCTAATACGTACGCCATTATTGAAATATAATTAGTTAAGTGTTTAAGACCAATAATAACCTTCAAAATAATAAGATGAATAATAATAAACCTCAACTGCGTCTTCAGGTAACTAATCAACAAATATAAATTAATCCCCACAATTATTACCATTTTTATTTTTATTATTCTCGCTTTTGGAACACCACCTTAAATTATAAACATTGTTATTAGACGGGACGCAATCTACGTGATCTACTTCTTTATAATTATTTGGATTTTCTAAAAATGCTTATGCTACTAAACGATGAATATAACATGTTTTCATGATTTTATTTTAGTATAAACAAACTTATAAATAACCATTATTTCTATCACTTGGTTTCAAAATTCTTCCTGTTAACTTATTTCTAACTTAACCTAAATTTGACACTTCATAATTTTCAAAATCATCTATATCTCTATATTCTTCTATAAGTTCTTCTTAAGACGACTCTTCATCATAAGATTATTCTTCATAATTGTTTTCTTTGTTCATTTGTTATAAAGAAATAAAAAAATTAACTATGTTTTCAAAAAATATTATTCACTATCATAATAATTAAACAAATTATTCTAACTTATCGGCTTTCTTTGATAAATAACTTAATTAATCGTACAGATAAAATAATGCTTCGTCAATATCAATAGATTTTTAACCAAATTCTTACATGTGTTTAACTTATAAATTTAAAACAGAAAATATCTTATCATTGATCTCATCTATCCATTAACAATACAATTGGTAAATAAACATTTTATTAAAATTAGAAAAAATATATTTCCATATCACATCTTACAAAATATATATATAAGATTTAGAATACTTATTGTTATTAATAATATACGTATCATTATATTAATACATTATTCATTTGTCAAACATTTTTATTTTTAAACTTATATTTCTATCTAATGATTTGGAATAAACTATTTTTAAGTCTTGTTCATAACTGTATCATATTTAAATGCTTCATATTATTCTTAATCCATCTGTTTTATTTAAAATAAAAAATTAGTATATGTTATCAAAATTATAATGTTCTTTTAAACTCGCTTAAATTCATAAAACTATAATCATCTTATTTCTTCATAAATACTTTTGCATTACATAAATCAAATTCAATTGGCTTACCTTTTGCTAAATCTTAATACAATTTAATCACATCTCCTCCGTATAAATCGTTTGCTTTTTAAGTAATACACTCACCTGTTACTCCTTTCATCCTTATGTGGAAATCATAACAAATCTACTTAACTTCTTTCTCATCATCTTTCTTAACTTCTTTCTCATCATCTTTCTTAACTATTTTCTCTACACGTAACTTAACACAATATACTTTTTTAGAAATATATATTCCATCTTCACCATATAACACTTTACCTACTTTTGATTTAAAATCTGAATGAAATTAACCCATCTGTTCACCTATAAGTTCTCTATTATATTTTTCTTTAAAATTCTCACTCAATATTTTCAAATCATCCTCTTATATTTACATTGAATCTGTGTCTTGATAATAGATTTTCAAACCTAAATCATCTGCTAACACCATAACCTCGTTCATAATACGTTTACTCATCGATAATATCTAAATTCCTACGTGATGATATCCTGTTTATTCACAACATTCTTTCTCTAACTTTACACAAAACTTATTTCCATATTATTAAATACTATTGATCTAATCATATTTCTTATATAGTTAACTTAAATCTTCATATATCTCAACTGTTTCATTTCTATCTCCTTCTATAGTCTTACCGTACGATGAATTCAACATTAATTTATAAATTTCTTATAAAGGGTTTTTCTATTTTTTACATTTAACTCGTTCTTCAAACATATATTTAATCACACCTTAAATAGTATAGTCTCTTTCTTTAGCATATACACCACTTATAATTTCATATTTATAATTTTATCTTAAAACTAATTCTTATAAACCAATAGTATCAACAAAATATCTATTCTCTTTATCGATATCATTTGTAAACTATCTGACTCCATCAACTTTCTAACTCAATAATGGAAAACCTCTTACTATAAAATCATTTCCTTTAAATAACTTAACTTCTAAATATAAAGTATTTTGATCTTTTGACGAACTCTTTTCTTCAATCTAAAATAAGTTTTCTTTGACATTGTAATGTTATATAAGTTCTGGTGTTAAGGTATATAACTTACCTGCTGGGTAATACGTTCTATATTATGCGCTTGGGTATAAACTAACTGCATCAAAATCTAATATCTTCTTAAATCTTAAGATTTGTTTTTTATTATATGCTGTCATACATCTTCCACCAATTACGAACTGCTATAAGAACTATCTTAACAAACCATTGACTTTATACACTTTATTAAAACATTATTTCTTTAACTAATATGATAACGCTAACGATGAAATAGATATATAATTAAATAAGTTCATATCCATATTTTCCTTCAGTAATTATGCAAATTTCTAAACACATTTCTATAATACAATAACATCTTATTTACAGTAAAATAGTGCATACTTTTACATATCAAAACAATCATCCTATAATAAACAATCACTCTTCTTTAAAACTGAAATGAACTCTTATTTAGTATGTTTAGATATAAATTTAGATGCCTCTTCAATATTACCAATATTGTTTACATATCTTTCTTCTGTGTAATAGTTGTAACACATAATTTCTTTTTGTATTGTCTTCTATTCTTCAATACTCAAAAACATTTCTGGTAATTCGCTCAATTTTTTAGAAATCATAATATATGAATCTCTAAACACAAATTGTATTTTTAGACCTTATCTGTTGTATATTGAAAAACTAAATTATAGTACTTTTCCGTTATTTTAAATCATATCCTCGATTTGATATTGTTCTTTAAGTATAAACTAACAATCGTATGATAAGTTGTGCATATATATTAAGACCTATTTATCTGGTAAATTGTTCTTCTTTGCAACAGGTCTTTCATCAATATAACATTTATCAATATATCTAACTAACCCGTTAACATCTCTTGAACTCTTAATGATATCTCCATCCGCCCAAACACATAAATAACATTTATGTTTTATAAATTTACCTTCGTTATCAATAGTAAATGCTTCTGTATCCGCATACAATATTTTATCAAAATGGTTTTCTTTTTCTATAAATTCTTTAGTTTCTGAACAATAGTCTTATGCATTATCTGGCGCGCTAATTACTTATTTGCTATTTTCTTTATAGTTAAATTCGTTATAATCTTTTATTTCTTCAAACATATTAAGTTCATGCATCATTCTAATAACTGTTATACTATCATTTTAAGACTTACCTGTTGTGACGCATATGTTGTTCGATGTCTCTCTAACTTATACAATGTTGGTGTTATCTAAATACTTTTGATAAGTTTTATATTTTTAAAAGTTGTTCAACCAAAAGTTACTTACTTCTACATTTGTATCATATATGAAATAGTGTTCTCTATATAAACTAATATGAACTACATCTTTTTACTATTGTCTCAAATCATTTATATCACCTTTAATATTCATCAATCTAACTTATTTATTTGATTCTTGATATACGTGTATACACATTGGTCCTATATGTTTGATATTCTTAATTTAAGTTAATGAAAATAGTTATAAATTTGTTTAAACTTAAATTAAAATTGCCTATATTTCTTAATTAGTATATTATTTAGACATTTATAACGCATATATAAAACATTATGCTTTTCTTGATAATTCTAAATGTTACTCTAAATTATTTCCGATTTAATATCTTTTTAGATCAATTTAAGGTATTTTGTTTATAAAGTTAAAGTATGCGCCTTTGTTCTTTTTATTTGTTTTCAAATCAATAGACTTAACTAATTATTTCTTCTATTTCTCTTTAATATATTTATCAATATCATCTAATTTCTTCTCATTTTCTAATAAATTCTTATTAAATACATTCTCTGCTATAAGTATCTCTATTTTATACGCATGTAACATTTTACGCTATAATTCCTAATCGCTATCCGTTTCTTTTTCTAATAAATGAACTCCTTTATATATTGCATTTCTTATAAGTAAAATAAGTCTATTTTTAATCGGGTATACAAATATTAACGTCTTACCTTCTTCGTCTCTATAGTATATTCTAATAAATTTACCTTTATAATATTTCATGATATCGTCTAAATGATACTTAATCATAATTCTATTACTGTCCCCATCAAATCTAATTACACCTTTGATATCTGGCTGTTTTTGATCCAAATAATTATTTACGTCTTCTTTACTATACGATTTAATTTATTCTTCTAATTATATATTTTTATTCTAAATCTTCTATTTATAATCGTTCTCATATTATTTCATCGCTTCAAAATCAGGCATAATTCTTTACATCTCGTCTATTATAGATAATTTCTTCTTTTAACCAATCTCTTGCTATTTCATCGCTTCAAAATCAGGCATAATTCTTTACATCTCTTCTAATATTTTAAGTTTCTTAATTTTGTTCTTTATAGTTTTCATACTCTTTTCATCAAAATCAAAATCTTATAAAAGAACTTTTAATTCTGAAATGGTAAAATTTTTAATGTTGATCGACATTTGTTTTTATTTAATGTTAAAAAAATAATATTTATAAGTTTCAAATTTTATAATCAATAAATTATTATAAAGTGACATTTGGTTATAACTCTTTGTATTGTTTTGTGATATTTACAATTCTTATTCTATATCTAATTGTTTCTATTAGTTCATCAATTGTAAAAGAAACAGGTTGTACTCCAAATGTTGACTCAAATAAATATTCTAACTTCTCACTATCGTTTGGTGTATTTTCTATAAAATGTTTATAAAATGTTAATTGATCTCTATACTGTATGATATCTATATAATTTCTAAAATATGACTCTTTATAATCTTATTATCCCATTGCATGCAATTTCATATGTTTTTAGTGACTTGTATTGTTTTTATCAGGTTTTACTTCTAATAAGTTTTATATATTGTTATCGAATTAGTTAAAATTCTTATGATGAATAACATTTGACATAAAGTCTAAAGACGTTTACGTCTTGTTCTTTGATGTCTCTTTTTCAAATACTAACTTATGCAAATAGGTTTAGTTTTTAGTTAAGTGGTAATCTTGTTTATTGATATCATTTATAAACAATGAATCTGCGTCTATTGGCGATGTATAACATATTGGAATATTGAAATTGAATATTTAACTATTAACTATCTTGTACGTATCTGGGTAACACAAATATATCTGGAAACTTTTCATAACTAAAAGTGGAACTAACTTCTATGAAATAGAATATAACTCTGGGTCTATTAATACTCGTATTTAATGGTAATACTAACAATGTTTCAAAATATTTATAAATTTAGATATCACATTATCATATTTTATCTATACATCAAATCTATCACTCTTCTTAATAAACTCAAAACACTTGTTTATGACCTCATGCTCTTTACTATTCATATTACTAATGAAATACTCTTTAGTTATATCTTGGTTATACTTTTCTTGTATAACACGATCTTCAATATATTTAGTATATGCTATTAGTTTTTTCTTATTTGATGTTTCTTTCTAATAAGTTGATATCAATAACTTTAGTTCAAATATAGATATATCAAATGGTTTGTCTATATCTAATTGTTCGTAAAAATCTTTGGACTATAACTTCTCTTTTGTAAAATTTATATATAGTTGTTGAAATCTCTTTTTGTTCATTCGTTATAAGGTATATACGGTTCCATTATCGTGTTTTATTTAGTATTTTGATTATTTATAGTTTGGAATAAGTTTTCTGAACTCTATCACCATATTTCTAAATTCATTTATCACTTTACGTTTAGTGTCTTTAGTCACTTCTAAAACTCTATCTAATTACTCTTGATCTATATCAGGTAATTATTAATCTTTGTCTTCTAAAAATTATTGAATACTCTGATAAAATTAACTTCCTTTCGAAAATGAATTATCTGTTAATTATTTAATAAGTATTTCAAAATCTTATTTATCTGCTGATTTAATCGTTTACATTTTATAAAGAAATAAAAAATTTATATATGATATCATTTCATACTCAACTTATTTATTTGGTTCTGAAAATAATTAATTTTTTAAAATAATACAAATGAAAATAATAAAATCTAATTATAAATAACCGTTTCTATCAATGATATCTTAATTGTAATAATATGATGAATATAACAACTCAAATAAAGAAATCAAAAAATAATATCAGATAAATTTCATAAATAGTTATTATTAAGATTTGATACACGATTAAAAATTTAATGATAATGATTTAAATGTATTAAGAAAATTATGGCTTATAAGTTTATCTTAAGTTCAATGATATTAAATCATCAAAAAATATATCTAATATAATCACTAACTCTCTTCTTCACTAATTTCCTTTTTAACTTGTTTTTTCACTACTTTCTTTTACTTTGTTTCTGGATAAATATCTATCTCATCAAAATCTAATGTTTTATCTAAAACTACAATATTAAACTCTTTCTAAATTCTAATTAAATCAAAATATTTAACTTCTTCAGGTTTAACTCTATATTACTTCGCTTGATAAAAGTCATGTTGTTCTCCTGTTTTGCTTGTAAAGGATGATGACTCATGATCTATATGAATTTTGATAATAGACTCATTTATCATTTAGTCTTAAATCTTCTTTACAGTATAAATATAGTTATTGGTTATTTCTAACTTCTGAACAACTTTATTATTTTGTACTAATACTATTAATAAGACTTTCATATTTAATGACTTTGGGTCAAATTTATTATTTTTGTTTACTCTCTTGTTCTTTGCATCTAAATAAATAACGGCTTCTTCAAATTAGATGTCTGTATTTTCTTCACAATATTCTATAACGCTTTATGGTTTTAAGTAATTCATGTTTTGCTTTGTTTCTATAAAATAAAAAAATTGATGTTGTTTACATTATCATTTATATTTCTTATTGTTTAATCTGTAATATATCTTGTTGTATAATGTCATATAATCATCACGTTTCTTAATTATTTCTTCAAATTAATTATATTCTTCTTTAACGGTCTCTGTTTCTTATAATGTTGTCGTTAATACTATTTTATCCATAAGATTTTTATATATATAATCACTTATCTGTTATGAACGTTCTGGTTAAGTATCATACGCTTATTTCAAATGATTCGGGCTCATAAGTTTTAACTATTCTTCAAAAGGGAATTCTGGTGGTTATGCAAACACATCATTTACTTATTGTTCTTCTAATGGTTATTGTTCTTCTAATTGTTATTGTTCAGGATGATTTTTATTATATTAAATTCGTTGTAACGCATCGTATTCTTCAGAAACAAAATAGTCTATATACTATTATTCAAATTTATCTAAAAATTATTCATAATTTGGATTATTATTAAGAAATACCTCTTTATCTTCTTCTGTTTAGATTTGTTATAATTGATATATAAGACTTTTAAAATATTGTTTTTGACGTTCAATCTCATGTTCAGATTCTAACTAATTTTACAATTATATATTTTCAGCTTGTTCTTACATCAGTAATTCTTAAAGATAATCAAATTCTTGATATATTTATTCTGGTTCAGTTTACATCTAATTATCTTGTATTTGATTCTCATTTTTAATTATAGGTATATTATTTTAATTAACATCTAAATTCCATGATGATGGTTGTTCTGGTTGGTTTATAATCTCTTGACGTCTCTATTCGGCTTGTTCTCGTTGTTCAGTTCCACTATCTACAATTTATATTTCATCAGGGTCGACTTTAACAACTTACGGTTGTTATTATAACACAACTTCATTCGGGTCAACTTTAACAATTGGTGGATGAACACTATCATTAAGATCTTATATAGCTATAGGTTCTTATATACTGTGGTCGCCAAGCCAACTTTGATTTCAAAAAATACTAACTATTTCAAAACTATTTTTTGTATTAATTTTAACTATATATTAACTCAATGTTTAGTAGCGTCTCCTTTCTATTTTATTACTTCTTCTAACCTTTTGGGCATAGAGTCAATCAAATGATTGATGATATCTAACGAGATTTACTCCAACGCCCTCTTTACTTCTTCATTTAATAAGTCATATGTGGTACATTCTTCAGGGGAAATGTTTGACTTCAGTGGATTCCAGCAGTGAAAAAGTGGATTTAAGTCTGGACTCATTACTGGAAAGCGATAGAGCTCAATGTTGTTAGCAGTATAAAAGTTTTTCATATACTTACTAAAATGTGTCGGGGCGTTATCTTGTTGCAACTTCAAGTTATGCTATTAAGTGATGGAAGTGTAACTTGTCTGAGAACTTAAGAATTGACAATTGAATTCATGGTCGTACCGCACGGCATAAACCATAATGGACCCTTATATCTATAGCTAATCGTACTATAGATCATGCACGAAAACAGTCCATATTTTACACTTCGAGAAAATACTTCGGATTCCACTCGTCTTTAGGTGTTCTGAGCACTCTACTCGCTCGATTTGCATAGCATTTTGAGCGATACTCATCGGTATACTAAAAAGTTCTCCAATATTCAATTGGTTGTTTCAGGTTCATTCGAGCAAAGTTCAAACTTTCCAATTTATGCTTTTCGGTAAGTTTTGGCTTTATCTTAGCAACATAGAAGCTTAAACTGAATTTGGCCAGGAGACGAGATACCGTTGTTAGAGACATGGAAATTCCACGAAGGGCTTAGTATTTTTCAGCTATGATTCGTCGAGTTTCGAATCTATGGCTCTGGCGATATTTAACAACGCGAAAATCTCAGCTTAGTCAAATTTTCTGACACTATTATCGGCATGAGAAGCTTCTAGCTTGCCTGTAACTTCAAAGTGCTTAAAAATGGAATAAACAGTTTGGAGACTACATTGAAGGCAACAAGCAATGTATTTCTTGGTTGCAACAGTTTGTGATTCTGTTTCTCACATTCTCATCATTATGCGACGCTCTTGTATTGTGATCCGTCGGCTTCGTGTGTGCTTCGTCATTTGAAGGATGAAGTGAAAAAGAAATGAACCGCAGAATTAATTGAATATGTTATAATTAGCATAAATACAGTGATTTAATTTTCAAGCGCAATTATTACATAAACATTTGTTAAAATCAAAGTTGGCTCGGACACCACAGTAGATGGCTTGTCACTTAAATTTATCTACTCGTTTGGATCACGTTTTACTACTTTAGGAAATTAACCTTCTGCTGTATCACTTAAGTCCTATACAGACATCTTAACATCATTCTTATTCACACTTAATAACATCTTCAAACGTGACTCTTCTAATTCTTCTATTTCATCATCTAACATTTAGACTCCTAATAAAAACTATTGTGCTTTTAATTATTTCTTTTTGTACATTTTACCTAATTTTGCTTTCTAACCTTTCTTTTATTATAAAATGTCATAATTATAGTTGATGTTCTTTTTGTATTCGTTATCATTTGGGATTTGGATACTCATCGTTCTCCATAAATCTTCTTGTTTCTATAAATCACTTTCTTATTAAAATTAAATATTTTGTGCTTGTTGTTATGCTTGTTACTCTTGTTCTATATATTATTATTGAACTGATGCTTAACGTTATTATTCTAATTATTTTTTATACTCAAATTCCTATTCTTTAAGTATACGCGCTTCTTCTTGTTATTGGATTCGCATTAATACTTTCTTACTTTTGTTGATATACAGTTCTAAAGTATATTCGTCTCCATTCAGTTACAAATCTTGATACATTTCATCTTGAAATTAAATTCTAAAACCTTTAATAAGTTAATTAACTTGAAATGTGACGATGATGTCTGATGTGACTTAAGTTATTGTTCCTGCATTCCATGTTCTAAATTATTTCAAAAGTAAATAACGTTTCTAACCTTGATCAATTAGTGTATAGTCTTAAATATCATAACAGTTGATGCAAATATACTTGTAAATATATGGATATAAAATATTTGTTGCGGTTATAAAACCTTATTCATCACGTTCATAAATAGTTCCTTTAACTAAACCAAACGCTTTGCAAAAATAATGGTCATCTGATTTTAGTGCTTTGAAACCTATCGCTTTAAATTTTAGTTTGTTGTTGTTTAAAAAGTAATCGTTGTCTACTTCATATTTATAATTGTTGTCTGATAAGTTTTAGATAATTGATAATAATTAGGTCTCGTCATCTATCTTTCTTTAGAACGGTAATAGAACATCAATCCAATCATTTTATTCATTCAAAATACTATATCTATTATTATTGATTGTATATTGCGGCGCAGTGAACGTTAACTTGATATTTGTCTCTATTTCGTCTATTTCATATTCACATAAAAGTTGTTGATCTTGTTTTGAAAATGTAAGTAATTGGTCAGTGTCTTTACCTTGTGTACTCATAATTAATGTCATTTTTAGAATTTAAAAATTTAAGTTTAAAAAATTAGTCTCATTGATAAGGATTAATAATCATATCTTTTATTTTTTATTATTCATCTTTTAAAGATTCAATTACAGCTCTATAATTTTTTGGTTATTTATTATATTCTATAATTTATTATGATATTTTATCTAATAATATTTTCTATTTTTATTCTGTGATGTTATAATAACCTAATTTTAATTAACTTAAATATAATGTTATAGTTGGTTAATTTTTCAGTTATATTTATGTTACATTATTTTTATACCAGTTAATTTTTCTATAAGTATTCGGGGATAGATATTTAAATATTTGAAAAGTATCTTTATTTATGATATAATCTTTTATTTCTGAACGATGTGTTTATCTAATTCCGTATTATTTTAATTCTTCGAAATCTTTTAATTGTTTATCTGTTATAGTAAACATGTTATTATAAAATAAAAAATCAACATCATATTTGAAGTGGTTAACTATTAATAGATAAAGTTATTAATCTAAGAAATATAGTTATTACTTATTATAATATATACATACTTGCACCAGTGCGTAGATTTTTGCACCATTTTCGATATTGTCACCACAGAGTCACCAGCTTATATATACAGTTTTATACATTTTTGTGCACGAAATAAGATAATAACATAATTGTTAATTAATATTCCACACCAATTATGAAGCCGAATATTTATAAAATAGGTCAAATGATATAAAATTATTTCAGTGTATTATTATTTACTTATGAAAACGTATATGTAATGTCTATTTTTCTAATCATTTTCCTGAATGTTAGAAAAGTAAACAAAACATATATGATGATTGCTTGCTGATCATGAGTTGGACTCTGTGTGCGAAGTCTTCGGCTGGTTCATCAATTTGTCTTTGTACTGGTGCCATGAACCAAATGTCTGAGATGAGTGCCCACTGGCTCCACAGGCTAATCAGGTAGCGCATGAAGCCCATTTTCTTCGAGTTTTGGTACATGCAGTTGCTGGACTCCGAGTACTTGATTGCGACTGGCATGACCTCTGCTCCGAGCTCGAACGCCCCCTTTTTGAAGAGCACGCTGAATTTGTTGTTCGTGCAGCACCCTTCTGGGAACACCAATAAAGAGCACTGCGTGTCCTCGTCGAAGCACCTCTTTTTGAGCAGCTCGGCCACTTTCTTCCTGTCCTTCGCGTCCTTTCTGTCGAACCAAACCGGTTCAATCGCCTTGCAAATTGTGTTCTGGACGAACCCGAGGAAGCCCTTGTGTTACTAACCGATGGTTGAAAACGGAGTCAACTGACACAAAACGGGGATGTCCATCGTGGTCGTGTGGTTAGCCACGAAGATCCTGCCCGGTTTGTGAGCTGGGACCTCCCCGTGCACGCGCGTAACAGAGGAGAAGCTTATGCACACGAACTTACAGGCGCACTTAAATATGGTTAACAGGAGGCGCTTGCGGAATGCGCAGTCAATTGGAATCAAAATCTGAGTAAGGAGGACTAAAACTGTAGATATTAGCAGGGTCGTGAAGAAAATAATCGCGCGCAACGGAAGCAGGACGAAATACCGGATAAAGACACCAATCACGTACATAGCGTACAAAAATGGAGTATGATTGAAAGATACACGCTACTCGGACTTAAAACACTCGGAAAAAGAATCCTAGACTAATGCATTCGCAAAGCCTGTCACACAACCAGAAACAACGTCAATGTGAGTCTGCTATTCATGAGAATTCTTCCTAAGCGCGTGCTCCAGATACTTCTAAATCTTTGGGACATCGTTCTCGGAAATAATATAATCATACCGACTCAGCCTACAATAATCTAACGCTGTTAACAGTGCTGACTTTAAATTTTAGTGATTTATTTATATATTGTCTTTTGAGGTTTCCTGTCATTATTTGAAGTGAAATATATGTCAAATAAATCGATTTGTAAACAATACTATATTATTATTAATTTTGAAATGTACATTTGGCTTTTTCAAAAAAATGAAACACAGTTTACAATATTTCTTAAATTACGTGTTCATAGTCATAATTAATTATTATTGAGTGTTATATTACACTAAAATGTTCACAATACTTTCACTGCTCTTTGAGCTCTTTTGCCAATTCCTCAGTAAGTTCTGGAATGTCAAAAACCTGTTCCATTGCTTTGTTCCTCACATCGGCACTAAAAGTGTTATCATAATATTCTGGACCACGGTCAAAGTACACTTCGTATTCATATGCGACTATCTATGGTAAGGTCTGGATTATGAAATTTGGATAGTTGGGATCAATACATATTTTATTGGCATTTGCTGATTTACTCTGCCCATTTTCAGTTAACCAAATACGTTTGAGTTATGGAAGATCGCGTAAGAATAAAAGCTGACGGATATCCAATAAGTTGTTTCTGTCAATATTAACAAACTGAAGATTTCCAAGATTTCTCAAATAGTACAACGAGGAAATTTTGTTACTCCAAGCTTCAAGTAATTGTAATGACTCAACATTTTCTATTCCCTCAAAGGATTTTATTTAGTTTTCATTGATATTAATCTTTTCAAGCTATTTAAGACCTTCAAATTCTTTTATTGATGTTAATTTATTGTTTTAAACGTTAATATTAGTCATTTATTTCAATTATTATATTCCATCAAGACTTTCTAGTTTATTGCATTCAGCTAGGAGTTCCTTAACATATAAGCAGCTTTCAATTCCTTTTAACGACTTTAGCTCATTAAAGTAAATTAATACTCTTAATACTTTGGGTAAATTGTTCATTCCTTCTAAGGATTCCAGATTACAAGAAACAATGCATATATACTCCAAGTTTGGATAGAATCCAATGCACTTAATATTCTTGAGATTTGGATTGTGATATGCTGACAAAGAAATTAATTTAGTGGATTATCTTGGTAATCCTTCAAGACTATGGAGTTCGTTTCCATCAATTTCGAGAGTTTCAATGTTTATGGCATTTCTTAATCCGGTTAGATCTGAAATTTTATTGTATGACAAATTAACTTCTTTCAATTTGGTCAACGTTTCTAACTCGTTTACATGAGTGAACTCATTTTCCCAGGCCCTCAAATAAACCAAATCAGTCATATTTTAAATACCGTTCAACGTTTTTGCACCGATCTCATCAATATCAAGCTTTTTTATTTTTAATAGTGGAGCCAAATGTTCTAAAGAACCGATTTCAGGATTATACGATAAATTAAGTTATTCTAGGTTAAGTAATTTTCCAATCGTAGAAATATCTTTAATTTAGTTAGAGTACATATTTAATTGCACTAGCGAAGTAATTTGAGATATTATGGATATATTTGATAACTCTGAATTACTTATTTCCAGATTTTATAGGCTTTTGCATTATTACAAGCCATTTAGGGAAATTCCAGAATTATAAGATAAATTCAATAACTATAATTTTGATTCAGATAACTATTGATTAATATTCAAGAATACTGACAGATCCTATAGATTACAACTTGAAGCATTTAATTAAATCAAAGTTGGAATTGCTTTTAAAAGTGGTTATTTTGATTATTAGCTACTCAGCTGGTTATTCGAAATATCTAAATTAGTTAAATGCTGATATTTAGTTAAAGAGTTGAGACTTGAAAATTTGTTGCAGCTCAAATTCAATTAAACTAAATCGGCAATAATATCCAAAGCTTCTAGCTAGTTGGAATTTATGGTCAGCTCTTTAAGATGTTCGAATTTCTTTTACAAGTTCAATGAAGATATATTGTTATAGTTTACTACGAGTTTTTAAACCTTTGTGCATTCTTCTAAAATCTTAACATTATCGTATGAATCATATGGTATTACTATCTCTTCGGCGTCAGCATAATTTGGCTAAATCGATTTTAATATATCTAAAGACAGTGTCATGGTATGGAGTGGATACTTGTATTTAAATAATTTATTTAATTAAAATAAAGAATATAAATTAAATATGTACAATTCAAATTATTGGTTTTGATTAATTTATTATTTAGATCAATAAAATACGAGTAATCACTAAAACAGTTCAAACTGAACTTGAATATCAAAGATTAAAGGAGTTAATATAATACTAAACTTTAAAACGGACTATAATACCATTTATCGTTCATTTACGAACAATACTACAGAAATCCGCATATAAGAGGGGTCCTTTTTCATTTATAAGGGGTCCTGCCCCATTTATAAGAGGGTTGGCCAAGGAGGATTTGGATTGGGTGCCGGTAGCTACCGGGAGTCGGACCCGAGGCTCTCAGCCGATAGCCTCATGTCACTAACCACTGAGCTATCACGTCATAGCGCATTTTATATCACTTCTTTTTAGTTATTGCTATTTGATTCATGTTATAATATGTAATAACATAATCACTTATAATTTTGTGATATATTTAGTTATATGCATTTAATTACCATTGTAAGTTTAGTTTGATTTACATTACATTATAATAAATAAATTTACTATATATAAGCTTTATATTAAGTAATATAAATAATTTTCATATTAAAACTATTAATGCTTCAATTTACTTATAAAATTAGGATTTCGTGAGTTCCAAACCTAAAATAATATTAAAATTCGCATTTTCTGCCGTTAGCAATGTTATAATATTATAATATACAATTTATTGTTGTCTGTCGTAAAAATTGTATTATAAACCAACAGAAATTTCATAGTTATCGAGAATATTTTGATACTACGTACGATGCGGCTTATAAAAATTATAAATATAATAGTAAGAATGTATCTAGTATCCTCATTATATTAATAATATATTATAACATTTCAGACTCTGTTATAGTTGAAATTTACTCAATATGTTTTAGTCACAATTACAAAAAAATGTGTATAAACGTAATCTAAAACAGTTTAATAACCGTAATTCTGCAATTAAATACTTTGTAATGCGTCAATAGCAGTTATATACAGTTAAATTTTTACCAAAGTCATTATTTTTGACTTAAATATGATTATTATTCATCATAAAAATATGTTTGAACATTATTTTTCTAAAATGTATAATAATATTAAAATATAGTTAAAAATAATATTCCACTTCTCTTATGAAAATCTTATGAATGAAGTTGTAGATTAGCCTATGATAATTAAAATATACTGAATATCATGATAAGAAAATTTAATTTAAATAAATATTATTTTGATTGTAAAATATTAACAGACTTCTCACACTCAACTATCGGGCAAATATCTAATAAATGAAATTCAAGATATTAAAGATTAATTTACTTGTTGAAAATAGTTAATATGATATAATAATGAAGTAATGTTTATTTCATTCACTTTTCTTTTTACTTTCTTTCTTTTTACCTTCTCTTACAAGCTCTCTCATTGGCTTCAATCTTTTAAATCCACCTTCTGTTGCATGGTTTTAGTTTCCTGATTTAAATGTTTTGATGAATCCTTTTGAGTCTAAATATTTAGAAATGTTAATTAGTTCATTGGTCTTATAGTTACTTGTTTTCACGTTTTCAATAATCTGATTTTACAGTTTAATATTCAATTAATCATCGTCAGTAGATTATATTTCAGGCTCTTCAAAATCTGATTTGTCCAATTAACTGTTATAATCTGATTGCTCTAAAAATTCACTATTATTACAAGTACTAGGAACTCCTTCGGTATTCTCGACATTCTAGTTTTACTCACTGACATTAAATAATTTTGGACGGTTTGGGTTGGTGAATTGTATTTGTGGCAGTTTAAAAACTTTACTCAATCGTTATTCCATTCTTCTAATACTGTATTTATCAGAAATTAGATGTAATTATCTAAAATAATAGAATGTAAGTTTACTGTGTGGTTCGTTTTTAAAATCGCTTTATTGATTATGTAAATATTATAAAATTTTGATTTGGTGAGCACAAACTATTCCAGATTACTAATAAACGTTGCACTTACAAGTAAAATCGCGATTTAATATTTATTCTGACTTGAATGATTAACAAACGTATCCAGTTGGAGTACACACATCGAATTTATTATTCCCTGGAATTACTTCTAAATATTCTGAGTTTTACAATTCAATATAGTACTATTTCATTACACTTTAAACCAGACCTTTACAGCCTGCTTCGCGACTATTTTTGTTATTTGCTCTAACATGTAAAATAACTTAATTTTCCAAAAATACATTGGCCCCTGATATGTATAAAAATAATTAAAACAAATTAGATCTTCTAGTCAATCTGCGTTTTATTTTTTAATAGTTTATACTTTCAATTAACGAAGTTGTTATATGCGTTGATTGGCCGGCGCTACTTCTATAGCACACACAAAGTAATTACAGCATGCCCTCAATTTTACTAATTAATTTATTTTTTGCAGTTTAGGTTAATTTAGTTAATTATATGCAATCTTTTAATAATTTAAATCGATATTGGACATCGGCTTCACAGCCAGCTCTACATAAATTGAAGAATAAAAATCTTAATGTTTTGTTAAGTTCTGGATCAATACGCATATTAATATCATAAACATGGTATGCGCAGTGTTGATGTATACAATGTTAGTTTATTAATGAAGCCACATCATTGTAGACCGGGGCCTAGTCAGAAAGAATCAAACGAACCTAATCAAACCTTATTCCGCAGGTTTTCCAAAATTCAAAGGATTTTTTGACTTTATAATCATCTTCACCAGACTTCGGATTATTATCTAACGGTTTAAAAATGTATGAGGCTAATACGAAACTGAAGTTCGATTCTAGAGTAGCTGCTAATACGTGACATTTGTAGTTATTTGTTCCCAATTTGCAGTTTGTAAAATCAATAAATAGATTTTAGTTAAATACAATTTATGAAAAATATAATATGGTAATAAATCAAATCTAAACCAAATTTTATTTCAAATCTGAAGCTAAATATGTGGAGATACGGCCGGATTTTTAGGTTTGGGCGCTACCGCCACCCAAACCTAAAAATCCGTTGGCCAATGATTTTCTGACCCCCTATTTAAATGAACCAAGTCTTACAAAATACCCTCATAAATAGCTTATATTTATGATTATTTTTGCTATTTTCAACAATATTATGATACAAATAGATAACCCAGAAGTGAGGTTCGTCATTTATAAGAGGGTTAGGGGCTTTTTTGGAGGGGTACTCCCTAAACTCCCTAAACTCTTGTGTTTAGATGTTTAAAACAACAAAAATAGTATGTATATAGCGTGTATTTGTATATACAACTCAATATAACAATATAATTAATTAATGTATTGTAATAATATATAACTGAGAGTTTACAGTAATATACGATGTTGTTTGACCAAATTAGATATAAAAATTCTATTGTTATGCTATTGATATTATTGATGTTATTAACATTAAATCAAATATAAGTCAAAAAGATTTGCAAGTGAATGATTTACAAGTTTCCTGGTGTATATAATAAATCATGAATATTGATGTTTACACTTCACATAACATCATCTAACAATGAGCGATAACGATGATTTGATACATACTTCAAATAATTCATATAATACTTCATACTAATTGAATAATTCATTTGATAAATTGTAATATAAAGTTTAAAATCATTCATTCAGTCCATAACTATCACTTAAAACAAGAATACCAGTCAATCCATTTTTGAAAGAACGAATAGTTAATGAAATCATTTAGGAAGCAAAACAAAGGGAATTTGACATTAAACAACTGTATTCTGAAATGTTCGAAATGCGCAAACAAGCAAATATTCAATTATCTGACGAAGAAAAAATAAAAAGGCTGAATGAGCGGGATCAGGCCATAATAGACGTAAGAGAACAAAGAAAATAGAAATTATAATAAATACAATTCCAGAAATAGTTGGAGTAATTGGAAAAAGAAAAGGTTGAATAGTTAATGTATGATCGAGCTAACAAAAGGTAATAAGAAATAAAATAAGAGTAAAAACGTGTCAAAGAACTATAAATATAATAAATACAACAACAATAAATTGCACTGGAACAGGCCGAACTGTAGAATAAACAGAAATACGAAAGCAAAATAGCGCACTTCAACCAGCTTCGGCGTGAAGCATTACTGCAATAAGAACTACTTCGCGAGCAAGAAGCTGTATCTGAAGAAGGGCGCAAGAAACAGATGTACGAAGAAAACCAAATCAGAATCAGATAACAAGCAGAAATGAAGAGGAAACGAGAAGAAGAGAGCGAACGCCAAAAACTGCTTCAACAAGAGCAGTACCGCCTCCAGAACGAAGAGAGGAAGAGGAAGCTGGAGAAACTCAGACTCGAAGAAGAACAGAAGCAGCAGGAAGAGCTCGAGCGCAAGAGACAGCACGAGGCCATGATCCAGATGGAACGAGACAAGATCGCATAGGAGCTCCAGGTATGGCTCGAGAAGCAAAAACAACTCAAAGTGATCTACAAGAACGTGGACGAAGAGAGACTCGCCGTTGCCCAGAAAACCGCCGAGATCACCGCCCAGCGCAAGAGGCAACAAGAGCTCGAGAAACAGCTCCAGGAAGAAGAACACCAGCGCCTCGTCCAGCAATAACTTGAAGAAGAAGAGAAAGCCAGACAAGAACTCCTCGCCGAGAAAGAAAGGGCAGAACGCGAGAAGAGAGAACACCAGGAAAGCGTCCTGCTCCAGAGCACCGAGAACGAAGGCTTCGTGAAGCTGCTGGAAGACGTGGCCCTCATCAAAGACGAGGTGAACAGAGAAGTCGCGGAGTTTGAGGCCGCCAAGCCGCACGCAGACGAGTTCGGCCGCTTCCACGTCGTGAACCTGGCCCTCATCATCCCGCCTCCGCCGATCGCCCAGCTGGAGTCCGTGCCCGAGTTCGAGTCGGTGCGCGAGAAGATGAAGACCTGGATCGGAAAGCTCCACGGCATGTTCGAGGCCTTCTCCCGCCAGCAGCTCCAGCTCTGCAACAGCAGAATGCAGTCCATCGACCTCGTGCTCAGGCTGCTGGTGAAGATGAAGCAGCTGGTGCTGCTGACGGCCTGCGTCGGGGACGTGCTGTACTTCGACCAGAAATTCGCCTACCTGGTCGACTGCCAGTACCTGATGGTGGAGCAGCAGACCGACCAGCAGATCCTCAAGCGCGTGCGACAGCAGTACAAAGAAGAGTGCGGACAGCGCCTCAAGGAGCTGAAGCAGCAGTTCAAGCAGAACAGCAAGAACGAGCAGGCGCTTCCGGCCATCCAGAAGGCGATCGCCGTGAACCAGGCCCTGCAGATGGAGATGCGCAACGTGAAAGACGTCTTGTAGCTGGAAATGATCGTAAACAAGTACAAGCCACAACTAAAGTGAATTATATTGAACATTAAATTTCTTATTATATTGTAAATCGATCAAGTCAGAATCTGTTGACTTGTTTTGTTTATTCTAAATTTTGCATTTTTTGAAGAGAACAAGGTGAATGTACTCACCTGAAAACAACCTGCATACATGATATCGATCATTAGAGGTGTATTTCAATATATACTACATAACCTCGTTCTCAAGGGGGTAGCCTTTTCACTTATAAGGGGGTTACCATTTTCAACGGGCGCTCGTGTTCGTATTTGTTTATTCTAAATTTTGCATTTTTTGAAGAGCACAAGGTGAATGTACTTATCTGAAAACAACAGACATCAATTAGTATATTATCAATTAGTATATTAGAAGTATATAATATAAATATGATACCATATATCATATTTAGTTAAGCCTCCAATGTCTGCAGGAATAGTTCGGTTTTCTACATTCACTGCAAAACAACCTGCAGGCAGAAAAATCACTTGCAATAGCAGGAAGAATCGAAGCATTATTTTTGGCTTCCTGCAGAAAAGATTGATTGATATCGATCATTAGAGGTGTTATTCAATATTATTAAAAAGATTAGTATATAGAATATCAATATCAATATTATATACAATTTTAATTAAAACCACTTTAAATTTGAATAAATGAATAAATATTATCTCAAGTATAAATAAATTTATATTTATTATACTGTAAAAAATAATAAATTCTTATTAAATAAGATAATATTACTGTTAGAAGTACAAGCAACAATTATAAATATATTTAGAAGAAAAAGGAATATATTTATATATATAATTAACATTCTCACACTCCAATATTTCTTCATATATCAGACTTTTGAAAAGCGAAACATAGGCTCTCGCACGCCAGTGTTTCCGCTTACAAAACAGGCTCAGCTCATCATTTATGCCCACTCAGTAAAGACCCAGTAGGGCCCTATTTAGAGTGACGTATAGAAAAGTAGTATTACTTGAAGTATTATATCTAAAATTTAATCTTAAGGAAACAATAATAGACATAAATTTAGATATTTAGATTAAGTTTTGAATATTTTTATAAAATGAGTTAATAATGAAGCGTTAAGCAATGTGTCGAAGTTGTTATATTGTTTCTAAATAACATGGGATGATCATCCTTCAAAATAGCTTCCAGAACTTTATATTATATATAATTGGTTCTGAATAAATCAGTAGATTTTTGATCTGTAGATTGTATTTTCACTCCCAAACGACAGGGCACCAACAATATCAAGTTATTCTAAATATGTTGTTGCTCGTTATTTCCTTTGGCTTGCACGGGAGGTTGATTCGTTGAGTTGGTATTGTTTGATGATGGTTGCCTTTGATGCATTGTTTCATTAACTGAATCATTCTTTTAGTACATTTTCATATTAGATATTTTCATGCAATATTATTTCATAAATATTATTTTAATTATTTCCAAGTCCTATAAAGCCATTTTGACACACCATTCCACCTCGCAAAATTAATGAAAAATGTTCAAAATTATAAAATTATACAAAACATATAAGCAACTGATTATATGTTAATAGCGTGGTTTAGTAAATTTAACGCGTATTTATCATTCTAAAATATATTATTTATTTACTATTTAGCACATCATTTCTATTTACAATATGATTATTAAAAGCTTAATTTAACGCGAATTTCTACGAATATGATTGTACCGTGTTAATTATATTATAACTAACTAATTCTGAATGCATTAATTTAAGTATGCAGAAAATTATTTATTGTGATTGTAAGTTATTTTTTGGAATTTAAAAATATTTCTTCATCTACTTCTCAATCTTCATCTATTCTTTTAAGAGTAACAATTGTTAAATGAAACTATAAAATATTGTTTAATGAAAAACGAAAATTATTGCTGGCTTTATCTTGGAGCTATAAAATATATAATAATTATTTTATCCATAAACCAATTACCTCCGAATATTTAAAAACCTGCTCAAAATTTCAAAACAGTTTCAAAATAATTATTTCTTGCTTCTTGCATAATTTAGCTTTAAATTATTTTTGCAGAGTATGTTGCGTACAAATTTGGGGAAAAATCATAAATAGCTTCATTATTTGTTTCATTAATTTTGCGAGGTAGAATGGTGTGTGGCTTTATAATGTCTGAAAATTAATATTATAATAATTTGAAGATAATATTGGATGATAAAATCTAATATGAATATATACAAAAAGAATGATTCAGTTAACTTGATTAGGTTCCTTGGTTCCTTTTTAGTTTATTTGATTTTACAAATTTTTAATTTTTGGGTATATTGTCGGGGATAGATTAGCTATTTTGAAGGGTTTTAGTCTCATTGATATCTTATTTAGCTCTCTATTTTTAGATAAACTATTTCTGATATTCTGTTTGGAGCTTCTTCTAGGCTTTTGTTAAGATTGGCTTGGTTTCATATTTTGTCAGTTATCGTTTTTAATTCATTTCGACCATCTTTTGGCTATGGTTTGACAGTATTTTCTGAGACTGGTTATTCATCCTCTTTCTTTTTCTAAGTTTCCTTTTGAGGAGACGTTGCGCTAGATTGGGGCTTTTTAGTGGTCTTTGATATTATATATAAATCTGAGTAGTCATATTCTGGAAAATTCTTGTGGTGCTTAAGTGTATCTCCATTAGTTATTTAGTTGTTCCTAAAATCAATGTAATTTAATTAAGTTAACTTCGATAAAGGAGATACGTCAATTATACCTGTGTTATGAGATACGTTAATTATGCAAGCATCATACGCATAATTTTTTCTAGTTTATTTGAGTGCTATAACGTATCATATACTCTTTGAACTTTGAGACTCTGTTCTCGTTTTATAATTTTCTGATCTACTCAAGACTCTTGAGTCTCAAGAGAACTGTGAACTTTCAGTATTTTGCTGTAGCTCTATGTTATCGAAACTTATTGATCTGAGAAGTTATATTCTGAAAAACTCTTGTGGTGCTTAAGTGTATCTGCGTTAGTAACTTTGTTTAATCTAAAGTATTAGGTTTTTACTTAATTGAACAACGGTTTATGTAAAGTTACGGTTATTGAGAATTCACTTTTATGTTATTAATTTTATTGGAACGAAATAATGTAATGCTGTTGACGATTTCTACTCCACAATTAATGAAAGAAATATAACTATTTACATTGATTTAACATTCATTAACGACTAATTAATTTTATTTACGATATAATCTGTTATATTTAAAACTTAATCTAGCATATTTAAACAATATAATGATGATTATGTCAAAATATTTGTGTTTAAATGGATATATTATTATAAAATGTGGTAGAGTGGCTCGGAGAATTACCAGAAATCAAAGATTTCCACGTAGTTGTCAGTGGGTTTGAATTAAACATCACTCTATACGTTACTACTTTAATTATATAGGTTGCCATTAATTAAACATAAGTACGAATGTGTATTTTATCATCAATATTTATTACGATTTGTATAATTAATTTTGTATAATATAGTATAATTAATTTCAAATTCAATTATTTTACATTAACTGCCATTTATGCAAATTAACTAATTATATGAATGTAATAAAATAATAAATATTATAAATGAGACAAGTCTATATTAGTGAGATTTTTCAATGATATATGTACATATACATAAGAAGATATATGAATTCTATAACTCGTCTTCCATCCATGGAGTGGACATTAAACTCCAATCCCGTAATTGTGATGCCCTAGATGTTTCAAAACGATATTAATTAGAAGTTCTAAATTATAATCGAAAAGGCACTAATTCCTGCTCCACACCCAAAGAGATGTGAAAGTGAACGATAGGGATTAATACACTTCCGTTGACCTATCCGAAAATAGATAACCCACTTGACCCAGTTGATCACATAAATGATATTTGATATTATAAAATCGATTGATGTTTATTATCATAATAAGTAAAGACGTAGTTTTTTAATATATCAGCTCACTCTTTTGGTACATCTTAAAAACATCCACTCAATAATCAATCACTTCAATCACAAGAAACATTAAAAAATGAAATTCATTTTAATGCGTTCTTTACTCCTGTACATAAAGGACTCTATATTTTTAGTGTTAAATTTTTGAGATGTCATCAAATTATTAGAATAATTGAAAGAGGATGGGCTTTTAAACTACGATGAAAAATCACTTAATGCAAATAATGGATGGCTAAGTTGCATATCTATTCGTCAACAAGTTGAATTTTGTACCTTTTCACCTTATCATATAACAATATATTTTGTATGTATATTTTATATTTTGTATATCACTCAGCATTATGTAACTGAATAAGTATTAGTGAAGCTATTACAATTTACTTGTAAATTACTGTGGTGTCCGAGCCAACTTTGATTTTAACAAATGTTTATGTAATAATTGCGCTTGAAAATTAAATCACTGTATTTATGCTAATTATAACATATTCAATTAATTCTGCGGTTCATTTCTTTTTCACTTCATCCTTCAAATGACGAAGCACACACGAAGCCGACGGATCACAATACAAGAGCGTCGCATAATGATGAGAATGTGAGAAACAGAATCACAAACTGTTGCAACCAAGAAATACATTGCTTGTTGCCTTCAATGTAGTCTCCAAACTGTTTATTCCATTTTTAAGCACTTTGAAGTTACAGGCAAGCTAGAAGCTTCTCATGCCGATAATAGTGTCAGAAAATTTGACTAAGCTGAGATTTTCGCGTTGTTAAATATCGCCAGAGCCATAGATTCGAAACTCGACGAATCATAGCTGAAAAATACTAAGCCCTTCGTGGAATTTCCATGTCTCTAACAACGGTATCTCGTCTCCTGGCCAAATTCAGTTTAAGCTTCTATGTTGCTAAGATAAAGCCAAAACTTACCGAAAAGCATAAATTGGAAAGTTTGAACTTTGCTCGAATGAACCTGAAACAACCAATTGAATATTGGAGAACTTTTTAGTATACCGATGAGTATCGCTCAAAATGCTATGCAAATCGAGCGAGTAGAGTGCTCAGAACACCTAAAGACGAGTGGAATCCGAAGTATTTTCTCGAAGTGTAAAATATGGACTGTTTTCGTGCATGATCTATAGTACGATTAGCTATAGATATAAGGGTCCATTATGGTTTATGCCGTGCGGTACGACCATGAATTCAATTGTCAATTCTTAAGTTCTCAGACAAGTTACACTTCCATCACTTAATAGCATAACTTGAAGTTGCAACAAGATAACGCCCCGACACATTTTAGTAAGTATATGAAAAACTTTTATACTGCTAACAACATTGAGCTCTATCGCTTTCCAGTAATGAGTCCAGACTTAAATCCACTTTTTCACTGCTGGAATCCACTGAAGTCAAACATTTCCCCTGAAGAATGTACCACATATGACTTATTAAATGAAGAAGTAAAGAGGGCGTTGGAGTAAATCTCGTTAGATATCATCAATCATTTGATTGACTCTATGCCCAAAAGGTTAGAAGAAGTAATAAAATAGAAAGGAGACGCTACTAAACATTGAGTTAATATATAGTTAAAATTAATACAAAAAATAGTTTTGAAATAGTTAGTATTTTTTGAAATCAAAGTTGGCTTGGCGACCACAGTATTATTCACATAATTAGTTCCAAGTGATTTTGAAGTTGTTATATCGAAGGTATTTCCATATTAATTATATCCCAATACCATTCCAGCTTATATTCCCATAGAACTTGTAATTTTAATAGTTTAAATAGTGGAACTTGATATTTATATTCTTGTATTATAAGAACTTCCAATAAATCCTCCAACGTAAACTGTTCCAAGAATTATGCTATTTTTAATACTTGAATTATAAATATATGAAGTTTTATAGCTTTATGAACTTTAAGTTGATTGATATCCTGTAAATCCTCCAACATAATACATTCCGCTAATATTTAAGTTACTCATACTTACATTACAAATTTGGAATGCTTATAAAGGGGACAAGTATTGCCCAACTATTCCACCTACATTATTTGATCCATTAACTGAATAGTTATTTGAAGTTGAATTATCAATATTACCACTCTAAATGCGACCACTAAATCCACCGCAACCTTCTGAACCATTTACACTATAGTTTTTAATCATAAGTTATTAAACACTTATAGTATTAGAATTTCCAACAAGTCCTCCTACATAATTCGAACCATTTACACTAAAATTTTATAAAATTACTCTTAATATTGTCAAATCAGAAGAGTTTCCAATCAATCCTCCAGCAGAACTTGAACTATTTACTTAATAGTTTTGTAAATTAACATTTTCAACATTTAAATCGGAAGTATCGCCTATTAAACCTCCTGAATAACCAGAGCTGTTAACGGTGAAGTTTATTAAATTTGTATTAGTAATAATACTCTTAACTTCATAATAATTATTAGTTTATTATTGACTTGTATAATAAATTCGTCCAACTAGTCCTCCTGCATAACTTGAACCACTTACAGAACAGTTTACTAAATTTAAATTATCAAATACACTTCTTATTTAATATTATGTTGCTTTGTATTCGCATTCGATTGTTCCAACAAATCCACCACTTTACCCCGAACTGTTAACTACACAGTTTTATATTTTAACGCTTTTAATCGATAAATTAGACGAATAAGAAGATCTGCCAACAATACCTCCTAAAGAGCCGGAACCATTAAGCTCAAAGTTTAGTATACTAATATTAAAAATGGTAAGATTTTTGAAATTATCAGCTATCAGGCCTCCAACAGAAGATCCATTTAATTCAAAATTTAATAGACTGACGTTTTAAATTGTTAAATTCGAAGAAGAGCCTGTTAGACCTCCCACAGAACTTGAACTTTTAAGTTAAAAGTTTTTTAAAGTTACATTTAAAATAATTAGGTTGGAAGAAACACCAACAAGACCTCCTACAGAACCAGAGTCATAACTACTAAAACTACTTATTACAGTACAGTTCACAACAGTTGAATTATTAAACAAACTACTAGATCCTGATTCAAACTAAGGTCTTAAATCACCAACGAATCCCCCTGAGTTCTAAGAACCATTGACTTATATATTTTGTAAAATTACGTTTTAAACAGTTATATAATGGGAAGAATCGCCAATTAGTCCTCCAGAATAGCCAGAACTACTAATAATGCTGCAGCTATTTAAGTTTGTATTGTTAACGATATTTTTCGGTTAGTATGGGAAATTATAATATTAATATAGTTATATTCGTCCTACTAGGCCTCCTGCATAACTTGAACCACTTACAGAACAGTTTACTAAATTTATATTTTCAAATAGACTTATAATTTAATATTATGTTGCTTTGTATTCGTATTCGATTGTTCCGACAAATCCACCACTTTACCCCGAACTGTTAACTACACAGTTTGATATATTTACATTCTGAAAAGATAATTAATTATTATTAGTTCCATAAAGTCTGCCGATTATTCCTCCAACATGACCTGAACCGTTAATTACCAAGTATTGTAGACTTATATTTGTAATAGATATATCAGTAGAATTTCCAATAAGCCCTCCAGATTAATATCCGTAATATCCATTATAACCAGAAGCATTCTAGCCTATAAAACAGTTTACTAAAATAGAATTATTAATAATTGACGTTCCTGAACTGGATCCGACAAATCCACCTCCGCTTGTACCAGTATTAATGTCACAGTTTTACATAATTACACTTTAAATAGTAAAAGTATATGTATTTCCAACAATTCCTCCACTATAAGCAGAATTATAACTATATTTAGAATCGCTTATTGAACAATTTGATAAGTTTACATTAATAATTGTTAAATTTAAATTATAACCGACAAAACCTCCAACATTATTGGAACCATTACATGTACAATTAGTTAAATTTGAATTATTAACAAAAGATTGACCATAACCATAACCCATTCCAACGAACCCACCACTTGTATTTGAACCAATTATCATACAGTTTTACATAATTGTATTTTTAATTGAAAAATTAGAACAATTTCCTATCAAACCCCCGACTCCACTTAATACGGAGCAGTTAAATTTAACATTTGCGTTTGTAATATCAATTATTCCTTAGTTTTAACCGATTAGTGAACCAAATAATGAACCTAGGTTAGAACCATAATTAGAAACAGATATAATTTACTAAATTGTTCGCACGTTAGTAAAAGTAGAATTTCCTAGTTATCCTGAAACTATACCAAAGCATGATATATTTGCTTTTATAAAAATAGTTACTGACAAATTTTATAATATTGCAGTTCCATTATAGTTGCTTATAAGACCAAAATTATTAATTTTAGTTGATATTTTGCTACTAATATTATGTTATAAACAAATATTTGTTATAATAATCGAATTTTACGAATCAGATGATCTTCCAACTAATACACCAGAATATTAAATATTTGAGTTATAATATTAATAAATATCAGAAATTACAGTATTAATAACAACATTTACATTTATACTAAGAGCTGAAATGATCCCACCGAATTATGAATGATACTAATTGTTGTAACTACCGATAATTAGTGCAATATTTACTAAATTTAATGTACTTTACTAAATTTAACAGAATAGATACGATGAATCATTATATGTATTATAAATAGTTGGTTTGAAATTAATATTAGAAATTCTTATAACTGCAGAATTTGTATTAATACTAATCATTGCAATTTGTTAACTGATTTAGTAACACCCCAGAATTTGATATCCTGAAACATTTAAATCTCCAGAAACAGTTGAAATGAGCGACAAATTGGAAGAACTTATGCTAAAATTTAAATTTACAAATAAATTTGATATCTAAGCACTAACTGACGATGCTTACAATATATTCAATTCGAATCCAGAGTTTATGGAAATAGAAGTATTTGTCTTTGCAATAATATTAACTTAATTAACAATTACAACATAACTGCTTGAAACAATTGAGCCGTTATTTACTTTTTACATTCCTATTTATATTTTAATATTTATAAATTAATTCTATTCTTTAAATAGAGGATACACAATAGAGCCATACGAATTATCTGCTATGTCTATGAATGAATTTGTTATAATGGTTGTTTTGTCAAATATATATCCATTATTATAACTATTAGAAACTACATTATTTGTGATACTTTAAATATCGAATTTAGCAATGAAAACTTATTAACTACAACCAATATTATTATTACACTGATTTAGTATATAACATTGACCGTTTACAAGTTATGGATCAACAACATTTTTACATGCTTAAATAGAATTGGCTGGACAATTACAAGTATCTGAAATATTTTATCCATCAATTCCACAAGTGCAAATATCATTACTTATAAAAGCCCCTGAAGTTAAGCATTTGCAAACCCCATTGTTTAAATATTAATCTTCAGAGCATGTACAAACTCCATTTTACATTGTCTAACCCACAATAAAATTACATTTACATGCTCCATTAACAAGAATAGAATTTGTTGGACAACTACAAATATTTGATATATTTAATCCATCCACTCCACAAGTACAAGTACCATTACTTATAATTGCTCCGAATGTAGAGCATTAACAGGATCCATTATTTATAATTTGAGTTTAATAGCAAGTACAAACTCCGTTCAATATAATTTAACCAGATATTGTATTACAAGTGCATACACCACTAACTAGACTAGAATTTGTTGGGCAACCGCAAGTATTTGAAATGTTTAGTCCATCAACTCCACAAGTACACGAACCGTTAATTATAATTGCTCCAGAAGTCGAACACTTACAGACACCAGATTATATAGTTTGTCCTATTATTTCACAAGTGCAAATACCTTAAAATAGAACGGAATTGCTTGGACAACGACAAATATTAGAAATATTTTATCCATATACTCCACAAGTACATACGCCATTGTTTATAAAAGCTCCAGAAGTCAAACATTTGCAAGCCCCATTATTTATATATTAATCTTAAGGACAAATACATTATCCATTTTGTATAATTTAATCAGTTATAATATTGCAAATGCAAACTCCATCAATTAGAACAGAATTAACAGGACAAGTGCAGATAGTTCCAATTAATATTGAATTTATTGGACACGCGCATTATTCGTCGTAAATGATGGCGTTCGATATGGAACATTAGCATATACCATTTTTAAGCGTTTAACCTTAAATTGAACATCTTTCTTGAACACAAGATCCATCAATAAACTTATAACCATATTGGTTCAAGCAAGCGTTTTAAGTTTTTAGCTCTTAAATATAAACGAGAATATTAATGCAAATATTTCCATTTACAACTTCTCCTTCTTTGCACACGCATTATTCACCGTCAAAAATAAAAGTGCTTTTACATACTAATTAGTCATTTATTAGCTCTCCATATTCAAGTTGAGACTAACATATGCCATATGTATAATAATTTGCATTTAAACACAAATTACACCGTTCTTCAATAGTACCTTATATCACCACAGAGTTTTGACCTTATCCTATGTTATCAGCTTAATTTACACAAACATATACTAACTCAGCAGTAATTTAAATTTCGCCTTGGGCTTGTGCTATAATGCGACCTGATACATCTCCAGTAATAACATTTCCCGAAATATTACAATTTGTAATCGAAATTTGTGTTTTGCTACATTTAACCACTAAACCCCCAACAAAGCTTCCAGAAAGTCTAAACTGAATTAAACTTTAATTTATTGTAATGTAACTTAGACTTTGTAATACAAAACCTGAAATATTCTGACCAGTCCCAGAAAAGCTAAATGTGGAGGCTGATGCGTTGACGTCACATTGTAGACATACCAAAGCGCCTTAAGCCAATCTGGAAGGGACATTAACAGATAAATTTGAACTTACGATTTGAACTTTGTTAGTGAGACCAAACAAGGCAAATGAGGGAAGATTGTCCATAGTCACAGTTAGGTCAATGACATAGTCTTAAGTTCTTTCAGTGTATATGGATTAATACATGGGAACTTATGGCGAAAGGTTAATACTGGATCTTTGAAATTTAGATGCCAGCGAAACAGCTTTGAAACAATAATTTGTCATATTGCTTCTTTGTATCTAATTATTACATATAATTTTATTAATATACTTATTTTCTACTTGCTTATACTGTACAGCTATAAATACTGTACCGAACGTTATATTAATTAATCTAGTCATCATTTTTGTAAATGGTGCGGAATATTTAATTCTTCATATTTTATAATATAAAAAATAAAAGTAAGTTTCGTGTTAAAGGAGTACCTCACATAAAAATAGGTTCTAAATAATTTAAATAATCAAAAGATACATTCATAATTACATTCATAATTATTGCTGTTTATACTGCTACGTAAGCTTTTACTATAAATGCAAAATATACAGACAGATATGTTTCATTATTTCAAAAAATCTATTATCATCACGAATTTTAGACCAAACTTTCTTCATTATAAATAAATGTATATTTGACACTATATATTACCAAATTTACAAAGAAATTACAAGTAAATCAATAAACTCGTAAATTTATACTAAACCACAACCCAACTTCTCCCTAAAAGATCATAGATTGTCAACAATAACAGGAACTTGATAAACCTTTCGTCAGATGAACATCCAATAATAACCAAGGTAAAATCCCAGATACAATCCCACATATTCCTCTAGCTCAACTAATAGTAGCGCCCATAAACATCGTTGAAAAACAAGTCATAAGTCAAATGCAAGACACCTAGACCCAAATAAAAACTAGAATAAAGTAAAAGATTTGACAAGACCTTTGCTATGGTAAAGGACCTCATAAAAGAATTCAAGAACCATAAAGCACTCGAACTTTATTAAAAGACGAGAACAAAGGGCGGGTACAAATCGATCTGTAAATGTATTACCTAATTCTTAACAACTCTGAGAAACTAAAAATTGAACGTTATAATTTCTTGAGATGCCGTCAAAATACGATATCGGAAGGACTTTTCATAGATGATGGGTAAGTAAGTTAATTACATACCCTCAAAAAGAAATCAAGATATAGATTTTTTATGCAATATTATTTTAATAATTTCCAAGTCCTCTAAAGCCATTTTGACACACCATTCCACCTCGCAAAATTAATGAAAAATGTTCAAAATTATAAAATTATACAAAACATATAAGCAACTGATTATATGTTAATAGCGTGGTTTAGTAAATTTAACGCGTATTTATCATTCTAAAATATATTATTTATTTACTATTTAGCACATCATTTCTATTTACAATATGATTATTAAAAGCTTAATTTAACGCGAATTTCTACGAATATGATTGTACCGTGTTAATTATATTATAACTAACTAATTCTGAATGCATTAATTTAAGTATGCAGAAAATTATTTATTGTGATTGTAAGTTATTTTTTGGAATTTAAAAATATTTCTTCATCTACTTCTCAATCTTCATCTATTCTTTTAAGAGTAACAATTGTTAAATGAAACTATAAAATATTGTTTAATGAAAAACGAAAATTATTGCTGGCTTTATCTTGGAGCTATAAAATATATAATAATTATTTTATCCATAAACCAATTACCTCCGAATATTTAAAAACCTGCTCAAAATTTCAAAACAGTTTCAAAATAATTATTTCTTGCTTCTTGCATAATTTAGCTTTAAATTATTTTTGCAGAGTATGTTGCGTACAAATTTTGGGAAAAATCATAAATAGCTTCATTATTTGTTTCATTAATTTTGCGAGGTAGAATGGTGTGTGGCTTTATAATGTCTGAAAATTAATATTATAATAATTTGAAGATAATATTGGATGATAAAATCTAATATGAATATATACAAAAAGAATGATATGATTCAGTTAATTTCCGGTTTCGAATCTGATCTAGAATACAAAACTACTTTTGTCAATCACATTTTGGAGAACCTTACTCAGCTAGTTTCAGTTGACAATTAGACAATAGCGTCAAACGTAATTACGGACTGTAATAATGCGAAATAAGTATTTAGGGTGTGAATAATTATGAATAATTAGGACAATTTGGCTTACAATTTCCTTACTCCGGTGAATTTGAGGATAGTAGTGAAAGAAACGCGCACTAAAAAACCAAGCGATCGGCATCCGAAACTGAAATATCGCGCTTCGTTAAAGCCTACATATACAACGCGACTCAGCTCGCGTATATCATATTCCCGAATGCAAATACCTCCACACTCACCCAGAGTAATAATTATACTGTTCTTTCCAATTCTGGTTCATTTTAGGCCGTAAAATCAGAAAATTTTGTTCTGGGGAACGTTTTCGCTGGAGTTGAAACAGTTGAAAATTTCACTTTCTTTTCCCCAGTCAGTTTTGTAATTAACAGAACGGGGGCTAAAATTATTTTGTCCGTTTCAGACCCAACATAACAAAGCAGTGTAATAAGGGTTAGATCCAGTTTGAATGTAAATTAAAACGGTGAGATATCTTTTGAGGTTAAAGCTGGGGAGACCAAAACGGTAGAGCTCAGGGTCCAATGCGTTAACGCCCAGTTGATAAATTAATGCGAGTATTACACCGGATTCGCATTCGCATATTTGAACGGGAGCAGCATTTGGTACCAAAAATGCCCGGAAAACGCAAAGTGCGAGAATATGCAGCTAAAATGCGCTCAAGGGTACAGACAAATAACGGATAAACCAGAATGCGAGAAAATAGAAGAAACAGTAATATAGAATAAGTGCGGAAGCGCGTGCGTCAGCGCGGCTGTAATTGCCCCAATTATTATCGGAATTATAGCTATAATAATGATTGCTAAAATAATGAAGAAACACAAACCAAAGTAGAAAAAACTTAGCAAAGTTGTTCTATTTTGAAATGGAATGAGATAATAAAACTATATTCTTTAATATTAAATGTTACTGAATAAAAGCAATACGATTATATCAATGTAATAAATGGTAATCGTTGAATCGATTTAACGCTAACTATTAATCATTATAGGTCGCATTATTCCATATTGGTGAAGTTAAATGTAATAATTTAATCAAACTATCTTTATGAACATAACAATTGACTGTATTATCGATTAATTCTATCTTAAAACTGATCACGCAGACTGTTTATTCGAAAGTATTTTATCTTAAGAACTTAAAAATCTTTTTGTTAGTTATGTATTACAGTAATTCTGTCTGAAAGCAACAATTACTATTTACTCGGAAGCATTTGATCATCTATTTAATAGTTTTGAAAATTGAAGTGATGTTATATGACTTCGAAATTACATATAAGGTTTTGATATAAATCCAAATAGGTCAGTTAAACCAAAGTATTCAAAGAATCTATGTTAATTATTTGATTGACTTAAAGAAAAAGAATACTGAGTTAAGTTAAATTCTTTAATGAACTGATATCGACTATTTAATTGGCTCTTAAATCTAATTTAGTTAAGTTTACTAAATATTTAAGTGATTGAATGTCTTTCAGTCCATTTGCACTTATCTTCAATTCCTTTAAATTAGTTAGACTCTTTAAAGGAGATATATCACATATTTTATTGTAATTTAAATCTAGAATTTATAGCTAACTCATTTGATCTATACCACGAATATTCTATATATTCGATAATACAATAGATAAATGAATTATGTTAAATGGTGTTCTAATAAAATCAATATTGTTACTATTTCTGATTAAAAGCAGATTAATATCGAAATTTTCGACAAATTTTAATGATTTAACGAGTTAGTTATTTTCACAATTTAAGAACTTTTATTCAACTACATTTGAATATAAATTAATCATATATGCATCATAATTTTCATCAGGTGATAAATTATTAACTGGATTATCTTAAATACAGCAACATTATTTGAACATTGGTGTGAAAAATATTGTGTATCACTTGTATTATCATATTTAAAATATAACCACTCCAATACGATATAGAACCGATTTAGCCTTTGTGGGCAGCCCTTTGCCATCCCAGACCAGGTATGTCATGCTGGCCAGGTACACAGCCCCTATAATGAACTGTGCAATCTTCTTTGCGATCAAATCCAGATTTCCAGTGGCCACCAAGTCCGCGCACTGCCTGCGAAACCTAAATAAAATATTGTAGCCGTCAATAGTCACGTTCTGGTTCCTAATGTAGTGCTTCGAGATATTCACACCCTTATTTTAACTCAAGCCGTGAAACCTCATTTATGGAGTGTTATAAGAAAGTAAACAAAAGCTGCTTGTGGCATCGATGTGATCTAAATACTCTGTTAGATCCTCTAATCAGATCATATGCAGCAGTGAGGTTAAGCTTTTGAATTAAGCTAAACACTATCACTTGAATATGTCGAAGCTCTCTGTTTCGTCTATCTGAAACAGCGCCGGATCTACTTGGAACTTCTCGCTCTGGCGTGTAGCTGGAGGGAGAAATAGATTCACCTTCTTCCGTCTGTCTTTGGATCATCTCGTGTAATAGTAACATACCTATAATAGTAACAGTATTGACGTAATTTACGGTGATGCATTATTTGTATCTCGTACAATTTATAAAATGCATAATAAAAAGATTGAGTATAATTTACTTTAGATTTTATTGTAGCCATATCCAAGTGTTGAAAATTATATTATAACAACCAATTCCTAGACGGCACTGTTATTAAATTATCAAATTCGACATTTTGCAGTTTATAATACACAACAAAAACCTGTATGTACTAATATATGTCACTTTTATATCATATATAAGTATTCACTCCTTCTAATCTTATAAGTGTTTTGGGTATTCAAATTATTCCAAAAATTATTAATCTATTTCTACCAAATTTGAAGTGTATTGAATAGATTTTATCTCACTTCAATGTTTTGGCTGATATTTATTCAAAGTTCAGCAGCAGACAACCTTCAGAAAGTGATCCTAAAAAACACTGATGGAGACGGATGCTCTTCTGGCTCCGTTTTAGGAGGAACATGCGTGTGCGACACGGCCAATGGATGGGCAGGTACTGGCGGTTCAAGCTCTTGTACAAATTGTTGGAGCCAGTCGCTAGTAGTTAGCGCCGATCAGTGTGTGAGCTGTAATACCAAGTACGGTATGACAACTGGGATGGTGTTTTCGAGCGCCTCCTACGTACCATATAAGTGTTGGGCTGATAGAGCAAATGGATATGTGGGACATGTTGTAAGTGCAACTGAATTTGACGCCAGTTATCCTCTCACCTAATGTTGGAATAAATAACTTGTGCAGGACGACATGTTCTATGTTTGCATTACATGCAACCCAAAATACAGTGTTACTGCGGGAATGATATTTAACAACTCAGCAACGTATCATTGCTCTATTGATACAGCTAATGGCTATATAGGATAAATATCCAACGACTACATGTTTGTAGATAATATTAGACCTGTATTATGTTGGACTTCTTAATAAGTTGTAAGTTCAGATGGATTGAAATGCATTTCTTGTAATGAAAAGTATTCTGAAACAGCTGGATTGATTTATGAAAGTTCTGCTTCATATAAGTGCTCCATTGATAGAAAAAATGGCTATGTAGGATTTATTTTAAATGCATCATCGTTTGATGGTAGTTATCCTTTAAAAAACTGTTGGATAAATTAGTTAGTACAAGACGATATGTTTTTTGTTTGTATTATCTGTAATAAAAAGTACAATGTGGTAGCTGGATTGATCTTTAATGAATCAGCAACCTATCATTGTTCGATTGATGGAGCTAACGGTTACATTGGATAAATTGCTGATGATTATACCTTTTCGACAGGTGGCACGCCCGTATGTTGTTGGGCATCTAAGCTCGTTTTGAGTTCTGATGGCAATTCGTGTGTTTCATGCAATATAAAATATAAAGTTTCTGATGGTTTGCTATTTGATAGTTCAGCTGAATTTCACTGTATTCCTGATAACGTAAATGGATTTGTAGCTGTTATTTTCAACTAATACTCTTTTTCTAAGATATTAGTTAATTGCTGGAGTACAAATTAAGTCGTAGTTAATAATGAGTGCACATCATGTTACACAATATCTCCAGGTTACGTTTATGATTCACAAACTTACATAAAAACCAAAGTGGGTTAATGTATTTGCGGTAGTATATACATTACAATTTCTGGATCTCCATTTACATGTTCGTGTGATCACTCACAAAATTTCGTAGGTATAGCGGGATAATGCACTGAATGTAACACAACAAACGCTAAAGTTGTTATAGTAAATGAATAATATGTTTGTGGTTGTTAATCAGGATTTTCAATGAGCAATAACATATGTATTAAAATATCAGAATCTACTACCAGTAAGTCAGTTGTAGCTATTGCAGTAGCCGTCCCAGTAGCTTTTGTTATTGCTGTATCAATTTTCTTTATTATATGTTGTTGTTTCAGACGTAAAAAACAGGAAAAGGAATAAATTATTGAACCGATGATCGTCGCATATGTTCCGGCAGTTTAAATTCTTTAAGACTCAAGTTCAGTTCTAATGAACTAGGAAAGAGGAATCAATCAAGTATTTGGAAATGTTAAAAAGACTGATTCAATACAGTGATAAAAAGTAAATTGTATATTTTATCTTTGTAATGCAAAAATTATTAAAAAGTTAGTTGCGTTTTTGCGTTTTTTAACGCTAAAAGAAGCACCTTATTAGAAACTTTTTAAACATAATTATTTAATTATAATAGCACTCATTCAACAAGATCCAATTCAGTTCCTTGAATTTCGCGTTCATATTTTCTAACGCACGCATAGTATGCGTCTATGCTTTCTACTTGAAGCAACTAGAATTCAAACTCCTGATTCAGTCCGATGACTTTTTCGATTCCACTCAGTTTTTTGTTTCTTTTTTCGATTTGTTCGTGGAGGAGAGCTTCTAGTACGTATCCGTATTGTTCTATTTGTGCTAGTTTTTCGTTTTGTAGTTTTTCGAATATTTGTCTGTCTTTTTCTGGGTTTACCATTTGAATTTGTATTTTCCGGAGTTGTGTTGTTTCTTCTATGAGTGTTTTAATGTCTCCGACGCATTTGCAGTATTAGAACGCTGGTAGTAGTTGCGTTTCGAGTTGTACGATGATGTCCAGTTACTAAATGGCCGGTGAGTTTTGAGCTTGTTGTTCGTTTCTGATCAGGTTTAGATTTTGGACCCATTCCTTCTGCAGTCCGAATATTTTTTCGTTTTCCGCTTCAAATTCTTCTTAGGTGTTTATTTCTGGAATGCTCCAGTTGATGTTGAATTTGTGCATGTATACGTATGCCTCAAGTCTTTGTAGTTCATCGAATATTTTAACGTTTTCCAGCGTTTTGTAAATGCTTTTAGGTTTGTTGAAGAACAGAACGTATTCATCTCGCGGTTGTTTTTGCATAACGTCGATTCTAATCGTTTATTTTACATTGGGTTCCTTTGGAGTGGATTTGCTGTAGAGGAAAGTGACCGGTTTAATCTTTTTGAGTTTATTTTCCTCCTCCAATTATTATTGTTGTTTTTGTAAAATAGTTCTGTTTTCAATTTGGGCGAGTTTTATCTTGTCCAGTTCCTTCATGAGCGTTTTCCTCTCCTGGATGAACATTATTTGGCTGTTGGTTCTGTTCTGGGACTGTCTGATGCGCATTTCGTTTTCCTCCTGCTGTTTTAGTAACAGTAAGTGCTCCTTGTGCTTGTTCAGCTCCGTTTGGCTGTTGAGCTCTTTCAAGTCTTAAAGGCGCTTGGTTAGGAGTTACGTAGTTTCGTCCTTCTTCTTTTGGAGAATAAACTCTGTTTGCTGACTGCGCTCGAGCTCGAGCTTCCTCTTTTGCTCCTCGGCGTCCTTTTTCTTCTGCAAGAGCTTTTAGGCATCGATTGCCTCGCGCTGCTCCTCGAGAATGCGCTTTTGCAACTCCTCTTCCTACTTTTGCTTCAGAGTCCGCTCGAAATCGGGGTTAAAATTCTGCTCGTTCGCTGGATTAGAGATTTACTGCTGCTGGTCTTAATCCACGTTAAACTTTGCAGCCTTTTCCAATTTTAAACGTTTGAGCTCCTGCTCCTTCTGCTCGAAACGGGCCCTGATTTACTCGGCCCTTTCTTTCTGGTTTTACTGCTCTTGAAGCTGCTTTTGCACGATTTCCTACTGCTTCTTAAGCTACGCCTCCTTAACACGCTTCGTAATTTCAATTTACTCATTAATTCTGAATTACTTTTACTCTTGTATCAATTACACTTTAACAGAAGAGTTGGCAAGGCGTTATTTGCGCTCACGGCTTTCCAAAACTTGCGGAAGTGCTGATTTTTATGTTTACATTTGGTCTGCATTTGATAGATACATCGCGGATTGAAGCGGAAATAACTAAATATAGTATTAAATGTAAAATTTACAAAATAATAAAGTTACAAAATTTAATCTACGTTTCATTATTTTTTCAACAGTTCAACAAGCTCTTCAGTCAGTTCTGTTTCAATATTAATAACGCTTTCATCAAATCTATCTTCATTATAGAATGCACTGTTGTAATAGTACACACCATGATCATCATCAATGACATACTAAAATGTTTCAACATGTGGCAACACTTTAGTTGCATATTAAGAATATATCAAATCATCACAAATTGGATTACCGTGTTAACCTACATTCGTCAACCAAATATAACTTAATTTAGCAAGCTTCTGCAAAAATAGTAATTGTCTTAAATCAATAATATTGTTAACATCCAAGTTAATGAACTCTAAAATGTAATTGTACTATATATAAAATAAACATGAAATATTATTATTGTTTGCCTCTAACCTTTTTAATGTTGGGATATGTTAAAGACCGTCTAACGATTTAATATTATTATATGATATATCTAAACCAATAATCTACGTATTGCTGAATTCCATATGTTTTAAAGTAACTAATTTGTTGTTTGAAATCTTAACATACGTTAATTAATTCAAATTTTAAAGTCCATCCAGATTTTCAATTAAATTATGTTCAGCGTATAAATTTTACAAGTATTTTAAGTTTCTAAGGTCTATTAAAGATTATAGTTCATTACCATAAAGTGCTAACATTGTGACGTTAGGTAAACGTTCAGAAATATGTTCAAGTGATGTTAATTTACAATTTTAAATTGATAAATATTGTAAATTAGGTAAATAGTCTAATCCATCCAATGATTTAATACCTGGATTTTCTATTATTTATAGAGATCTGAGTGTTGAGTAATTTGGTAACCCTTTCAGTGAGTACAAATGATTGTAATTTAGATTTATTTCTTTTAGATAGGTTATGTTTTGAAGTCCTTTTAAATCAGTGATTTTGTTATTAATTAAACTAATTTCTTCGATATCTTTCAGGCCAATTAATTCATCTACATTTTCCAGTTAATTTTAGTTTGCTTTGAGAATTGAAAGTTACATCATTTTTTATACTCCGTTCAGTGATTTTAGCCCAATATTATCAATATTTAACTATTTTATCAGAACGAGAGAAAGTATATGTCCAATATCGCAAATTTACTCATTCTGTGATATATCCAGGTATTCCAAGTTAATTAGATTTGATATAGTGCTTATATCACTTATATAATTTGAATTTAAATCTAAATGCTTTAAATTTACTAATTAGAATATTTATTTTGCATTAACCAATTAACACCTATTCGCGTTCAGTTCTTATAATTTTTGAAGTAGTTCCAACGAATTGAGTGAATTTAGATCACTTAAATCATTTTCAGATACGTCTAGTTTTATTAAATTTTTGTATTTGGCCAAGAAACTTAGTTGTTTAAAAGAGTTGTAAGATACTTAATGTTTCTAAATCGGCTCTAGCGTTAAACGCTTCGAGTGAGCAACGACTAATTCGCAACTCCTTCAGATTTTTAAATTCAGTATTCGGTACAAAGGAGGGAATAATGTTAAAACTTAGTGAAAGAGTTTTAACGCTTTTACATAATTCCACCATACTGAAATCCTCCAAGTATGAATTTTCTAAATTAATTTCTTCTTCTGTCATGTAATTTGGATACTGTTATTTTAGCGTCAACAACGATTTCAAAACTTCTATCATATGTTTGCGAAGTGAACTACTAATTCATATATAACAAATTATTATAACTAACTTAATTTATTTATATCAAAATTATAATTAACTATGTTTATGTATCAATAAATTATAAACTGTTCTATGTGGGAAATTGGTCTAGTGGTATGATTCCTCTTTAGGGTAGAGGAGGTCCCGGGTTCAATTCCCGGATTTCCCCAATTTTTTATTCTGCTTATTTATATATTATTATATTATTCACTGTTATTATTTTCTATAATAAATAGATATATTACCACTTCTATTATGTCTATTCCAAAATCGAAATAGATAGTGTCTTAAAAAATTAATATAGATCCGAGTCATAATAACAAAATAAATAAACTAATTTAAAATTCAATTACGAAGCCAAAATCTCATGGCTTGTATAAATAATAAAGTTTATACACAGTTTTACCAAAACTAGTTACATAGCATGAGAAAGTTGTGAATAAAATTTAGTAAAGTTTTAACCGTCCAAAAACTCCTATTGTTCCCAAGTAACACTACACTATGCACAGTGCGTATGTTTTGTAGGTAGATATTCCAAAAGACTTACTTCCAGAAAGTTATGGTGTTGGCCAACGCCAGTTAATGTGAACTTTTTTGAAGGCGGTTATAATAATAATATTATATTTATTAACTCGTAGTTATAATCACTTTGTATTCAAACTTCATTTAGCTTCATACCTCTTTCTCCTCTTTTCCATCTGGATTTACTACTACTCCAGTTGGATCTGTCTCTGTTGTTCAAGCTGCTTCTCCCTCTTCTTCCGGATCTCTTCTTCGTTCTATTTCTACTGTTAAATTAGAAGTTGTTGCTGTCTGGCTTTTTCCTCCTCTTCTTTCTGCTTCTATTGTTAAAGCGCGATTTCGTCGTTTTAGCTTTGCTGCGATTTCACCAGTTGGCGGCGCTTCTGCTTCAGCTTCTGTTCTCTGACCTGGTTGAGCTTCTGCTGGTTTTCGAGTTCCTTCTGCAGCTGGAGCTTCAGCTGCTTCTCTGTGTCGGTCTTCATTTTCTGCTGCTTGAACTCGCTGCTGTCGTTTTCTCTTTCCTGGTTCTGTCTCTCTTCCGCCTGTTGTTGCAGTTCCTGTCTGAGTAGCTGCTTCGCTTCGCGCTGGATCTGCTTGAACTCTTGAGATGTTTGCTTGCTTGAGATGTTGTTTGGACTTTGCAGTTCCGAAAGCACTGTTCTCTTATCAGCTTGGTCGTTCGAGAAGCGGTTCGAGTTGTCTTCGCTCTCCTTCGAGTCCATGGAAACGGAGGTGTTAATATTAATATTTTTGGTAGGGAAGAAACCGCCTGGAGAATAAGACTAACTGACGTTCAACAAACTGGATCTGGAGCTCTTGTACTTCATGTTTAGACTAGGCAGTACAGATAAGAATTTACTGTCTGCTGTTTGTTTGGTGTACTTGGATGATAAAGCGCCGATAGTTACATCAGCATCAATTGGTGTATTCATTATGAAGTGTGGTCATCAAAAAATACCGAATATCGTGATATTCCGTGTATATATTGTATACTCATGTTGTATAATAAATTCTAAGATTTACAGCAACAGTAGTGTGAACATTATATTTTAATTTGGAAATCAATTCAAAAATATAGTGTCATGTCTATTTATTTATAAGTGTTAATGTGATTTGAATTGTGGTGTTATTCATACATTACAAATTATTGTATACAATATACTAAAAAATATATCGGCTCACTCTTATACTTATCGGCTCACACATATACTTATGAAAATTCCGATATACAACATCATAAAGGTAAACTTACACTAACTTGAAGATGTTACAATATACTAAACGAAATACCGATTGCATTGAGCGTATAATACTGTTTCATATCTGATTCCAAATTGAAAATGTGTCAATAACATCGATTCAGTTCATCCTTTTCTCCGATCACACAATAAAGAAATACATTCACTCCTCTAACCAAATTGCTCGTTACTATTCTTGACAAAAATTAATCATTATTTCACTCTGTTCTTTAAACCATCAACACATAGTTAAATACTCTACACTCCTCGAATATGATGAACATATTGAAGCCAAACTTTCATTTTCATCAACTATGTCCTTACTACAAGTTCTTTCATTTTTAGTTTAATTAACCCTAACTCGCTTTGTTCACATTGGAACAAAAAATACGATTTTATTACATGGTTATTGGGCTCATGATATGGCCGGTTAATAATTGAAAATTAAATAATTGAACAAATATTCTTTCATTTCTTCTCGTTCAGTTGTTACTCGAACTTTTGAACGATCAGTTCGAGGCAGATAATATCGTTCGCCTGAACCGAGTCGTTCTGATACGCCTGGTTCACCGCGATCATCTTTTGAATGTCTTTTGTGTCGTTTTTCTTCTTCTTTTCCTCTTTAAAGAGTTACTGGAGCATTTTAATGCTCTGCTAGCACTCCTTCTTAATTTACTATTACACCCTAGCAAGGATTTGCTTATCGGATATGGCGGACACAATTAAATATGTGCAGTCCAAAAGGGAGCTGAAATTGGCCGTGAAGTAGTTTAAATCGCCAACACACGAGGCCAGCCAGACAATGGCCTTCAGCTTCTTCACCAATGACACCGTGAGCTCCAACGGGGTCATATTCACATTCATCAAATTCTTCTGATAATACTGCGTATCCCTGATTTTCTAGTCAATCTTGTTCACCCACTACTTCAACTCGAAAATAAGAGTTTCAAAATCAGAAATTGAACTAATTTGCTTTTAAGGTAAAGTGGTGACTATATCGGCAAAGTGAACGGCAGAGCAGCGCTTGTACCTGTCTACCTTCTCTATGTTTTGCTGGTAGTCAATGTTGGCCTTGTTTATTTAATCCTTTATTTCGACTATCTCGCTGAACATCTGAACGAAGCCCTTATTTTCAGTAGTTTGCAGAATTATTCTCTCCTAAAACTCAATCTTTTCCCTTTCTTCCTACTCTCTTTGTTACTGCATTTTCTGGAGCATTTTTTCGTGTTCTTCCTGTCTGATTTTTTCCTACTCCATTTCTAGTTCGATTTCTCTCTTTTCTTTCTCCAATCTTTCTAATTCTCTTGCTATTTACACTTATTGAATCTTTTCATTATATTCCAGTCTTTGGGCATCTACTTATTTATAAGCGATTGCTATTTGCAATAAGCGTTCTTGCTGAGCTTCATATTCTCTCATGTGTTTTAATCTCTCTTGTTCTAAATGTTCTTGTGTTTTTAAGTGCTCTTCTTCAATCGCCTTTTCCTTTGCGATTCTTTCTGCTTCCTCTTGTTCAACTTTAGCTTATCTTTCTATTCTTTATTTCTCATATTCAGCTAATTTTGCTTATTTCTCGGCTTCGGCTTCAAGTTCTCTAACTTTGAACATCTTAAGTCTCTGTTCTAGTTCAGCTTATTATTACTATTGCTCGCGTATTTGTTTTTATTTTTCCTCTTCGATAAGTCTTTATTTCCGCTCTAGTTCTTCAGCTTTCTTTTGTTCGGCTAATTCTTTCATTTCTTTTAGTTTTTAAAGTCTTTTCAATTCGTACTCTTTGTCAGCTTGTTCTTTAAGCTCCTTTTCTTTTTGTTACTGCATCATTTTTTCAATCTGTGCTTGTTTCTGTTGTTTAACAAGTTCTTCTCTCCTCTTTCTTGTCATTTCGGCAATTTGCTACTGTTTTTCTAATTCTTATTGTTCGTGCTACCGTTAGAGTTCTTTTTCACGTTCGATTCTTTCTTAATTTTACTGGTTAATTAATTTCTCTGTTTCGATTCTGAGTTATCTTCTTCTTTCTTTCTCTTCATCAGTTTGCATTTATTCTTACATACCGGATCGAGTAAGAGACATATTTTGATTGTATGACTTTGGTCTTTGGAATGACATTTGTTTTTGTGTTACTTTTGATAGGGCCATGAACGTCCTGTATCTATCATTTACGGTAATATGGCCAGATGGAGTAATTTGCAATTATGCTTCTTATTTTTAGTCGTATTACGGCAAATGCGTTTTGGAACTTGTATTTGATTTTGCGCGAAGATCTGGGAGCATTTTGAAGTGTGAGATTATAAGACTATATTGTACATTATACGTTCATTGATCACATACAGGTTCTAATTTGTTTAAACAACATATTAATACATAAATTAAACAAATCATTCAACAAATAATCAATTAATTTTTAGTAGCATTAACTAGTTAAAATACCATCATTTTCCTCCAGCTTGCCTCCATGCGTACAGGTAGAATATGTACTCGAACATTCCTTAATATTGGTCCATGGTCTGGACGCACTGCCAGTCCCTCTGTTTTCTCATGCTGAAAACGAGTTTGTCGACGTCCAGAATGAGTTCCTTTCTTATTTACGAGTCGCATCTGCGCTGCCATTCGTCCAGAACGTTTTCAACGGAGAATTTACTGGAGGTTCCAGAGGAAATTGAACGGTCTGAGCTCAAACTGCTCTTAATTAACTTTGAAAGGACCTTCTTCTACAGGTAATACGAGCAGCAGCCGATGAACATCCCAGTCCTTCCCACTCCCGCCGAGCAGTGCACAGTTAATGGTTCGGACAGATTCTCCATGGCCAAGGTGATTAACAAGTGAAATGACTGAATGTTGGAAGGACGAAGAGTGTCAAGCCACGAATCGTACTCGAAATGCACAACTTGCTTTATACACGCGCACTTATCAGAATCGAGCATGGGCTGCTCAACTTCTTGCTTGGGCGAGCGCCAACTCTTCACTGACTCAAGATACTAATCCGCAACTGGAATATCCAAAGTCGGCATCTTTTCAGACAAAGGAGAGGCTAATAAAGCTCTCTGCTAAGTTTACTGCGATGAGGGCTGCGGAGAACTCATGCGCTCGAATTCTTGCCTGATATCAACTGTATTTGACTTGATTACACCATGCTTCTCACCTACACGCATGCAATACATTTTGAATTCATCAGGAGATGCAAACATATCCTTTGGCGCCATAAATAACTACTTTTTGTTGATTTCAGCAACCAATATTTTCTGCGCTCGATTGAATACATAAAATCGACCATATTCCTAAATCTCTCCAGCTTCAGGCCAATACTAATCAGCTTTTTGCCTTATTTTGGTTGGATTAAATCTCTTATTTTCCTCCATTATTTTTGTCAGCATCACAATTCTTGAAGAATACGCATAAATCATTTCATAAAAATCAGATATTGTATGTGGAAGTGGAGCCTGCGTGGCTATATATTTCTTTTGATCGATTGTTATGAAATTGGCATTAACATATACAGGTTTGGTAATTAGAGTTTCAATAGCTGGTGCAACCGTTAAATATCGATTTTTGTTAACATTTTCTTTGATAAAAGAAGGATGGTCATCGGGAATATCCCCCATTAATTCTTTGTAAGTTTTTTCTTCCAAATCATTAAAATGTAGTTTCAATTCTGGAGTATGTTTTGGATTAATCATTGGAGTGAACTATTTTTAACATATATAACGATAATAATAATCTTTAGAATTATATGTGTTATTATTTATAAATAACTCATAACTAACCTGCGAGTGTATGAACCTATGTATTAGAACGTTCGTACATCAATTACTTCTACTAATTATCAAAAATCAAACAAACACAAACTATAAAATATCTTGTGTATAATTTAGTATAATTTTAGTTATAAAATGACACATTTAAATGTAACTTTATCACCAGTAATATAACTAGACGATGTATAGAATAGTACGTAGTTTAATATATGACTTCATCAAGACGGCATAAACAGGCACAGACTGTCTTCATTGAGACCTTTGAGTGTTTCCTTTGAGTGGACCCGTCATTTCTGCCTACTCGGTAAAGACCCAGTGGGTCGTTCAGACAATCGATCAGTTTTCCTGACCGTAACTTTTTCAGAACTTCTCAGTTTCTCTTTGTTCGTTGCTTGCTTGGTTAATTCGTTGTATTAGCATCGTTTGATGATTATGTATGAAGTAGAAGTATGGCGTGCGAGAACCATATATTTCGCTTTTGAAAGTTTCAATAACGTCTGTCTGTGTCTCTTATAAATCAAAGCGGAAATACGCAGTGAGAAAATATAAATGAATACCATATCATTATGTTATTAAACTTTCGTAATTATTTAGAATAAATAAATTAATATTTAAATATGTAAAACAGCAATCTAATCGATAAACATATATTTCTTTTATTATAAAATACAGTTAAATCTTAGAAATTATGTAAAATATATAATGTATGTTCTTGAAATTATTTCTGAGACTTCAATGACCACACTTCTTATATGAGTGAGCACGTTGATGCTGACATAAACATAAGTGATTTATCATCCAAGTACACCAAACAACCAACAGACGGCAAGTTCTTATCTGTGTTGCCTAGTCTAAACATGAAGTACAAGAGCTCCAGATCCAGTTTGTTGAACGTCAGTTAGTCTTATTCTCCAGGCGGTTCCTTCCCTACCAAAAACATGAACATAAATACCTCAGTTTCTATGGACTCGAAGGAGAGCGAAGACAACTCGAACCGCTTCTCGAACGACCAAGCTGATAAGAGAACAGTGCTTTCAGAACTGCAAAGCCCAAACAACATCTCAAGCAAGCAAACAGCCCTAGAGTTCAAGCAGATCCAGCGCGAAGCGAAGCAGCTACTCAGACAGGAACTGCAACAACAGGCGGAAGAGAGACAGAACCAGGAAAGAGAAAACGACAGCAGCGAGTTCAAACAGCAAAAGATGAAGACCGACACAGAGAAGCAGCTGAAGCTCCAGCTGCAGAAGGAACTCGAAAACCAGCAGAAGCTCAACCAGGTCAGAGAACAGAAGCTGAAGCAGAAGCGCCGCCAACTGGTCAAATCGCAGCAAAGCTAAAACGACGAAATCGCGCTTTAATAATAGAAGCAGAAGGAAGAAGAGGAAAAAGCTAGACAGCAATAAATTCTCTTGTAACAGCAAAGACAGAACGAAGAAGAGATCCGGAAGAAGAGGGAGAAACAGCTGGAACAGCAGAGACAGATCCAACTGGAGTAGTAGTAAATCCAGATGGAAAAGAGGAGAAAGAGGTATGAAGCTAAATGAAGTTTGAATACAAAGTGATTATAATTGTGTGATTTATCATATAATATTAACTAAATTAGCTTTTAGTGGCTTTAGCTAAACATAAACTACAAGAATATTGTCGTTTATTTAGAATCTATATATAAATATAATGTTAGTTCAGTTCAAAACTTTTAATTTTGTTGTATAGTAAACATAAATAATCATATATTGTAAACCGTGTTATATTCTCATTCATACATTTTTCACTGTAATTACTAGTATGTGTTTGAACTCTCTATAAAGTAGAATAATATTTCTAATTGCGTGTTCATCTTTCGAGCATAGTTGTCAATAATCGTTTCCATGGTGTTTTTCTTTTAAGTCAAAGAGATTCTGAACTTTTGGATCCTATTCTAAATCTAGATCGTTCTTATTTACTTGTGAGAACTGTGAATTTTTAGTATTTTGTTGTAGAACTTGAGCTCGTTTGTTGTCGGAACCTTTTAGCCTGAGACGTTAAATTTCGAAAAATAGTTGTGGTGCTTTATTGTATCAAGATTAGTTATTTTGTTTTAGCAAATAGTCAATTTTTATAATTAAGTCAAATCTGATAAAGGAGAAACGTCAATTATGCAAGCACGATATGCGGAAATATTTTCTAGTTTATATAAGTACTACAACGGATGCAGATCATCAACTTTCGTTTCAGCCATGAACAATGTATTTAGATTTATCATAAATTAAAGGGGCCATATGTCAGTAATATTTGTGTTAGAGATAACTAATTTTGTCAGTTAAGTACAGAATTTAAGAGGTCCAATATTTTATAACTATTAATTGTAACATAAATTTAAAATCTACAAATCTACAAAGTTAGAAAGATATGAAATTACCGTAATATTGTTCCAAGATAATATTAATTCTTTCAAAGTGAACATCTGATGAGAAATAGTACTTAAATCTGTGGTTTTTGTTTCAGACAAATATAAACACTCTAATTTAGGAGAATGTTATAACCCAGATATATCTTAAAGTTGGTTCATGCGAGTAATAAACTACGTATCAACAAACTACTTACTTATGTTTAAATCTAGTAAATGCGGCAGCGCTATTGTGTAGGTGGTTAAGTTATTTTCAGATAAATTTAGATGTGTTAAATCCAGAAGATATTACAGTGCTGCAATATCTTAAATACTATTACTACTTAAATCGAGTTTCTTCAGGTTTTTGAGCTAGGAAATGCTGGAAATATCAGATATATAATTATCTTAGAGGCATATTTCTGTTAGGTACATTAAGTCAGAAAGAGATTAAAGTGTTGAAATATCTTCGATACCATTATCTGATAAATCGAGAATCTCCAGGATTCTAATTTTGGAAATCGCAGAAATATCAGATATTTTATTACATTAGAGGTTAAGTTCAGTTAGGCTAGTGAGGAATGATAGAAGATCGATGTATTATATATTCTTATAGGTTAATGTAAACTAGTAAGTTTCCAATACGAATTCTTAATTAAAGGAAAGCAAATTCCTATTTGAAGCATCTTTCCAGATTTCTGGTGGAACATCCATTTCCAAAAGTTTCTCCATTTGCTCTAAATCAAGTATTTATAGTTTTAAGGAAGAGCCAAAGTGATTCAGCAGGTCTTCTTTACTTTTGATTACATGATTGACAGGATGCATGATAAATGATTGGGAGTGAAAATGTAATTACATTATTATAAGGGTTGAAAAAGCCAGGATTAATTATCAAAATGGATATATAAAGAACAAGTATTTTTTATCTTTGAAACTAGTTGAAGTTAAAGACGTCTTACAGCTTCAAGTGAACTAAATATAATAGACTTTCTTTTAACATTTAAGAATATAAAATGGCTCACTTAACGTATAACTTTATTATCAGTAACACTAATTTTAATACATTTTAATATAACACACTAATATAACATACTAGAAACTATATTTTGTTGTTTCATTTCTCATTCGCTCATGTTCCAAGTCTTCCATTTTCCAGGGTTACTCTGAGTCAGCGTCCGATCCAGCGTTGCCTTAGGCATCATCTTCTTGACACCCTGGTGGCACTCGCGGTGCCCTTCTTCCGGTAGCTTGACGGTCTCTCTAAATCATTTTGATTAAAAACCAATAGGTTTTTGGTGGCAAACAAATCGCGGTTTCCCAATCTCAGTCAATCAAAATACGGGTTTTCGACGGTTGTGTTAATTTTATAGTAATACTTAATAATACTACATTTTATTGAATATAATTCAATATAACATCAATTAGCATTATATACATTGTTTCTTCATTACGATAATCATTTATATTGTATTACATAAGAATTTAAATAATATAAACTAATATGTTACTTTTAGTAATATGTTACTTTTTAAAGGTAGATTCAAGTTGTATTTAGATAGACTGAAAAAATAACATGACATCAACACATAATCCGATGAATACGGATAATGCAAATATAACATATAATAAGAAAAAATATATTAAATTTTAATCAAATGAATGACTAAAAGATATATATAGTAAATTATAATACTTTCTTGTTCTTTATTCCACCCTAATTCATTATAATATTTAAAACATAACTTTCTACTACGTATGCATCAATATAACATGAGGAAAAATTGGGGAAATCCGGGAATTGAACCCGGGACCTCCTCTACCCTAAAGAGGAATCATACCACTAGACCAATTTCCCTATTCAAGTTGTACTATTGGAAATAATGAACTGTAACAGCTATCTGATGAGTAATAGCACTTGATAACGTATTAACTCATCTTTCATGAAGATATGTATTATTAATTTATTATTCTAGGGAAATATACTGTAAAAAGTTGAAGATGGTTCAGGATTGTAAGTTTTGACCCAAGAAGGAAATTTGATTTGAATGATTTCCTCTAACTCTACAAGTCTATTAAACAAAATATGAAAACAAATAAAACAAAAAATTAAACAAATATCAAATTAACGATTTAAAATGCTGTATATTATGTTTTATGTTTAATCACACCACTTCTCATTCGATGACAGATTTACTATCAGTAAAAAGCTTGGAAGAATCCTTTCCAAATTACAAAACGGACACTGAAATCGAATATAGTTATAAATAATCTATAAATGTCAACGCGTTATCAAATTGTATTTGCTTAATGAAGCTCAATCTAGAAAGTAATTGTTTGTCTTCATTCAGATTTGCTAGCGCGTTGACAAATTTGCGCTATTTAGATGTATCGAGCAATTAGTATGTGCAATTAGAGGGGATTGAAACATTGAACTTGGATACGTTGATTATTAAGTACAATCCTCTATCAAACTTGCATGGTATTTGGACGCAGAAGAAGTTAACCACTTTAGATGTATCTGGTACCTCATTGACTGCTTTGAATGGAATTGAGCTTTTGTACTACTTGTAGAAACTGTGCATGAACAGTTTAGAGTTTTTGGATAATTTGGATGCCGTTTATCAACTCTCAGGGCTGTAAACGCTCTAAATTTCCTGCAATAAACTGGTAAAATTGTAGGGGATCGAGGCCATGACAGATTTAAAGGAGTTATTCTGCCCGAATGCTTCTCTGAGATCACTAATAGGTATTCAGGAGTTATAGTCACTCAGAATGTTGGATATCTCTCGTAATTCACTCACCTCACTCCAAGGCATAAAAAATTTGAAGACTTTGGTGAATCTGAACATATCCTACAATAAAATTGATTCACTCTCAGAACTCTCCTTCTGCATAAATCTACAGCACCTTGAAATGAACGAGATAGGGGCCAAAAATCTCTCTGGGCTATTCGCACTCACGAAGCTGCAGACTTTAATAGCGTGTAACAATGAAGTAGAATCTCTTGAAGAACTGAAAGCTCTAACTGAGTTAAAAGTTGTAAAGTTTAAATCCAACAAACTTTAAAACCTGAATGGTTTACAAAACTGTTAAAACTTGACAGATCTTGAAGTAGAAAAGAACGAACTAACTGGTCTGTTAGGTATTCCAAATCATTCGCAACTAAAAGTGCTTCAAATATTCGCGAATACAATTAAAAATTTCGTTGGTATAGGGCAGTAAATGCATTTATAACAAATAATTGCTCATGGATGTCACTTAGAATCTCTTGAAGGAATTGAAGAAGCCACAAGTTCACTGCAAAAAATTGTAATCAATAATAATGACTTAAAGAGCCTGGAATAACTGCAAAATGCAAAGTTACTCAAATCACTCATTGCAGACAACAATTAATTAGGTTCTCTCAGTGGAATAGAGTAACTTAGTCAATTGAACATATTAGAAGTATAGCACAACAACTTATAATCAGTAAAAGAAATAGAAACACTCATTAATATGGAATAAGTCAATATAGCTGACAATTAAATATAAAATTTTGAAGGCTTCCAAAGACTAACAAAACTGAGAAAAATTTCTGCCAAAAATAACATGATATCGAAATTATCGCAACTCTAAGGACTCAGAGTGTTAGAATATCTTGATATAGATTAAAATAAAATAAGTGATCTACGATAGCTTCTGTTTCTTCAATCAATAGGTAGAATACTTAAAGTTGTGTGGCTATCAGAATAAGAGAAAGAATTTGACGCCAAAGCAAATTTGGCCTGTTAATAGAAAGATTATTTGAAATATTTATACTACATATTGCCAACTGTGTAAAGTTTCATGTATGAGGTTGAAAATGAAAGTGCTGGACCGGTATTTTATCCGGTTGCTACCAATAAAATGGTGGATTTAAAAGGTTATACCCCCACTATGGAATTCAAGCTAACCCCTTAATTAAAATAGTAATTAGCTGAATAATGAGAGAGTTATATTAAGAATTCATATTATTATTGAACCTAAAACTGAAACCGTGTTTATGTTGTTTGTGAATGAATTTAATGTAAAATCTGCCTTGAGAATATGAAAATAAACAACTATATATTAAAGTACTAGCAATCATATATTTTACTTGTCATCTCATTCTTTTTCCAACTCGAAATGAACCTACTTTCATCTGTTGAGAAGCATGAACTAATTGCTCACCTTTAAAGCTAACCGCACAACTAGCAGCGTAAAACCTCCACTTAGCACTCTAAACCCTTCAAGCAAACTTATTTTCAGGTTTATTCCAACAACATAAACGAGTTCATCTCTCAAATGACCTTGGATAACATTTTTGAGCAAAATTCGGCAGAGAAACTAAACAGTTACGGCTGTTTACACTTAATGAAAGCGAACTCAATTCAAATTGACCCGTTTCTGATGAACAAGACCTGCGAAATAGGGCGGATAGTCAAATTCAGCTCCGAAAAACCAATTATAAAAAGTATTAAAGGGGTAAGCTAAGATGTATTTGAAGAATTCAATGTAAGTGTGGAGGAATTCGAGAAAATGAGAGACAAGGTGATTCCAACAGAGCTGATAAGCAATATGAAGACGGTGGTGGACTCAGAAGAGCAACTGTGGCTGCTAAAAAAGACACCATGCACATTCCCAATCAGCTGGCAGAAAAATGATAGAAAGTGAATATATTAGACAGTTTCGTGTGCTTGTCTTTTAATAATACTAAATACATTGCTGATATTTACATATTTAACATATTATTCAACATTTAGTTTAATACCACTCCTTCAACTTTTCCAGCCCCTAAAATGAGCCAAAACCATAGTTAAGAGCTTATATAGCATTTATATACCCATAACTAGCTTATTTAGACTGAAAACTCGTAAAATTCGATATCCCCGCATATACAATTCTTCTGCTAACGGTGGCCCGGAATGGCCGATGTTAACAATAAAATTGCAAAGTAACTAAAACAGTAACGAAACTAGAAAAATTAAATAAGAAATTAATCAAAAGTTTAGTTCAAGTCGATTAGAACATCGTCTTTAGCTGATATGTTAATTGAAGACGATAATAGTTTCCTTAAAAAATTATCTGTGAAAATATCAAAAGGAAGCTCAGCATGTGTAGAAAATGGTCTATTCGCAGTAGTTAAAAAAGGCAAAATTGAAAGTAGTCTAGGATATGACGGGATATGTGGAGTTAATAAACCATGCGATGATGAAACTCAATAAATTCCCGAAATAGTTGTAAATACTCTTAGAGAAATCCCATTTGTACCATTTGTACCTGTTCAACCTAAAGACTAAGAAATGATCCCTTCATTCACAAGTTTGTTTGTTTAATAGGTTTAATGTTAGTAGCGATATAATAATCAATTATTTGAGTATCATAAATAAACTGCATTAATACTTGCAACTGAATGTAAAGTTGCTTTGGAGGCTAAGTAAAAATCTAAGAGGATAATTAAGCAATGTTCACCTGAATGTTCTATAATTAAGCCGTTCATTTTCTAGTTAGAAAAAGTAATTGAAGAAGGTATTTTGCAATCTTAAAACAATTAGAATATGAGCGAGCTGAATAAAGACTTCATTTAGTAATAAACTGAATTGATTAATTTTGTATCTCATATTTCTTCGAACAACGAACTTTAAGTTTTGATGAATGAAATTTTGATTCCTGACCGCAAAAAGCAAGTTGAAACCACTAAGGCTTGGATAGATTTTGTAAAGTTGTGTTTAATATTACCAAACTCAAATTAAAATGGTGAGTTGAAGTTGAAGCATGTGTTGAACGAAGAGAACATGCTATCAAAATCTACATTGATTTATATGTTATTAGCGCTGTCGTATGATTGTCGTTATATAAACGTGAATTTGCCAATAGGTTCATTGAAAACGATTTAAAACCTTATTTATTATCATTCCATTCATCGTCATTAAATACAGAAGGATTCTAATTCGTACATTATTTACACTGCTCAGGACAATCTTTAGTAGTTGATGCAGTAAATCCATTCGGCGTCTCAATCTTGTGGCTACACGATAGTGTCCATTGATTCTTAGCTGACGAAGAGGTCGAACTCGAACAAGCGCGGATAGGAGCTGAAGCACGAACTTTACCAGTACGACGCGAATTCTGAGTTTATAAAGTACAATTTCTTCGGGCTCCCCGAGAGGAAGACGGATAACGTGATCTCCTTCGACAGGTAGGTGAACGTTCTTATAATCGCCTACGAAGCGCTCAAATCCGAGTCGGACACTGAGCGCCAAACGAAGAAATTCCAGGAGGAGAACTCAATTCTCAAATTTGACGTTGGTATCCTCCACCTCCCGGATAAACAAAACAGCACATTCCAAGTTAACTGCACTCAAAAAATAGTCATGAACTCGGATCTTGAACCGGAAGCAATTCAGGTCTGCCTGAACTTGATTCAAACGACCAAGAAACTTGATATTATAAAGCAAATGAACGACCAAAGGCAGTAAATGAGCCAATTACGCAGCATGGCCAGACAATTCGTTCAAAACGTCAGCTACGTTCCACACAAGCAAATACTCAAGCAAAGCCTCCCACAGCCAAAAATGGAGCAAATACTCATTCAAAATCACCAGAGCGAAAGCACCGAAATCTTCTCCATGCTCAAAAAACTAATTCAACTCTTCAAACTAGAAGAAAGGTACATTATCGATCAAAAGGAAAATATTTACTTCTACATCACCCAACTTAGAAACTACCTAAACTCTATACAAAATGATCATAAACCACAAACAACGACCAAAAATATAGCAGAATGCCTAAAATAAGACGTAAAATAATTCTGCACTGAAAATTTACACAAGTTTTTGTTCATCGCTGCTCAAAAAACACACATCTAAGAAAATGTTGGAACAAACCTAAAAAGCTCAAGCTTATTCTCACTTAAATTTATTAACGATGAGATTCAATAAATTAGAGTTCAAGACACAAGCATTAAATAAATTCTTAACAGAATTATGAGGCCAAAGAAAAGATAAATTGGTGACTAACACGACTTTCTTGATCATTTCGATGAATTCACATCCAAAGTACCAAATAATGAAGACAATGAACTAGAAATGCTTTATAAATTTAATAATACCTAACGATTTGATATAGAAAATGTAAGTAACGGGTTCTTTACTTATTTTAAAGATATAGATCTTAAAAAGCTTAATTTTATAGAGTGCAAATCTAAAGCAGATAATGATTTAAGCTACCCACATTAATTTGTTGATTTAGATGTTAGTAATTGCAGTCGTAGACTTTAATTAGTTTTCAGTCTCAATTACAGAAATTTTAAACAGTAAAATAATATTTAAAAGCAAATGAAAACTCTTCTTCATCATAATTAACAAAAAATAATTAAATAAATGTGTGAACTTATAGATTTCTGTTTGTTCTACGATGCAATTCAATATATTGAAAGAAATAAACATAAAGTTGAAGCCTCGCTTATAAAATTTGGTACACAATAAATAATTAAATAACTTATTGATTTAGTTAAGTTTTAAAATCCCTTTGTATTTAAAGTCCCAGAAGACGTTGAATATGAAAACCTTGATAGTATGATGAATTCGTCAATGATGTCCATTAATAATTCTAGAATAATGCCTAACTCTCGTAGATAAACATAAATTTAGTTTAAACCAATCGTACAACCTGTTATTATGAAATCGTTTACACTTGGAAATTGTAAGTTTTAATTATCTTAAAAATAAATTTAAGAACTTGTAAGTCAAGAATAAAGAAGCTAATACAAAGATTATTACAACACCGTTTAAACACAAAAGATACTTGAACTTGTGAATATATCATTAAATGATTAGACAGTCCATACAAAATCTTAGATATTAATTGCAACAGACACAGAATACGATTAAGCCTTACTTATTACTATAATTAAAATGCTATTTTAAAATCCGAAAAAAGAAATCCATGTTCATTGTCAGATTAATTAAAATAAACTATCGGAATATGTCTATTCCTCTATCATTCTGCTTCCATCGGAGTGTAATTACTTAGATTTATTGAAGCAAACACCGACTTCTTGTTAATAAACAATATACTAATTGATCAATAAGGTTGCTGATAAACCAATTCGTGTTACAACTGATGTAGAGTCCCAACTTATTTCTGCATGTGAATTAATTGGAACATAACAAATGCTCAAGAAACTTGCTAAGCATGCCAGAACTGGTACATAAGTTGTTTACATACAAAACCATCTGTAATAAGTAAGCAAAACAATATTTAAATCAAATACAATAAAGCCCGTACTATTAAGACAACTGCAAATGCTTTATAAATAAAATTACGTTCTATTTAAAAATAAACCTGAATAAATAAATATATATTCACATTATTTAAGTAAAGCAAATTAACAATGTTATAAAATTGTATAGAAATCGTGCCCTGGAGTAGGTTAAGTTTTCATTGACAAGCAAAAGTTCATGATAAATGTTAATTAAGCAGAGACATAGAAACCAACTTAATATCAACCGAAAAAACAAACATAACAGTAAAGAATTGGGTAGACAACAACATATGTTTAAGTTTTGGAATAAAAATCTAAATATTAAGCATTCTAATAATTTAGAAAGAAAATCGATTCTATCGCGTACTATTATGATGATACAAAACCAGAAGAAGTCGCATAAAAAATACCATTGCTTTTAGCTATCAATCCCCTATAAAGATACTTTATTCCACGATGCTGTGTTGTAAATAACTTTTTGCATCATTTATTGTATACAATTTAAGAGTCATCGAGAATAATTCAAGATACATTTAAATTAAAATTGAATGGAACTTATACCATTGATTTGTAATAAATAAACTTCTTCCTAGTTCATTTACAATTGTACAGAGATATTTTCCATGGATTTGCGCACCCAGATGTTAAACAACTCATTTTCTTGGGGTAGGTATTCAGAAAAACTGGAAATATATCATAAAGACCTAACTAATAGTTGCAAGTTTTTTCATAGTTTGTTGAATCTCCTCAAGCTATGAGTGATCCAAGAAAACAAAATTTAAGGATACAATGCTTAAAACTTCTTGAAAGCTAATAAATATATGTTAGTTTGAAATAACAGTTGTAATAAAAATTTAAGAAAGATACTTTTAGAGTAACATAGCCAATTTACTCAAAATACTAAGAAAATAACAACAATGAAATATCTCATAAAACTTAAACCGAATTAATTGAATAACTTATGATCCATACTAAGGATCCAACTGGGTAGTTATTGTACTCAAAAGAAGATCGTTTGAAAGAAACTCTGGAAAGATGCTTTTCAAGTTATATGCCAGGTAAAGTTACTGACTATTTAATAAATGAAGTTGTATAAAGATCGTGCGCACCTGCTTTAAGTGCAACTTTCTTAATTAAAAAATTTAAAAACGAATCATTTAACACCATTAACGATATAAATAAAACAAAAACAGTTGTAGATTTCGTTAAATTCAGAAAATCGAGTAGTAGTTTTGTTAATGCACTCATGCTTGGTATGAGATCAGTTGGGGTCGTTGAAACTAGATCAAATAAGCAAGAATAAAGTGTTAAACCAAGATTAATTGATTGGGATGAGTGAATTTTAAACATATTAAATACATGAGTAAATTAATTCTATATTATTTATCCGCACCAAAATGTCAAATGATGTTGAATAGATTTAAAATAGTACACCAATTTCACCAGTGAAGAAGTAAACTTTTCGTTCTATATCTCCAAGAAATTTCTAAGAAATATTTAACTTACATGACTCTAAAAATTAAGAATATATTGTAAAAAATGCGGAAAAATTTAATAACCAATATTACTTAGCTAAATTAAAAAATTAACGATAAATCAAACATAAAAATGTCAATCCCCCTAGTGTATTGCGCCCACTTAGTCCGTAGCGCATTCTTGATTTTTAACAACATGAAATTTAGAAAATGAGTCGACTTGACTATTTGTCAAAATAATAAACTATTTTGGATGATAGATAGTAGTATAAGCGTGTTTTTGTAGCAGATTTTTTGAATAAATTTGAGTGAATTTATATTTAGAATTATGAATAAACGTATTACATTTCTGATTTTCACAATACTTCACATGATAACTTGAACTTTTACGCTTTTGATGAGTTCTTCGTATTTATTTACAATAGTGTCTAGGATTCCGATTTCCGTTGCCTTGGAGCTCTCATCTATCATAAACTGTTTGAGGGATATTAGTCTTTGGAAGCACACAATGTTTGTATTGCCCTTTTCTTTCTGTTCCTGTAGCATCTTTTTTAGCATTGCGATGTCCTAGGTGCATTCTCTCCCAATTGTTTAAATTTGGTGTTTCATCAGCGTTTCGTCTCTTTATTGGTAAACGACGCAAAATTCAGCGTTGAGTTTTGATTAGTTCTCCGAGCAGAAAATAAAATCTCCAACGCAGCTGCACATTGAAAGAATCGCAAGTTGTTTTTGGCTGAGTTCGACAGTTTCAATTACCGTTTAAATGGCCGGGTTTTTGAGTTTTATTTGGTTTTCTTTCAGTTCTTGCAGCTGAACGGTTATTTTCCTCTAGAATTTGATGAGTGTGGATTTGAGGTAGTCGAATTCCTGACTGTTTTGAACGTTGGTCATCGATTCGGTCAGGAACAGTTATCCGAAGCTTTGCAGCGGCTTTAAAACACAGCGCTCGTATTTGTCTATTTTGTGCTTGTTCAGGGTGTATTCGTGCACCAACGCGTCAATTTTCTCCTTTTGCTTTACTAGTGGCATGAATAAATCTAAAAAGCGTGGGTTGTGCTCTTTCGTGATGATGAGCATGTTTTACTTGCTCGCGATGAGTTGCTAGTTTTCTTCAATTTATTTTAGTTTCTGCTCCTTCATGAATATCTCCTGCTCAATTTGCTGCTTGTTTATCATATCTTCCTGCCTCTTCTTTTCTTCCTCTTGTTGTCTGATAAGTTCCTCTTCGTGTTTCTTCTGTTTATTCACCTTCTCTTTGATTCTGATTTGCTCCTCGTCAATTTATTTGTACCGTTCCCTGATTTGATCTTGTTTGAGAATGATTTCTTCGCTGTCAAATTTGCGTTTCGCGAGTTCCAGTTCCGTTTCAAGGCGGATTTGTTCGGCCTTGTCCTCCAGTTCGCGCTACTTTTCAGTTATGATGCGCTGGTACTCCTCTTGTCTAAGGGTTCTATTTACTTTGAGCTCCTCGTATTCGCGCTACTTCTGAGCTAATTCCGCGTTGCGCTGCTTAATGCGCTCTTGAGCGAGGATTTCACGGTCAATGGCCGTTTACTGCTTAATTCGGAGCTCCTCCATGGCTTAATGCGATTGCTCGGCTTCTTTCTGCATTTTAGCTTGCTACTCGGCTAAAAGCTTGTCCTGGGCTAGCTGCTTCATTAAAACCAGCGTTTGCTCGCGCATAATCTGATAAGACTGCTCCCGTTGGCGCTGCATCTCGTTTTCCTCCTCAATTTTAAGTTAGCGCTATTATTCTTCGAAAAGTTTTATCCTGCGCTACTCTTCGTAACGCTCTCTTATTTTTTCCTTGAGCTTTTCCTCGATTTCACGCCTTTTCTGCTCTTACTCCTCGATTTTGTGATGTTCCTCCCAGATTTCGTGCATTCTCTTTTCTCTGAGCTAATTTACCGTTTTCTTTTGTAGTTCTATGCGCTCTTCCTTTTCCTTTTGAATTTTATCGGCATTTTCCATTTATTATTTAATCGCTATTGTCTATAACATTTTCTGCTATATTTTCTAAGCAAACTCGGATGTTTAAGTCTGTTACATTGATAAATTGGACTTGGAACCCACAAAGCTTGATTTATTATTCAATAAACCTACACTACTGCTTCTGCTTATTTGACCAGATTTAGGTTAACTTGGCGATGGTTAAATACGCGGTAACATTGTGAAGTGAATATAGTTAATTGCTATTACATCGATCAATATTTAGGTATATTAAAAAATATGTATATAAACAAATTTTAATCTGGAAATTTGTTATTCAACTATTCTCATAATAGAATAAAGCAATTAGTGCATGTTCTAAATATATGTCAACGATATTTAATTCTAAAATTATCACTTTCACAAAGATTTCAAATGTAACCTTATCTAAGCTATTCTCAAACAAAATTAACAATATACCTGGATAACAAATGTACCTACGATAACAATATACTAAATAACATGACTCACTCAACAGCAACAATCCAACAATACATCTAAACGCAATAAATAGGTATATACTAGTTATTTTACTATAGCTAAGTAAAAATAATATATATTTTAATAATTCTTGTGGTTGATAATGTTCCAGTTTATTATATACTGATATAGATATTCATTAGTTTTTATCTGAATCGACAACTTAATTAGTTCAAAAATTACAACATTATCTGTTAACTCATCGAGAAACTTTGGGAAACGAACACACCATATTTGCAGCACTGAACAACATTTCCACCCCGCATTTAAAGGAGAGACGAGCGGCCGCGAACAGCGCAAAGGCCCGCGTCCGAAGCGGCACCGCCCAACACGGGGCGCAAGGAGTGCCTTGGGGCGTTCGTGGGGTATTTCAATTTTGCTATTCATATTTCCATTTATCGTTCTAGATTTTACTTTACTTTGCTAGTGCGAGATAGCATCACGGCGTCGCGTGGTGAGATATCTCTCGCCGTGTTCTCCATCGAGTTCGATAACTTTTTTGCTTTTATCTGCCACATCTCAACGACGATTTCGAAAAGCGTAGGTAGGAAAACCAGAAAAGTCAGACAGCGATACGGCGCGAGCGCAGACACTTCCGAGAAGCTGCGACCAAACTTCACTTTAGGTTCCGACCGAACATCTCGTTGACGTGAAATGCGTGTCGAAGAGAAAAGCTAGAACCAGAGCGACTTATTGAAACTAAAATGTTGAAAAGGCAGGATGTCACAAACAAATTCACATAACATCGCACACCTCGTCGTCGGCGTTCTGTGGCCTGAAGCTGTGGTAGTAGTACGTTTTCGCGAAGGCCTTGGAGGGGAAGTGCTGCTGGGTCATCAGGGCCATGTCCACCCAGAACTTCTTCTGGCTGTTGGTCATCAGGTTATCGATGAGCTGGCACAGCTCCTTGCCGCTCATGGCCGAGACCTCGATTCTGCGGTTTCTGCCGAGCACTATTTTGGAGCAGTAGACGAACATCCGCTTCACGTCCAGGCAGAAGTACAGCCTTCTCACGTACTGGATGGCGGGTAGGTGGTCGATCTGAACGTCGTCAGCGTGCGTTTCGTTCTGGCTCGGCGTGTTCTGGTGTGTTTCGGCCGGCGGGCACTCTTCTCTGGACTGTGAGCTGGTGACACACAGCACTGACTTTTCAGGGACTTCTGGGCAAAGTAGGCGGGATAGCTCTTCTTGGTCGATGGCTTGCATTTATTGGAGTGAGGTGAAATCTGTCACATACGCTAGTAGGCGATGAAACCTCTCGATAGGCGTGATACGATATTTTTGCTTAACTATCCGAGCCTATCTCAGTTTGGTTATTCCATCCCAACCCTAATTTCCTTTAATTATTATTTAGTTTAGTTTTTAATTATTGATATTACAGCATTTTACTATATTTATAATAAGCTCAAATTAACAAAGAAATCTTCAAATCTTTATCATTTATGGAAATATTCTGAGTTTACTCATTTTCAAATAGAGGTGTAATATTACAAAAATGGCACGTATATGTATAAATTGATGACAATGGGAATTTTAACTAAATTAGTGGAATAACCCTCAGTTTTATTAATTATTTGCTTAAAAATTTAAATCCGTATTTTTTCGGGAAGCGGGCAATTTGTCAGAGAAGCCGCAGATGCCGAAGCCGCACGAGTTCAGGAAGACACCTAATAAATAAATACGAGCTGTGATTCATTGCATTTGTAATTACAACATAATAATGGGAAACGAACACACCATATTTGCAGCACTGAACAACATTTCCACCCCGCATTTAAAGGAGAGACGAGCGGCCGCGAACAGCGCAAAGGCCCGCGTCCGAAGCGCCGCCGCCCAACACGGGGCGCAAGGAGTGCCTTGGGGCGTTCGTGGGGTATTTCAATTTTGCTATTCATATTTCCATTTATCGTTCTAGATTTTACTTTACTTTGCTAGTGCGAGATAGCATCACGGCGTCGCGTTGTGAGATATCTCTCGCCGTGTACTCCATCGAGTTCGATAACTTTTTTGCTTTTATCTGCCACATCTCAACGGCGATTTCGAAAAGCGTAGGTAGGAAAACCAGAAAAGTCAGACAGCGATACGGCGCGAGCGCAGACACCCCGAGAAGCTGCGACCAAATTTCACTTTAGGTTCCGACCGAACATCTCGTTGACGAGAAATGCGTGTCGAAGAGAAGTGCTAGAACCAGAGCGACTTATTGAAACTAAAATGTTGAAAAGGCAGGATGTCACAAACAAATTCACATAACATCGCACACCTCGTCGTCGGCGTTCTGCGGCCTGAAGCTGTGGTGGTAGTACGTCTTCGCGAAGGCCTTGGAGGGGAAGTGCTGCTGGGTCATCAGGGCCATGTCCACCCAGAACTTCTTCTGGCTGTTGGTCATCAGGTTATCGATGAGCTGGCACAGCTCCTTGCCGCTCATGGCCGAGACCTCGATTCTGCGGTTTCTGCCGAGCACTATTTTGGAGCAGTAGACGAACATCCGCTTCACGTCCAGGGAGAAGTACAGCCTTCTCACGTACTGGATGGCGGGTAGGTGGTCGATCTGAACGTCGTCAGCGTGCGTTTCGTTCTGGCTCGGCGTGTTCTGGTGTGTTTCGGCCGGCGGGCACTCTTCTCTGGACTGTGAGCTGGTGACACACAGCACTGACTTTTCAGGGACTTCTGGGCAAAGTAGGCGGGATAACTCTTCTTGGTCGATGGCTTGCATTTATTGGAGTGAGGCGAAATCTGTCACATACGCTAGTAGGCGATGAAACCTCTCGATAGGCGTGATACGATATTTTTGCTTAACTATCCGAGCCTATCTCAGTTTGGTTATTCCATCCCAACCCTAATTTCCTTTAATTATTATTTAGTTTAGTTTTTAATTATTGATATTACAGCATTTTACTATATTTATAATAAGCTCAAATTAACAAAGAAATCTTCAAATCTTTATCATTTATGGAAATATTCTGAGTTTACTCATTTTCAAATAGAGGTGTAATATTACAAAAATGGCACGTATATGTATAAATTGATGACAATGAGAATTTTAACTAAATTAGTGGAATAACCCTCAGTTTTATTAATTATTTGCTTAAAAATTTAAATCCTTATTTTTTCGGGAAGCGGGCAATTTGTCAGAGAAGCTGCAGATGCCGAAGCCGCACGAGTTCAGGAAGACACCTAATAAATATATACGAACTGGGATTCATTGCATTTGTAATTACAACATAATAATGGGAAACGAACACACCATATTTGCAGCACTGAACAACATTTCCACCCCGCATTTAAAGGAGAGACGAGCGGCCGCGAACAGCGCAAAGGCCCGCGTCCGAAGCGGCGCCGCCCAACACGGGGCGCAAGGAGTGCCTTGGGGCGTTCGTGGGGTATTTCAATTTTGCTATTCATATTTCCATTTATCGTTCTAGATTTTACTTTACTTTGCTAGTGCGAGATAGCATCACGGCGTCGCGTGGTGAGATATCTCGGGCAGTGTTCTCCATCGAGTTCGATAACTTTTTTGCTTTTATCTGCCACATCTCAACGGCGATTTCGAAAAGCGTAGGTAGGAAAACCAGAAAAGTCGGACAGCGATACGGCGCGAGCGCAGACACTTCCGAGAAGCTGCGACCAAACTTCACTTTAGGTTCCGACCGAACATCTCGTTGACGAGAAATGTGTGTCGAAGAGAAGCGCTAGAACCAGAGCGACTTATTGAAACTAAAATACTGAAAAGGCAGGACGTCACAAACAAATTCACTTCACATAACATCGCACACCTCGTCGTCGGCGTTCTGCGGCCTGAAGCTGTGGTAGTAGTACGTCTTCGCGAAGGCCTTGGAGGGGAAGTGCTGCTGGGTCATCAGGGCCATGTCCGCCCAGAACTTCTTCTGGCTGTTGGTCATCAGGTTATCGATGAGCTGGCACAGCTCCTTGCCGCTCATGGCCGAGACCTCGATTCTGCGGTTTCTGCCGAGCACTATTTTGGAGCAGTAGACGAACATCCGCTTCACGTCCAGGGAGAAGTACAGCCTTCTCACGTACTGGATGGCGGGTAGGTGGTCGATCTGAACGTCGTCAGCGTGCGTTTCGTTCTGGCTCGGCGTGTTCTGGTGTGTTTCGGCCGGCGGGCACTCTTCTCTGGACTGTGAGCTGGTGACACACAGCACTGACTTTTCAGGGACTTCTGGGCAAAGTAGGCGGGATAGCTCTTCTTGGTCGATGGCTTGCATTTATTGGAGTGAGGTGAAATCTGTCACATACGCTAGTAGGCGATGAAACCTCTCGATAGGCGTGATACGATATTTTTGCTTAACTATCCGAGCCTATCTCAGTTTTATTAATTATTTGCTTAAAAATTTAAATCCTTATTTTTTCGGGAAGCGGGCAATTTGTCAGAGAAGCTGCAGATGCCGAAGCCGCATGAGTTCAGGAAGACACCTAATAAATATATACGAACTGGGATTCATTGCATTTGTAATTACAACATAATAATGGGAAACGAACACACCATATTTGCAGCACTGAACAACATTTCCACCCCGCATTTAAAGGAGAGACGAGCGGCCGCGAACAGCGCAAAGGCCCGCGTCCGAAGCGGCACCGCCCAACACGGGGCGCAAGGAGTGCCTTGGGGCGTTCGTGGGGTATTTCAATTTTGCTATTCATATTTCCATTTATCGTTCTAGATTTTACTTTACTTTGCTAGTGCGAGATAGCATCACGGCGTCGCGTGGTGAGATATCTCTCGCCGTGTTCTCCATCGAGTTCGATAACTTTTTTGCTTTTATCTGCCACATCTCAACGACGATTTCGAAAAGCGTAGGTAGGAAAACCAGAAAAGTCGGACAGCGATACGGCGCGAGCGCAGACACTTCCGAGAAGCTGCGACCAAATTTCACTTTAGGTTCCGACCGAACATCTCGTTGACGAGAAATGCGTGTCGAAGAGAAGTGCTAGAACCAGAGCGACTTATTGAAACTAAAATGTTGAAAAGGCAGGATGTCACAAACAAATTCACATAACATCGCACACCTCGTCGTCGGCGTTCTGCGGCCTGAAGCTGCAGTAAACCTGTAAAAAGTGGGCAATTCGTCAGCGAAGCTGCAGATGCCGAAGCCGCACGTGTCCAGAAGATACCTAATAAATACGAGCCGTAATTAATTGCATATTATCATCACAACAGCCTACCTTCTCTGGACTAAGATAGGTATGTCTGTTCACAATTTACACAAGCAAAGGTAAGATTTTTGTTAAATTCAATATAAAATGTATGAAAATGTAATATTTACGCAAAATATTGAAAAACCCGTCATTTAATATATCGTCATGATAACCAATATTATAAATATTTTAGTAGTAACCTATTAGAACCCCAGTTAGATTTTTCATAATTTTTCAGATTTTTCTACGTTTTAAGATTTGCAGGGCCATATTTCAGCACCGATGTTGAAAAGCCACAGTTTGGAGTTGTTGGGTAAAATAACGAAAATAGTCTTCAAGATGGAAGAGGCTGTAAACAGCTATTATTTCAACTACTCAATTTTTATTTATTTATTCATTTTATTTATTCTATTATCACTTACAATTACCTGATGAACAGTGATAAATATCAATAAATATTCGGAATAATTTTGAGTGGGTTACCATTTTGATCCTTTTGATCTCACCTATATATCCCACTCACTTAACTTTCGTTTATTCAGTATCATGTTTTAAACCTTTGATATTTATTGAACGAAATTTTTAAAAATGAATCACTTTTTCTTCAGATGTCTCGTTGAACTTTCTTCGCGAACCGCTGTTTTGCGTTTTGGCTTCTGAAAGTTCTGCTGAGGTGTTGCCAGTTTTGCTTCAGGTCGCTTATTTTCGTTTCTTCGATCAGTTTCAGCTTCTCAATCTCATTCTTGTTTTCAATCGCGAATCTGAGCTGCTCGCAGGTTACCGAGGATTATTTTTACAACAGGTCGAGTGGGAGCAGGGGAGAGGGTGATGGAAGGGGTTATTTCCTGTGCTTGAGGGTTTCAAGAACTATGTTATTTTTGTTTAAGGGCACGTAAATGTTATTCTCGAGCTTGGAGGTCGACCTGGGCACCTGGACAATGGGGCAGAGCTCAAACTAACCCGTACGACGTATTGGCTGCACACGCGGCTAGTCACAACACGCAGTGTCCAAACGCTTGTAAACCGAATTATTACCAGGAGCATAACCATTGTCGCGAATCCAAGACTTATCGTGATAAAAAGAGGATTTAGCTTGCGGCAACATTGAAGCGGATGAACAAACATAGACACGCAAAAATATTAAAATAAGAAAAGTTATCTACTAATTATCCACTTCAATGATAATTTTATGCTATTTAATTGCTGATACACCAGCTACCTGCTTCTCAGATTAAGTTTTAGGAGAATGGCAAATCAGTTTTTCAAAACCCAAATAAGTAGAATAACCATATGAAATTAATTGCGAAAATCAAAAGTTTAATCATTTAACCAAAAAGATTATACTACAGGCTCCCAATATTGCCATAGATAAAAATGGAGTTTATGGTACTTGGGCCTTTGCATATACATAAGCAGTCTAAATAATAATTGATGGGCTTGATATTATGTGGTATGTTAATTTTGAAGAAACTGATGCAGGAGTATTTTCGAATTGTAGTAAATCGTAAGTTGCTCAAGGCTGGGCTCACACTTAAGGACTGTCAAATAAAAAGCATTATTGCATAGAAGCCTAAAACATTAATCCCACAATTTCAAATACAACTAATTATAAAGAATATGAAGAAGAAGTCCTTCTTAACCATAAAATGCCAATAAAATCATTACAAAAATCTCAATTAGTATCAAAGAGTGTAAATTATTCAGGGAGCTCACTGCCTAAATCTTTTGATTGGAGAAATGTAAATGGGAAATCGTACATACCGAAAGTGGTGGACTAACATTGGTAATTGTGTGGTTCTTGTTATATTTGTGCTACATTACACATGATGATGAGTAGAATAATGATTAAACGCAATACACCTGGCGTTTATCCAAAATTGAGCATTTAGCAGTTGGTAGATTGTAATTTTTACAGTCAGGGCTGTTTGGGCGGTTTTCCGGAGCACGTGGGCCGATTTGCTGAGAATTTCGGAATCACGACTGATGAGGTTTACGGCGCTTATTAATCTGGCGAAGGTAAGTGCAAATCTGTTCCGAACGAAAATAAGTATTATTTCACGGCAACGTAGGCCCTTGGTGGCTACCTTGGTGCTGTAACGGATCCGGTTGAGATGTAGCACGAGATTCTGCGTTACGGCCCGGTAGCTGTCTCTGTGATGGACGACGACCTCTTTGATGCCTACGATCCTTACGGGCGCACCTTAGCTCCGAATGAAACCGATTCAGACAATCCAGAGAGGCATTACCTGTACAGCGAGGTGAATCACCTGGTCCTCCTCATTGGCTGGGTGACTGAGGAGGTTCTGGTTGATAATAAATTGGTGAATGAAACGTTTTGGATCCTCCACAATTCATTCGGTGGGGAGTGGGGACCTGATAAAGACGGAACGATGAAGGTCGTAATGGGAAGGAACGCGTACGGAATCGAGTCGAACCCGGTCACAACATATTTTGTTGAGGACTTCCAATTTTAAAAAGAAAAAAAGAATGTTGAGATGTATTTTACAAGCACAGTTGTGCTGGCGGTGCTTTGCGGGCTGTTCGGGATCGCAGCGGCGCTGTTCGCATGCTTTTACTTCAAGAGCTCTACATATGTTAAGATTGAGGTTGAAATAGGCGAGAAGTGAAAGTTAATTATCAGGCTAAGTACGTTCTAATTTTATTCTTTGGGAAAGACCACATGGAATTAGTCATTAGAGCTGCTTAGGTTTAAATCTGAATGATGTATTCTTCATTTCATAACTTAAGATTTAAGATTAATCTGGATGATTAAACAGCATTAACTGCCAAATTTTAATTTCACTCCACTTCCGCGAGATGAGTATTTAAGAAAATCTAATAAATCAAAAATTAAAACAACAAGAGCGTGCAGCAAAAACAGAAGAAAAATAATAAGCAAACATTATCGCTAGAATGGAGCTTCCCTCTTAATTTATTGCAGAAGCTGATCCAAACGTATTAAAAGGGTTTATTTTGCAATAAATGCAGAAAATGGATGTTTTATTACGTCGCTACGAAGGTATTCAGAAAGTTACCGCTCACTAAGACGGTGTTATATCTACTATGAAAAGATAAGAAAGTGCTGGTAAAGATGTCACTCTAATCCAATTGCAAAAAGAACTGGATGAAAGCATGAAAGAATAGCGCGAACAGCTAAATAAATAAAGAGAATAACTTCAAGAATTAGACAAAATGAGAGAACAAATTATAGACTCTAAACTTAAACCAGCTTAAAAACTTATTGATGAATATAAGATGATTGAAGAAGAAAAATAACCAGAAAAATAGCCAGTTAAAAGAGAAACCATGGCAGAAAAGAAAATTAGACTTGAAAAGAAGAGATAATATTCTGTTTAATAATAAAAATTCATTGATTAACTAAGTCTTGAAACTCTTTTAGAATACTTTAACACACAATTCCAAAAGAAACCAGAAAATTTGTAAAGATAAAAGGAATCTGTTGAAAAAGACATTGAAAAATTAAACGGCGAAATGAAAGAATACACTGAAAAGGCTACGAAATAAGAAAAAGAACTTATGGGAAGCATCGACGAGGAGAAAATGAAACTAGAGCAACTCCAATAAAGATTAGCTCAAGTAAATTAGCATTGCGCTATTCTCGATTCTTGCGAAGCTGCTGCTAATCTTAAAAAAGAAAAATAAGAATCCATTGAAAAAGCTGCAAAATTTAAGTAAGAACAAAAGAAAAAACAACTTGAGCTCTAAAAATAAAAAGAAGAGGAAGAAAAGGCTAAATTAGAAGCTCACAAAAAGAAGGAAGAAGAAGATTTGAAGAAACTTAACGCAGAAGAAGATAAAGAGAAGAACAAAAAGGGAATTAAAGGAGGAGCTAAAAAAGTTGAAGAAAAGAAAGAAGAAATCAAAACTGAAAAGAAAGATGAAAAGAAAACAGAACCCAAGCCCAAAGAGGAGGATAAGAAACCTGAGAAACCACCTAAATCAGAAAAAATGAAAGAGGAAAAAGTAAAAGAGGAGAAGAAAGAAGCTAAACCAGCTGACACTAAATCTCCATAATAAGAGGGCAAAAAGTCTTCTAGAAAGTCTTCTAAAATAGATAAAGAAATAAAGTGATATCACGTATTTATATCTTATAATTAATCGTAAGAATTTTTCATTTCTTCATAACTTAAATCAATTGCTCTTTAACCCATTTAATGCAGGAAGGAGCTAATAATGGATAGTCGTAATATGTGATGCTTATCAATGACAACAACCGCAAATCCAGATTCCATTGACTATGTTCTACCTTAAATCTAAAGTTCACCATCTTTTTTCTCGTATTAGTAAACTTCATATCTTTGATCATTGATTTTCATTCCAATAGTTATTGCTTATTCTCTTGTTACTAATAATTTGAGTAGGTTCTATTCGTCAAACTTAATATTATTTTAGGTCAAGATGTTACATTTTTGTTCTTCAATAGTCATAATGGCATAACCTGTACTAATCATATTAGAGGTGTGAATGTTTATTTTTCATTTATCATAAGCGGACATTAAATAGTTTAACGTAATTAGTATTATTCTGTAGATTGAAAACACATGTGAAAACACGATATGTTAGAAGAATTTGGTTAATTCTAAGTGTAATATAAGTTACTTTTCAAGCACTTGCGTAGTTAACGTGTTAATATACTGTGTTATCCATTTGTTATAGTAAATATTTTGTATTTACGTTGCTATTTAATATATAACTCATTGGGTGTAGCCGGGTTAGCTCAGGGGTAGAGCGCGACACTCGTAATGTTGAGGTCACGGGTTCAACTCCCGTATTTGGCTATCTTTTTTTCTATTTTTATCACAATATCTATTTTTTTCAAAATCATTATATTATACTAACTCTATATTTGTTTAGTATTTCCACTCCATTCCGCGATGTAGTGTTCTTACTCAGAATTCTGCAAGTCTTTGGATCAGACCAGGTTGCTCGCTTCTTTAACTAAAAAAGACAGGTTGAACAGCTCTGTTCACGTGAATCTTCAGAAGGGCTTTGTGCTCACGAAACTCGAGCCAGTTAATAAGCCGAAGGAGACGAAGCTCACGAAGGAGAGTTTCATGAGACAACAAACAGTTCGCCGCTGCTAAACCCCAAACTCAGTTCAGTTGGAGAAATAACTTCAAATTAATGATGTGAGAAGCTAAAACTTAACAAGAGGAGTTCGACAAATAGTTCGAGCGTGAAATGGAAAATTGAATATCAATATGATTGCTACAACAATACAGTAAATTTCTGTGAAAATTTTTCAGTTTCATATTTTTCAAAAAATCAAATTATTGAAATATTCACATTCATAAAGTACCTCTTATATTTGAGTTGGTTAAATTCTGTACTTACTATAATGTCACCTGGTGTTAAGTAATATAATGATTCATAACAATGAGAAATAGATTAGTGTTACAAAACTAATTACTATCTTAAGTTATAAATATATTTATTTGAAATTTAAATCAGCGAGAGCGACTGCAACATATATAGAAATTTTTAATATCAAAATTAGATTCATTTCTTGTTTAAAATATTTTTTTTATAAAATGACTCACTAATAGTAAACAAGTTTAAAAATCATAATTTAAGTATAAATTTATTCATTTAAAGAAACATTAAAATATAGTTATTAAGACTCAAATGAAGTGTTATTCATACTCATAAGAGCTTACAATTTATCCAAAACCTATTATTAGTGAAAATATCTCAATTAGTGAATTATTATATTATGATTAAATTTATAATTCGATAAGCGGTACAGATTTAATTTTAGATTTAAGAGATAATGAATTTATCTATTCTTCCTTTCTTACTATATTTGCCCGTGTTAAAATATTATATTCATTTCATAACGAAGTGGATATTTATAATTAAAATAATTTTCAATTCTTTCTTTATAATATATACGGATCCATACTATTCATTTATTATCAAAAGTTTAAATTTTATTACAAAATACTCGATAAAACTCGATTATTTATATTGATTACAAATAGCTAGAACCCGACAGAAATATCTTAGTTTGGCAAGTCATCAAAGAATAAATATATTTTAGCTATTTCATCAAGTTAACTATTTAGCTTACTATAATTTGTGTTTGTATTTTTGTTTCATTTTAAAAGTTAAGTACAAAATAGTATAAAATATTTTTAGACTCGAAGTACTTTCAGTACTCTGTACTTTTCTTAAATGAAGCAGTCGGTTGCGCTGACCTCGTTTCAAAATATAGTCGATTATTATCTTCGACTTCATTAACGATAAATATTTAATGAATCAACATCACTATTTACAATTTATTGTAGTTATTTTTTACATTTTAGCGTTTTACAGTTAGAATATGAGTCATTTACTTTAGCTTCATGAGAATAAGTATTATCAGTTATCGTTGTTATTGTTGTTACCATGCTAGTTAGGGCTAATTTTTGTATTCGGTGATGCCTTATCAAAGGCTTATATCAGCAATTTTTTATTGTTCATATCTTAGAATTTATTCTTAAATTCCATTTGTGGATGAGGTGGAAATCATTCAACTATATTTTATTAAGTTATACAAAGAAATCTACTATATCAATTAATAATTAAAATACTTATACAAATTATAGAATTTCACTTCAAACATGGTGTCGAACTCCTCTACTTAACAGTTCAACAATAAAAACACCTTCTTAAAATTGAAAGCCCCTACACCCCGAAAACAAAGAACCAATAAGTTTACACAATGAAAATGATGATGAACGAAGCAGCTGCGCACGAACGAATCATCGAACGACTTGTGAGGAGCAGATCCGGTAGCAGAGGAATGCAATACGAAGCTGATCAGTGAATTTAGGGGATTTAATTGATATGTAGATTACATCGTTATAGTAACCAATCTAAATATCTGAATTACTTCATGTTTCATTTATTATGTGAAACGATGATGTTAACAAATACCCACCATATTTGCAGCACTGTACAACATTTCCACCCCGCATTTAAAGGAGAGACGAGCGGCCGCGAACAGCGCAAAGGCCCGCGTCCGAAGCGGCACCGCCCAACACGGGGCGCAAGGAGTGCCTTGGGGCGTCCGTGGGGTATTTCAATTTTGATATTCATATTTCCATTTATCGTTCTAGATTTTACTTTACTTTGCTAGTGCGACTGATAGTATCACTACGTCGCATGGTGAGATTTCTCGGGCAGTGTTCTCCATCGAGTTCGATAACTTTTTTGCTTTTATCTGCCACATCTCAACGACGATTTCGAAAAGCGTAGGTAGGAAAACCAGAAAAGTCAGACAGCGATACGGCGCGAGCGCAGACACTTCCGAGAAGCTGCGACCAAACTTCTCTTTAGGTTCCGACCGAACATCTCGTTGACGAGAAATGTGTGTCGAAGAGAAGTGCTAGAACCAGAGCGACTTATTGAAACTAAAATGTTGAAAAGGCAGGATGTCACAAACAAATTCACATAACATCGCACACCTCGTCGTCGGCGTTCTGCGGCCTGAAGCTGTGGTGGTAGTACGTCTTCGCGAAGGCCTTGGAGGGGAAGTGCTGCTGGGTCATCAGGACCATGTCCGCCCAGAACTTCTTCTGGCTGTTGGTCATCAGGTTATCGATGAGCTGGCACAGCTCCTTGCCGCTCATGGCCGAGACCTCGATTCTGCGGTTTCTGCCGAGCACGATTTTGGAGTAGTAGACGAACATCCGCTTCACGTCCAGGCAGAAGTACAGCCTTCTCACGTACTGGATGGCGGGTAGGTGGTCGATCTGAACGTCGTCTGCATGTGTTTCGTTCTGGCTCGGCGTGTTCTGGTGTGTATCGGCCGGCGGGCACTCTTCTCTGGACTGTGAGCTGGTGACACACAGCACTGACTTTTCAGGGACTTCTGGGCAAAGTAGGCAGGATAACTCTTCTTGGTCGATGGCTTGCATTTATTGGAGTGAGGCGAAATCTGTCACATATGCTAGTAGGCGATGAAACCTCTCGATAAGAGTAATACAATATTTTTGCTTAACTATCTGAGCCTATCTCAGTTTTATTAATTATTTGCTTAAAAATTTAAATCCACATTTTTTCGGGAAGCGGGCAATTCGTCAGAGAAGCTGTAGATGCTGAAGCCGCATGTGTCCAGAAGACACCTAATAAATAAATACGAGCTGTGATTCATTGCATTTGTAATTACAACATAATAATGGGAAACGAACACACCATATTTGCAGCACTGTACAACATTTCCACCCCGCATTTAAAGGAGAGACGAGCGGCCGCGAACAGCGCAAAGGCCCGCGTCCGAAGCGGCACCGCCCAACACGGGGCGCAAGGAGTGCCTTGGGGCGTCCGTGGGGTATTTCAATTTTGATATTCATATTTCCATTTATCGTTCTAGATTTTACTTTACTTTGCTAGTGCGACTGATAGTATCACGGCGTCGCGTGGTGAGATTTCTCGGGCAGTGTTTTCCATCGAGTTCGATAACTTTTTTGCTTTTATCTGCCACATCTCAACGACGATTTCGAAAAGCGTAGGTAGGAAAACCAGAAAAGTCAGACAGCGATACGGCGCGAGCGCAGACACTTCTGAGAAGCTGCGACCAAACTTCACTTTAGGTTCCGACCGAACATCTCGTTGACGAGAAATGTGTGTCGAAGAGAAGTGCTAGAACCAGAGCGACTTGTTGAAACTAAAATGTTGAAAAGGTAGGACGTCACAAACAAATTCACTTCACATAACATCGCACACCTCGTCGTCGGCGTTCTGCGGCCTGAAGCTGTGGTGGTAGTACGTCTTCGCGAAGGCCTTGGAGGGGAAGTGCTGCTGGGTCATTATGGCCATGTCCGCCCAGAACTTCTTCTGGCTGTTGGTCATCAGGTTATCGATGAGCTGGCACAGCTCCTTGCCGCTCATGGCCGAGACCTCGATTCTGCGGTTTCTGCCGAGCACGATTTTGGAGTAGTAGACGAACATCCGCTTCACGTCCAGGCAGAAGTACAGCCTTCTCACGTACTGGATGGCGGGTAGGTGGTCGATCTGAACGTCGTCAGCGTGCGTTTCGTTCTGGCTCGGCGTGTTCTGGTGTGTTACGGCCGGCGGGCACTCTTCTCTGGACTGTGAGCTGGTGACACACAGCACTGACTTTTCAGGGACTTCTTGGCAAAGTAGGCAGGATAACTCTTCTTGGTCGATGGCTTGCATTTATTGGAGTGAGGCGAAATCTGTCACATATGCTAGTAGGCGATGAAACCTCTCGATAAGAGTAATACAATATTTTTGCTTAACTATCTGAGCCTATCTCAGTTTTATTAATTATTTGCTTAAAAATTTAAATCCACATTTTTTCGGGAAGCGGGCAATTCGTCAGAGAAGCTGTAGATGCTGAAGCCGCATGTGTCCAGAAGACACCTAATAAATAAATACGAGCTGTGATTCATTGCATTTGTAATTACAACATAATAATGGGAAACGAACACACCATATTTGCAGCGCTGAACAACATTTCCACCCCGCATTTAAAGGAGAGACGAGCGGCCGCGAACAGCGCAAAGGCCCGCGTCCGAAGCGGCACCGCCCAACACGGGGCGCAAGGAGTGCCTTGGGGCGTCCGTGGGGTATTTCAATTTTGATATTCATGTTTCCATTTATCGTTCTAGATTTTACTTTACTTTGCTAGTGCGACTGATAGTATCACGGCGTCGCGTGGTGAGATTTCTCGGGCAGTGTTTTCCATCGAGTTCGATAACTTTTTTGCTTTTATCTGCCACATCTCAACGACGATTTCGAAAAGCGTAGGTAGGAAAACCAGAAAAGTCAGACAGCGATACGGCGCGAGCGCAGACACTTCCGAGAAGCTGCGACCAAACTTCTCTTTAGGTTCCGACCGAACATCTCGTCGAAGAGAAATGCGTGTCGAAGAGAAAAGCTAGAACCAGAGCGACTTGTTGAAACTAAAATGTTGAAAAGGCAGGACGTCACAAACAAATTCACTTCACATAACATCGCACACCTCGTCGTCGGCGTTCTGCGGCCTGAAGCTGTGGTAGTAGTACGTTTTCGCGAAGGCCTTGGAGGGGAAGTGCTGCTGGGTCATCAGGGCCATGTCCGCCCAGAACTTCTTCTGGCTGTTGGTCATCAGGTTATCGATGAGCTGGCACAGCTCCTTGCCGCTCATGGCCGAGACCTCGATTCTGCGGTTTCTGCCGAGCACGATTTTGGAGCAGTAGACGAACATCCGCTTCACGTCCAGGCAGAAGTACAGCCTTCTCACGTACTGGATGGCGGGTAGGTGGTCGATCTGAACGTCGTCTGCGTGCGTTTCGTTCTGGCTCGGCGTGTTCTGGTGTGTTACGGCCGGCGGGCACTCTTCTCTGGACTGTGAGCTGGTGACACACAGCACTGACTTTTCAGGGACTTCTTGGCAAAGTAGGCAGGATAACTCTTCTTGGTCGATGGCTTGCATTTATTGGAGTGAGGCGAAATCTGTCACATATGCTAGTAGGCGATGAAACCTCTCGATAAGAGTAATACAATATTTTTGCTTAACTATCTGAGCCTATCTCAGTTTTATTAATTATTTGCTTAAAAATTTAAATCCACATTTTTTCGGGAAGCGGGCAATTCGTCAGAGAAGCTGTAGATGCTGAAGCCGCATGTGTCCAGAAGACACCTAATAAATAAATACGAGCTGTGATTCATTGCATTTGTAATTACAACATAATAATGGGAAACGAACACACCATATTTGCAGCGCTGAACAACATTTCCACCCCGCATTTAAAGGAGAGACGAGCGGCCGCGAACAGCGCAAAGGCCCGCGTCCGAAGCGGCACCGCCCAACACGGGGCGCAAGGAGTGCCTTGGGGCGTCCGTGGGGTATTTCAATTTTGATATTCATATTTCCATTTATCGTTCTAGATTTTACTTTACTTTGCTAGTGCGACTGATAGTATCACGGCGTCGCGTGGTGAGATTTCTCGGGCAGTGTTTTCCATCGAGTTCGATAACTTTTTTGCTTTTATCTGCCACATCTCAACGACGATTTCGAAAAGCGTAGGAAGGAAAACCAGAAAAGTCGGACAGCGATACGGCGCGAGCGCAGACACTTCTGAGAAGCTGCGACCAAATTTCACTTTAGGTTCCGACCGAACATCTCGTCGAAGAGAAATGCGTGTCGAAGAGAAGTGCTAGAACCAGAGCGACTTGTTGAAACTAAAATGTTGAAAAGGTAGGACGTCACAAACAAATTCACTTCACATAACATCGCACACCTCGTCGTCGGCGTTCTGCGGCCTGAAGCTGTGGTGGTAGTACGTTTTCGCGAAGGCCTTGGAGGGGAAGTGCTGCTGGGTCATCAGGGCCATGTCCGCCCAGAACTTCTTCTGGCTGTTGGTCATCAGGTTATCGATGAGCTGGCACAGCTCCTTGCCGCTCATGGCCGAGACCTCGATTCTGCGGTTTCTGCCGAGCACGATTTTGGAGTAGTAGACGAACATCCGCTTCACGTCCAGGCAGAAGTACAGCCTTCTCACGTACTGGATGGCGGGTAGGTGGTCGATCTGAACGTCGTCTGCGTGCGTTTCGTTCTGGCTCGGCGTGTTCTGGTGTGTTACGGCCGGCGGGCACTCTTCTCTGGACTGTGAGCTGGTGACACACAGCACTGACTTTTCAGGGACTTCTGGGCAAAGTAGGCAGGATAACTCTTCTTGGTCGATGGCTTGCATTTATTGGAGTGAGGCGAAATCTGTCACATATGCTAGTAGGCGATGAAACCTCTCGATAAGAGTAATACAATATTTTTGCTTAACTATCTGAGCCTATCTCAGTTTTATTAATTATTTGCTTAAAAATTTAAATCCACATTTTTTCGGGAAGCGGGCAATTCGTCAGAGAAGCTGTAGATGCTGAAGCCGCATGTGTCCAGAAGACACCTAATAAATAAATACGAGCTGTGATTCATTGCATTTGTAATTACAACATAATAATGGGAAACGAACACACCATATTTGCAGCGCTGAACAACATTTCCACCCCGCATTTAAAGGAGAGACGAGCGGCCGCGAACAGCGCAAAGGCCCGCGTCCGAAGCGGCACCGCCCAACACGGGGCGCAAGGAGTGCCTTGGGGCGTCCGTGGGGTATTTCAATTTTGATATTCATGTTTCCATTTATCGTTCTAGATTTTACTTTACTTTGCTAGTGCGACTGATAGCATCACTACGTCGCGTGGTGAGATTTCTCGGGCAGTGTTTTCCATCGAGTTCGATAACTTTTTTGCTTTTATCTGCCACATCTCAACGACGATTTCGAAAAGCGTAGGTAGGAAAACCAGAAAAGTCGGACAGCGATACGGCGCGAGCGCAGACACTTCCGAGAAGCCGCGACCAAATTAACCATTACATAAAAAATATTATGTCAAATTCATTTAAGAAGTGAAAATGTTAAATTAATTTTCGCCGCACATATTTGCTCATATATAACATATTATAAAATAAATGCTCCTCGCTGATAATTTATAAAAATATTTCATGTACTAGAGGACACATCCACAAAGAAAAAACCTGACTAACCCACCCAGACCAAAGTAATCCCCAACGCGAAAGGCAATAACAAGAAAATTTAGTCTCTCAAAGAGAAGATCGCCAAATTGTAAAGAGAATTTTAAAGTTAATTTGATACAGCGGCGGCAGTGATGCGTAAATTCAAAGAAACCAAAAAGAAGCATGACGACAAGAAGATCACTTAAAAGACAAGCAATGCCAAAGCCCAGTCTGAAAACGAGAAAAAGACTGAAGTAAGTTAGAAAGCTGAACCTACGAAGAATATCGAAGAAAAGGCGCCTGACAAAACGAAGCCTAAGGACGCTCAGAAGCAGAAAGAGGAAAAGCCCCCAGTCTAAAAGTCACAAGATCAAAAGACCACTAAAAAGCCCCAATCTAGCGCAAAGTCTCCTCAAAAGGAAACTTAGAAAAAGAAAGAGGATAAATAACCTGTCTTAGACAATCCTGTCAAATCATAGCCAAAAGATGGTCAAAATGAACAAAATACGATAGCTGACGCAAAATAGGAAACCAAGCCAATCTTAACGAAAGCCTAGAAGAAGAAGCTCCAAATGGAATATCAGAAATAGTTTATCTAAAAATAGAGAGCTAAGGAAGATACCAACGCGTCTAAACCCTAGGAAATAGTTAATCTACCACCGGCAATATACTCCGAAATTAGGGATTTGTAAAAACAAATAAACTAAGAAGGAACACAGGTACCTAATCAAGTTGATGAAACGATGCATCAAAGGCAACCACCACCAAGCAATGCCAATACAACGGAACAACCTCTCGTGCAAGCCGAAGGAAATAACGAGCAAAAAGAAACTGAGAAGCGAGAAACAGTTTCTAAAAATCAAGTTAGCGAATCAGGTGAAACTGGTCCGCTAACGACTCAGTGAGGGTCCTATTGGGTCTTTACTGAGTGGGCATAAATGACGGGTTGAGCCCGTTTTGAAAGTGGAAACACTGGCGTGCGAGAGCCCATGTTTTGCTTTCGAAAGTCTCACAGTCGTTCGTTTGTGCCGTCTCGAGGAAGTGAAATGAATATATATATATATATATATATATTATTATAAATATAAAAACTTGTTATATGACAAAAAAAGATACATAAATTGATCAATTTTATAATTTTTGATATGTTATCAATAGATATATGTATATTAAATATATGTTATTTACACCTTTACCACATCAAGATTTGTTGAGATATCGCTAACATCAAATTTTCGCTTAATTTTAACTATAACTAATTCAGAAGAGGAGCTGGGAGTGAAATATTTTACAGTATTATATAATACTATATATGTAATTATCCAGTGTAAAATAGTATATTTACTTGAGAAAATATTTTTAAGAACAGTCATTCTTACAAGTTTTAAACAAAGTTGAAAGATTTAAACGATCGAGAATAAACCAAATACAAAGACATATCTCGACTAATTTTCAGTTAAATAGAATAGTGACATTCCTCGCTTCAGTTTTTAATTATAATATAGCGTTATTTTGAAGAAATTTTATTTCATTGTGAAGTGATGTTATTCAGCACAGTTTTATATACTATATCACCTGTAACTCAAATATATGCTTTAAAATATTGCGCTCGTTTATGATGGGTAATTTTGTAAGAAACTGGTTCATGTAAATTACAATATCATTATACTAATAAATTAAAAATACGAATAAAATATAGATTTCACACTTCAAATGTATTAAAATTTTAAAAAATGATGCTTGATTTCCTAATAAAAATAGGCACATGCATAATTCATTTATATATATATTTATTTATAATGTATTTATCATTCTTTTAATATATAAAACAACAAATATTCATCTAAATTAACATATTGCATCAATTCTCTGACGAATTGCCCACTTTTTTACAGGTTTACTGCAGCTTCAGACCGCAGAACGCCGACGACGAGGTGTGCGATATTATGTGAAGTGCATTTGTTTGTGACGTCTTGCCTTTTCAACATTAATAAATACTTGTTGGATGTAGTCTTCACCACAATATATTATGATACATGTGATAAAGAAGTCGTATAAATGGCTAGATAAAGCGTTGTATTGTTGTAGTAATATAATATATTGCAAATTATTGCTTTTGAAACGTCGAAGTAAAAACAGAGGTTTGTGAGTTGGCGGACTCGTTTATTCTTCTTTGTAGTTAAAACCGCAGCGCTGAAACATAGTCGTTTGGCGTTGCCGTATGTATTTACAATATGATTCTGGATATATCCTGCAAGAATAAAAATAGAGCGATGGTAGCGATTCTACCTTATTTAACTACATATATTAAATTATAATACATCATATCTGAATGTGGTCATTTAATATCATAACAGAATGTATACTTACCACCGAATATTTAATATGTGGCAAATCAACCAGCTGGCTACATTCAGTAACAAAATACAAATATAAAAATTTTACCAACGCTTTTATAAAACGTATGATACCTGCGCATGTTTCAGATGTAGAGACATTGTCATGTTCGTATTCTGTAGAAGATGATTATGTCTTCTACTAACATACATTATTCAGTATATAAAATATTACACCACACATATACAGTTTTGAAAAATATTTTGCGATGAATACTTTATGAAATAATTATAATTATTATGTGGGATATAATAGAATAAAATATATTGTGGTGAAGACTACATCCAACAAGTATTTTGGCGCGCCGGATCGTCCAGTTGAGGAGATTTGTCATTTGTTATGAACTCGGTTTTCTTCGGCTATAAGCGGTTCAACAACGCTGGTGTACACAATTTTACTGATTTCTTACTCAATATGCTACATTATTCACGTTTTCTAGTCAACAAAAAATAAATAATGGAGTTAGTACCATTATTCAAAACTAATATAGCGCCGCCTGCTCTTGAATGTAAGACACCCAGAATATATATTTCGCTAAAACGCGCCTTCAGCACATGAAGCTATAACTCGTGTTTAAGTCCTTGCAGATTGGTATAATTCGCAGGATGCACGGAAGTAATGAACACGCATTCAGGAGCCTGTAGGTAGGTAGATTATTATTTAACATGTGCAAACTATGGACCACTTGTAGATGTATGCGAAGACACGCAAGAAAACATCAAGAAATACCTCTAAATAGACGGTGATCTTATAAAAGGTCTCCGGAAAATCGTAGAAGTAAAAACTTCCTAAAAACTGTACGCTACACAAGGAAAGCCGCCTGTTTTTAAAGGAATCATGTGAGATAGATCATATTTGTTAATCCATTGTGTTCAATTCGATTAACTACTACGATCCAGATATAGTATCACGACGTCGCGTGGTGAGATTTCTCTCGCCACGTACTCCATCGAGTTCAATAACTAGGTTATCTTATTTTTTAAGGAATTGGTGGCTTTCTTTGTGCAACATACATCTACAATCTACTATACAACCTACAATTTTATCAAACATTTCGATATTTATTTACATTTTATTTTTATAATACAAATTTTATTTAACATGTGCAAAGTTTATTTGAGCTGTACCTCGTCTAGCTTTCTTAGCTCCAAAATTAACTGTATCGGCTGGAATTCACTGCCACATATATTATCATTCTATCGTATTTGTTACATTTATTATCACGTCTGATATCAAATGATTAGAACACGAAGACTCACGCATTTGAGTACAAATACACAAACTTTTGACAAAAGTTTAATATAATTACACACTACAAAATTTAGGGTAAACATAATATAGTGGAACATGACACAATAGCAGTGTTTACTATCGATGAGCTAAATTCATGGTAAATTCGTTTAATGCTGCATTGACATCACAAAAATGGCAAACTGCTATCAAAGCCAGATTCTGCTCTTTACACAATCGCGTTTTATGCGATAGTTGTCCGTTGCACAAAATTTTCACATATGCTGCTAAATATGTCCTGTGATGAAAGGAGATGAGTCTTACACATAGTCAGAAATCAATGCTTCTCCACACATTACTGAAACACCGCAGCAAATAACATGTGCCTCTTTCCATACACTTTATGTGAAATCATTTTTGATGATGGCTCATAAACCGCTGTATGTAACGGCAAACCACTCGCAGATATGCTTTCTAAAGTCTCACTCTCGTATGTTTGTACCGTCTGTAAATATTTATCACATCTGTGGTAATGATAATTTCTAAATGAATAATTATTTTCGAAATAATAGTTATATTAAAAAGTAATAGCAAGTAAATTATAGTATAGTCCTCACTCAGCATCCGAAATCTCAATTTCCAAAGGTTCGTCAAAGAAAAGGAAGACCTAATCCCAACATCATGTCCAAACTGCGGCGGAAAGAACTCGCCATACCATGAAACAAACTGCAAAAAGGCTTAAGAATACCACATAGGTGTTCACGATAAAATTGTTGATTACATTGAACAAGTCCTAAGATAATACAAGGTAGTAAAAGTCTCAAAAGAAAATCACAATCGCCTATATGACGGTATAAAACCTGACATTGCGATATACTATCGAGGCGAAAGAATCTACCTAGACGTTGGGGTCACGTAGTACAAAGAAAAGTACTATAAAGCAAAGGTCAAACACTACTAAGGTTATGAGGCTAAAATCATACCAATTATAGTGGGCAAAAACTGTACGCTACACAAGGAAAGCCGCCTGTTTTTAAGGAACTGCAGGTAAACATGCAAACCCTCTACGCCGAGATTGGATACAAAATCTCGAGATACGCTCAAATGTGTAGCAACTCGCTCTACAAAAAGCGAAATCTCGAAAAGGAAACAACCTTGAAGAAGCGCCGATAGGCAAGCTTAACATGAATAAATTTGCTCCTCTGGCAGACCTGGGAGAAGATAACGATAAAAGCGAAAATACAAATCAAAAAATTCTTATTTCAACAAAATAAATGGAATAACTCTAACGTCTCACAAAGTGACAGCTACACATTCACATCCCAGATGGGCGAAAACAGAAGAAGGAAGAGCAACCATCAAAAAGCCAATACATCGGCAAGGCAAATAAATCAGCAAAACAAGTTCGCGTCACTGAACTCAGAGGACTCCAGCTCCAATAGTGGAAACTTCTTACACTACTAAGAGCAGCCGCACAGGAAGGAATAAAATGTTCCTCGAACCGATCACCGGAAGCCTGATAAAACAGATTATAGTGCTATATCGGAAGCCTCTGAAGCACTTCAATCACTGATCTAATCATGCTTAAGTTCAATGAAGAAGTATTTCAAGCAAAACAACTGGAGCAACATGGAATAAAGCAAACAAAAAGGCTCTCAACAAAACCAAGGCAAGAAGAATTAAATTAAAGAACTTGTCAAATCATTTAACAAAATTCTTAACGGTAACCAAAAAACCAAAAGGAAACTCATTCACTGGATAACAGAATCACAACAGCTCCACAAAATACCGAGCAACAACCGATCAAAATCCGTACATCTACATCAAATAATGTGAGATGACATCTGCTTCGATCGCAAACAACAAAACAAAAACAATAACGCTTACAAGAAAAACTGGAAAAAATATTCTTGGAACCAAGCAGACGTAGTCTAAAAGCTTATGAAAGTTTTACAAAAAACCCAGAAACAGCAAGGCAACTACTTCGATCGAAACAACAACAAATTCAACAATAACTAAGGGAAACCGTTCAATTCCCTAAATGAATACAGATACGACGATGTAAAATCAAAGCGCAACGATGACTCATTCATGTACATCAATACCAATGTGCTAATAGACCAACTTCAGCAAGCAAAACAAAGGAGGAAACAAGTCGTTTGGAGGTTATAAGTAAGGAAACTTCAACCAAAAATTCATATGAGGAGCTAGGCAGCTGTCATATTGACTCAATAATTGCTATCTGAACTGGCTCCGTGAGGGGCCTTGATAACTAGATCGTGTATCAAAATACTGCTAGATTAATAGTATAAGCAAACATTGAAGAAGCAAATTGAAGAGAAAAATTGAATCACTAGATTGATTATTAAAGTAGAGGAAAATTTTCTGCCATCTAACGATGGTATTTTATAGCGTGTGTGTAGAGGCACATGTTATGAGCTAAGATAGCTCTCAGTTACGCGTGTGGAAATGGGGATTTCGGATACTGAGTGAGGACTATTCAAGGTTTGTTTCCTTTACAACTAATTCTGGATGCTGATACTGTATTTAAATTCAAATGATATCATTATCTTCTATATTAATCCTAAGTAAATAACTGCAAAATAATGTAGTTTAAACTTAAAGCATATGTAATAATTATTTTTTAATTGATAATGTTTAATATTAATATTGCTAAAAACTGAAGAATGTAAATAGTATAATAATAAATAAATAACTTTACAGTGCTCAGTAGTCAAACTATATGTTTATATACACAGAACAAATGAAATCATCGAAAGTACAGATAGATATGTATTAAGTAGAATAATTTGCGGTATTTGGATTCAACTCTAATAACTAGTATGTTTAAGATTCTGATATTTTCGTAAAAATCAACTACTCGATATTAACAGGTGCATTATTATGTCTTTAGTGCGACATTGTTGTTAAACACTCAGAACTTTAGTTTATCGCCAAAGGTTTGTAGTTGTCAGCATTAATTATGAAATCAAAAGATATTCTACAATTGGATAAAGTAAATATATCATACAGATTTTCTAGTAATTCTTCATCTGGAATAATTAACTAAATTTTTTATAGTATGCATACTTATGTGATTGATAATCTAATTCTTACTGGATTTAATGATATTATAAGTAGCTATAACGGATATTTCAGTTCTATTGTGGACGCAGACGTAACTATTTCACTGAATAATGTTTAAATTTGTGTTGATAGCATTGTAAATAGAGTGGGTTAAGTTCTAAAACAAGTCAATATTACGGCTTTGGAATATTTTCAATGCACATCTATATGTCCCAATAATACTTTTGTAACCTATGGAATATGCTAAGAATAAATAAAGTTTTCAATTCTATTAGCAAATAATACAGTTATATGCGACCATCCGTTTGAATATGATGACTAATCTAATATATGTATTTGCAAAAATGGTTATTATTTGAATATTACTATTTGTGTTAATATAATAAATTAGTTTTCACATATCATGACTAATATTACGTCTCTTGAGCTTAAACTGCAATCATAATATCCAAATATTGAGTTATTATTCTAGAAATTAGAACATGAAATTTCAAATAATATTACAGATTTGAAAACTGTTATGGGAACTAACTTCGATTAAGTAGACACTGCGCTCGCTGGACTCAAGCTGGATGTAGTCAGCGCCAATACTTCGGTTAACACTCTCAACTCCACCATGAACATAAAATTCGCAAACATGACTTCTCTTATAAACGATAATTAATTAAATATCAAAAACAACTTTACATAAGCTCTAACCCAAATTGCAGATTTGAAAACTGTTATGGGAACTAACTTCGATTAAGTAGACACTGCGCTCGCTGGACTCAAGCTGGATGTAGTCAGCGCCAATACTTCGGTTAACACTCTCAACTCCACCATGAACATAAAATTCGCAAACATGACTTCTCTTATAAACGATAATTAATTAAATATCAAAAACAACTTTACATAAGCTCTAACCCAAATTGCAGATTTGAAAACTGTTATGGGAACTAACTTCGATTAAGTAGACACTGCGCTCGCTGGACTCAAGCTGGATGTAGTCAGCGCCAATACTTCGGTTAACACTCTCAACTCCACCATGAACATAAAATTCCGCAAACATGACTTCTCTTATAAACGATAATTAATTAAATATCAAAAACAACTTTACATAAGCTCTAACCCAAATTGCAGATTTGAAAACTGTTATGGGAACTAACTTCGATTAAGTAGACACTGCGCTCGCTGGACTCAAGCTGGATGTAGTCAGCGCCAATACTTCGGTTAACACTCTCAACTCCACCATGAACATAAAATTCGCAAACATGACTTTCATAAACGATAATTAATTAAATATCAAAACAACTTTACATAAGCTCTAACCCAAATTCAGATTTGAAAACTGTTATGGGAACTAACTGATTAAGTAGACACTGCGCCCGCTGGACCAGCTGGATGTAGTCAGCGCCAATACTTCGTTAACACTCAACTCCCATGAACAAAATTCGCAACATGACTTCTTATAAACGATAATTAATAAATATCAAACAACTTTACATAAGCTCTAACCCAAATTGCAGATTTGAAAACTGTTATGGGAACTAACTTCGATTAAGTAGACACTGCGCTCGCTGGACTCAAGCTGGATGTAGTCAGCGCCAATACTTCGGTTAACACTCTCAACTCCACCATGAACATAAAATTCACAAACATGACTTCTCTTATAAACGATAATTAATTAAATATCAAAAACAACTTTACATAAGCTCTAACCCAAATTGCAGATTTGAAAACTGTTATGGGAACTAACTTCGATTAAGTAGACACTGCGCTCGCTGGACTCAAGCTGGATGTAGTCAGCGCCAATACTTCGGTTAACACTCTCAACTCCACCATGAACATAAAATTCACAAACATGACTTCTCTTATAAACGATAATTAATTAAATATCAAAAACAACTTTACATAAATAAATTTAAAAATCGATAGCATAAATACTGTTTTAGGCGATTTCAAATCAGTTACTCTATCTAATTTTTCTTAAATATCAAATCATATAAATACTTTGAACACGAAAATGAATTCTTAGTTCACTGATGTTTTAGCTGCTATAACTACTTGTTCATAGGAAGCTAGTCTTAATAATTAAGTAAGTTAATTATAAACACAAATAGATTTGATTAAATAGTAGATTTCATCATCTTAAAATACTACTAAAGATGTGTACTATTGTTTAAAACTAGCTGCATATTATGCCAGTTATGCATACTATATTAACTATGGTTAAAACGGCTATGATTATAACATTTATAGTCAATTATTAGGTTAAGGATGTTGAGTGTGATGCTTATATATTATATCTAATGTGTAAATATTTAAATATAAAGTTATTTTTATTTAAATGGTCCTCACTCAGTATCCGAAATCCCCATTTCCACACGCGTAACTGAGAGCTATCTTAGCTCATAACATGTGCCTCTACACACACGCTATAAAATACCATCGTTAGATGGCAGAAAATTTTCTCTACTTTAATAATCAATCTAGTGATTCAATTTTTCTCTTCAATTTGCTTCTTCAATGTTTGCTTATACTATTAATCTAGCAGTATTTTGATACACGATCTAGTTATCAAGGCCCCTCACGGAGCCAGTTCAGATAGCAATTATTGAGTCAATATGACAGCTGCCTAGCTCCTCATATGAATTTTTGGTTGAAGTTTCCTTACTTATAACCTCCAAACGACTTGTTTCCTCCTTTGTTTTGCTTGCTGAAGTTGGTCTATTAGCACATTGGTATTGATGTACATGAATGAGTCATCGTTGCGCTTTGATTTTACATCGTCGTATCTGTATTCATTTAGGGAATTGAACGGTTTCCCTTAGTTATTGTTGAATTTGTTGTTGTTTCGATCGAAGTAGTTGCCTTGCTGTTTCTGGGTTTTTTGTAAAACTTTCATAAGCTTTTAGACTACGTCTGCTTGGTTCCAAGAATATTTTTTCCAGTTTTTCTTGTAAGCGTTATTGTTTTTGTTTTGTTGTTTGCGATCGAAGCAGATGTCATCTCACATTATTTGATGTAGATGTACGGATTTTGATCGGTTGTTGCTCGGTATTTTGTGGAGCTGTTGTGATTCTGTTATCCAGTGAATGAGTTTCCTTTTGGTTTTTTGGTTACCGTTAAGAATTTTGTTAAATGATTTGACAAGTTCTTTAATTTAATTCTTCTTGCCTTGGTTTTGTTGAGAGCCTTTTTGTTTGCTTTATTCCATGTTGCTCCAGTTGTTTTGCTTGAAATACTTCTTCATTGAACTTAAGCATGATTAGATCAGTGATTGAAGTGCTTCAGAGGCTTCCGATATAGCACTATAATCTGTTTTATCAGGCTTCCGGTGATCGGTTCGAGGAACATTTTATTCCTTCCTGTGCGGCTGCTCTTAGTAGTGTAAGAAGTTTCCACTATTGGAGCTGGAGTCCTCTGAGTTCAGTGACGCGAACTTGTTTTGCTGATTTATTTGCCTTGCCGATGTATTGGCTTTTTGATGGTTGCTCTTCCTTCTTCTGTTTTCGCCCATCTGGGATGTGAATGTGTAGCTGTCACTTTGTGAGACGTTAGAGTTATTCCATTTATTTTGTTGAAATAAGAATTTTTTGATTTGTATTTTCGCTTTTATCGTTATCTTCTCCCAGGTCTGCCAGAGGAGCAAATTTATTCATGTTAAGCTTGCCTATCGGCGCTTCTTCAAGGTTGTTTCCTTTTCGAGATTTCGCTTTTTGTAGAGCGAGTTGCTACACATTTGAGCGTATCTCGAGATTTTGTATCCAATCTCGGCGTAGAGGGTTTGCATGTTTACCTGCAGTTCCTTAAAAACAGGCGGCTTTCCTTGTGTAGCGTACAGTTTTTGCCCACTATAATTGGTATGATTTTAGCCTCATAACCTTAGTAGTGTTTGACCTTTGCTTTATAGTACTTTTCTTTGTACTACGTGACCCCAACGTCTAGGTAGATTCTTTCGCCTCGATAGTATATCGCAATGTCAGGTTTTATACCGTCATATAGGCGATTGTGATTTTCTTTTGAGACTTTTACTACCTTGTATTATCTTAGGACTTGTTCAATGTAATCAACAATTTTATCGTGAACACCTATGTGGTATTCTTAAGCCTTTTTGCAGTTTGTTTCATGGTATGGCGAGTTCTTTCCGCCGCAGTTTGGACATGATGTTGGGATTAGGTCTTCCTTTTCTTTGACGAACCTTTGGAAATTGAGATTTCGGATGCTGAGTGAGGACTATACTATAATTTACTTGCTATTACTTTTTAATATAACTATTATTTCGAAAATAATTATTCATTTAGAAATTATCATTACCACAGATGTGATAAATATTTACAGACGGTACAAACATACGAGAGTGAGACTTTAGAAAGCATATCTGCGAGTGGTTTGCCGTTACATACAGCGGTTTATGAGCCATCATCAAAAATGATTTCACATAAAGTGTATGGAAAGAGGCACATGTTATTTGCTGCGGTGTTTCAGTAATGTGTGGAGAAGCATTGATTTCTGACTATGTGTAAGACTCATCTCCTTTCATCACAGGACATATTTAGCAGCATATGTGAAAATTTTGTGCAACGGACAACTATCGCATAAAACGCGATTGTGTAAAGAGCAGAATCTGGCTTTGATAGCAGTTTGCCATTTTTGTGATGTCAATGCAGCATTAAACGAATTTACCATGAATTTAGCTCATCGATAGTAAACACTGCTATTGTGTCATGTTCCACTATATTATGTTTACCCTAAATTTTGTAGTGTGTAATTATATTAAACTTTTGTCAAAAGTTTGTGTATTTGTACTCAAATGCGTGAGTCTTCGTGTTCTAATCATTTGATATCAGACGTGATAATAAATGTAACAAATACGATAGAATGATAATATATGTGGCAGTGAATTCCAGCCGATACAGTTAATTTTGGAGCTAAGAAAGCTAGACGAGGTACAGCTCAAATAAACTTTGCACATGTTAAATAAAATTTGTATTATAAAAATAAAATGTAAATAAATATCGAAATGTTTGATAAAATTGTAGGTTGTATAGTAGATTGTAGATGTATGTTGCACAAAGAAAGCCACCAATTCCTTAAAAAATAAGATAACCTAGTTATTGAACTCGATGGAGTACGTGGCGAGAGAAATCTCACCACGCGACGTCGTGATACTATATCTGGATCGTAGTAGTTAATCGAATTGAACACAATGGATTAACAAATATGATCTATCTCACATGATTCCTTTAAAAACAGGCGGCTTTCCTTGTGTAGCGTACAGTTTTTAGGAAGTTTTTACTTCTACGATTTTCCGGAGACCTTTTATAAGATCACCGTCTATTTAGAGGTATTTCTTGATGTTTTCTTGCGTGTCTTCGCATACATCTACTGTGGTGTCCGAGCCAACTTTGATTTTAACAAATGTTTATGTAATAATTGCGCTTGAAAATTAAATCACTGTATTTATGCTAATTATAACATATTCAATTAATTCTGCGGTTCATTTCTTTTTCACTTCATCCTTCAAATGACGAAGCACACACGAAGCCGACGGATCACAATACAAGAGCGTCGCATAATGATGAGAATGTGAGAAACAGAATCACAAACTGTTGCAACCAAGAAATACATTGCTTGTTGCCTTCAATGTAGTCTCCAAACTGTTTATTCCATTTTTAAGCACTTTGAAGTTACAGGCAAGCTAGAAGCTTCTCATGCCGATAATAGTGTCAGAAAATTTGACTAAGCTGAGATTTTCGCGTTGTTAAATATCGCCAGAGCCATAGATTCGAAACTCGACGAATCATAGCTGAAAAATACTAAGCCCTTCGTGGAATTTCCATGTCTCTAACAACAGTATCTCGTCTCCTGGCCAAATTCAGTTTAAGCTTCTATGTTGCTAAGATAAAGCCAAAACTTACCGAAAAGCATAAATTGGAAAGTTTGAACTTTGCTCGAATGAACCTGAAACAACCAATTGAATATTGGAGAACTTTTTAGTATACCGATGAGTATCGCTCAAAATGCTATGCAAATCGAGCGAGTAGAGTGCTCAGAACACCTAAAGACGAGTGGAATCCGAAGTATTTTCTCGAAGTGTAAAATATGGACTGTTTTCGTGCATGATCTATGGTACGATTAGCTATAGATATAAGGGTCCATTATGGTTTATGCCGTGCGGTACGACCATGAATTCAATTGTCAATTCTTAAGTTCTCAGACAAGTTACACTTCCATCACATAATAGCATAACTTGAAGTTGCAACAAGATAACGCCCCGACACATTTTAGTAAGTATATGAAAAACTTTTATACTGCTAACAACATTGAGCTCTATCGCTTTCCAGTAATGAGTCCAGACTTAAATCCACTTTTTCACTGCTGGAATCCACTGAAGTCAAACATTTCCCCTGAAGAATGTACCACATATGACTTATTAAATGAAGAAGTAAAGAGGGCGTTGGAGTAAATCTCGTTAGATATCATCAATCATTTGATTGACTCTATGCCCAAAAGGTTAGAAGAAGTAATAAAATAGAAAGGAGACGCTACTAAACATTGAGTTAATATATAGTTAAAATTAATACAAAAAATAGTTTTGAAATAGTTAGTATTTTTTGAAATCAAAGTTGGCTTGGCGACCACAGTACAAGTGGTCCATAGTTTGCACATGTTAAATAATAATCTACCTACCTACAGGCTCCTGAATGCGTGTTCATTACTTCCGTGCATCCTGCGAATTATACCAATCTGCAAGGACTTAAACACGAGTTATAGCTTCATGTGCTGAAGGCGCGTTTTAGCGAAATATATATTCTGGGTGTCTTACATTCAAGAGCAGGCGGCGCTATATTAGTTTTGAATAATGGTACTAACTCCATTATTTATTTTTTGTTGACTAGAAAACGTGAATAATGTAGCATATTGAGTAAGAAATCAGTAAAATTGTGTACACCAGCGTTGTTGAACCGCTTATAGCCGAAGAAAACCGAGTTCATAACAAATGACAAATCTCCTCAACTGGACGATCCGGCGCGCCAAAATACTTGTTGGATGTAGTCTTCACCACAATATATTTTATTCTATTATATCCCACATAATAATTATAATTATTTCATAAAGTATTCATCGCAAAATATTTTTCAAAACTGTATATGTGTGGTGTAATATTTTATATACTGAATAATGTATGTTAGTAGAAGACATAATCATCTTCTACAGAATACGAACATGACAATGTCTCTACATCTGAAACATGCGCAGGTATCATACGTTTTATAAAAGCGTTGGTAAAATTTTTATATTTGTATTTTGTTACTGAATGTAGCCAGCTGGTTGATTTGCCACATATTAAATATTCGGTGGTAAGTATACATTCTGTTATGATATTAAATGACCACATTCAGATATGATGTATTATAATTTAATATATGTAGTTAAATAAGGTAGAATCGCTACCATCGCTCTATTTTTATTCTTGCAGGATATATCCAGAATCATATTGTAAATACATACGGCAACGCCAAACGACTATGTTTCAGCGCTGCGGTTTTAACTACAAAGAAGAATAAACGAGTCCGCCAACTCACAAACCTCTGTTTTTACTTCGACGTTTCAAAAGCAATAATTTGCAATATATTATATTACTACAACAATACAACGCTTTATCTAGCCATTTATACGACTTCTTTATCACATGTATCATAATATATTGTGGTGAAGACTACATCCAACAAGTATTTATTAATGTTGAAAAGGCAAGACGTCACAAACAAATGCACTTCACATAATATCGCACACCTCGTCGTCGGCGTTCTGCGGTCTGAAGCTGCAGTAAACCTGTAAAAAAGTGGGCAATTCGTCAGAGAATTGATGCAATATGTTAATTTAGATGAATATTTGTTGTTTTATATATTAAAAGAATGATAAATACATTATAAATAAATATATATATAAATGAATTATGCATGTGCCTATTTTTATTAGGAAATCAAGCATCATTTTTTAAAATTTTAATACATTTGAAGTGTGAAATCTATATTTTATTCGTATTTTTAATTTATTAGTATAATGATATTGTAATTTACATGAACCAGTTTCTTACAAAATTACCCATCATAAACGAGCGCAATATTTTAAAGCATATATTTGAGTTACAGGTGATATAGTATATAAAACTGTGCTGAATAACATCACTTCACAATGAAATAAAATTTCTTCAAAATAACGCTATATTATAATTAAAAACTGAAGCGAGGAATGTCACTATTCTATTTAACTGAAAATTAGTCGAGATATGTCTTTGTATTTGGTTTATTCTCGATCGTTTAAATCTTTCAACTTTGTTTAAAACTTGTAAGAATGACTGTTCTTAAAAATATTTTCTCAAGTAAATATACTATTTTACACTGGATAATTACATATATAGTATTATATAATACTGTAAAATATTTCACTCCCAGCTCCTCTTCTGAATTAGTTATAGTTAAAATTAAGCGAAAATTTGATGTTAGCGATATCTCAACAAATCTTGATGTGGTAAAGGTGTAAATAACATATATTTAATATACATATATCTATTGATAACATATCAAAAATTATAAAATTGATCAATTTATGTATCTTTTTTTGTCATATAACAAGTTTTTATATTTATAATAATATATATATATATATATATATATATTCATTTCACTTCCTCGAGACGGCACAAACGAACGACTGTGAGACTTTCGAAAGCAAAACATGGGCTCTCGCACGCCAGTGTTTCCACTTTCAAAACGGGCTCAACCCGTCATTTATGCCCACTCAGTAAAGACCCAATAGGACCCTCACTGAGTCGTTAGCGGACCAGTTTCACCTGATTCGCTAACTTGATTTTTAGAAACTGTTTCTCGCTTCTCAGTTTCTTTTTGCTCGTTATTTCCTTCGGCTTGCACGAGAGGTTGTTCCGTTGTATTGGCATTGCTTGGTGGTGGTTGCCTTTGATGCATCGTTTCATCAACTTGATTAGGTACCTGGGTTCCTTCTTAGTTTATTTGTTTTTACAAATCCCTAATTTCGGAGTATATTGCCGGTGGTAGATTAACTATTTCCTAGGGTTTAGACGCGTTGGTATCTTCCTTAGCTCTCTATTTTTAGATAAACTATTTCTGATATTCCATTTGGAGCTTCTTCTTCTAGGCTTTCGTTAAGATTGGCTTGGTTTCCTATTTTGCGTCAGTTATCGTATTTTATTCATTTTGACCATCTTTTGGCTATGATTTGACAGGCTTTTCTAAGACAGGTTATTTATCCTCTTTCTTTTTCTAAGTTTCCTTTTGAGGAGACTTTGCGCTAGAATGGGGCTTTTTAGTGGTCTTTTGATCTTGTGACTTTTAGACTGGGGGCTTTTCGTCTTTCTGCTTCTGAGCGTCCTTAGGCTTCGTTTTGTCAGGCGCCTTTTCTTCGATATTCTTCGTAGGTTCAGCTTTCTAACTTACTTCAGTCTTTTTCTCGTTTTCAGACTGGGCTTTGGCATTGCTTGTCTTTTAAGTGATCTTCTTGTCGTCATGCTTCTTTTTGGTTTCTTTGAATTTACGCATCACTGCCGCCGCTGTATCAAATTAACTTTAAAATTCTCTTTACAATTTGGCGATCTTCTCTTTGAGAGACTAAATTTTCTTGTTATTGCCTTTCGCGTTGGGGATTACTTTGGTCTGGGTGGGTTAGTCAGGTTTTTTCTTAGTGGATGTGTCCTCCAGTTTATTGTTGCCTTTTTCCGCTGTTTGCGTTGACTTCTTTTTAGTCTTTGTCTTGTGGGCTTTTTCAAAGTTTTTCAGTGTTTATTTAGGCTTTGCAGGCACTTCTTTGATTGGAGATTGTGTGGCTACCTTCATCATTCCTTTTTCGTGAAGGTAATCAAAGATTTTCCCGTAGTTGTCAGTGCGTTTTAAACATCACAAAGCGGTTGGCACTGGGTTTCTCTTCATCAATTTCGCTATGTTATTCGCCCGTTGGACTACTTTCTTGGACTACTTTCTTTCTATACATAAGCTCGGCTCGATGTGTTTGAGAGGTACTTATCATGTAGCCTATCTCTTCATAAATCGTCTCGAAATTAACTCGGAGTTCTTCCAAGAATTCTCTCGACTTTTAATGAATAGTGAGATTCTTACCGATTATGATCTGAATAATTTTGAGCGGGTTACCATTTTGATCCTTTTTGTCCCGATAATGCTACTCTTTGAGAGCGTAATACTTATCAAGATCCCAAGTGATTCCAATATCCAAATAAATCTGAACTCTGTTGACCACAATGCTGATGTCCGGTTTAGTCCGGTCTTCCAGCCTGTTGTCGTTGTCTTTGCAGACTTTTCTGGCTTGATATCTCTTTCTGAGGATTCTTTCAAGGAAGTTTGCAAAACGATCGTGGGCTGCAATGTTGAGCTCGTTGATCTTTTTGCAGTCTTGTTCGTGGCCTTCCTTGTATGGTTTTTTGCACAGTTCGCAAATTTCTGGGATTGGTGTATCCCTCACGTTGTTGAAAACCCAGTTGATCATGTATTAGAATGCAGTGTTATCCATTCTTCTACGGCCCAACAGTGTGTACCCTGGTTTAGGCACCGTGTCGTCGACCTGTAGTGACATTTTTTCTTGGATTCTCATTTCTTTGCGTGTGTCTCTGAAGAAATTCTTAGATTTAGTCATCTTGGTGTTTATTTTGCCAATGATTTGTTCGAGTTTGGATTTGGTAATTTAGTCACCATTTTCTCGAATATAGTAGTCAATCTTTTGGATTTGATCTACCTTCATCTAATCGTAGTACGCGCCGGGTAAGATGATTCCAAGACCTCCTTGGCATTTGAAGTCAAATGCGAATTGTTGGAGTGCATCAGAGGATGCATTTGAGTGGAGTATTTCTTCCATGTCTACCATTAGCTGCTTGTCAATTTCTTGATAAAGCTGCTTGTTCTCAGCGCAGTGCTCCGCGACGTCGATGAGAGGTCCGTAGTTACAGGCGCTTACGATGCATTGGCAGAAGAGTAGAAGTTTATCCTTGTTTGGAATGTCTAATTTTGCGTACCCATCAAATTTCTTTTGAGATTGTCCGTGATTTGTTTGGCCAGTGGTTTCGCTGTTTTTCCAAAATCTTAGCCTAAAAAGTTCACGATTCCTGATTTGTTAAAGAAGTTGGGGTGAGTGCACTCGCATTTTTCGGTATTTACTTCTAAATGCATTTCTTTGTACAAGGCAATCGTTTCGTTGATAGTTTATTGGATTTTGTCGGGGGTTGTGATTACGACCATGTCGTCTATAAACCCCAGAGCGAATTTATATGAGTTTCCATTTTAGTCTTTTGCGGCCTGTGTTTTCTCCATGATTTAGTTTGAGAAACCACAGTATAGGATAGTACTAAGGTTGTAACCTTAATTTATTCCTACTTGGAGTTAATGGAAGTTTTTCGACCATCTGGCTTTAATTTGGTTCATAATATAGCGGGAATCTATATTACTTACCCTGCTCTATCAGCATTTTCTCAATCAATTCATGTCTAACACTCGAGAAGGCTCTTTTCACGTCGAATTTGATGGCGACAAGGCCGCCTTCGATTGTCATAGAGAATTTTTGTTTTGCTAATAGCATTCCGGATGGTGTGATTGCAAATTAGTTTTAATTGATTTTAATTTTGCTGACTAAACGTCTTTTGAGCATGGAATGGTAGCAGGAGAGCAGTGCTTCTTGGACTTATACTGGTCTATAATCCTGTTTTCCATCGCTATCAAGTTTGTGCTTATCTATGTATACTACTCTAGATTTGTATAGTTTAGATTTGTCCTTGATAGTTACTGCTTCATGTATCTGATTGAAGCCTTATTTGAACATTTGAATGAGTAATCTGTCGCAAGTTTTATATGAGTATTTTAGATGCAAGTTTCCGAAGCCTGATTCTCCAGCCGATGTGTATTCATACATCTACTCGATTTAGGTTTCGACTTCCTCGATTTTAAATAGCGGAGCTTGTGACTGTACCACAGTATCTTCACCCCTTGCTGGAACGTAAATAGTTTCAGCGGGTTGTGTTTGGGAGAAGTGTTTGGCGTTTAATTCTTATGTTTGCTCAGGTGTTAAGATAATCTGTTTTTCGCCAGCGTTATATCTTTCAATGTGTGATTACGCTAGACCAAATCGGTTGTGGTTGATGCAGAACATAATATAGTCTTCTGTTCGAGACTTAGTCTGATACTCTGTCTCTTCGAAGCCATTTAGATAGCTTTGAGGTCGTGTGAAACGTCCTAAGAAATCGTCCATTAATGCCAGTGCATTTTGTGGGGCATGTACGAATTTGAGGATTATTTCTTCAGCGCGCTCTCTTATAGCTAGTTCGTCTTCGGCGTTGCAGTACTTTGACAACTCATGTACGCTACATTTGGAGCTTTTTGCGGTTGAACTGTAGATGATAGTTGGATTGTCATTATTGCCGTTGTTGTTGCTACTCGGGTTGTTAGGCGGGTTGTACGTATTAGGATTTTTAGAGTTATTGTTTCCTTTCGCGGAGGTTTTAGGTCTCCCCGGTTTACGTTTTTCTTCACTTTGATTGTTAGTTTCACCCCCTTCGCTGTCTTGGGGAGTGTTCTGTTAATCGGTGGCTCTAACGATTTCATGGTAGAAAATGCATTTTTGTTAGTGGGTAATGGCGGCTTTCAGATCTCTGAAAGGGCATTAACAATTTATGCAAAGCAAGTAATGATTGAATTTTTGATTCTTGAGATTATGAGAATCAAGCTCCTTAACGATCATTTCTCTGATATTCTGGATAAGTTTGATATCATGAGACTTATAATTGTCTTGGAAGTGGCACATTAGGTCATAAACCTAACTAAAACTATATTTACAGTTTGGAACTGGGCATTTTATGTGAAGGTTTCTAGATTTGTAGGCGTGTTAAATCTTTTCCATCTGTGGCAATTTCCTGTTTGGAGACGAATATGCATTCCCGTTGGGTCTGAACTAAGTCCAAGTTGTTCAGTGGGTTGGTAGGTATTTCCTCAAACTTGCGGGTTGTATTTTTGCAACCATGTCCGCAAATAGTATCAATAAGTACATGCATTTTCTCTTTTGGGAAATCGCACAGTTCCATATTTTCCGCTTTTGGTAGCTCAAAGGGCGGCGGTTCTAATTTATTTGGCTATTGAAATTCGTCTTTTCCGTCCGCTGATTTTGATACAGCTTGTAATTCCGGAATGGCGTCTTTTTCAGATTCCTTTTGGCACTTTTTGGCACAAAGATGTGTTATGTTGAGTTCTTCAAATTAAATTGATCAATTTATGTATCTTTTTTGTCATATAACAAGTTTTTATATTTATAATAATATATATATAATATATATTTATATTTATAATAAGTTTTTATATACGTAATCATTTCTTATCTATTTTTGCTTTAAAATGTCCTAGGTCTAGCTGGAATTTATTATTTTGAATCTTATTATTCATAACTGCAAAGTGTAAAATTCACGAGCTTAAACCTACCTTGATCATGTTGTGTAAATCATTAAAACAACAAGCAAATTGATTCTCCACAGCTGCTTTATTGCGTATTGTGGTCTTTGCTTTTAAAATTTCTATTGCTTGAGTGAAAAAGAAGTAACTCCAATTTTTTTCAGATTTAACAACATCCTTTTATATATCCGCTGGGAATTCCTTTAAATACCAAATTATCTACTTCCTTAATCAAAAATTAGTTAATGAGAGTTGACAAAACGATTTGGATTAAATGTTTTAATAATAGGTTGCCTCAAGAATTCCTTCTTAAAATCAGGTTCCAAGTTAACTTTTTGTATGAGTTTTGTTATTGGCTTGTTGGAATAGTCAGCAATAACTTCAAAGTCTGAGTCTGATAACGACGCAGTATCCATTAATGAAAAGACAGGAAGTGGAACTCATATAAATATAAACATATAAAATATATGAATGCAGTAAGTTGAAATACAGAGAATTATAATATTTGCTTAGGATTGAACCCAAGACCAGCAAAGTCAGAGGCCGCGTAAAACCTCATGTCGAGCTCATGTCGCAAGAAATTCGACGAACTTCTTTCCTGTAATGAAAAATATTTGCTCTTTTTCCAGGAGCTAAAACCGGGACACCGGTCCAGTTTGAAAACTAATCTCGGCTTTTTCTAGCCTTACTTTAATGTTATAGCATTTCCACTCCCAATTTGTTTTCATGCAACCAAATCATGTGATCATAAGAAAAGAAAACTTGTCGAATCACTTTGACTCTTCCCAAAAACTGGAAATATATGATATAAAGCAAATGGAGGATGTTTTGGAAATGGATGTTCCAGCAGAAGTTTGGGAAGATGCGTAAAATAGGGATTTGTTATTTTTAAGTTCATAATTGATAAAAGAAACTAAATAGTTTACATTCAAGAACATGTAGATACAACATATCTATCTAATTTCTTTACTCACAAACCTAACGGAACTAAACCTCTATAATAACAATATATCTGATATTTCCAGCATTTCCAAGCTCAAAAACCTTTAAATACTCGACTTATCCGTTAATTATATCGAGGGTATTTCAGTACTTTAATCTCTTACTGATTTGACACACTTATATATATCTGGTAATTAGTTAATTTCCTACACCCTAGCTTTGCCGAGTTTAGTAGAATTATTTCTCTGTTTCAACAAACTACAAGACAAATCTGGGTTTTAAAATTCTCCTAAATTAGAGAAATTAGCTTTGTTTGAAACAGGAATCACAGATTTAAGAACTAATATACCTCATCAATTATTCGGTTTGAAAGAATTATATTTATCAAGGAACAATTTTATGGACATATAATATCTTTCTAACTTCGTAGATTTGTAATATTTACATTTAAATGAGAATTAACAGCTTTAAAACATTGGACCTCTTAAATTCTGTACTTAACTAACAAGATTAGATATCAGTGAAACAAGTGTTGCTGACATATGGCCCCTTTAATTTATGATAAATCTAAATACATTGAACATGGCTAAAACGAAAGTTGATGATCTGCATCCGTTGTAGCACTTATATAAACTAGAAAATATTTCCGCATATCGTGCTTGCATAATTGACGTTTCTCCTTTATCAGATTTTACTTAATTATAATAATTGACTTTTTGGTAAAACAAAATTTATAATGAAGATACACTTAAGCACCACCCGAATTTTTCAGAATATGACTTCTCAGATCAAAAATTTCCGACAATAGACGAGCTCAAGTTTTACAATATAATTCTCTCTGTTCATAATTCACACAAACAAATCAGAAAAATCTAAGTTGAGAAGAGAGTCTCAAAGTTCCAAGAGTCAATGACTCACCAGAAAGAAAGTATCAACTTAAAAATAAACGAACAGATCCAGGTTATGAACAAGAAGATTGAAATCATATTCAGTCAGAAATATTACACAGATTAACAGTGAAATATATTTGATAAATAAATATATGAAATGAGTCTGGTAAGATACTACCAAGGGCTATCAATAAGCAAAGCTACACCCGTTGAAAAGCTGTTCAGCTTGTTTTTTAAATATTGATCATCATAATACAGAGATATCATAAAATGGTTAAAATTGTAATATCTCACCTATACTTGTATTCCTCTGGTCAAAAAACATTCATAGTCAATATTAAATACAGTCAAAAAAGATCCCTTGACCCAAAGTAATATAAGAATAGAATGAAAATGTTATATATTCATTTATAATTATAATTTAAATTTATAATAGGTGAAGAATACCCTGGAGTGGTAATATTTAATTATCATATAGTATTTTATATAATTATCATTTGACGTGCATCAAACCGTACCACTTTTACAAGAGGTATGTTTGACATCATTTTTGCAATGGCCATTGGTCAAAGCCACAACAAAATATTTTTCAAAATGAACGCGTTCGCGAACGAACTCTAGATCCGTTCGCCTAAAAGTGAAACACGTTTACGTTATACAAGTATATCTCGCACCATCGAATAAGCCAACAATCTAATTTATGTTAAAAACAAAAAGATTTTGAAAGTATTTTACAATATTTAACTATTTTTAAATGAAATTAGATTATACATTCATTTCCCTTCAAGCGCGTCTTTCATTTGTTGTAGTTCTGCCATTCTGGTTGTTTCGCGTTCGATTCTGTGGTTTTGTATTTCGAATACGTCAAATCCTGCTATTTCTGCTTGAAATTCGTTTTCGTGTTGTATAATTTCTTGAAACAGTGTGGTGTGCTTGTTGAGTGCTTTCAGTTTGTCGTTCACCGCGCACACCTGAACGATGAATTACTTTTGCATTACGTCAATTTGGTCAATAATAGAGTTTTTATTCACTGGTTGTATTTGTGCGCTCAGGTATTCCATTTTAAGTTATTGAAGCGTTTTGACCACGAATTTGTAAATGGTGTTATAATCGCCTTTGGTCTGAACCGCCTGCTGCAAGTAATTTACCACCCCCTGAATCCGCTCCGTCCTCTTGCTGAATTACTTCCGCTCCCAAAACACGAACTCAGTTAAGTAATTAATTGATATTTGGAGAACTGATTTTTAAAACTGCTCGTCCTCAAATAAAGAGGTGAAAACGACCCCCGTTTTATTTAAGAAGTCGAAAACAGAATTTTAAAAATACCTCTCGAATTGGCCGAATTCCTTCTGCTGATTCCTGAGCAACTGAGTGAAAGTTGCCTCCAAGGCCTCACAGATGTTAAGCGGCTTCGGATGCATTCTTAGGATTATTGGGGACTCACGTAGCGTTGATTTTGAAGACTTCGCACTATTCTGCTCTTAAAGCTAGATTCGGCGGTAATAATTATTCACCGAAGGAAGCACGGAGCTCACTTTCTACAGCGTGAACTCGGGCTTGGACTCGGATAAAACCGAAGTAGAGCGCGAACGCAAGGTTAATGCTGGAATCGAGCGCTCCAAAAAAGGCTAAGCCCGCATTGGAGTGAAATAACCTAATAACTATATAATTGCATTAATATAACGAATATAAGTTGCATAACAAGAAAGATACTCTTCTGAAAGAAAATAAGCAATAATATGATCAATAAGAAAACATACATCTTCCTCTAACCAAATCATGTCACTCGGAATTATCACGTGTCTCCATAAGTACAAATAATTTCATATATTACTTTTAAAGACAGTAATATAAATATCTGGGCTAATGCGATATATTGATTGATACTACATTAAATTTTAGAAAAGCAAGAAATACTCCCATTGAATGATACATATGATGTGTGATAGGAGTATTCAAATCCATATTGCGTCAATATACTTATTTTATAATAATTCACTGATTGACTGTTAAAATAATTCTAATATTAATTCATTTTTCCTCCTCTAATGATTGTTTATATCTCAACATTTTTAAGAGATTGCGAATTAGGATTTTCAAGAATTCTTGGTCCAGCTGATACTGCATAAAGTACTACAGCAACGCGTCGTGGAGCAGCGAAGTACATGTTATGTGGAATAAAGGACGCGATTAACGAGGTAATTGATATAAACATCCCGGATTTCCAATTTTCTGTGAATGTAGGTGTAACGAAAATATAATTGTCAATGAAGGACATTAAAATCACAGATTTGCAGGTTCCTGATGTGCAGTTTGATTTGAACGATAATTAGCTGATGTATATAAGCCTTTTGAATGGCTCTATGCAAATCTAGTTTTAGTGGAGTATTCAGCAGTAATCATATCCTTATGTGACTGAGTTTGGTTCTGGGAAGATGATCCTTAAGAATCTTGAGATGCGTGCGATCGCGAATTCGTCTTTAGACCCTTCTTGCCCTGGCCACATTCTCCTAGGCCAACATAGTGCGTCTTTGGATTACTAATCTCTAAAGATTACCTTAGAGGGGAGTAATTCATGGTTCTTTTAGTCCATTTTAGATTTGGTCCTGGCTGTAATTCAGGATAGTTTAATGGGCAGTTTAATGGACGTGATAATGAAGGGGTTCATTCAGGCCATAAATAACGTGTTCGAAAACGGAAGGTATCTCAGGGACTACCCGTACAGACCGAACGTGGTCAAGGACGAGCGGTACACGAATGGTATTTTAACCGACAGTGACGGCTTCGTTACGTTGTGCATGTCCGGGTACGTTTACAACAAACTGAATTTATCTGATGAGTACATGAACCCTGGAAAATTAAATATGTTCACATTCAACAAATTCAACAACGATATTCAAATTGCAGTTCACGAGGAAGCGTTTAATAACGCGTTTTACGTTTTTCACAAGTACGAAAACGTTTATTCAAGCGCAGAATACGAAGTTGTTGACCCACCCCGAGTGCAATTCATGAACACAGTTGCGTTATTAAGTATTAACGTAAAATGCAACGAATCTGCTGTAAATATCACACTGCTAGCTAATATGAAGCTGGATAACAACAACCCACGCTCATTCTGCCTCGTGTACTTCAACTTTGAGAAATACGAAGCAAAAACACTTGATTCAGATATAAATATTGACCTCATCCAGGAATAGGTTATCGCAAATTTACACGAAGTCATACAATACACGGCATACGAACTCAGCTACACACATCTCACAGATCTAAACTTTTTCAAATATATTTATGACCCATTCGAACACGTTGTACGATTTGTAGGCCCAGAAGAATTTATTTGTCCGGAATGATAATATTATATGTTTAATATTAAAATATAAAAAGAATATTATAAAATAATCACCATTAGAACACTTCCAGTTCATCTCGTTCTTTTTACATTTACAAACTTCCAGCTGGCGTTTTAAATGGATGCACTTCAACAACATTCTGATTAATATATTTTTAACCGCACTTTGAATGAAATTTAGATTTGCAAAGACAAATGAAAACACCAATCAAAATTATTATTAGCACTGCTATGAAAGCATACATGAAATTTAATTTTGACCCAGATAGATAGTTAAGTTAAAGAATTTAGTCATAAATATAATTAGTTTGAATAGAGCTATCAATATTCTATATTTCTTAATAAACTGATAGTTGAATGGAATAGTTAAATAGTTCTATTTAAGAGACTAAAAAATTATTTTATACGACACTATCGTTAATCTAACTTATTGATTAATTAACATTGTTCATAAAGCTATCACAAATTTGTTAAGTATGTTAGGAATCTGCATACTCACAATCACACTTAATCGAAACATGACTAAATAGTAAGCGAGGTGATTTGCAATTTAAAGAGAAGTTATTGCTTGAAACTTGTAATTGAGCTTGTATCAATGTTATCGGTTGTTAGGATTGTATACATTCGTCTATATATGATACATTCGCTATAAATCTTGAATTATTAGAATCCAATTGAACAGTAAAGTTTTCAAAGCAAAGAAAAGTGAATGTAAACGCAAAGATAACCATATTGGAGTGAAGAATTGTAAATGCGCTATAATTATGGAAATACACATAATATAAATTAGGAATATTACATTACATTGCAAAATTTTATAATCGTTTTTAACAATATACTATATTATTATAAAGCTGTTTATAATCATAAAGGTGTATTAATATTCGTAAATTTGCAAATTTGTGAGATTAATCTAAAATTCAGTCTTGTTTCATAGTATTTCCATGTCTTGTTTCATGATGAGTGTTTCATATTTTTGCTGTGTATTTTCTATTTCTTGAATTGAGTTTGATTTTTCAATTGCATTTAAAAATTATTGGTAGAGTTGAATTACAGCCGTGATCGTGTTCAGCTTCTAGTTCCCCTTCAATAGCTGTTTTTGGTACAGTTTTTGCAAATTTTGGATGTAATGCGCGCACTCTTACACTTGTGTTTGCTTCAATTTAATTATCACCTCTTTATTTCTCTGCTCGTTTATTATTTAATAATAAACTCCTTACTGCACCTGTAAGTACATTAAACTTAGAGCTTCAAAATCAGCTTTTGTTTGAGCGAACAAGCACAAATTCCTGAACGAACCAATAATTTAAGTGCAAATCTCAACACTTTAACTTAATTTATCATTTACAAGGGATTCTGAGAGCTCCAACATATTTTTGTACTGAACAGAAACAAATTACTTGAACGAATCCGAAGAAAAAGGCTCCAAAAAAGCTTTGTCAAAACGGTTGTAGGGATCAGTTTGCTTTTAGAGAAGAATTTGTAATTCCTACATTTGGGCGTTGATCAGGACGAAGCCGGAGGATATTTTGCTGCTCACTTGGATATCTTCAAGTTCAAATCTTCTTTTTTCAGCTTCTTCAGCTCGTTTTTTATTCTCGAGTTCTTCAAGTCTCTTCTTTTCTAATTCTTTAAGTCGTTTCTTTTCTAATTCTTCAAGTCTCTTCTTTTCGAGTTCTTCAAGTCGTTTCTTTTCTACTTCTTCAAGTCGTTTCTTCTCGAGTTCTTCAAGTCGTTTCTTCTCGAGTTCTTCAAGTCGCTTCTTCTCGAGTTCTTCAAGTCTCTTCTTTTCTAATTCTTCAAGTCGTTTCTTTTCTATTTCTTCAAGTCTCTTCTTCTCGAGTTCTTCAAGTCTCTTCTTCTCGAATTCTTCAAGTCTCTTCTTTTCGAGTTCTTCAAGTCTCTTCTTTTCTAATTCTTCAAGTCGTTTCTTTTCGAGTTCTTCAAGTCTCTTCTTCTCGAGTTCTTCAAGTCTCTTCTTTTCTACTTCTTCAAGTCGTTTCTTTTCTATTTCTTCAAGTCTCTTCTTTTCTAATTCTTCAAGTCGTTTCTTTTCTAATTCTTCAAGTCTCTTCTTTTCGAGTTCTTCAAGTCTCTTCTTCTCGAATTCTTCAAGTCTCTTCTTCTCGAATTCTTCAAGTCTCTTCTTTTCGAGTTCTTCAAGTCGTTTCTTTTCTATTTCTTCAAGTCTCTTCTTTTCTAATTCTTCAAGTCGTTTCTTTTCTAATTCTTCAAGTCTCTTCTTTTCGAGTTCTTCAAGTCGTTTCTTTTCTATTTCTTCAAGTCTCTTCTTTTCTAATTCTTCAAGTCGTTTCTTTTCTAATTCTTCAAGTCTCTTCTTTTCGAGTTCTTCAAGTCTCTTCTTTTCTAATTCTTCAAGTCGTTTCTTTTCGAGTTCTTCAAGTCTCTTCTTCTCGAGTTCTTCAAGTCTCTTCTTTTCTACTTCTTCAAGTCGTTTCTTCTCGAGTTCTTCAAGTCTCTTCTTCTCGAGTTCTTCAAGTCTCTTCTTCTCGAATTCTTCAAGTCTCTTCTTCTCGAATTCTTCAAGTCTCTTCTTTTCGAGTTCTTCAAGTCTCTTCTTTTCTAATTCTTCAAGTCGTTTCTTTTCTAATTCTTCAAGTCGCTTCTTCTCGAGTTCTTCAAGTCTCTTCTTTTCGAGTTCTTCAAGTCTCTTCTTTTCTAATTCTTCAAGTCGTTTCTTTTCTAATTCTTCAAGTCGCTTCTTCTCGAGTTCTTCAAGTCTCTTCTTTTCTAATTCTTCAAGTCGTTTCTTCTCGAGTTCTTCAAGTCGCTTCTTCTCGAGTTCTTCAAGTCTCTTCTTTTCGAGTTCTTCAAGTCGTTTCTTTTCGAGTTCTTCAAGTCTCTTCTTTTCTAATTCTTCAAGTCGTTTCTTTTCTAATTCTTCAAGTCTCTTCTTTTCTAATTCTTCAAGTCGTTTCTTCTCGAGTTCTTCAAGTCGTTTCTTTTCGAGTTCTTCAAGTCTCTTCTTTTCTAATTCTTCAAGTCGTTTCTTTTCTAATTCTTCAAGTCTCTTCTTTTCTAATTCTTCAAGTCTCTTCTTTTCTACTTCTTCAAGTCGTTTCTTTTCGAGTTCTTCAAGTCTCTTCTTTTCTAATTCTTCAAGTCTCTTCTTTTCTACTTCTTCAAGTCGTTTCTTTTCTATTTCTTCAAGTCTCTTCTTTTCTAATTCTTCAAGTCGTTTCTTCTCGAGTTCTTCAAGTCTCTTCTTCTCGAATTCTTCCTATTCTTGTTTTTATTTTCGTTCTTTGTATCTTTTACGTTCGTATTCCAAACGTTTTTGTTCATCATTAATAATATTTGATTGTTTTCCCAGTAGTTCTTCTAATTTGGTTGTTGATGAGTTTTTACACATTTAGCTTATTTGAGAATCTTTATAAACAAATTAAGACTCAGATTTTGAAGCTTGCAATTGTAGCTTTGGCTTCAATAATGGTAGATGCAAATTGTCATTTGATGACATTTGGTGATAATATTAATTATTTATACCATATAGTAAAATAAAGCGATATTATTTTCATTCCTCAAATGGACATTTTTACATAACTTCAAAATACAAATCAACGATTAAATGTATAACTATAAGAAATTATTTAGGCAATTAAGTAACAAAGCCCAACAGTCTACACATCATTACTACACTTAGAAAATATGTTTGTTCACAATATTAGTAGAGATCATTTTTATAAATAGCGTTTACCCCACCATTTGTTAAAATTAGCGATTACTCAACCTGAAATGAACGAAATATGTGAGGCTTCATGCCGTATACTTTAATTGGTTATGGCGGACAATAACAGTAATTAAAATTGTTTGACTAACGAATTTTCAGCATTCTTTCACAAACCAAAATACTCATCAACAATAATGATGTATTCTACAATTGCACGTATAGTTGATTCACCTGCAGCAGCTTCAGTATTTGTTGAATCAATTGCTTTTCAATTATTACTTAAATTATATCAATAGTTCGTAGCAAATTTTGAAGTTAACTGTTAACTGACTATAGCATTACCATTTGAAGAATATGATGATACGGAATTATCTGATGCAGGTTCGCAACATTCTGAAATGACTATTGCATCCAGCTTGTCACTAGAAGAAGATTATCAATATTAATAAAGTGATGAAATGGACGAAGTTTTATCAGCTCGGTCTATGTTATCAGATATAGGACAATAAATGTTTGATGATATTGATGCTGAAACAGAAAGTACAACGAAAAAATATTAATAAAAATATATGCAATCAGACTCGCAAAAAATAAGTAAACAATCTTCTCTTTCTACAGCCAGTGAAGAAATGGAGTTGTCAGACCAGTAAAAATATGAGTAAAAATAAGAATATAATGTTCACATTGCTGTAGCAGAACCATTAAATCCAGTATAACATAATGCATCAACATTTTTCACCAACTAATCTGTTTAAGCCGAATCTGAAACAAGGTAAGATAGTTCAGAATTATCAAAAAAGAAAAAGAAAGAGGTTAGAAGATTGGCAACTAATGGTCCAATGAGTTATATATAACGAAAAAAGAAATAAAATATTGAAATACCGAAATTAGATTTAAGTTTGATAAAAGAAGAACACAAAGATGGGGAATGTAGGAGTGTTATGAGAGAAATTGAAATTGAAGAACATACATTAGTTAAAGTAAAAAAGTTTAATGAAGGTATAGATCAATAGTTTGAACAAACTATAAAAGAAATTAATATGGCTAAACGAGGACTAATATTATTAGAAGAGATAGGATAATAAATGGGATAGTTTATTGCCATGAGCGATTATCCTACAATAAATATGATGTAAAAACCAAAATAATTATCACCAACAATGATGAGAGCATAATCTATATCTTTATAAGATGAATAAAACTGCCAATTTACTCAAGCATATGTTGATTATACCTAAGTCTTTATAGGAAAAGATAAAATCGACAAACTTAAATACCAATCCGTAGAATATTAAAAAAGATATGGTATATTACTTATTTTCAACAGTTTATTAACAAATATCCCACATTAACACGCGGATGTATTTTCACTTTTAACAACTCCATTACTTTATGATATTATTTAATTAAGATAAAAGAAATCTGGGTTTCCCAAATTATAGCTAGAAGCTCTCATAACGATTTTATTTAATATGAATTAAATTTCTGTTTCATAAAAGAATGATACTTGGAATCTTGCGATGCATTAAATATTTGAGTATTCTGAAACTGTGTTAACATTTGTTGATTTTAAAACTCTGAAGTCTGTGGTAAAAGAAACAGTGGGCTAAAAATTGTTGGAGAAAAAATACATAACACTTCCGTTGTTGTTTAATAATTTACATAGACTTGAAGGATTTAGAAGATCGTTATTTCCTGATATATAAATGCTGTGTGGGAAATTATTGGATTTATGTAAACATTATCATTGTTTATCAGCAATTGAAGATATACCGATTGTCATGGGTCTTTTATCTGATATTATTACAACTTCACATAGCAGTCAATTCATTCGAGGTGCTATAATAGAATAATGCTTACCATCTTTATTAAAAGTCTTGGATTTGATAATATCGAAAAAAATAAAATCTAGATAATATTATATATTTATTTCACACAGAATTTTAGAAATACTGAATGCTTTAATAAGTGTCTCAATCAACGAATAAGCTTATGATTCCTAACAATGTAATATTAATTAAATAATTTTGAACATATTTATATTATAAGCTATAAATGTAACACCATGGCTTAAAAGATACGCATATTTAGTATTAATGAATTCAAGAGTTAAACTTGAGCTTTCAGGTTTATTTATAAACTAAGAACAATGTAACTAGGCATTTTGTTAAATTAGACTAACATTTTGCTAGTTTATATAAAGCTTAGCTAAATTAATCAAAGTTCAGATATTTGAATAGCAATATAATAAAGCAGATGAAAGTATGTAAATTAATATTTAAAATATCCTGGTTGGACCACGTGCTAACTTATCAGAATAAGATTTCCCCCTTGGCGATGATGAACAATTCAATTTAACTTCTAATTTAAATTCTTTACCTGTTCATGTTCTAATGAAGCATTTAATGTAAAGCAATAAATTATATCAAATGAATAATAATGATATTTTTATTAGAGAAAACAATAGTATAAGTGATAAAAAGGCAATTAACTCAATCTAATTAGATTTTGCAGATATTTTATTTCTAACTGATTTTAACGTTGGTGTATTAACACAGTACCTAATTAGCGCTTAAGAAAAAATGTAGTCAAGTATTATTGAAAGAGAAATATATAGTAGTTGTCTTTAAGCAATTGTTCATTTATTTAAGTTGCCTGGCATGTTAGAATAATAATAACAAGATCAAATAAACAAATAAATTATCTTACATTATTTATCTTTCCTAAAATTTTATAAATAATAGGATTAATAACTATCAATGTACGATATGAGAATAGCAAATAATCATCTATAAGTAATATTATCAATGTCTAAAACGAGTTAAGAAGTAAGAAGACAACTATTCGTTATGCGCGTAATTGATTATTTAATTGTTGAGCTTTAAAAAATCGATGGAATAGTTAGTTTCGAACATAAATAGAATGCTGAACAAAAGATATAAAAAGAAGTAGTAAAGTAAGGTATGGATATTGATTTAACCTTGCCAGAAATAAGTCAAGATTCTTAAGAACCTAATAAGTAAATCATACCTAGTGTTCTATCAAAAATTGGTGGGGTAAAATCTCAAATTCAACAAAATGTAATTGGTGATTCAGATTCAGATGGTTGGGGAGAAGTCGCTAAGCGTATTGGGGTAAATATTGGAGAAATATAAAAACCTAAAGAGGAAACCAAATTGGAAAAATCTACAAAATTTAAACTAAATCTATCAATTCTTAAACCAAAAGATAAAGATGAACAAGTTTAAATACCTTAGGCGGATAATAGTTTAAAAATGCATTTATTATTTGGTTAGAAATCTAGTTTTGAAAGAACTAATAAATAGGAAGAACAAGATAATTAAGAGTATCTAACTCAAAACGAAGGAATAGTTGTAAACGAAGATCTACATGTTACTATGATTCTTACAATTATGTAATTAATTATTGATCCTTAAACATAAACATTTGATACTAGATATGTAACATAATTTCCAGCTAATAATAATATGTTGAATATTCCTGTCATTCTCCATAAACATATGAACAGAGTGCAAAATTAAAAAGTTATTGAAACTATCATGTCAATGAAACTATCATAAGCTTAACAAAGGTTATTACGTTTATTATGTTTAAGTAAATTCAATCCAGACATATACAATATTCATGAATGTAATTTGATAGCTAAAGGAGCTTTTGGACAAATATATTCTGGATTTGTAAAATTACATGATAATAGTCGCATGTCTAAATATTAAGTTCCTATTGCAATAAAAATATAACCAATTCATTTAAATCTTAATGATAGATGTGTGCTTCATGATGTGTACAATGAAATAACAATACTTGACAAATTATAGTAGAGTACTAATTTTTGTTAGCTTTTTGATTATGGTGTTTCTGATTAAGGTTACATTATGATAATGAAAAAATACTTGTGTTCTTTCAAATTAACAAGAAGTTACTTATTTAAATATGACGCTGAAATAAATTACTCTAATTAGTAAAGAAAAATGATAAAATATGGTCACGAATACTCATTATCTTAATATACGCGTGTACTATTATTAACATATATAAAGTTTCTCTAAATTATAAAAGAAATGCACTAAAAGAAAGTAATTCATTTTGACTTAAAATCTGACAACGTTTTTATATCTCCAGCATCAATAGAATGGGTATCCATGAATAAAAATTACACATAAAAAGAATTTTATGATGAAATATTTTAGAGATATAAAAATATTCAAAATGAAAATTAATTACCATATTTAATGACATTTGGCGATTTTGGTGAATCTATTGTGTTTACAGAATCCGAACAAACAACAATGCTAAGCAAAGGTACCGAGTTTAATAAATCGCCTGAAATGTTAGTAAATACTAACTAATAATATTAAAGCAATTTTAACAGGAGGCGATAAAAAGGAGCCGGTATCGAATCAGATGTTTGGTCAGCTGCATGTACTCTTTATGAAATCTTAACAGGCGATTATTTGTTTTATGATGCTGATTGGATAAGATTCTTTCTTAGAGTTACAAACAATCAACTTAATGATTAAAGTAAATATGCTAAAGATTGTAAAACTTTTAGTTCATTAGCTCATCTTTAAACTTGTGTTAGAGGAATTAAACTAATTCCAGAAAAGCGAGCAATGCTGGGAAATAATACAAGCTTAATCGATTTATTGGAATTTTAATTAGTCTAAGACCCCTCTAAACGTCCGTCGATAGATGATTGTATTACTATGACAAGACATGTTTTACAAACTTATTTCCCAGTAACTAAAAACTATGAGCTTGACTTTGATTTTAGTATTTTAGGATCGTAAACAGAATGTATGATGAATCCAGCCGAAATTCTAAGTATTCCAACGCAGTAACCTGTCTAACAATTAGGACCTCGTATTATTTAGAGTCTCCATCAACCTTAATGTTTACCATTAGATTTATTATAAAACGGTACAATATTTTTAGGCAGCCATGATTTAGCTAGCAATAGCGATTTTATAAACCAGCATAATATTTAAACGGTTATCGATTGTACTACTACATGTTAATCTCAAAAAACATTTGTTGCTCGTGTTGTCAGACCAAATGCGAAACTCATTTAACTTTTTAAATAATCCAAATAGTCTAAACACTAAAATTTAAAAGAAATTATTTTAACTCTTGAACATATGTTTGATGCAATCCGCAGTACATTAACATTGAATGGTTGTGTTTTGATTTAAGATGAGTCAGGGGCTGGCGTAGCATCAAATTTAGCTTTATCATGTTTAATGGAATTTGAATCACTGTTCTTATATTAAGGTGTAGCTCACATTAAAAGAATGCTTCCATCAGCACACTTAAATAGTAACTTTTTAGAAGTACTCTAATATTGGTCAGATCGAAGGTTAAAAGTTGGAATAAAATTTATTTCACTTTTCCCAGATTTAAAATCATAAGCCGATTTTGAGGATCCTTACATATATTCATTTATTAGTAGTAGAGTTGCACTAGCTAATTATAGATGTGCTTGTGGTAGAGTATTTTTTGTTGTTAAACCTGGTGCAATTACTGAATATTGTGTGTGTAATTGTGTAGTTAGCGATGAGTATGCTAAAACAAGGGACAAGTAAAGCGAGGGTGGTAAAATTAGAGATTGTCCTTCAACTTCATGCAGAACTATATTAAATTATTATAATTCTTTATACGGTATGAGATTGCACAAATTACTGTGGTTATATTTAAAAGACGATGATATCGTGTCTAATTGGAAAAGATCAACGGAAAATGTTGCTGTCATATCCAATTACCAAGCAGCAGAGCACTCAAATTTACAGTTTAGAGCAATTGATGACATACGTGCGCCTTTGTTTAGAATTCCGTTAAAAGATGAGTGGAGATTAAATTATTGCACTATTTGTGGTGCTCCAACACATTACGAAAAACGTAGTAAAGATAAATACGAAATTTGTATTTTAGCAATACTCAGCAACAAGTGATTTCATTTAGAGATATTTTTTGTTTTTATTTACTTTTCCTATTCATTTAATATCATTTTTCAACAAATTTAATCCTTTCAAAGAACTTTTAAAGACTGTAAAGATTAAAACAGAATATAATTATATAAAAGTATAATTATTATATATTATTATATATTACTTACTAAAGATACGATTACAATGTATCTAGTGTTATTTATGCGTAAAGCAGTATTTACTATATTCTTTTGCTGTGTGAATATGTTTAGAAATTAATATAAAAATTTAATAATTTAATGTATTCATTAATATTTCTAATTTTTATCATCATTCAATAGCACTACCCCTCCACCCCAAAAAAACGACCCTTCCGCTCCCATTTTCACTCCGTTTTCTTCAATTTTTGCAGTTCGGAGGTGACGGTTCCGAAGATGTCGTAGACGAAAATGTCCCTTCCGGCGAAATTTTGTTCGTTGATTTTGTTCGCGATTCTGAGGCCTCCGAGTCCTTCGGTGACGAGTTCTCGGGTTCTTTGTTTAATTATTTCCTTGTCCTCTTTGGTGAGTTTTCCTTCGTGTAAAATACGTGAGTACTGCTTTGAGTAGTACTCGCACGCTTTGGAGTTGGACACGTCGCCGAATTCCTTCCCCACCTCCACCCAGAGGCCGCTGACTTGCTTTAAGTTCTCAATCGTTTGGCAGAGCTGCTTGGGCGAGGATTACGTGAAGTCCTCGCTCAAGCGCTTACCAAGCACACGCTTTAGCGCGGTGGTGAACAAATCGTGCTTGTTGGACGCATCGGCCTCAGAGCGCTTTGAATTCGACTCCTCGGCCTGCACAACGATTTTTGATCTCTGAGGTATCGAGGGAGATTAATGCTGAGTTGCTACCTGCGTAACGTTCTGCGGCTTAGCCTGAGTTGTTAAATTAGCGGGCTGAGAAACGGATTTCCGAATCTTTTCCGGAATTGGTTACTATTCGCTCTGTTTACTGCTAGTTTGTATTTATAACTACGAGCTACGCTCAACTCTAGTTTTTTACGTTTGCTGAACGTCTTAAATTCGATCAACTTTTTAGGATTGCTGTACTTTCGCTGGCGGGAGCCCCAAAGGGAAATTTTTCTCCACATACTCCTCATAATATGAATTAATCCCGCCAAATAGCGGTTTTTCCATGTCTTCTAAGTTTATGTCTTGCTACATAATTCTTACATTCATCGCTGGACGAAATAACGCAGGTTTAAATACAGTCTGATAGAAGGTCATTATTTTTTCCATATCTTTGTTCATAATAGAAGACATTTCTTTCCAAAAAAATCTTGCTTACTATTCGCTTAATCCAGTAATTGTTATATAAATTTCCTTTTACCAAGCCTTAAAATCGCCACTGTCATTCATCAACCGCAACGCTTAGCCAGCTGATTCAGTGAAATGCTCAAGTGGCTCATTATTTGACATTTCGCTTGAAGTGGTTCTTGCGTATTTTTATAATGCAATCTTAAATTAATATTGTAAAAATATTAAAATAAATGAAAATATCTTCAATATTTTAAAAATTCAATATTTTATATACTATTCAATGGACTATTGATATTCAGAAATTATTAAACGTATTTGATCTCATTTACCCTTTTTCAGCTCAGCTTCTAATTCATTTACTCTCTTTTGAAGGCTAGCTATTTTTTATTCTGAGTCTTGAGTATATGCATGGAGTTCTGCTTAAAATTCACTGCCGAAATCGCTGCTAACTTCAAATTATCTTGGAACAATTATTTTTCTAAAGCTGTGATCAATTTATTAGCAAATGAAATCAAGAAGTTAACTTGGTTGCATTTAAATTGTATCATTCGGCTTTAGTGTGAAGAATTGTAAGTTTTCTTGAATCCATTGTTAGACTTATGGTTGTTAGACATGTGGAAGTTTAGATGAAATTGCTGCATTAAGCATTTGCTTCATACGTTATGCATTTATTCTATTATCCTGTCTCATAAGCATATCTCTCATATCACCGCCCATTGCGCCGTTAAAATCCATATCCATTTCAAAGTCGTCATCATCTCTAGGGAACATTAGGAGTTAGGAGTGGATAAATCTTCTAGTAAATGCGTTAAAAATATTAAATATTGTGGATTTTTAATTCATTATGTTAAAACACTTATATTTTAATATTTTAGTATGCAACATGTTATATTTAAAAATATTTAAGTTTATATGCAATAGCCCCCTACTTGCTATGCAATGAATAATTTTCTTATAGTTCTTCGTTGCAATTTACGCTGTTACACATTTTAAGAAATTGGCCGTTTAATATAGTAATTGTATAATCCATTCATTAATTAAAAGATCAATACACATTCATCCTTGTCAAATAGCTCACAATGTATTATTGTCAAGAAATCATTTAATTAACTTGTAAAACGATCAAGTTATAAATATTTCAATTCTTCATCAATTTAAATAACAAAACGGACGTTTTCACTTCAAACGCAGATGAACACTTTCTTCGGGTCGTGGCACATTCCGGAGCACATTCCCGTTTCGGACATTTCCCCTTCAGAATTTCAGACGCAGTTTCAGTGGGCTTCTTTTAAAATATTGACCTAGGAGCGATTCCAACTCAAAATAACTAGCTTAGAGTTAACAAAGGTAGTTGAGCTCTGGCGGATACCAGCTGTTGAGATTAACGTCAGCTAAGATCTCAAATAAGTAGATTTGATTGGCGTTGATCTCTACAGGAGCTTCGCAAATTCAGATGAACTTTTATAGTGGCGCAAGGGGAACTTCCACGAATTCGCGGTTAGACCGCAGAATTTAAGGCTGCATGATGGAAGCGAGGTACTTGTTAGGCTTTTCTCGTTCAAGAAGGGTGAGAAGCAATTCTGTTCGGTTAGTCTCGCTCCAGTTGACATTTGATTGTGAAAGGTTAGATAAATTCATCATATTTTACACCACATCAGTATTTCATGTTCAAAGCTTAACATCCACAGTACATATTTCACTTCAAATGAAATCGAACACGTTTTTTGGCCTATAGCATATCCCTGAGCACATTCCAACATACGACAACGTGTTACCTACCGATTTTAGCACTGAGTTCCAGTGGGCGACATTTAAGATCGTTTCGAGTCTCAGATTTTAACTTAAAATTAGTTCGCTTGATTTCTCGAAGCAGCTCGAGTTCTGGAGGATTCCTGCTGTTGAGATTAACGTGAGTCAAGATCTAAAATAAGTAGAACTGATCGGCGTTGATTTGTACAGGAGCTTTGCGAATTAGGATGAACTATTGACCTGGAGGAAGGGGAATTAACATCAATTTCAGGTGAGGCCACAAAATATTTTGTTGAAAAGTGGGTAGGAAGTAATTCTGCGTCTGTTCAAGTTCAAAAAGGGGGATAAAGAGTTCTGCTCGGTGAGTTTTGCACCCGTTGATAAGTGAAGTTTTAGTTTTTAAGTATCCGACCTTAGTTATACAATAACGTTACCTCAAACTAATCTCAATATCATACCTCATCTTTTAGGATTGTCACTCTGAATAGCCTCCTCAGACAACCTAAGTTAGTTCGGCTTGAACTAACATTGTTGACCTCGGAAGTTATTTTTGTAACTATCCTTGTGATGGCTGGTATGAATCTTGGGACAGTTTAATTTAAATACATAAAATATCATAAAATCATTTGAATAATTGTGTAATTGTATTATATAACTATAATATTGTTATATAACTACTATATATTATTTTATATAACTAAAATATGATAATTCTATAATATACAAATAAACTACAGTAGTTCAATTGCCGAACTAACTTAGATTATATATATGATTATATAAATATATATGTTATATATATGTTATATATGTTATATATATGATTATATAAATAACTCTTCAGATGCGTGAAGTCAAAATTAAAATATAACACACTTTGTAACTTCTGAGTTGCGCCCGAAATTGATATAAAGTTGTATGCGAACCGTGTAGTACTATAGAAATCATCTTTTTCATTTATAAGGGGGTTAGGGGCTTTTTTGGAGGGGTACCCCCTAATAAATGAAAAGGGACCCCTCATGCGGATTTCTGTAGTAGTTAATAATTAATATTATAAAATTAATGATTTTAAACGATATTTTAAGAAGTTATAAGTTATAACCAGTAGTTATTAGTACATATTATTATTTATACTATGCACGTACGTATTTTATGAAATATTAAATATGGTTTTCAATTATGAATATTATTACTCAGCGCAGAATCTATAGTATTTCATTTTTATAGTTTATTATTGGTCATAGTATACAGAAATTATTGATAGATTTGATATTACAAATTTATAACACTAAAATTTATTTACAGTAGTATTATATTATATTATTACATTGTTGTAATTATTGTCATAGGTATTTAAGATACTTTGAGATTGATTGCAGTAATTGAGCTAGATTTAAACACACTAATTAACTGCCAAAATTCAATATTATAAGTGAAATAAAACTATGATATTTTTCATTTCAATGTTTCAAGTTGACTGTCTCTTCGACTTCCATGGCACTGATCAAACAGTAACCCCTTCGATGAATGAGTATTCGATAAGTATTAACGAGCCTGACAGATTTCTTACGTCATACGAAGTCAAACAAAGCACTAGGAACATGACCGTGTGTGAACTTGGCCTCATCGAAGGCGAGCTGTCCCTAGATCGCGCGAACAAGGTGATCAACCGCCTGATGCGCCTGTACCCGTTTTTCTCCTATGGAATCAGATACGACGAAGAAGCGCAGTGGATGCGCTATGTTCAACAGCCAGTTAGAGAAGTATCTTTACAAATATCAAAGACTCTCCACTCACTTCAAGACATTGGCGACTTCATCGCAGCAGCCTCTCATTCATTAAATTCTTAGAAGCTTTCAGATTGGGAGGTGGTTAATATAAATATTCCCGAAATAGCCACCGTCAAGCAGGCACTATGCGTTAAAGTATACCACACCTTGATGGATGCAGTCTCAGTGATGTAACTACTGAAGAAATTCAACGAAATGTATCAAGATATTGATTGCCGCTTTGATGACGTTGAGCCAGTTCAATTATCGAATTACAGACCTGTTATGAGCTACGACCCTGAGCTGGGTATTTAGTCTCACAGACAAGAATCGTATGCTCACGGCCCTCGCGTTAAAGTCACCCAAATCACGGGGCAGTACAATGACACTCTTGGATCAGCGTTGAAGCAAATGGACGAGTGCAATCTCAGGTGCAGGTTCTACAGATCCGAGGACATCGCCAGAATTCCGAACGTGCAGTACTCATTTTCGTTGTACGCTATTCATTTCGCTCAAATAGCTGCGTACGCGTACTTCAACAAGGATCTTCCCAGAGACCAAAAGTTCGTTGGCTGCGGCGTCGATCTGCGGAGAGAAAACGAAATGCTGAAAACTGATTTCGACACCATTTTGGGCTAGTCAGCGACCGCTTCTGGTGTATACATCCAAGCTTCCTTGTAAACCACCTTGTAACAGCTAGCTGACCAGATGCAGAGAAGTCACGATTCCAAGGACAAGAGCCCCGAGAAGTTCTGGGAGTACGCGCTTGTGAACGAGATGGGCCCTGTTCAGTTCGACAAGGGGCCGAGCTCTTGTTGCTTGTTTGTGTCCAATATAGGCAAGATGAATCTAGGCAGCGGACCTATTGTGCAAATGGTGGGTTACGCGTCTCACACGCACGTGTGGGACCAGCCGATGTTGGGCATCGCGAACACGGTGAACAACGGGAAAATCGGCTCATTTGTCGTTGACTGGGACGTTAAAATGTTCACCGAGAACCAGTAAGAACAGAACTCGCAGATCTATCTTGAGCTGAACAAATTAATAATCGCGAGAGGGGCGGAAATCGTTTGTGTTCAGGACGTGGTTGATATTTACGAAAGACTGTTCACACTCGGCGAGTGATCCTTATTTGAATGTGTAGAAAACACAATGATAAATTAATATAACAAGAAAAAAGTTGGTTAAACGTTGAAATAGTACTACTATTTAAAACTTTAACTTAGAGATATTGAAGTTGTGTTTGTTATTCCAGTATTAACTATTTTAACATTTTTAATCTTAGATTTTAGAGTGGGGAGTTTAATTTGTATAAATGACAGCTAAAATGACAGATGATTATAACATTGGACAAAATAGTCCTTCTTCTAGTCAACTTTGATATACTTTGATTAACTGTCTTCAATGTATAGATACATATGTATAGATACATATTTTAATTTTGGGACGACATATTACTGGCCTAGAGCGCACATATCTAACCGTTACTTGATTTTGAAAGAGTATATTATATACGCTGACATAACTTTTTAAAATCTTAGAATAATTTAGTACAAGAAATGAACTCGATATCCACATTTCCGATTATCCTTCAAAGTGCACCGAATCCAAATATGAACTTTTGGATACATCATGTATCCGTTCGAGTTATTCAATAGCACCTTGCGTTTATACTTGTTCGGGCTTCGCCTTTCCACTTTCATTTAATGTTCAGTGCGATTGTCCTGCAAGTATTCATGACCGAAGTCGAGGTGTACGCGACCACCGCCGACTTTTCCCTGAACCTGACCAAGATGCCGTCCGTGCAGCTGGAGGCCAAAGAGGGCCGCGTTCCGTCCATCACGGTCGACAAGGCCACGAAGTACCAGGAAGTAGACGGCTTCGGCGCCTCCATCACCGACGGCGCTGCCTGGCTGCTGTCCGAGAAGCTCACGGACCAACAACTTTAAGAGACCATGGAGCAGCTGTTCGACCGCGAGAAGGGAATCGCCCTTTCTTTCCTGAGACAGCCCATCGGCGGCACGGACCTCTCCACCAAGTTCTTTTCCTACGACGACCTTTGTAATCAAACAGATATCGCCTGCACGACTCCGCGCGGAGTAGAAGACAAGGAGCTGAAGAGATTCTCGATCAGCCACGACAGGCAGTACATCATCCCGATGGTGAAGAAGGCCCTGGCTCTCAACCCGGACATGAAGGTCATGATGTCTCCGTGGAGTCCGCCGGGCTGGATGAAGTCGAGCGGAAACATGATCGGCTGGGACCACGTGAACAACAACGAATCCGTTCTCCTCCCAGAGTACTACGACGCCCACGCCAACTACATCAGGAAGGCGATCCAGGCCTACGAAGCAGAGGGAATCAGCGTCTACGCGATGACCATTCAAAACGAACCGAAATACGTCCCACCTACGTATTGCGGTATGTCAATGGAGTCCGTTGACTAAGCTCTCTATATTAAGAAGTTCCTTGCTCCGGTTTTCAAGAAAGCAAACATATCTACCAAGATAATGATAAACGACTTCAACTGGGATTGGACCGATTATACTGAGGATATTTACAAGGACGCAGAGGTATCAAAACTAATCATCGGGTCCTCGTGGCACCACTACGGCGGCGAACCAACCTCCATGTCCATGCTCAAGCAAAAGTACCCTCAAATGGACAACTGGGTAACTGAAGCGTCCTCGTAATTAAATACGAAAGCAAACTCTATGAAGGCAACCGCGGTTGAACTTATTGACGTGATGAGAAATTACGGGCGCTCGTACATCAAATGGGGTCTCGCGATGGACCAGAACTATCAACCACACACCGGCGGCTGTTCAGATTGTATTGGAATTGTGACCGTAAACGGCTCAGATTACTAAAATATAGTCGTTCAGAAAACGTTCGACTACTACGCTCTTGGTTAAGCTTCAAAGTTTATTTATAAAAACGCGGTTAGAATTGACAGTAATGAAGACGGACCAGTTCACAACGTCGCATTTTTGAACACTGATGGAAGCGTTGTATTGTACACTTATAACCAAGACAAAGTGGATTAAAAGATAGTGGTCAAAGTTGGAGCGAAGAGTTTTGAAGCGACTGTTAAGGCAGAGGCGATCACCACCTTCGTCTGGAAGAGCGATAAAATGTCTACTGGTGCACTGGTTGGCATCATCTGCGGCTCGGTTGCTGGAGTGGCCGCCGTTATAATCTTCGTCGTCTGCTGCATCAAGTTCAAGTGGTGCCAGAAGAAGCACAGCGAGGAAAGGACGCAGTTCATAGACAACGAGATCAACAAGTGACGAATCCATCGTATTGTAACGAATATTATTAAATAATTATCAAAGAATCAATATTTATTAGTTTGTTTTATATTATTGTTTAAATGAATCCTGTAAAGAATATTATTAGATAATTTATAGGTTATTACTATTAATCATTTAAGATCAAGACCTATTATTATACATCACTTTTATTTACAAGCTCCTAAATGACAGGTAATATATATGTAGGTTAATGCTCTCAATCAAAATTTAGTATTTAGGCAAAGTGAGATATTTATGAAATGATAAATGCTTTATGACAATGAACTGGAATTAACTAACGAATTTATCTTTTGTTCATTTTAAAATTTGAAATATTAAATATAGTTTTCAGTAATATAACATATTGTCCACAGTTATAAATGTTATTGTAATGATTTTTCAATAGTATATAGAAGTTGATAGATTTGTTACCTCAAAATTTAATAATTGCAATAATGTTATATTGTGCTTATATTACTATAATTAATAGTTAAAGTGTTATGGCTTATAAGATACAACGATTGATTGCAGTAATTGAGCTAGATTTAAACACACTAATTTACTGCCAAAATTCAATATTATAAGTGAAATAAAACTATAATATTTTTCATTTCAATGTTTCAAGTTGACTGTCTCTTCGACTTCCATGGCACTGATCAAACAGTAACCCCTTCGATGAATGAGTATTCGATAAGTATTAACGAGCCTGACAGATTTCTTACGTCATACGAAGTCAAACAAAGCACTAGGAACATGACCGTGTGTGAACTTGGCCTCATCGAAGGCGAGCTGTCCCTAGATCGCGCGAACAAGGTGATCAACCGCCTGATGCGCCTGTACCCGTTTTTCTCCTATGGAATCAGATACGACGAAGAAGCGCAGTGGATGCGCTATGTTCAACAGCCAGTTAGAGAAGTATCTTTACAAATATCAAAGACTCTCCACTCACTTCAAGACATTGGCGACTTCATCGCAGCAGCCTCTCATTCATTAAATTCTTAGAAGCTTTCAGATTGGGAGGTGGTTAATATAAATATTCCCGAAATAGCCACCGTCAAGCAGGCACTATGCGTTAAAGTATACCACACCTTGATGGATGCAGTCTCAGTGATGTAACTACTGAAGAAATTCAACGAAATGTATCAAGATATTGATTGCCGCTTTGATGACGTTGAGCCAGTTCAATTATCGAATTACAGACCTGTTATGAGCTACGACCCTGAGCTGGGTATTTAGTCTCACAGACAAGAATCGCATGCTCACGGCCCTCGCGTTAAAGTCACCCAAATCACGGGGCAGTACAATGACACTCTTGGATCAGCGTTGAAGCAAATGGACGAGTGCAATCTCAGGTGCAGGTTCTACAGATCCGAGGACATCGCCAGAATTCCGAACGTGCAGTACTCATTTTCGTTGTACGCTATTCATTTCGCTCAAATAGCTGCGTACGCGTACTTCAACAAGGATCTTCCCAGAGACCAAAAGTTCGTTGGCTGCGGCGTCGATCTGCGGAGAGAAAACGAAATGCTGAAAACTGATTTCGACACCATTTTGGGCTAGTCAGCGACCGCTTCTGGTGTATACATCCAAGCTTCCTTGTAAACCACCTTGTAACAGCTAGCTGACCAGATGCAGAGAAGTCACGATTCCAAGGACAAGAGCCCCGAGAAGTTCTGGGAGTACGCGCTTGTGAACGAGATGGGCCCTGTTCAGTTCGACAAGGGGCCGAGCTCTTGTTGCTTGTTTGTGTCCAATATAGGCAAGATGAATCTAGGCAGCGGACCTATTGTGCAAATGGTGGGTTACGCGTCTCACACGCACGTGTGGGACCAGCCGATGTTGGGCATCGCGAACACGGTGAACAACGGGAAAATTGGCTCCTTCGTCGTTGACTGGGACGTTAAAATGTTCACCGAGAACCAGTAAGAACAGAACTCGCAGATCTATCTTGAGCTGAACAAATTAATAATCGCGAGAGGGGCGGAAATCGTTTGTGTTCAGGACGTGGTTGATATTTACGAAAGACTGTTCACACTCGGCGAGTGATCCTTATTTGAATGTGTAGAAAACACAATGATAAATTAATATAACAGTAAGAAAGTTGGTTAAACGTTGAAATAGTACTACTATTTAAAACTTTAACTTAGAGATATTGAAGTTGTGTTTGTTATTCCAGTATTAACTATTTTAACATTTTTAATCTTAGATTTTAGAGTGGGGAGTTTAATTTGTATAAATGACAGCTAAAATGACAGATGATTATAACATTGGACAAAATAGTCCTTCTTCTAGTCAACTTTGATATACTTTGATTAACTGTCTTCAATGTATAGATACATATGTATAGATACATATTTTAATTTTGGGACGACATATTACTGGCCTAGAGCGCACATATCTAACCGTTACTTGATTTTGAAAGAGTATATTATATACGCTGACATAACTTTTTAAAATCTTAGAATAATTTAGTACAAGAAATGAACTCGATATCCACATTTCCGATTATCCTTCAAAGTGCACCGAATCCAAATATGAACTTTTGGATACATCATGTATCCGTTCGAGTTATTCAATAGCACCTTGCGTTTATACTTGTTCGGGCTTCGCCTTTCCACTTTCATTTAATGTTCAGTGCGATTGTCCTGCAAGTATTCATGACCGAAGTCGAGGTGTACGCGACCACCGCCGACTTTTCCCTGAACCTGACCAAGATGCCGTCCGTGCAGCTGGAGGCCAAAGAGGGCCGCGTTCCGTCCATCACGGTCGACAAGGCCACGAAGTACCAGGAAGTAGACGGCTTCGGCGCCTCCATCACCGACGGCGCTGCCTGGCTGCTGTCCGAGAAGCTCACGGACCAACAACTTTAAGAGACCATGGAGCAGCTGTTCGACCGCGAGAAGGGAATCGCCCTTTCTTTCCTGAGACAGCCCATCGGCGGCACGGACCTCTCCACCAAGTTCTTTTCCTACGACGACCTTTGTAATCAAACAGATATCGCCTGCACGACTCCGCGCGGAGTAGAAGACAAGGAGCTGAAGAGATTCTCGATCAGCCACGACAGGCAGTACATCATCCCGATGGTGAAGAAGGCCCTGGCTCTCAACCCGGACATGAAGGTCATGATGTCTCCGTGGAGTCCGCCGGGCTGGATGAAGTCGAGCGGAAACATGATCGGCTGGGACCACGTGAACAACAACGAATCCGTTCTCCTCCCAGAGTACTACGACGCCCACGCCAACTACATCAGGAAGGCGATCCAGGCCTACGAAGCAGAGGGAATCAGCGTCTACGCGATGACCATTCAAAACGAACCGAAATACGTCCCACCTACGTATTGCGGTATGTCAATGGAGTCCGTTGACTAAGCTCTCTATATTAAGAAGTTCCTTGCTCCGGTTTTCAAGAAAGCAAACATATCTACCAAGATAATGATAAACGACTTCAACTGGGATTGGACCGATTATACTGAGGATATTTACAAGGACGCAGAGGTATCAAAACTAATCATCGGGTCCTCGTGGCACCACTACGGCGGCGAACCAACCTCCATGTCCATGCTCAAGCAAAAGTACCCTCAAATGGACAACTGGGTAACTGAAGCGTCCTCGTAATTAAATACGAAAGCAAACTCTATGAAGGCAACCGCGGTTGAACTTATTGACGTGATGAGAAATTACGGGCGCTCGTACATCAAATGGGGTCTCGCGATGGACCAGAACTATCAACCACACACCGGCGGCTGTTCAGATTGTATTGGAATTGTGACCGTAAACGGCTCAGATTACTAAAATATAGTCGTTCAGAAAACGTTCGACTACTACGCTCTTGGTTAAGCTTCAAAGTTTATTTATAAAAACGCGGTTAGAATTGACAGTAATGAAGACGGACCAGTTCACAACGTCGCATTTTTGAACACTGATGGAAGCGTTGTATTGTACACTTATAACCAAGACAAAGTGGATTAAAAGATAGTGGTCAAAGTTGGAGCGAAGAGTTTTGAAGCGACTGTTAAGGCAGAGGCGATCACCACCTTCGTCTGGAAGAGCGATAAAATGTCTACTGGTGCACTGGTTGGCATCATCTGCGGCTCGGTTGCTGGAGTGGCCGCCGTTATAATCTTCGTCGTCTGCTGCATCAAGTTCAAGTGGTGCCAGAAGAAGCACAGCGAGGAAAGGACGCAGTTCATAGACAACGAGATCAACAAGTGACGAATCCATCGTATTGTAACGAATATTATTAAATAATTATCAAAGAATCAATATTTATTAGTTTGTTTTATATTATTGTTTAAATGAATCCTGTAAAGAATATTATTAGATAATTTATAGGTTATTACTATTAATCATTTAAGATCAAGACCTATTATTATACATCACTTTTATTTACAAGCTCCTAAATGACAGGTAATATATATGTAGGTTAATGCTCTCAATCAAAATTTAGTATTTAGGCAAAGTGAGATATTTATGAAATGATAAATGCTTTATGACAATGAACTGGAATTAACTAACGAATTTATCTTTTGTTCATTTTAAAATTTGAAATATTAAATATAGTTTTCAGTAATATAACATATTGTCCACAGTTATAAATGTTATTGTAATGATTTTTCAATAGTATATAGAAGTTGATAGATTTGTTACCTCAAAATTTAATAATTGCAATAATGTTATATTGTGCTTATATTACTATAATTAATAGTTAAAGTGTTATGGCTTATAAGATACAACGATTGATTGCAGTAATTGAGCTAGATTTAAACACACTAATTTACTGCCAAAATTCAATATTATAAGTGAAATAAAACTATAATATTTTTCATTTCAATGTTTCAAGTTGACTGTCTCTTCGACTTCCATGGCACTGATCAAACAGTAACCCCTTCGATGAATGAGTATTCGATAAGTATTAACGAGCCTGACAGATTTCTTACGTCATACGAAGTCAAACAAAGCACTAGGAACATGACCGTGTGTGAACTTGGCCTCATCGAAGGCGAACTGTCCCTAGATCGCGCGAACAAGGTGATCAACCGCCTGATGCGCCTGTACCCGTTTTTCTCCTATGGAATCAGATACGACGAAGAAGCGCAGTGGATGCGCTATGTTCAACAGCCAGTTAGAGAAGTATCTTTACAAATATCAAAGACTCTCCACTCACTTCAAGACATTGGCGACTTCATCGCAGCAGCCTCTCATTCATTAAATTCTTAGAAGCTTTCAGATTGGGAGGTGGTTAATATAAATATTCCCGAAATAGCCACCGTCAAGCAGGCACTATGCGTTAAAGTATACCACACCTTGATGGATGCAGTCTCAGTGATGTAACTACTGAAGAAATTCAACGAAATGTATCAAGATATTGATTGCCGCTTTGATGACGTTGAGCCAGTTCAATTATCGAATTACAGACCTGTTATGAGCTACGACCCTGAGCTGGGTATTTAGTCTCACAGACAAGAATCGCATGCTCACGGCCCTCGCGTTAAAGTCACCCAAATCACGGGGCAGTACAATGACACTCTTGGATCAGCGTTGAAGCAAATGGACGAGTGCAATCTCAGGTGCAGGTTCTACAGATCCGAGGACATCGCCAGAATTCCGAACGTGCAGTACTCATTTTCGTTGTACGCTATTCATTTCGCTCAAATAGCTGCGTACGCGTACTTCAACAAGGATCTTCCCAGAGACCAAAAGTTCGTTGGCTGCGGCGTCGATCTGCGGAGAGAAAACGAAATGCTGAAAACTGATTTCGACACCATTTTGGGCTAGTCAGCGACCGCTTCTGGTGTATACATCCAAGCTTCCTTGTAAACCACCTTGTAACAGCTAGCTGACCAGATGCAGAGAAGTCACGATTCCAAGGACAAGAGCCCCGAGAAGTTCTGGGAGTACGCGCTTGTGAACGAGATGGGCCCTGTTCAGTTCGACAAGGGGCCGAGCTCTTGTTGCTTGTTTGTGTCCAATATAGGCAAGATGAATCTAGGCAGCGGACCTATTGTGCAAATGGTGGGTTACGCGTCTCACACGCACGTGTGGGACCAGCCGATGTTGGGCATCGCGAACACGGTGAACAACGGGAAAATTGGCTCCTTCGTCGTTGACTGGGACGTTAAAATGTTCACCGAGAACCAGTAAGAACAGAACTCGCAGATCTATCTTGAGCTGAACAAATTAATAATCGCGAGAGGGGCGGAAATCGTTTGTGTTCAGGACGTGGTTGATATTTACGAAAGACTGTTCACACTCGGCGAGTGATCCTTATTTGAATGTGTAGAAAAAACAATGATAAATTAATATAACAAGAAAAAAGTTGGTTAAACGTTGAAATAGTACTACTATTTAAAACTTTAACTTAGAGATATTGAAGTTGTGTTTGTTATTCCAGTATTAACTATTTTAACATTTTTAATCTTAGATTTTAGAGTGGGGAGTTTAATTTGTATAAATGACAGCTAAAATGACAGATGATTATAACATTGGACAAAATAGTCCTTCTTCTAGTCAACTTTGATATACTTTGATTAACTGTCTTCAATGTATAGATACATATGTATAGATACATATTTTAATTTTGGGACGACATATTACTGGCCTAGAGCGCACATATCTAACCGTTACTTGATTTTGAAAGAGTATATTATATACGCTGACATAACTTTTTAAAATCTTAGAATAATTTAGTACAAGAAATGAACTCGATATCCACATTTCCGATTATCCTTCAAAGTGCACCGAATCCAAATATGAACTTTTGGATACATCATGTATCCGTTCGAGTTATTCAATAGCACCTTGCGTTTATACTTGTTCGGGCTTCGCCTTTCCACTTTCATTTAATGTTCAGTGCGATTGTCCTGCAAGTATTCATGACCGAAGTCGAGGTGTACGCGACCACCGCCGACTTTTCCCTGAACCTGACCAAGATGCCGTCCGTGCAGCTGGAGGCCAAAGAGGGCCGCGTTCCGTCCATCACGGTCGACAAGGCCACGAAGTACCAGGAAGTAGACGGCTTCGGCGCCTCCATCACCGACGGCGCTGCCTGGCTGCTGTCCGAGAAGCTCACGGACCAACAACTTTAAGAGACCATGGAGCAGCTGTTCGACCGCGAGAAGGGAATCGCCCTTTCTTTCCTGAGACAGCCCATCGGCGGCACGGACCTCTCCACCAAGTTCTTTTCCTACGACGACCTTTGTAATCAAACAGATATCGCCTGCACGACTCCGCGCGGAGTAGAAGACAAGGAGCTGAAGAGATTCTCGATCAGCCACGACAGGCAGTACATCATCCCGATGGTGAAGAAGGCCCTGGCTCTCAACCCGGACATGAAGGTCATGATGTCTCCGTGGAGTCCGCCGGGCTGGATGAAGTCGAGCGGAAACATGATCGGCTGGGACCACGTGAACAACAACGAATCCGTTCTCCTCCCAGAGTACTACGACGCCCACGCCAACTACATCAGGAAGGCGATCCAGGCCTACGAAGCAGAGGGAATCAGCGTCTACGCGATGACCATTCAAAACGAACCCATGTTTGCTCCAAATAATTATGGTGGAATGTTGATGGTGGCCGAAAACCAAGCTTTATACATAAAGAAGTTTTTAGCACCAACTTTTTAGAAGGCGAATTTGAAGACCAAAATCATGTTATATGATCATAATTGGGATTTACCATCTTATCCTGAATCTATTTTGAATGATAATGAAGCTTTTGATTTAGTAGTTGGAACAGCATGGCATCACTACGCTGGATATCCAAAGGTTATGTCCGAAGTTAAAGCAAAATATCCTTAAAAAGATCATTGGATTACCGAAGCATCATCATGGAAGAACGCAAATAGTGAAGCTACATTAGAAATGGTGGCCATAGAATTAATAGATGTTATGCGTAATCACGCCCGTTCCTATATTAAATGGGGATTAGCTATAGATTAAAATGGATAACCTCATACTGGAGGATGTCCAGATTGTATTGGAATCGTTACTGTAAATGGATCCGTTCCTGAAAATATAGTCGTTTAGAAAACGTTCGACTACTACGCTCTTGGTTAAGCTTCAAAGTTTATTTATAAAAACGCGGTTAGAATTGACAGTAATGAAGACGGACCAGTTCACAACGTCGCATTTTTGAACACTGATGGAAGCGTTGTATTGTACACTTATAACCAAGACAAAGTGGATTAAAAGATAGTGGTCAAAGTTGGAGCGAAGAGTTTTGAAGCGACTGTTAAGGCAGAGGCGATCACCACCTTCGTCTGGAAGAGCGATAAAATGTCTACTGGTGCACTGGTTGGCATCATCTGCGGCTCGGTTGCTGGAGTGGCCGCCGTTATAATCTTCGTCGTCTGCTGCATCAAGTTCAAGTGGTGCCAGAAGAAGCACAGCGAGGAAAGGACGCAGTTCATAGACAACGAGATCAACAAGTGACGAATCCATCGTATTGTAACGAATATTATTAAATAATTATCAAAGAATCAATATTTATTAGTTTGTTTTATATTATTGTTTAAATGAATCCCCTGTAAAGAATAATATTAAATAATTTATGGGTTATTACTCTTAATTATTATGAATCAAGATTTGTAATAATTATTTTATATCACAAAGTGAAAAGGGACTTACACTATTCTTAAATGCCAGAATGTATGAGGAGGAGGTAAAGAACTACCTTGAGTTGCAACACTTGAACATCCAATCGAAAGCAAGATAATTTGAACACTGATGAAATCTCTGATGAAGTACGCAATATTGAGGACATCATTAACATCCACATTGATCCCGAACAACTTGATCCACTCAGAAGAGATAAATATAATCTTATCCAAAAACAAAAGCTCAAAATATTTTAAAGGAATATTTAAATATTAAAAACACAATAAGATAAAACAAAATCTGATTTTAAATATTCAATTAATGTAAAAACTAACTTTCTACAAAAAAGATCTAAAATGTCTCTTAAAAATCATAGTAAAAAACTAATTAAACCGCTACACACATACGTAATATTATTAATATTATGTATATATGTTCACATTGCATACCATAGAATAAAGTAAAATAGTTACTTGATATTAAAAAAGATGTTAAATCACACATAGTAAATGCATTAAAGCAGTTACATAAATGAGGAAGCAGAATCACTTAGATTGGAAAATAGATGAAAACCATTTTAATTAACTGGAAACTCACTAACCACGAGAATTATTAAAATATATATTATTTTTACTTAGCTATAGTAAAATAACTAGTATATACCTATTTATTGCGTTTAGATGTATTGTTGGATTGTTGCTGTTGAGTGAGTCATGTTATTATTCTTAAATTATTAGAGTCACAAGTGATACTGTAAAAGATTAGTTATATTGTTAATTTAGTGAATAAACATGAATAAGTTATTAATGTGAAATATAAATGTACAAAGGTTCATAAAATTCAATCATATTTTCGAAGTTAATAAAATCCAGGAGTGTCCATTCCAGGAGTACTGAAAGTACTTGGTCTTTCGAAAAATCTTCCCTTCTCTCTCAGATTATACTTAAATCCAGACTAACTGTGTGGTCTAGACAATATATAGTCACCAGGTGCTGGCATATCAGCAGCATATTTTAACCCATTTGAGTCAAGTGATTCGGATTTAGCGCCAATGCTAAATCTAGGCTGAGATTGCAGACTAGTTTACTTAAATAGATTTCTTGTATCATATTTTCCTGGACCAGGACCTGCTGTTTCTGGAGCAGGCGATTTAAGTACGCTGAACGTACCTAATTTTGGTTGTTTAGTTGTGCTCAATGCTAATAGCTTTTCTCTACTAACTTCATAAGAATTTGGGCCAACAGGTGTAAAGGTTGTTTTAGCGAAATCTCTAGTATGATCATATCTCGACGAAAGGGTAAAGCTTGGGGTGTGCTTTACATTTGATAATAAATTCATTTATTCTCTGGTAACTTACGTATCTAATGGAGATGGTGTTATAGATTAAACTTTAGGTAGACGTGTAGTCATTTTTTCCCTTTTCAGATGAGTTGAATGCGCTATTTTTGCAGCTAAAGAATGATCTGTATTAAATGTTGGAACTCTATTTTTCGATTAAAGTGATTTTTTAACTTTAGGCTTATCTAATTATTCATTTTCGTCTTCTTCATCATTCATAACCGATTCAAATTATTTCATTCTTAAATGCAAACTTTATGATAATAGAATACCTCTCTGTACTTCTTATATTACTGCATCATCATTTTCGTACATACCGCTTGAAGTGGTAATGATGCAATATTTCTAATAATATGTACATTACTTTTAAATACAGTTATTAATATTACAGAAATCACCTTACTTAACAATATAATAATAGTATACAACGAACAACGTTAGAACATATATAAATGGTTTTGAAGCATTAAAATGATTACCTCATTCAATTCAAACCATCCGACTACGATTTTGGCCCATATGCAGTACATGTGTTTAAATTCGTAAATTAAGTTTATATTCTGCAGGAATTCTATATACAAAAAAGAGCTTTTGAAGCTGCAAAAAGGGAATTATATTATATTATAATTATATTATATTCAACAAACTTCACACATATTTTTTCATTATTATTGATTAATATTATATATTTAATAATATTGATTATTTCACTCCACTATATGTTATCCTTGGGTCAACTCTAAGAAAAATATTTAAACTTTAAAGAGGTTTCTGAAGTGATTCTTCAATACGGCTAATATTAAAATGTTGAAATTCTTTAATTATGTGAGTATGTACAAAAGCTATGTATTTCAAATAATCAAATAGAAAAATTTGGGATTGATAAGAAATTTGAGCACTTATAGTATTTGGAAGTCAGTTAGAACAAAATACAAGAGTTGGATATAAATGCAGATCTAGCTCATTTGGACATTAGTTCAAATAAATTAACTATTTTGGATTCTATTGTTAAATACAAAAAGTTGTAGTATTTGAATGTGGGATTCAATGATTTACGTACTTTAAGCACAAACTTAAGCGTTCTATCCTAGCTTACGAAGTTTATTGCAAATGGGTGTGAGCTGACTGATATTCTGGGCCTTGCCACGCTATCTTCTCTAAAATACCTTGATATAAGCGCTAACAAGCTATAAAATTTATTATCTCTGAAAAATTTACTTAATTTATCGTATTTGAACGTTTCACACAACCCGCTAAAAACTCTTTCCTAACTTTCTCCTTTAATAAACGTAATTGAATTATCTGTATACGGAACTTAAATATCTTCACTCAAGGGTCTTGAAAACCTTAAACTACTGTAAACTCTCAACGCACAACAAAACGAGCTTGAGAACGTGGACGAACTGCTCGAATTGACGAACCTAAAGAGCGTTTTCCTCACGTAAAACAGTTTAAACAATCTTTTAGGCCTCAAAAACGCGAAACTACTCGAAAATCTCGCAATAGACCGCAACCCGTTCCACTCACTTGAAGGACTACCAGCCCACTCAAAAATGCAGAAGCTCATGTTATACTAAAATGACATTCCAAACTTACTTGGAGTTGGAGTGCAACCGAGTTTAGAAACGCTTTCGGTAATCGCATGCAATCTTGAGACTCTAGATGGAATTCAGGAGTGCAAAATGCTATAGATGGTCATGATTTACACAAACAAGCTTAAAAGTCTTCAACACCTCGAGAATGCAGTTTATCTAACCCACCTTTAGGTGGATAATAATTTAATTGAAAACTTAAACGGGCTGCAAAAACTAAATTAGCTGAAAGTAGTTAACTTAAAATCAAATAAATTAACATCAATAGCGGAATTAAGCACTATAACTAGTATAACACATCTTAACATCAGTAACAACTAACTAACCTCACTTTAAGGACTCGAAAACAGTAAAAACTTGGTTGAATTAGAAGTTGGAAATAACAAAATTTCAAGTTTAAGCATATTATAAAATCTAAAAAGCATTGTATTTATAAATATTGAAAAGAATTAAATTTCTGATATTAAAGAACTTCATTTTCTAAAAGAACTCGAAACACTGCGTAGAATTTGGTTTGCAGATAATGAAGTACTAAATCTCAATATAGAAGGGAATAATGCAATTTGCGCTGATCCACTGTTTAAAGAATATATTATTCAACAATTGCCTCAAATAATTTCATATTCATTTATCTATGAATATGATAGAGGAGGCCCTGAATATTATGACAAGATTATTTCAGATGACGAAAGAAAAGCTTAGTAATTGGTTAATTTAAAGTGAAGAATTTAATATATATTATCTTATATTTCACTTGTTATATTTAACATCACTCCACAAGAATGGCTTTAACTGTCTAACAGCTTAAATAATTGTATCCAAATTATGCAACTGAAACTGATGTTATACTATACAATAATTTTGAGAACCTCCGAATTTTAGAATAGTGCATTAACGTAGTGAGACTAACATGTTAAAACGCTAGAATTTAAAGATTTGATATTTAATAAAACTTTGAATACTTGAAAGAATTGTATATTAGCAAAAGCAGCATCTAAAATATAGACATATACGCAGATTTGCATGTTTTACATGTAACAAATTGTAGCTTGAGCGTCTTTGACTTTGCTACAAGATATTATAATTTAATGGTGTTAAATATTTCTGGCAATGATTTATCGCTGGTTACTGCAAAAAATATTTTAAATTCTCTAGTTAATTTAAGGGAATTAACAGCTAATTATTGTAATTTGGTCGATTTATCAATTTTCTTGGATATTGCAGGAAATAATCAGTTCTTGCTTTTAAATAAAATAGATTTATCATATAACGAGCCAATTTCGCTTTAAGGCATTTAGCAGTGTAATAATCTCACGAAAATGGATGTGTGTCACTGTGGTCTACGAAATTTAAATTACATTTCTGAAACACTCTCGTTATAATCTCTAACCGCCTGTTACAACTAATTATCTGACATATCTATGATTGGAACTTTGATAAATCTGGAGTGTCTAGATTTATCTTTTAATTATAATTTGGGCTCAATAGCATCTCTGCTACCGTTAGCAAAAGTAACTCACCTATCATTTAACCAAATTTCAGCTCCCTCTTTAAACGGTGTTCAGAATATGTTTGAATTGGTTAATTTAAGCGCGTTCACAAATCTGTTCACTCATGTAGACGAACTGATAAACGCCACAAAATTAAAGAACGTAAATTTGAGTTTAAGTTAAATATATAATGTAAGCGGGCTTTAAAACGCTAAAAATATTGAAACACTCGAACTAAATAGTAATCAACTGCGAAGTTTTGTTGGGATGCCGTAGTATTCCAAGTTACATACATTTTTAGCTCATGGGAATAACCACCTAAAAAATTGTATCGGACTTGGAAACCAGCCTTATCTTTAACAGCTGAATTTATCTAAAGTGGAGTCTTTAGAGGGGATAGAAAACTTGCATGCGCTTACCAGCGCATAATTTAACTGTAATAAGCTTAAATCGATTTAATAATTAATTCATTGCACGTATATACAAGAATTGCATGTTTAAAGTAATGAACTAATTAGCTTAAATGGTATACAAAATCTATTTAACCTAACTGTTATTAAAGCAGACCATAACAAATTGACATCTATAGCTGAAATATCTAAACTTACAATGCTAAAAGAATTAGTGCTAAATAATAATAACATAAGATCGCTTGATGGAATATAAAAGATTTTGAGTTTATAATCACTTGAACTAGGCAATAATAAAATATCGAATCTTATGCATTTATAACATTTGAATCAATTGAATTTTTTGAACTTAGATAAAAATAATTTATCAGATATTCGTTAACTACTATTTCTCAAAGAAAAATAATCCTTAAAAACAGTCTGGTTAGCAGAATGTTAACAACTCTCTGTCGAAGGCGCCAATAAAATTTGTTAACTTCCAGATTTCATTCAATATGTTATATAAATACTTCCTTAAATAGTATCGTACTGTTATGAATCTGATTATGATCGTGGGGGACGATATTATAGCAGTGTGATTACTGCTGAAGAAAGAAGTTTAGGGAAACAACTTGTTATATCAGAACTTACTGAATAAAATTTACGAGAATTGAAAGAATAATGATTGTATTAATCACATTTAATTTTACCTTTTACCATCATTAGATAAGTTTAGAATTATAATACACTGGCAATTCACTTACAATTTTTATGGTATAATGATAGTTAATTGGTTAGTTAATTTGTTATGTATTTTCAAATCTAATAATATGGTCAATTTTATAAATAAAAATGCTGAATATGTCATATTATCAATATTACACTATATTTTTTGTTTATTTCCATCTCTAATTAATGAATTCATCGAATGCCAATATGTAAAGTTAAGCGCAAGCGTAAGATTTAGCTCTATCTAAAAAGCAAGCTAAGTCTAGCCTGAATATTATAATAACCGGTGTATTATCTCAATTTGTGTACTATTTAGCCTTGTGCGGAATTCTTTTGCAGGAGTAGCATATTGCGATTGCTTTGTATGGTTCGAATTACATGGTGAATTCTGTTAAGATTCTACCGATTATTTTTGTGGTGATTTACGACATGCCAGATTTTTATGAAAGCTATTATGCGTCGGTTAAGTTTTTCGCGGCTGAGCGTAGTGAGTCAGTAACTGATATTTTGCGCACAGAGTTGTTTTCGAATATAGTGGTTACGTGTTTGATGCTGATTCTGCCTATAATGCAGTCGTTCATATTCTCGAAGCTGTTAGTTGATGCTTCGTACAAGTACATGTACTTATTAGCGTTGTGTTTTGGTTTGATCGAGCCCTTTTACGCCTCAGCTTATTCCTCGTTCACCTACAAGCACCTGAAGGTGAACGTGTTCACGGGCAAGATCATGTCCCTCTTGATCTACTTCTTCATGTTCACGTTCAGCTACTCGTATCAGTCTCGCACAACCACCAATCCATGGCCCTCAGGTTTGTCCAAGCCCTTCGCCGACGTCTTCATTTACGTTTTAGTAATAATCGCCATCGTGAAGAACTCCCTTTTTGGAACAAAACTGAACATCCTGGACAACAATTTCATGAAGAAAATGTACAAATTCGTTAAAACGGACACAAAACTCATCCTGAGAGACCTCTTTTCCTTTATTAACTACCTCGTTTACAACGCCTCACGCCCAATAGTTATCCTCTGCATCATATACCAGCTCACCAAAATCACAGACGAGGACAAGAGAAACGACGCCATGCTCGACGTCTACATCTACTTCATCAGCCAATTCGCAATCGCACTGATCGGAAAGGGAATGCACCAAGGGCTCTTAATGGTAGCCCCACAATTATTCGAACAAAAGAAATTCACATAACTACGCAACTTATTCCTGCAAACCATCGTGTATGGAGTTGTAGCTGCAGAACTCATCGCAATCATCCTCAAAATATCACCCGACAAAATTGTTGAACTCATCATTCCAAAATCCAACGACACACTCAAAGAATACTTCCAAGACACCTGCTATATAGATATCTTAGGATACGCACTGATTTATGCAACCGAATCTGCACAACTAGCTATTTACTCCTTCGCCATCGTCACCACAAGATACTACCTGATGGGAGTCATCGGCCTGTTGCGTATTATCATTGGAGTATTCTTAGTAGTAAAGCTTGAAAGCTATCTCGGACAAAACGCAGACTACACTCAAGTATTCTTCTATTTTGAAATTATATGCGCTATAATAGGTGGAATATTCATGCTATATGTTTTCTTAAGCTTTTTCACTGAATTCAGAGAAGTTAAAATTGGAAAGAAAGGCAAAGAAAAGAAAGTTAGAGTTGATGACTCCTTTATGAGTTAGGTTTGAGAAAATGAGATATGTTAAATTGTATAAATTATATTTCATTACTCTTATTACAAATCAGGTTGATCTTAAGCCGAGTTTTCAGCGCTTGGTACAACTGTAGTTTTCATATCTTCTTTAACGAATTACTCAGTAGCTTCTTTTAGACCAGGAAGTCCAATTTTGTTAATAGCTTTTATTACCTCTGCTTCTGTTAATACTTTTCGTTTAGTTCCTACTGTGGACAAAAACGACGTAAAGCTTACTGTTGAAGAGGCTACTCTAACACAGGCTACTTTTACATCTTTTGCTGTAGAAATTTTTGGTTTGTACAGGCTCATTACTGGTGCTAGTTAATAATCTAATTCTTTGTTCATTGAGAAGTGTTAAATTAAATATTCGTTTACTCTCCTGGTAAATATATTAATCAATATCACTTCACAAAAAATGGCATTTCATAATCCAAATTTTTGGGAATAACGTTACGAATAGCACCCAGAACTGTTTGACTGGTACGCACAACTTCCTCAGTTTCAACAACACGTTCTCCCTCTGATTGAACCGACGTCAAAAATATTAATTCTTGGTGGAGGAACTTCTCGCCTTCCATTTTAACTTTACGATTTGGGATATAAATACATAACGGTTGTTGATTTCTCGTTGAATGCGAAAAAGGCTGTTCAAAATGCGCTATTAGATAGACCCGAAATTCAGTATATTATGTCGGATATAAACTGCTTTGACTCCAACTCAAAATTCGATTTCGTATTTGACAAAGGATGCATTGATTGCGTGCTAGCTAATCCGCAAGAACCAGTAGAATCACTGAAGATTGTGCTGAAAAATATACACCGACTAATGAACCAGAAAGCTGTGTGGGTAAGCATATCATTCGACATAGACAGAGAAGAATACTTTAAAGATGCAGCAGATATATTCCAAAGCTAACAATAAAGTTTGGTAATATAATTGCTTACGAACCCTGTTAAAAAAGTATTTTACGTTTACTACTTAAGAAAGCAGTGAAAATAGAGTCAATATTTAATAATACTTCAGAAATTCCTGTCTTGTTCTTGTGACGAAGGAGATTATTTGATTTGAAAAACTTAATAACACATTCTTTACTGCAAATCACCATTTTCACTTCTAGATTGTTAAACTAACTAATTTTATGGCTTTTCACACTTATTGCTTAACTTTTAATTATAAAAATAAAAGACAACATCATCTTAAAGAATTTATTTTTGTTCCATAATGTTTATATTACTCATAAATATGTAAAGTTTTTTACATTAAATTATCCACACCACCTCCGCAAAATGACATAAAGAGTAAAAACTACCGCAGAAGTGGCAGTAGCCTTCAGACTGTAGTTCATGAAAACGCTCGGATCCAGGCTGGAGCCTCCAATCTGCTTCCCCGCAGACGTCCCCAACGACCTGCTCTGCAACTTCTACGACGCCCTTCCCCACAGCAGAAAGCGCGGCATCTGGCCGGAGGTGGCGGGACAGATCAACAAGGACGAGAAGTGGGCGGCCAAGCACTACCTGAACTCCTTCAGAAGAGCCCTCTTCCCAGAGCCGCTGAGCGCCCAGAACAAAGAGGACATCTCCAACCTGGTGAAGAAGCTGATGCTCAAGCACTACGACAAGCACTCCATCGTCGAGGAGGCCAAGAGAAAGTACCAAGACACCAAGATCTTCCCAGACGCAATCCAGAGCTACGTCTTCCAGACCATCGTCAGACTCCAGCGCAACTAATACGAACTTAACAGTTTTAAACCTGCTAATAATGATCTTTTCCCTAAAATAAAAGATTATAAAGACAATACAGATATGTTCAAAATGCTTGAACCAACTATTTCTGAATAAGCAGCGAAGGATGAAGAGCAAAAAGAGCCAACATAATCAGATGTAAAGGATTCATCGGCTTAAGATACAGAATTTTAGAATCAATACTAACAACTAGAATAGGAACAAAAAGCCAAAGATCCAGAGTTAGAAGAAAAATACATAGAAGCAAAAGTTAAACTCGACTCAATACCAGCTGACGCTAATGACGAAGAAAGACTTAAAACTCTATCCGTTGCTTTCTAATTATTTTCTCTGGGATTTGCCAGCAATAATTGGTAAGGTCAATAAGCTTACAACGGTGGAGGCTTTGAAGAGTTGATGTGAATTTTGTACTAAACTACATATTTTTGTACTAAACGAATATAGTAAACGAATATATTCTCACTTACCTGGTCTTGGCAGCCCTACTGGCTTTGCTACAACAGCACTACTTTATCCAGGTTTAAGTACTTTTTTGTTTACTTTTCTTACTGATTCCATAAACTCATCATCATTTTTAGCTCCAGTTAACATTTACATATCTTAGATTGCTTCCACTTCACCATTTTCAACTTTATTTAGAACCTGCATGATTTAGATTCGTTATTCTTCATTAAGTTTCATAATTCTTGTAATAAGTTATTCAATTGAGCTTCCGTTGGTTTTAAGGCTCATCATAAGATTTTCAGCTCTGTCGTCAGCTTGGACCTTCTTTCTTTTGATTCTCTTTGTTTTCTTTTTATCAGTTTCAGCTGGAGATGCTGGTATTGGAAGTTAATCTTCCTCCTATGGCTCTTATTGTTTAGCTATTTTTCTTTTGGTTGGTTTTGGTGGTGGTGCTTCGCATTATTGCAGTCCTTCGAGGAAATTGCTTTTTGGCAGTACTTGTTTGTCGAGTGGGATTACGTTAAGCTCTTGGTTGATTGTTCTGGAGAAGTCTTCTTTTGTCATGATGAATTTGTCCCTAAGCGTGTCTTTTGGTTTCTGTGACGATGTGAACACGTCATTATCGTTAATTTCGTCGTTCAGAGCTGGGTGTGTGATAGTTTCAAGAAAATCCTGTTATTTATTAGGCTGTTTGAATGTGTCCACTTCAATGTACTCTTCCTCTTCGTTAATCACGAAATCAGTTTTCTTATTTGGTTTGAAGCTTTATTCTTCTTGCATTTCCTCGTCCTCGATTATGAACTCAGTCCGTTTCTGAACGTTTTATTTGAAGCTGTATTTTGGTTTAAATGAATTTTGAGCTTCAAGTAACTCTTCTTCTTCTTGAATTACGAACTCAGTTTTCTTCTGTTGAGAAATACTCTCGCTCGTTTGGGAGGTGCTCGGGTTCTCGAACCTGAGTTCGTCCATTTCGTCAATGAGTCTGAAAAGTGATTCTGGGATGAAGTTGGGGGCGAGCTTTTGCGAAACACCCGATTCGCGGATGTTTATCATGTTCATCTCGTTCTCGTCGTCGAGGCTGTGCTTCTCCTTCAGCATCTGAATGTTCCGCGTGATCTCCTCGTTCTCGTTGACTAAATCGTTGAGTGACTCGAGGCCGAACGTGCCGTCCTCCTTGCACGTGCTGTAGTCAATTGGAATCTGAGAGCTTTGCACGTCCTGGATTGTTTTGCCTTGTGTACCGGATTACTGGAGCAAACATTGCTCATTAGACTGCTAAATTATATTTGTGCCAGCAATCTCGGATAAATCCTTGGCAGTTGTTATCAGCTCGTCAATAATCTCAATATCATTATTTTGATTGCACTGCTCATTCTCGTACACCTCGTCCTGGATTTGCAACTCAGTATTATTTTGCTACACTGAAAACTAACCTGGGCGGATACTTGACAACGCAATTGACTAGTGCGCCTCATCATACCCCGAAAAGTAGTTATCATCACCGTAATCCACATACTACTGCTTATTGTATTATATCTAATTTTAATACTGGCTTATTGTTTAATTCCTTTACTAGCTATTATTTGAGAATTTCCCAGCTATTAAACTTGGAGTTATCTCCTAAGACTCAGTGTACTTCATTTTTTGATTTGGAACATTTCTATATCTACGCATTTCATTTGGATCAATTTCTTGAGTCACATCCTAATACCCGTTAATATTTGGAATTCTTGAAGATGTTTTTAGTGGCGCGTTAGCTCCACTACAATGAGAACTAAATCCTTATGTCAATTATTTTTTACTCTCTTCTTCTTATTAAATTTCTTTCATTCTTCGAGATTTTTCAGACATTTTTTAAATATATGCAGCATTTCTGTTTTGATATCCTGAAGATTATTACCTAATTGTTTCATTGTTTGACATTCAATCTTGGTGTGGAATTAGGTCAATATTTTGCGCATTATGCAATAATATACTAAATTGTAAGTTAAAAATTACTTTCACAAAATATTTTAAATTTTATGTGATTATAAGATAGAGACAAAAGGATGCATTGTTTAGTCCGCGTAAGATACTATATTATCCTACAACGCTAACATGGTGTTTAACTCAAGGTATTTAAGACAAGTTGCGATAATGTTATAAAAGGTCTTTACTTAAAACAGTTGGAATAACATTTAAAACGTTTATGTTTCATGATATTCAATATAATATAATATTTAATACATTGAGTAAATTTTCACTCCCTTTATTATCCATGTCTCATTCAAGCCTATTGGATTTTGAAATAATGTAGCAAATAGGACGGGGTACATTTGGCGTAGTTTATAAATGCAAACGTAGAAAAGATGGTGGCATTTATGTATTAAAAGAATTAAAGCTGTCTGGTTGCACAGGCGATGAAGTTTAAACTGCAATCAATGAATGCAATATACTGGCTGCTGTTGATTCAGATTATGTTGTACGGTATTATGACTCGTTTATAGATAATTCAACTTAAACTCTTTGGTTAGTCATGGAATATGCTGCACATGGCACATTAAGAGATATTATTATCAAATCTAAAGACTACATATCAGAATAAGATGTATGGTACTATATTACATAAATGATTCTTGGGATAGCATCCTTACACGCAAGTCACATTATTCACAGAGATATTAAATCGTTAAATGTGTTTGTTGCTGATGGTTCCAATGGACAAAAATACGCATTAAAATTTGGAGATATGGGTGTGTCAAAACAATTAAACTCAACTATTATTATGTCGTAAACACTTGTTGGTTCTCCATATTATTTATCACCAGAAATATGCAGATCTGAGAAATATAATATTAAATCTGATATCTGGGCTCTCGGCGTTACATTTTACGAAATGCTTAATAAGGGTAAACATCCGTTTTTAGCTCAAAACTAAGCTGCATTATTGGTTAACATTATAAAAGGTAAATATAAACCTCTTCCTGCTCAATACAGTTAACAACTTATTGACTTAGTTAGATGGTGTTTGTAATAGGACCCATCTAAAAGACCAGATGTATTCTCATTACTTGCTATTCCTCCCGTATAATAAACTATCAAATAGTATAACTTAAAGCTACCACCTGCAGTTGAATAAGGTGCTAAAGAAGCAATGTAACGTCTTTCACGCATTAAAAGCTCTGAAATATCTAGATCTAGATTGGCTTCCGAACGTTCAACTATTTCAACTTAATCATCAACAAAAGGTTCTTCCTACATACCTCAAAGATAAATTCCAATACCATAGTCATAGCCTATTGTGTAAAAATAACACGAACTTTAAATAGATTCTGACATAATTATGGTAGACCGAAATGACATACATGAATATAAAGACGACTTTGATGACGAGGTTGAAGATAATTAAAGTGCCGCGCGACCAGAAACAGCAGCTTTCTAATAAAAGTTATAAGAATTATTGATGGAGGATGCTAAATTATTGTAAAAATTTGAAGATACTGTACGAGAAATATCAAGTTACTAAGTTTAGCAAATGACTAAAGATAATTTAATTAACTTTTTTGTACAAAATGATAATTTAGACGAGAAATAAATTAATGATTTCGTGTTCAAGCTTATTCCACTAAATAAAATAGGGATCGTTTAATATTTCAAATAATATGCTAAGCTACTGAAATAAAGACAGTAAGTAGCTATAGAAATCAACAAAATAATGCTAATGATAAAGGGATGATGTGAGGTATATTAACACGTTTAACACGATTATTTAAATTTATTAATGTTATCACTTAGTTAAATATATATTATTATTCTAAAAATATACTTTTGTTTGAATTCCACTCTTCAAATGAGCGGACCATTTGAATTTATCCCAGATTAAGTTTCTATTTAAATAACGGATTAGGCACCGCAAAATGATGAAAAGTACATATTTTTATCGATTGAAAGCGTAATAGTATACAAAGCGTACAACTAGGATTTTGGTCCAATGAGTATACAATAAACGTATGATTTTGTAAAGATTTTGGATGAGCAATTGAAGCAGCGTGGTTAGAAAATACTAATATTGTACTGTTCGTCTAAGCCTTCAGCGTATTCAAATTTGCTTGCGTTATTGTGCTTGTATTTGGTGGTGAAGGGTGAGGATTTGAAGAGTGTTTTGACTAAGTTGTAGAAGATGCCGTAGTATGTCCCTTTTCGTGATATTTCTAACGGTGCGTGCCCTTATGGAGTAACGGTGGACGATTTGGTGTGCGCCTTCATCAAGGCGAGGCAAAAGCAGGTGCATATCCCGGATAAGTTCACTTCCGCCTACATTTCACTGTAAAAGGGGAATATATCTGAGATAGTCTCTGGTAAGCTGTATGCCTGCCCTTCTCCGATTGATCCGCAGCATGTTTTATATAAATAGTAACCTTTATCTCCAGTTATATTTACGAAAGCCTTCAAAGAGCTCGGCGTGAAAGCTCTTGTGCGCCTGAACGACTCCTACTACCAGCGCAGCGACTTCATCAATTAAATGATAAGGCATTACGATTTGTAGTTTCCCGATGGCTCAACCCCTCCAGACGACCTCATTCTTAAGTTCTTTAAAATAATTGATGACGATAACTGTGTGGCCGTTCACTGCATGGCCGGTCTGGGGAGAACGGGCACTTTATTGTCCCTCGAATTGATGCGGAAATACGAATTCACCGCCCGTGAGGCCATAGCCTGGCTCCGTTTATCCAGGCCGGGTTCAATTAGTGGCCAATAATAATCATTTCTCTGTGGAATTGAGGACAGGATTAAGAAACTGGGCGTGAAAAAACAGTTACAAATAGTTCCAAAATACACCGTCTTCCAAATTGACAACATTGACGACTTCGAAGAGAACAAAACGGTCACGAGGGCGAACGTAAACAAAAGACGCGGGAAAACGGAGCCCAAAAGTGGTGGCCTTGGTCTCCCAATGCTTAAGAGCAGGAAAAGGGGCGCTGAGGTCTGACACTTACAATTGGAATTAAAGAGAATTAGAGAAGTTGGGTGTGAGGTAGATTATGACATATAAAAATATTTTGGTCAAAATGAACTCACTAACCTAAGTAAAACTAAAAGTTAAAATCGATTTTTACAGTACCGAAAGACTAATAATTATATTGTTCAAACCTATATAATTGCATATATCCCAATAAAATCAACACCTCTATTTTTGGATTAAAATATATATGGCGAAAATAAGATCTAGGTCTAAGAAAACAGAATCGGTCTAGAGGAGTTTTTGTTGGGTAATAAGATATTATCATTAAATAATTAATTATATCCTTCAATAGCTAATAAAATAAATAAATGGTTGAAGGAATAATGGAGGATTTATATAATGAGAATTTGCTTTTAAATGGAAGAATATATAACCACTCCAACTCAAAATGACTTTTAAAGAACAGCAAAATGCGTCATAAGATGAATAATGGGTAGATTACGTTCAAGTTTGAAGAAAACTAGATTATGCAATACATTTAAAATAAATTATTTTTACGTTGTTAGATGAAAGAACGTGAAATACTAAGAATCATTAAATAGTTGTGTTTAAAGTTACAATTAAGTGAGTTGATTTACAAACAAATCATTTTATTATTTATTTTTTCAATTATGACTCTTCATCAATGTAAAATATTATAAAATATTAATATTATATTGTAAAATGAAATTTAAAATTCTAAAACATAAGGAAGATCAAAAGCTTTAAGTTAAGGAACAAAAAATAAAATTACACTAACAATGATTATATCTATTTTAAGGCGCATTTGTTCAAAAATATATGACTAAGGAACTTGGAATTAATCGAATACTGTAAGGACTGTATCAATATTGATAATGAATTAAGAATACTTACGTGATAGAAATTACAAATATTCTAATTTATTTTTGATATTCCACCTCAATAACAACATGGTTGACATTTATCCACCAATCACCCAAAGAGTAAAAACTACCGCAGAAGTGGCAGTAGCCTTCAGACTGTAGTTCATGAAAACGCTCGGATCCAGGCTGGAGCCTCCAATCTGCTTCCCCGCGGACGTCCCCAACGACCTGCTCTGCAGTTTCTACGACGCCCTTCCCCACAGCAGAAAGCGCGGCATCTGGCCGGAGGTGGCGGGACAGATCAACAAGGACGAGAAGTGGGCGGCCAAGCACTACCTGAACTCCTTCAGAAGAGCCCTCTTCCCAGAGCCACTGAGCACCCAGAACAAAGAGGACATCTCCAACCTGGTGAAGAAGCTGATGCTCAAGCACTACGACAAGCACTCCATCGTCGAGGAGGCCAAGAGAAAGTACCAGGACACCAAGATCTTCCCAGACGCTATCCAGAGCTACGTCTTCCAGACCATCGTCAGACTCCAGCGCAACCAATATTTATAGGCCGCATCTAAAAATTCAACAAAGCCCACTAATTAGTAAAAAATTATTCCTGTACTGAAGCAATAACCTTAAACAAAAACTTTGGAATAGTTAACTCATGAGTTGAATAAAATGCTAGAATATAAAAGTTCATAAAAGATTAAGCAATAGCAATATAGAAATAATATTATGGAAGAAGAAACTGTAAATATAACAATTGACAAACCAGAACAACATGAAATAAATATACAACAAACAACATCTCTCAAATTTAATATGTTTTCTTTAGGGAATAATATGTTTGATTAAATTTACAACGGAGGAGGTTTTGCAGAATTTGAATGATTTGTAGTGTTTATAATAATATGTAATTTTATGCAATGTAATTTATTTATATTATATGGGTTGATATTCCACTCCATACCATGAATATCGCATAATAAATATTTCTTAAAGGAAATTTACAATTAAGCGAATTAAAAGTAACAAAAGAGTATTATGAATTAGTTGACTACTTAAAAAATTATCCAAATTTATAAAAGATAGAGTTTTCTAGGTTAGATTTAAGTAAAAGAGATGACTTGTTATAAGATTTAAAAAATCATCGCAAATTACGTGAATTAATAGCACAATAGTGTAATATAAATAATTTATTGAATATTCATAATTTAGATAATCTTATAAGTTTGGACTTGAGAACAAATAATATAACAGAAATCCAAATAATCAGCCAATTGTCTAAGTTATAATTTTTAGATTTGTCTAGTAATTAGTTGACATCGCTTAAAGGCATTGAAGCATTAAAAAGTCTTGAAATATTTAAAGTATCAAACAATAAATTATCAAATATTGATGATCTGTTACATTTGGAAAATATAATTGAAATAGATTTAGATTATAACTAGTTGTCAAACATTCACGGTTTGAAAAATTCAACGAGAATCAAAAAAATGTAAATTAATTATAATAATTTGTAAGATCTAGAAGGGTTTCCTAACAATTCAAAAATACGTGTTTTATAGGCCAATCACAATTTTTTGAAAAATTTAGTTGGAATAGGAATGCAACCTTGTCTCGGTAAACTTATTATTACTTCATGTTCTTTGGAGTCCTTAAAAGGAATTGAAGGACTAGTTGCACTAGAAATTGCATGTTTAAGTGACAATAAGTTAAAGTCGCTTTAAGGGATCGAATTTATAAAAGAATTAAAATAATTGGATCTTAATAATAATTTACTTTAAAATATTGATGGAATTTAAAGGTTAGTAGAGCTGAATGTGTTAAATGTATGTTGCAATAAAATAAAATCATTAAATCCTTTGTAAGATTCTATTAATTTGTAAAATCTATTTGTTGATAATAACGAGTTAACTTCTTTTGAAGGAATTTAAAACTGTGTGCAACTTGAAGAAGTTTAAGCTAAATCCAATAAAATTTCTAACTTATAGCATTTAAACTCCCTCAAACGTGTTACCTTTATCAATCTTGAAAATAATAACGTTTATGATTTACGCCAGCTTCTATTTTTATAAGATTTAAATTAACTTAGTTAATTGTGGTTAACATAGGAAGATGCTAATTCTTCACAATATGCAAATAAAATTTGTTCACATCCCCTATATCAAAGTTATTGTTCCAAGGTTCTTCCTTAAGTTTAGTATTTTGAGTACAATGTTGAATACGACCGAGGAGCTATATTTCATGGTTGTAAGTTCAATTCCTCTAAAGTTAATTTAAATCAAAAGTTTGATGTTGAAACTGAACTATCAGAGGAACTTACAAATTAGTTAAAATAACAATGAGATTAAATTTTGGATTAATAATTAATATCATTTACTCACTTTTTAAATAGTGTTATTTGCCTTTACCACAATTTTTTGAAGAAGTTCTGTGTAATGTTGTATTTGTTATTCTAAAATAAACACTTTTTTACTTAAAACTTTGTTCTATTGGCGTAAATAGTAAGCTGGAGACTTTTCAACGTGTTCAACCTGCGATTTAAAAAGCACTGGCCCTAACCTCGTTTGCTCTTATTCTTCTAATTCTCTCAGTTCTCTCTCAGCCTCATTTATAGATAATTGTGACTCTCTTATTATTTTTATATTTGTATCATAAATTTATTGCTTAAGCTATATAATTTATAGGTGATTGATCGATGCGTTGGAGTTTTTGAGAATGCTCTTGGACGCGGAGCTGGACTGCTTCAGGTACTGCGCCTGTGTCTCCATCACCTGTAGCTGGCTCTGTAACTTTTCTTCCAGGTACGCGCACTTGATTTCGGCGGACTCCAGTTCTTGTACGTACATAGATTTTTGCATGTTTGGAGTGAAAATAGTTTATGTCTCACGTCAGATAACCTTCAGTTATACCATCACATCTCGTTCTGAACACAACTTACATCTTTATTACTCTAAATCCAGTGGGCCACTATCTTGTACTATTCATACTTTTAAAGCAATTCGCCCATTTTATTATCTTCAATTTCCTCTTATAAGTGCTCGTAGATTAACAAAGAATATTCACTCAAAATAATGTACTTTTAGTACCTGTTATTTTTAGTATCGAAGCATAAATCCGTATAAATGACGGATTTCTTCTGGAGTATCTTTTTGTGATTATCATATATTTGCGTGAACGTAAAATATTTTGTAACTCATTTGGTAACTCATTTTGTAATTCATTCACATATCCAAATATTATTACGTCAACCCCTAATAAATATATATACAAGAAATAATAACAAAAATCACTTTTCACTTCGTGCCGACAGTGCCCGTCAATGCGCCTAGTCCGGACTATGTACAGCATCCTCAAGAGTTCTAATGTAAGTTTATAAACGTTTATATATGACTAATTTTCACAAAGACATTACTGAATTTTGGAATATGTTTTTTGTATATTATATTTGAGAATGCATTGTAAAAATTCTATTTTTGATAATTAAACGATTTCGTAAACAGACAAACAAAAGTTTAAAAAGTTAAATGTTCACTGGTTTTATAGTTGTAAAATTAATTGTTCGGTGAGTTCTGGAAGCTGAATCTGCATTTACTTCGCGTTTTAAATTTATTCGGGAGTTATTTCAATATTGTACTACTGTCTTCCATGATCTAGTTTAACTTCATACTTAAATGCTTTAATACACGGGAAAAGTGTTATAATAATTTCTTATAAATGTGGGTGCAAGAAAATAACGTTATTATTTATGTTTAAATCGTTTTCTGAAAGTATCAACCATTCTAGCTAATTACATTTTTTCAGAAATAGAAGTTGACGATAATCACGAAGCTTATTAGTCCAGGTTAACGGATTTCAAATTTTAATGCGTAAGTAAATGATATAAATTTGATATATTATTATTAGACGCTTCAAAATGCTATAAAAGTGACAGATTCTCTACTCCTTCTAGAGAATTTAACTAATTATAACTAACATTCAATGTTTACAATTGCTTAAGTTAGGATAGTGATTTAATGGAGTTTAGATTGTTATTTGATAAGTTTAAACTATCTAATTAACCGAAGTGACCTATTAAATCACAATATACCAAATTACAATTATTAACTTTAAGTTCTTTCAAATAATGCAAACTTATCGTAAGCATTTTAATCTTAGTGTGAGATAAATTAACTTTTTGTAGTTTGGGTGCCTGCAAACCTTCCAAAGATTCTAAACAGCTATTTCCAAGTAATAATAATTCCAAATTTGGTTTAAACCCTATTTCATTAATAGATTTAAACTAATTGTAACTTGCAGATAGTTCTCTTAGTTTATAGCAATTTTGTAATCCATCAAAACTTTACAAATTATTTTTTGTTATATCTAATTTTTCCAACAATGTAGCATTGCGTAATCCAAATATACTAAAAATATTGTTATAACCGATATTAACCTCCTTCAATTATTTTAATAATTCAAGTTCTTATATTGTTTCTAACTTGTTTCCCCACGCTTCTAAGTATTAGAGATTAGTTAAGTTTTAAATTCCAGAAAGTTATTGCACACCGATAGAGCCTATGTATAACTATTGGATGTTTCTCAATTTGCTCAAAGGATTCAAATGAGCAATTCGATTATAATTTAAGCTTAGATATTATAAGTTTTTCATATATTCTATAAGCGTTAAATCAGAAATATTGTTAGAGCTAAGGTCTAATTATATTAACGACTCGACTCTGACTATTTGTGTTATATCAGATATACCACAATTATTTAGTATTAAACAAGTCAAGTTATTTAATTATTATATATTTTTCAATGAAATATTAAAGTTTTCTGATAAATCTAATTGCTAAAGTTTGATATCGTGTTAATTTGTATCAATATCTTCCTTTAGATCGACTAGAAAAGACAAATTATTTAAATTACAGTTAACGGCACAGAATTTTAACAACCTAGGTAGATTCAACTAAGTGTAAACCGCTGAATCTTAAAGTTAGTTGTCTGATATGTCTATATTTTATAAATTTCTATACTTTTATAAGAATTGAAAGTTTTTTATTGATGTGCCAAGCATGTGCAATACCATCAAATCTGCATCAATATCAATTTCTTGTACAGGATTGCAATAAATATAAAGTTCCCTCAGGTTTAATAACATATTGCCTTTGAGAATATTTTCAAGTTTATTGTACTGTACAATAAGCTTTTTAACATTTTCACAACAATTTATTATGTTAATATTTGTGTATTTACAACTGGGTATTTATAATTCTGTTTCATTTAGATAATTAGGATAAAGCTCTTTTAATTAATCTAGTGAAAGTGTCATTAGTGAGAAGTGGGTATTATGATTATTAATAAATATGCGATGCGATTATTAAGAAAAACACTCCAATATAATAAATAATCCAATTCTCAAACAAAAATAAACAAAATGGAGAATGGATGATTAAATTATTTTTAATATCGTTAGTGAATAATTCTATTAATATAATGATTATATTTAAGCTGAATTGTAAAGTGTCTAAAGTGTCTCGGAGAAAGTAGTTTAAGTTTGTCTCACGTCAGATAACTTTTAGTTCAGCTTGGCATACCCATCCCATTTCGCTGCTGAGTCCTTTTTGTTGAACCCAGCTCATGAGTTGTCCTTTGACTTCGTTTTCGAGTCCGTTTCTTTCTTCGTCTTTCATGTTTTCCATTTTGCTTTGGAATGCTCTGAGTCTTTCAACTCTTTTGTTGAGCAGGCTTCTGAAGTGGTCGTCGAGCCGTATTGCGAATTTTGCTTTCGAGCTCTGCCCGTATGGTACAACCTGCGTTACGAAGTCAGTTGCGTTTTAAATCACATCCTTCTACTCTAATCCCAGTGGACCAACAATTTTGTACTGCTCATACTTTTAAAGCAATTCCCCCATTTTATTGTCCTCAAGTTCCTCAATCAGGTGCTCGTAAATTAAGTTGAAAGGAGCACCAAAAATAGTTTGCGTTTGTGCGTCCTATATACAGGACACGTTCGCGGACACGTTAAGCATCACGTCGTCCGAGTGAAACACCTTCAGAAAGTTCGCGCAAGAGGACAAATTCACTGTTCTTGAGTTCTAAATGGACAGTACCTGAGTGCAAACGGGAGCAAAAATCTTAATGTGCTTGCAAGCGGAAATCGTTAAATTCTTAATCGGGCGTAACAGGTAAATTACCACTGAGGCGCAATTGTAAATCTTCACATTCAGCGGATTACTAAATTGGTACACAATCGCTCTCTTAGACTGATTTTGAATTAACAACGTATCGCCATAAACGCGCTCAGTTTGCTCCGACGGCTGCGGATTGCACACACACTACTAAGTAAGTATTACTGAGAGCTGAAGAGCAGTTTACTGCTGCAAATCGTCACTGAAATTCAACATCAGGCGCAAGGCTGGAGTGGTGTACTAGTCCGGACGCAACTAACTTATATCAACAGAACCGGAATTAGCCTGCACACACAGAGAAGCACAAAGCAAATCAGAGCACGTCTTCACATACTACTCAAGCATAGACTCGAACGTCTGCACCTACTACGGCCACAAATCATTCGTCAAAATCTTCTAACGCTTGCTACTCACAGTTGACTTGAATAAGACAGCAAACAAAAAAACCGTGAAATAACGAGGATTCGCATTCACCTAACCAGTAAGAGACTAAAATAGATTGAACAACAAGTGCGCGTCGTTTTCATTCAACGCACAGAACTTCATCCCTATTTGAAGGAATTAGCTCTTTGTTAAACAACGGTCTGTATTCAGCTAAGCAGCCTGGTAAAGTAACGCTGATAATGAGGGTAAGTTATCAATGTTTAAATTTGTTTTAGAGTTTATTTGAAATAGCGTTTGCATAAAAAATTCATCTTTAATATTCATTTTCAAGCTTTGGAGTGGGGTATTTTACATTATATATGATAATTATATATTAAATTAGTAAATTAACAATTATTTATGTTGTTTAAACGTTCGTTAATGCCAACTATCAGAAAGCCCAATAATCATCCTAATTAATAAATATTTTAAATAGAATAAACGTCAAATCACTTTTTCATCAAAGATGCAAAACTTATTGTTGTTCTTTAATTGTTATCAGATTTGGGTTATTGTGGAGTGTAACTATTGTTAAGTTTTGCTATTTCTTATTCACATTGACCTGGGTGACCATGCCAAACGACTTTTCCATCAGAATTTACTAAAAAGGCATGTGGTATGCCATTAACGCCAAATTAGTTCATAATAGCACCAACTTTACCATTTGTATCAACCGCTAAATTATATGCTTTTGTTTGAGGATTAGATTAAGAAAATTGGCTCACAGTGCCAAAGTCTTCTTAAGAAACTGAAACAATATGGACATTAGGATATTTTTAAGTTAATTATCCAAGGTGTGGAACCATCATTCTGCAAGGACCACACCACGTAGCAAAGCACTCAATCATTTGAGGCTGATTGGGTTTGTGGGAACTTGTTTTATTGATAAATTATATATCAGAATCTTGGAGGAACATCTGAAGTGGAAACAAGAATAATTAATATCATTATATTACAATTAAATGCAAGAATATCTTCAGCTAGCTAAAACTGTTCTCTTTAGCTAGCTAAAATAATAGTTGACCCAAATGACATGTAGTTTATAATGATATGTGATCATATTTTATGATGAGTTATTTTAATCACTAAACATATATCGATTTATATGACTTGAGGGATAGTATTACCAATTAATATTCTTATTCTTAAACGACAGGGACACACTTGATATGAACCAATTTAATCATTCCAAAGACAACTACGTACTGATTTGTCTGATTCTAATTCATACCATATATTCAAACAACATCACGTTTTATCATAGTGTATTTCGTAGTAACAAACTGTACACTGTAATATGACTAAAAATTATGTTATTAAACCAAGATTATAGGTATGTTCATAAACAATACATTATTTTATGTATTTATAAATGCAAATGTAAATTAATTGATATAATTCCACATCAATGTCTGATTCCGATGAATTGTAACCTAATTAAACCATCACAAAATCTAAAACATATCATGATAAAAATGCAGAATATATAAGTCGAATGTCCTAAAAGTCTAAAGCATTGAAAGAATAATAAGCTATATAGGAGAAATAAAAATGTGGAGATTTCAAAACTCATGTAAGTGGTGCAAATATTCTTTCGAAATCTAAGGCTTCGCCAACAATCTTATCATCGTAAAGTAATTTAGATGTTACTAATAGTACGTTAGTTAAAAAAGCTAGCAAAACTCATTTAATCTAAGTAGATACTAATTAAGACTAACTCAAATACTCTGATTTATAACCCTGTATTGAATAGAGATATATGGGTATAGTAATTCAGATGGCTGTAGGCAGTAAGTGAGTGGTGTTTTGGAGTGTTAATATCAAATTAGTAATATATATATTATAACTAAAATTATTAACATATTTTGAGCTTAAAATTTTGAAGTAAAATTTATGATGATTTCAAACATCTGGGAGGCCCTCAAGTCTCCTTGGCATTCATGCAGAGACATTTGTTCGTGGAAACAATTTTGAGATGCGTTACTTGTGCCGCGAATTGCCCCCATTAAAAAATTTTATTTTGGTTCGTTAGATTTTAAGACAATTTTAGTCATATTTTTCATTAAGGGAGTGTAACTTTCTGATTAATTTATTAAAATAATTGTATTTCTGATGTTTTCTATTTATAGCTTATTAATTTATGAGGTCTTACAACGCTTTTATAAACTGGAATTAAGATTCAATATTTTATATTATTAATTTCTGCATCACAACTAATATTACTATAGAACAGTTTACCCACACAACCAATTCTTATAAGATTGCAAAATATAAATAAATGTACTGTTTATTGACATATTTCCAATATTTATAGACAAAGTATTTTAATATATTCACTTCAAAGTATGAATCATTATCATTATAAAAATGAATATATAAACATTTTTATAATTTTATAAACACTATGCTATTATTTCACTAAAATATTACTGTTGTGTTTATACACCACATCTTTAGATAAACAGCAAAATGTAAACCAATTCAAAATCACATATGGAATAGATGCGTCTGAGAAAAGAGTAAATAAAACAGTAATAACTTGATAAAATTAAGTAAGGCAAATTAAATTTAAGCAGGCATAATGATTATGTTGAACTGTAAAAGCTGAGAGCTGAAAAGAAAATTTAAAAGGTTTAAAAACCGATGTTGTTTTAAATCGATGCAGATTAGGCCGATGTTGATGAAATAATTTAAAAATTATTGGGTGTAGCTGAGCGAAACCATAGAGAAGCGGAAATAATTGTCAGCAAAACTAAAGCTGTTGAAAAACCTGTTGAAAAATAAGAACCGTAGCTATTTTAGAGTCCTGGTAGATATTACACATTATGTGAAAAATACGCAGCCGTTCTTATGTATGTAAGAGTAGGAAAAAGTAATTACGTTTTAATTAAATCACTATTATTTGCATATGCAAATTAAACATTACCTAACGAACGAACAGTAAGAAAAATGAAAAAGTAATTAATTGTTGAGTATTAGTATGATCTTGGGCAAACTGGTTATGAATTTACTGATGAAACTAGTCTCACTCACGTTGATAATTGGCTGGTAGAGAATAATTTGGCTGGGAAAACAGACATAGCTGCACTTTTGTAAGTTGATGCTATCAACATAAACAGAAGAGCTAGTTTGGACAAAAATGGTAACACCGTTGGAACCATTAAAAATATTCATGGGAAAGAAGTACCGATTTCTTACTTGTTCGTGTTTGTTTTAGTAGCAGAAGTAGAATCTACATATCTTCCGGTATTTTCAATGTTTGCTGCAGATGGCGCATGTCGAGATTAACATATTTAGTGTTTTAAGAAAATTGCTGAAAGACTTAGAGAGAAAGGGCTCGTATTGTAGCAAAGCGTCGTATTGTAGCAAAAGCACTGCAGGGCTCTACTTTGGAAGATGTTTCTGAAATAGGACAGATTTATGAATTTTGGGAAAACTTCTAAAAATCTGTAACAGAAGAGTACAGCATGAAAAAGACTAAAACCGTATTATTAGTTAATGAAAGAAATATAACGGTTCCATGCAGATGCATAAGATACACCAAAAATCCAAAAGAAGCTATGAAAGAATTTCAAGAGATTTATAATGAGAATCACTCGCGTATTAATTCGTAAATGAGTCAGGGTGATAGTCAGAAAAAGTGATGATAATTAATTATATGTATAACCCCGTTATTTATTTATTGTTCAAAGCATATTTGGAGTGTTATATTAAAATTTTCAAAGTTACGTCATTTATATTAATATGCACAAAAATATATAGATTTGAAATGTAATTACACTAAAATAATCAAGAACACTAAATAATGTAAATTGCAGTATGTTATGAATTACTAGTATCTAACATAAAGGCAAGTATTTTTCAATCCCAAATGCAAAATTGCAAATTTTGTAACTCTTTTAAAACTATATCTTATCTTTCGCAGAGAACTTCTTTAATTTAATTACCACTTTACTATTCGTCTCATTCAATTTATATTGCTGCAGAATCATTATAAGTTAGCTCGTTCAATTTTTCATGAGTAGTTGTTCATGTTATAAAAGTAAATTCCAATTTGACGAATCACTCATAGTAGAACACTTACTAGTTTATATACACAACCATAATAGTGGAATCGTTTTAGCTTCGAAACTGGAGGAAATATCTTAAATATTAGTTTTGGGGTGGGTTCAGTTTCGGGCGGTCCCGGAGGTGGTATTTTTGTATGGAGAATTTTTTCAATAGAGGAATACGATTAAAGAAGAAATAAATAAGCAAAATAAAACAAAATATTTTTCACGGTTCCACTCACTTTTGAAGGCCTCCCCGATTTTCAAACTATGATTCTCACTACTATTTGCTCAGTTATGCTTTTGGTAATAAAACTACTATATATGAGTTAATTTATTCTCAGTTTGCTTTGTACATGATAAACGTTGAATAACACCAATATAATCTTAATAAATAAAAATGCAATGATTAATTTTTAATTTTTACAATATTAACTGCATCTAATTAATAATAAACACTAACACTCCTCGTTACAACTTAATGTAATTGAGAAATTTAATGTTATATTTAGTTTAAGTTGTAAGTCTTTTAAACATAAATTTGTCTAGCTTTATATATTTACTGATATATAAAGCTGATTGTGACATATTTATTTTTTACATTGATAACAGTTTCAAAATAAAATTATTTTGTTTATCTAAATAAGTATATCCAAAATTATTTATGCTACATATTAGCCTATGGTGTTTGAAGTTATTTATACTATCAAAATAAAATATTTCGCTTTGATCAAAATTATTTTGATAAATGGTAACGTCTAAACTTAGAAAGAGTGTTGCTCAAACTTAACAACCCCAACAAATAATCAATTATCTATTGAGTGTAATAAACCATATGTAAGCGCAATGTTGTTATTGAAAGCTGTTGTGTTCAAGCCAGTTTTTGTAATCATTATCTTAAGATTAAATACAATATTATCAATATTCTAAATTACAGCGTATAAGATAATTCGAAAGACACTCTGCTACCGCCTCACTTCTAGCTGCATAAACAAAATTTGATCATCTTAAAATATTCTAGTTTTCATCTTTATTTTACACATAAATATATGTTGACTTGGCTATCAACGATCTATTGTTTTTACGTTACACTTTTTGAATGATGATGGATTCCCCTGTGTATAGTTCAGATTTGTAACTTTTGAATGATTAGTAACTTGGGAGTGGAACTGTGAGGATTGGAAAACAAAAATATAAAAATATAATAGTTAAACATAGAGTAGTAATAAAATTAGTCAAAAAGTTCCAAGTCATAGTATGTTCTTAGCTAAAGCCATTTGTTTACTGCTGCAAATCGTCGCTGAAATTCAACATCAGGCGCAAGGCTGGAGTGGTGTACTAGTCCGGACGCAACTAACTTATATCAACAGAACCGGAATTAGCCTGCACACACAGAGAAGCACAAAGCAAATCAGAGCACGTCTTCACATACTACTCAAGCATAGACTCGAACGTCTGCACCTACTACGGCCACAAATCATTCGTCAAAATCTTCTAACGCTTGCTACTCACAGTTGACTTGAATAAGACAGCAAACAAAAAAACCGTGAAATAACGAGGATTCGCATTCACCTAACCAGTAAGAGACTAAAATAGATTGAACAACAAGTGCGCGTCGTTTTCATTCAACGCACAGAACTTCATCCCTATTTGAAGGAATTAGCTCTTTGTTAAACAACGGTCTGTATTCAGCTAAGCAGCCTGGTAAAGTAACGCTGATAATGAGGGTAAGTTATCAATGTTTAAATTTGTTTTAGAGTTTATTTGAAATAGCGTTTGCATAAAAAATTCATCTTTAATATTCATTTTCAAGCTTTGGAGTGGGGTATTTTACATTATATATGATAATTATATATTAAATTAGTAAATTAACAATTATTTATGTTGTTTAAACGTTCGTTAATGCCAACTATCAGAAAGCCCAATAATCATCCTAATTAATAAATATTTTAAATAGAATAAACGTCAAATCACTTTTTCATCAAAGATGCAAAACTTATTGTTGTTCTTTAATTGTTATCAGATTTGGGTTATTGTGGAGTGTAACTATTGTTAAGTTTTGCTATTTCTTATTCACATTGACCTGGGTGACCATGCCAAACGACTTTTCCATCAGAATTTACTAAAAAGGCATGTGGTATGCCATTAACGCCAAATTAGTTCATAATAGCACCAACTTTACCATTTGTATCAACCGCTAAATTATATGCTTTTGTTTGAGGATTAGATTAAGAAAATTGGCTCACAGTGCCAAAGTCTTCTTAAGAAACTGAAACAATATGGACATTAGGATATTTTTAAGTTAATTATCCAAGGTGTGGAACCATCATTCTGCAAGGACCACACCACGTAGCAAAGCACTCAATCATTTGAGGCTGATTGGGTTTGTGGGAACTTGTTTTATTGATAAATTATATATCAGAATCTTGGAGGAACATCTGAAGTGGAAACAAGAATAATTAATATCATTATATTACAATTAAATGCAAGAATATCTTCAGCTAGCTAAAACTGTTCTCTTTAGCTAGCTAAAATAATAGTTGACCCAAATGACATGTAGTTTATAATGATATGTGATCATATTTTATGATGAGTTATTTTAATCACTAAACATATATCGATTTATATGACTTGAGGGATAGTATTACCAATTAATATTCTTATTCTTAAACGACAGGGACACACTTGATATGAACCAATTTAATCATTCCAAAGACAACTACGTACTGATTTGTCTGATTCTAATTCATACCATATATTCAAACAACATCACGTTTTATCATAGTGTATTTCGTAGTAACAAACTGTACACTGTAATATGACTAAAAATTATGTTATTAAACCAAGATTATAGGTATGTTCATAAACAATACATTATTTTATGTATTTATAAATGCAAATGTAAATTAATTGATATAATTCCACATCAATGTCTGATTCCGATGAATTGTAACCTAATTAAACCATCACAAAATCTAAAACATATCATGATAAAAATGCAGAATATATAAGTCGAATGTCCTAAAAGTCTAAAGCATTGAAAGAATAATAAGCTATATAGGAGAAATAAAAATGTGGAGATTTCAAAACTCATGTAAGTGGTGCAAATATTCTTTCGAAATCTAAGGCTTCGCCAACAATCTTATCATCGTAAAGTAATTTAGATGTTACTAATAGTACGTTAGTTAAAAAAGCTAGCAAAACTCATTTAATCTAAGTAGATACTAATTAAGACTAACTCAAATACTCTGATTTATAACCCTGTATTGAATAGAGATATATGGGAACTTTGCATGAAAATGGTGAAATCCACTATAACAATGAAATTGTAGATGAAATTTCAACACATGAATTAATTCAATACCCAGTAAACACATCATAAAACCTTGATCATAACGCTTTAGAGATTGAAAATTAAATTGTACAAAAACCAGAAGAAGTAATTGTAATTAAAGAAGATTGTGACAGTAAATAATCTAATTCACCATCCTAATAATAAGTAAATAATCAGCCAGATATTTAAATTAACTTTAACAATACAATAGAATCATATAATTCATTTAATAATGATAATGATGAATTATTGTAAATTTTGAATGAGCCAGAATTACATTCCTACACAAATGAGATAAAATTTATTTAAGCTGATGATGGTGATACTGCAGGGTAACTGTCACCGATGTATATCCCAGAGAGTTTATTAATGTTAGTTGATTAAATGGATAGTTTAAAACGACCAGATGCTAATACTGAAAGTGAGAAGAAAAATAATAATACTCAAATGCTATTATACGATGAAGAATCACTAATTAGAGAAAGTGAATCTGGTTCAGTACCAAAACCTCGTTCTTTAGTATCTCAACTAGCTCCTACAATAGATTTCAACACTCTATAAAGCTAGCTGCCAAAACCTGTTTTTAAGAAATAATCAACTGATTTTGTTTTTGATAACTAAAAATCATCTGATCCGCCAGATGTTGATTTGGTCCCTTCATCCAAATCTAAAGAAGAACGAGCAGCATTTCTTATTACTAGCCTGAATAAAAACGGGATTGATGCGAATTAATTAGCTGAAAAAATTAACTAACTAGATGCTTCCAATAAATTATAGTTGTTGGAAGCTTTGAAAAATGTTGAAGCTGGAAACTAAAATGCAATGATAGAGTTTAAGGACTACGTTAAACCGTAGCTCGCTCCAATTGTAAAGCAATTACCAAGAGCGCCCAAGTCAGCTAAAAATTTACTGGTAAAATCCCAGTAAACAGTTTAAAAATAGCTATAACTGCCTCAAGTTCTAAATAAGCAGTAAACTCCAAAAATCAACGTGAAGAAAATTGACGAGGAAAATATTTCGCCTAAAATTACGTTGACATCATTATTAAACAAGCAGTATGTACCGATGCAGCTCCTTGTGTTTGAGTTGCAGGATATTTATTCTATGATTGATCCAATAGGTACATTATTACCTCAAATTTTCATCAATTCAAAGCAGACTGCGTTTCACGCGTTGTATTATTCAAAGGCTGATAAATTCGTGATGTAATTATTCACGAACAGGCAAACTACAATCGACGCTCTTCCTGGCAAGCACTGTATTTACATTATCCCATCAGTTTAGTACCTTCCTTCGTATAATTTCACTATTTAACAAGCACAGGGTAAATCAAGGAGCAAACTTGCTGTGGTGAAGCAAGTACAAGTAAAATTGTTCACAGTGTTCCACATTCAGGGCGAGGAGTAGAAAACGGTGGCGCAAAAGTTCATCTTCGAGTAACTATACAGGGCTGATGCTCAGATTCACGGTGAGTTCGCCTGTTAGTTGCCTCTGACTCCGAATCCGCTCGCAGCCGATATTCCAATCACCTTGCAAGCGCCCACTGACACTCAGATAGTCTTCAAGAGCGCAATGCGCGCAAAATCAACCCAGAACAAGAAAGTGACTCTTCCGCTCCAAATCCATCAAAAGCAGAAAGATGAGCTGATGATAAAGTTCATTTCTGGCCCAAATCAAATTTCTCTAACCAGTTTGCAATTATTCGATTTAAACGGAATTGAGTTCCTCATTGACCAATCCGCATTTTCATGTTCCTGTTCGTGCGACCCCTTTGAGAACCTTTTACTCCACTCCGAATGGAACACACAATTGGACTCGGAGCTCCGGATTTTCATCGAGAAGAACAAATTGGGGTGTGTGCAGATTCAGGCAGATTCGGACTCCGCTCCAAAAGAGCTTTTAATAAACTTCAACCAAAAACCAGTTCAAAGATTGATGTTTTAAAAAGGACAAAACGAATTCGTTTTTGTCGCCGGAAATTAACCAGAACTGCAGAAAATAGTCTCCCAGAGGAGCACTAGCCCGAATAAAACTGAGCCCGTGCACTCGAAGCCGAAGAATATGTTGCAAATAACTGGAGAATTCGGAGTTCAAATTATTAGCAACTACTCCGGCTCGAATAAATATGTTCTTTTTGACCTCGAAGCACTAAACATGAATAATGAGAGAATAAAAGTTAAAAGTATTAGAATTGACACCGAAAACCACATAGAAGCGAAAGTTAGAGGATAAACTTACGAATAAAGCGCTAATATCAGCGAAAACGCAAACGAAGCACTAATTGAAATAATAGCAAGCACAGACCAGCCAATTGTTGTTTACTTCACATTCGCTAGCTAAGACTTCTTCATGAAATCACTGCTGTTCAAACCGGATACCTCGCAAGACACAGTTTAAAAAGTATTCTTCCACTATAAAGGACCCATATCGCCAATTCAAGGAATTTGCATCGCGCCAGCTCCTCCACAAGACTTTATGCACCACTTATTCTCACAATTTTAACAAAACTCGAATGACATCTTACAACTAGAATACTAAGATTTACGATAATACTAAGAAGTACAAGTAAGATAACAGCAATCACAATAAATTTAATAATTTGTAAAAACTTCACATACGCCAGTGTAATACTTTATTTAGTAACAAAATAACAACAAATCAGTAAGCCTAAATTAAATCTCACAGAAAAACGATAACGGTTAGTCCGTTTATTATATTCCTCTGTTAAAGTGTTTTACGATTACTATTTCCGTATTCTAATTATTCGATAAAAGCAAACCATATGGAATTAGACACTTGAAAGCATTCAATTAAATGCGAGAACAAATCATTGCGCGAAACGTGGTGAACCAGTTCAGCCTGGTGAACCAGAACAACGTGATCGTGCACGCGCAGCTGTTCGACGACCACATCACGTCCGTCCAGGGCCTGAAACACGAGATACGATTGTATTATCAGCAGACCCTGGTCTTCGAGGAGCCCAGCGACGCGGTGGCGATCCAGTTCGAGGCCACCAACGTGAAGCGGATCCAGGTAAAGTGCGACTTCAGGGTTGCCTTCGAGGGATGCGTGCGCGAAGACGGAGTCTGGGGTGTCGTGCTGGGCAAGGGAAGCAAGGTGGCCGGAGAGGCCGTGAAAGTAGAGTGATAGAATTTAAATGATATAGCAGCTCACTGATAATATTTCTTTCTCTTATAGTATTCTAGAGTTCGATTCGGAGTTCAAATTTTACTCAGATTATCGGAACGTATTGAGCCCACTGCGGCTTCACGATTCTCAAGTACAGCTAAACGTCCTTGGCGTAGATGGTGAGTCTCTTGGTGTGCTCCGCGATGAGCTGGGTGTCGGAGAGCATCTGGACGACGATGTTCTCGCAGGCTTCCTGCAAAACGTCGATCGCGCTGGTTTGGTATCTGTAGTTCAAGCTGAACTGGCTGGAGACCTCTTTGATCACCTTCGCGAAGGAGGCGCGCGGGATGCAGCTGGTGCAGGTTCTTTGCATTTGGCGAATTTCTCTTTTCACTGCCTGACCCGGTCTGAGGCGGTTCTGGCCCTCGACTTGCTTGCAGGTGCGCACTGACCTCTTGATCACGGCTTTCTTGGCGCTGGTTTTCCTGGGCATCTTGGTTATTTTGGACTGGCCACTTCTGGTTCTTGACATTATTGGAGTGGAGAATTGTATACAGCGGTCCTACAGCCGCTAAAAAGGTACAGATAGAAAAAGTGGTTACACGAAAGATACACGGTTTCATTGAGCTACATTCTGTACCTATTTTCTGAAATGAAACTTCGAGTGCAGAAACGCCGCTTACTACGCAAGTAGCGACGCGATCCAAAAATAGACCGCTCCAAAATGCAGGAAAAGACAACCCAGAATTAAAAATGATTTGAAAAATAAAAAACTTTTAGTAAAGTAAAACGTGCTAGGAACATTCAGTTGATCTTTGCTGTAAGTATAACCAATGTCCGCTGTCAAACTTAAATAAATACTGATTACAATTTGAATTTTAATTAAAAATATGAATTATTCTGGTATAATTACTTACAATAAAATTCACTTGATCTTTGTGGAAAGCGCAAGTGATATGAATACAATAGCCGTAGAGAGGGCAAAGTAAATATTATTCGTTTAAAGAAGAGAGTTCAGTAGTTTATATTTTGCTTATGGTATTACATAGAGTGATACATCTACAAAAAATTAATATTATCTTTAATCTACAGTTGGTATCGGAAAATGGTAGAGTGCGCAAAAGAAATGCTCGTCGTCAGACTACTAAGTCGACATATATACATATATCACTTATTTTCATCCTCCTATTTTGGAATGAGCTAAAAACGACTCAAAACTTTCATGTTAAAATTTTTTTAATACCACGTAAAATTCTCACGTCTTGGTGTGACGTGGACCAAATATGACGTTACACGGGGAATTACCTAACTCTACTCCAAAAATAACGAAGATAATCACAAAGATAACTTGGTAGTAACCGATAATGTTATTTAAAGAGCTGAACTAACTTGCGTTGCCTGCGGAGGCTATTTAGAGTGAATACTATCAAAAATATTTAAAAAACTATTTAACTTCATTTTCAGTGTTTTATCCCTTCCCATGAGTATTATTTGCTTGCTTGTTCTATTGATAATATAACTATTGATTAAATAAATATCAAATAATCACTGCTATACTTCTTATCCATCCAATTATGAAAATAACTGTGCTATTTTATTTGTCAGTGATATAATTATCTCTTATTACTATTATTAACAAGAATCAACAGTTTCCACTAAAATTTGCTTCTTTAATAAATTGTTTTAACGTGTAGTCAAAATATCTCGAATTAACTATAATGAAGAGTCTACAGCTTTCATTTTCCCACCTAGTAATATTTATTGTTTATTAGGTCGTTTTTATCTCAATTTTGGTTTATTTTTTGTATCAAAGAACGTGAAATAATCTGAAGATTCAACAATTAAATTAGAACTAACATTTATGTTGGCGTCTAAATCTCTAATCGGATAAAAGTAATAAATACTATTATAAGATACATTTAAATATTCCAAGTTTACCAAAGGTCTTAACACTGATATTTCATGTAGATCACATTTATTTAATGATAGCTCATTAAGTTGTGTAAAATATTAGAGTGGTGTAATGTCAACTCCTTTATTTCCATATAAACGTAATTTTTTCAAGCATTTGAACTATTTAAGAATAGAAATATTTTAAACATTATTATCGCATATTTCTAAAGCTGTTAATTTAACAAGGTTCTGTAAGTGGCGAATATCATTTATTTAATTTGAAGAGATGTCTAGCACTACCAAGTTCACCAATGTTCTCAAAGAAGAAGTATCGCTGATATTACAGAATGCAATGTCTAGATTAGTAAGATTTACTAAATATTAGATAGGAGATATGTCAAGATTGTCATTAAATGATAAGCTCAGATGTTCTAAGTTTATAAGTCCACTTAATAATGAGATATTTTTTAACTTATTACGTTACAACTATAATTTTTGAAGTTGAATCATTTTCTAAATAGGTTGAAAGTCAATATCTGGGTTTCCAGACAGATCTAGTTCCTTTAAATGCTCAAGCAGAGGTAGTATTTTAATATTTTAAACCTTAGTTTCAGACAAATTTAATTTAGTGAGATTTGCAAAATATTTTAAATCAATTAAATCAGCTATATGATTCCCATAAATATAAAGTTCTTCTAAGTTAATTAACGGCTATAAAATATTAATGTTATTAATATTTGTATACGAAATGTTCATCTATTTAAGATTAACTAAATACTATATTTGTGATAAATCAATATTTTCATTACCACACACATATAATTCGACTAAATTAGGAGGCAGTTCCAATATTTTAATGGTTTCAAGGTTGCATTCAGATAAATTTAGTATTCTAAGTTATTTCAAATATTACAAAGGTTTAATATCAACGCCTATATTATATGAAAAATCTAAATCCTCCAAATTTGCTAAATATTATAGTGTATGCGTTAACGTAATGTAATTATAACTTAAGTTTAGTATTCTTAGCTGTGGCAACTTAAGATTAGAAATGTCAGTACGATTTGTACATGAGATATTAAGTTGCTTCAACTGTTTGAATCTTTCAAAGCTACAATTTTTCAATTCAGTATTTCCTGCTACAATAAGAATTTCTAAATTTTCAAGCTAAAATCCATCAACATTTTGAAGATCAGAATCTCTAATAATCAATTCTTTTATGGTACTGCTTGTTAATATTGGAATGATATTCCTACATTCATTAAGTTCTAACCTGTGTATTTAAAACTCTGATAAGAATTCAAGACTTGTTAACTTTTAGCTTCTCTGTATTTATAACTCTCCATTTCGAACTTTATTCTTATACTTTATAGCCATGAATGAATTGTATTTAACTTGTTTTGATTTCTATTCTGATGTTAAATTAAATTATTCCATAATATTGTGTGGAGTGGCTAGTTAAAAATAATATAATTCACTATATCGCATAGTTACAATAACCTATTGTATACACGTGTTTAATGTACAATTAATCATATAAAATAATCATCCATATAAAATTACATGACTCACTCAACAATCCAACAATACACCTAATTTAGGTGTATTGTTGGAGATCTAAACGCAATAAACATATATAATTAATTTTATTCAATAATCTATTCTTATGCAGTTTTGTTTATATAATTTCCATCTATCACTCGCTCAGTTTAAATATCTCGAGATCATAACCTGAATTGGACTAATCAATAAAAAGCGATAAATGATGAAGCAAAAAATATATGAGTTCAAATAGAAAATAACCACAGTTACAAACCGTACATAAAATGACCAAATTTAGTTCACGTCGAATGTGGTTCGCATCTTTCAACTGCTGAATAAACAAGATTGAGCTACAGTTCATATTATTAATAAAATGATTAAATTGTAATAATACGTATTGTAATAATACATTATCTATACTACTTCTAAAAATCACTCAAGATCCAAATCCAATTATCAGCAGTTGTGTTCCGATTCGGTGATCAAGCTGGCGTCACGCAGCTTGAACATTTCATTCACCAGCCACGGCGGCAGTTCTTACTCAAGATTTTGGTACCCAAGTTATCTACCCACAGTAAAGACACAACATGGTCGTAACGGACAAGTTTCACCGCGCTAACTTATTCAGTAATTATATTCAGTAATTTTTGTTCTCAATTCTCAGTTTATTTTTGCTCGTTAGTTTTGATTCGGCATTGCTTGGTGGGCATTTACACACTTTATATTATATATTCGTGTTCCTGACGAATTTGGTACGTGTTTTCAACTTTTCTTGGCGGTTTCATCCGAGGACTGACTAGCAACTACAAGTTGCTCTTCGGATTAGAGGTTCTTTATTTCACGCTGTAACTTTTACTGTTCATTGGCTTAGATAACGCCGATTGGATGTTTACCCCGATTGGATAATATTATAGCCATCCAACTATTGACAATAGCTTACTTTTGACAATAGTGGATTGTCATTTACTTTTCACAATAGAAAAAGTGTATTTAGATCATGGATTTTGAGTCATTTTTATTGCTTTTATTTGCAATTATTCTTCGATGGAGGTGTAAAATTGAAGCGTGATATTAAACTTTTTATGTGTTAAATATTCCACTTTAGCAATGAAATAAAATTCACTATTGTTCTATACTTTATTGTATTCTATTGTCCCAGACAATAGAAAACCCTTATTGTGCAATAAGAAAATGCAATGGATGGCTTAGAAATATTAACTTAGAAATATTGCTGTTAAACTTAACTTGCTGATCACAATTAGTTGAATTTGAATTAAAAATACGTATTATTCTAGTATAATTACAATAAAATTCACTTGAGCTTAGAGGATAACACAACCGACAAGAATATTACAACCGCCAGAAGTAATACAGATATCACGATAATTAACGGCATGAATATCGTCTGGTACTCCGAAACCACCGTCTCCAAAACAATGGACTCATACTTAGACATTATTCCAAAGCCGACCGTCGTAGACTTCAATTTCAGTTTAGTGAGTTCTTGATTTTCGACACACGTTTGTCTTTCATAAGATCCGTCAACATAATCTTCACATCTGAAGCAATAATCTTGATTCAAAATGGAGTAGTTCAGGTCGTAATGGAAGCGGTAGAAGCCGAGCTGGTGCGTGACTCCATTTTCCTTGTAGAATACTCCGAGCGTGTTCTTCCCGTTCGCAGGGATGAACTGACCCACACACTCCTCCTTGCTGTCGAACAGGTAGGAGATGCAGGTCTGGTCCTCGTGGATGTGCATGGTGGCTTTGGCGACGCAGCCGAGGCAGGCGACGTCGAAGTAGAGGATCTCCCAGAGGATCGTCCCGGCGGCATCAAGGTAGGACACCACGATCAGCGACATCGTGTCTGCGGAAAAGCCGTTTCGGAGCCGGGTGAGTTCTGGGCTGACGTCGAAAGTGACTCCTATTTATTGATTGAACTATTCCAAACCCACCGTCCTCTGGAGTCTTGTGCGTGTAGACCCGTCCATGACGTAGTCGTCTACGCGGACCTGGGTGGCGTTTAAAGTGTCACAGGTCATCTTGTTGGTGAGCGAGTCGCGGAACTGGACGAACATGTTGTTCGGGTTGAGGGTGGTTGCGAGGAGCAGGTGTGGGTCGGAGGTGCAGCCCCAGGTGTCCTTGGCCGTCTTGTTGTCGAACTGCCTGGAGATAACCGAGTTGAGCCCGTTCGTCTTGTACCGCAGGTTCATGGAGACGGGGAGCAGTCTGTTGTCCACGAAGCGCCTGTAGAAGCTCTGGAGCTTGGCGTCGTCTGCAGTGGCCTTCTTGACGCGGTAGAGCTTCACGTCCTAGAAACTCGAGGAAGAGAGCTGGTACTCGTTCGCCTGGCATCCAGATGTGCACGGCAGGATCGGGATCTGCTGGTTCGCCTCGCCTTCCTGGAACTCCAGGTAGACCTCCAGGTTCGCGTCGAGCGCCACCTTGCAGTTGCTGGGAGTCACCGTGATGTCGATGTCGCCGTAAATCGTGTACTCCATCTCGGCCCGCGTGAAGCAGCCGGTGCCGTTGAAGCGGGTGTGCTCGATGGAGTTCACGGAGCCGTTCACCTTCACCAGGTTCACGTCGTACCACAGCTCGAACATGGCGTGCTGCTTGTCCGCGATGTGGAGGTAGTCGGTTTCGGAGAGCTGGAAGGAGACCTGGATCTCGACGTTGAACTTGTACTCGAAGCTAACCTCGTCTTCTCCAGGCCGCGGGAAGGAGATGTCGTCGAAGTGGAGCTGGGTCACCACCGGCTTTCCGGGAAGGTACATCTTGCACAGGTTCTCGCTGGTGATCTTGTTCAGGCGCTCGAAGGGGAGCAAGTGGAGAGTGAGCTCGTAGGTGCCTGCGTTTCCGTTCAGATAGCTTCTTGCGGAGAAGCACTCGCTGAAAGACGACGCTACAGTTTTTAGTAAAGTGATTGCAAACACAATCATTTATTAAAGTGGAGCCTTAGTTTTAATAAATACCATAAATTTAGCTTAAATACTAATATTGATGATTTAAATAATATAGAAATATTATTAAAACTTGTAATGTTAAACTACATGTTTACAATGGTTAATTACTAATTTGTAATAGTATCGCAAAACACACACGAACGAGATTCAGTATTGCTACATTTTTGCAAATACAGTATTTATAATATAATTTATCATATTATAAAAGTCTGTCATTAAATAGGTTTAATAAAACATACACTGTAATATTACTTATAAATTTGAATTGTAGAATGGTAGAATTTATATATAATTTATACATATAAATGATAGTATTTGGTATACTCAGTTGTGATTCAATTCAAATTATAACTTACAATATATACATGTACATATTAAGGTGCGTTTTTGCGGGATTTTGCGTGTCCAAACACGCTCAAACGCGCAAAAACAGTGCGCGTTTTACTATAAATGACCCCGGATATATTTTTTTAGCGTCATTTTTAGCGGCATGTTTAAACACGTTTGCAGTGACATATAAAATTAGCGCTAATTTATACTGATTTATAGGTATCTTATCATCTATTTAAATTTGTAGGACATTTATAATATGTACAATTAAGTGTATATCACTCATATTCATCGTTTTCATCATCGTCTGTATAAATGTGATTAATGTTATTAGTTATTTTTTCTACATAAATGTAAGCCATTGCATCAAGTGTTTTATAATCTAAATTTCTTCTTAAAAAGTGACTTGTTTGTCGGTGATAGAAGCTAAATAATCGTTCAACGCTACCATTACTAACTGTTAATGTTTCAAATATACTTAATAGGCCAACCATGTACTCGTTGTTCTTCCATACTGCCTTTAGATAAGGTAACATATCTGTTTTACCATTGGAGCTGTGATCAAGATAATCATGTGCATTTTTAATTATAGAAGGTTATTTTAGTTATCGTCGCTGTTATAAACTAGACTATTTTCATGTCAACCAACATATTTGAAGGAATGCATTTTGAAAGTAGTTCAAATTTCTATTGTAAACATCAAATTGTGATGCTTCAATTTACGCACCCATTAATAGAATTTGATCCTTTAATGAAGTGGCACTAATTGAGAATTTACTCATTTTGTTAAATCCTTGGCTTTCAACAGAACGAAACGATTGAAATTTTTCAACGAAATGAATGATTGTACCATTGAGCCATTCTTCGTATGCTGTAGCTCTTTAGATTGGTATGGTTTACAATGATTGTATCATGGTTGGTACGGTTGACCATATATCATTGAAGGCAATATTATGCTAGCCCATGTGAGCAATGATTTCAGCATAACCTGACTTGTTATACAATAATTATTGCATTATCATGACCAGTTGACCAGGTTTGCTTGTAAACTACATACATTTTACACTACAAACTGCTCATGCGTGAAAAAACCCGCAAAAATGTGGAAAAAAGCGCGAAAAAACACGCAAACCCGCACTTTCGCGACGCGCTATGTTTAAACAAAAAACGCGCCGTGTTTTATAGCGCAAAATCCCGCAAAAACGCACCTTACTACATATGTAAGTATATTGTTTTAAATAATTAATTATCAATATATGCAAATGTGAGGAGATATTTGGTTAGAGAGGAATGTTAGTTTTTTATAAAGGAAATGTGATGATTTATGTCATTCTTTAATATATATGCAAATGCCTCCACATCAAGTTAGTTCCAATTATATAGATTAAGATATAATAGAATGAATACATTATTATTACATTATAGCTCACGCCGCTTATTTTCTTTATTTGGCTACACGATATATTTTATAGAACTCATTCTTACTCAAATTGAACCGCTTCATACCTTTATTTGAGTTTTGGCAGGTTATATGTGAACATTCTATCGTTCGCGTTTGTTGTTTCTTCTTCGCTTTCTTCTTCATCAATTTCTTCTTGCATCGTTTTCATGTTTTGAATTTGTATTTCGTGTCCCGCTTCAATTCTTTCGATTTCATAAATTAATTTGTCCAGTTCTTGTTTTTGTTTATGTTCAATGTCCTGGATTTTGTTGTAGCACAGTATGTTCACGTTTTCGATTCCGCGTTCGAGGTCCGTTTGAAAGAACCTGAGCCACTGCTACTTGTTCGCGAAGTAGTCCTGGCTTATGTTCAAATACTCCTGAGTGTTCACGGGCGAGTATTTAGCCTCCATTTGTAGTAAAGTTTTGAAGTCAACGTTTTTATTCAGAAGATAAACTTGAATTTGGTTGAATAATTCGGTCGACTGAATTTCAAGTTTCTGGTTCATTATGCTCACGTCCTGAACGACCCTATTCGACTAAAATTGAGCGATGATTCCCCCAGCGAGCCTTATTTTTTCCTAAAACTGCCTCATTTTATCTGAGACCAGGATTAGAGAAGAATTTAGCCTGGACTCGTTACTTACTATGAGCCTCTCCAGATTTGACACAATCTCGTGATTCGGCTTCACAACGGCCGTTTGATAGTGCACAAACTCGATTATCTTCCTGAAGGCGAATTAGTAAGAGCGAATGAACGAAATACGCTGCTGCTTTGGAACATCCTGGAGCTCCTGCTCCGTAAACGTTAAGAAATCGTAGAAATTAGCAGACTGCTTAAGAGCTGTCGACTACGTAATCAACTAACTGAAAGAAAGAGAAGGAGCAATTTCAGCCTTCAAATCGTACTCTACATGCTGCTTGAAATGGTGGAATACCTCCTGTTTCAACTAGTTTGTTTTCGAAAGCAATAATGCAACCTTTTTGTAGCACGGAATCAAATTCGTCCTGAAATCGAACGTAAAAGACTCAAAAGGCTGGTCCATCTGCAATTTCTTCAACTCAAACTACATCGCAGTGGTATTCTTGATCTAATTTACCAACTAAAATATCTGCGCCTGCTCTTTGTTCAACAATTCAATTTACTGCTTCAATAAATGTTCGCTTAAATTTTCGTAAAACACTGATGTTGCTAATTTCTTCGCCTACAAATCAATATTCGGAAGCTATATCGACTATTAAGCCATTTTCGAACTCAATAACTAAGCGGTCTCAAGTAACGGATGCGAAGTTTGTATTTATTCGCAAAGCGATTTTTTCTGCTCTAGTAACTGGTCCTAATTCGCGTTAAGTTTTAGACTTGCTGAGTTTTTTCTCAGCTGCTGCAAGTGAACACGCTTTAAATTTAATTCGTACTCAGATTTTTCAGCGGTCTTATTCAAAATGAAGTTTTGAAGTTTCGTAAAGTTAGAATTGCCTCCTAGTTTTTGAATTTGTGGGTACTTAGATTACGGAAACGTTGTTGCAAGAAGATCTCGGAACATTACTGCCGTGTTCATTTTTGGATGATGGAGTGAAATATATTTAAACGATCTTGTATACTGCAGTATCTTAAATTATGACTCACGGTTCTTCAAAGCCTTCGTGTTACATTTCCTGCTGCACTTCTTGGTAACCCTCTGTCTTCTCAAAAATTGTAACTGGCTGTATGTTAAGATGCGATGTTTACGAAAAGTTCTTGCATTTGAATTTCAATTAAAACAATTTAGAAAGGAATGATATCATCCAATCTGGGGTAAACATCCAATCGGCGTTATCTAAGCCAATGAACAGTAAAAGTTACAGCGTGAAATAAAGAACCTCTAATCCGAAGAACTAGAGAACGTTCTATTTGTTGTAGTTGCTAGTCAGTCCTCGGATGAAACCGCCAAGAAAAGTTGAAAACACGTACCAAATTCGTCAGGAACACGAATATATAATATAAAGTGTGTAAATGCCCACCAAGCAATGCCGAATCAAAACTAACGAGCAAAAATAAACTGAGAATTGAGAACAAAAATTACTGAATATAATTACTGAATAAGTTAGCGCGGTGAAACTTGTCCGTTACGACCATGTTGTGTCTTTACTGTGGGTAGATAACTTGGGTACCAAAATCTTGAGTAAGAACTGCCGCCGTGGCTGGTGAATGAAATGTTCAAGCTGCGTGACGCCAGCTTGATCACCGAATCGGAACACAACTGCTGATAATTGGATTTGGATCTTGAGTGATTTTTAGAAGTAGTATGGATAATGTTATTATATTATGATAATTTAATCATTTTATTAATAATATGAACTGTAGCTTAATCTTGTTTATTCAGCTGTTGAAAGATGCACACAGATTTTTCGCGTTTACGTGTTTTTGAGTGCATATAAAAACCATAAAATATATATTATGTTTACTTTGTAAAATACCTAATATATATTTATTGCGTTTAGGTGTATTGTTGGATTGTTGCTTAGATTTGCGTACCTATAAAAATAATGATAACATGACTCACTCAACAACAACAAATAAAATAGTCTATTACTAAGTACTATATAATCATAACGCCTGCCGTTAGAAAAACGTCTAACAAATCAAATCTTATATTTGATCCAATAAATTTTAAATAACAGGTTATACTAATAATAACTCTAACATAACACATAAACAAATTAATTAAAGTTAAAATAGTATGTAGCCATGTTTCATAAATTTAATGATACGTGTTATATCTTATTTCACTATTATTTTAACTTATTTCAACATTTACATATAAAATATAAAATTTGTATACTGTAAACAAGTATATATAATAATAACTTTATTATTTAAGTTTATATATTTAGTATACACCGCTTCAATGATGATAATAATTAATATTATTATGGTGTCTACTTCACTATCTTTCAGCGAGTGCTTCTCCGCAAGAAGCTACCTGAACGGAAACGCAGGCACCTACGAGCTCACTCTCCACTTGCTCCCCTTCGAGCGCCTGAACAAGATCACCAGCGAGAACCTGTGCAAGATGTACCTTCCCGGAAAGCCGGTGGTGACCCAGCTCCACTTCGACGACATCTCCTTCCCGCGGCCTGGAGAAGACGAGGTTAGCTTTGAGTACAAGTTCAACGCCGAGATCCAGATCTCCTTCCAGCTCTCCGAAACCGACTACCTCCACATCGCGGACAAGCAGCACGCCATGTTCGAGCTGTGGTACGACGTGAACCTGGTGAAGGTGAACGGCTCCGTGAACTCCATCGAGCACACCCGCTTCAACGGGACCGGCTGCTTCAAGAGGGCCGAGATGGAGTACACGATCTACGGCGACATCGACATCACGGTCGTTCCCAGCAACTGCAAGGTGGCACTCGACGCGAACCTGGAGGTCTACCTGGAGTTCCAGGAAGGCGAAACGAACCAGCAGATCCCGATCCTGCCTTGCACATTTGGATGCCAGGCGAACGAGTACCAGCTCTCTTCCACGAGTTTCGAGGACGTAAAGCTCTACCGCGTCAAGAAGGCCACTGCAGACGCCGCCAAGCTCCAGAGCTTCTTCAAACACTTCGTGGACAACAGACTGCTCCCCGTCTCCATGAACCTGCGGTACAAGACGAACGGGCTCAACTCGGTCATCTCCAGACAGTTCGACAACAAGACGGCCAAGGACACCTGGGGCTGCACCTCCGACCCCCACCTGCTCCTCGCCACCACCCTCAACCCGAACAACATGTTCGTCCAGTTCCGCGACTCGCTCACCAACAAGATGACTTGCGACACCTAGAACACCACCTAGGTCCGCGTCGACGACTACGTCATGGACGGGTCTACGAGCACAAGACTCCAGAGGACGGTGGGTTTGGAATAGTTCAATCAATAAATAGGAGTCACTTTCGACGTCAGCCCAGAACTCACCCGGCTCCGAAACGGCTTCTCCGCAGACACGATGTCGCTGATCGTGGTGTCCTACCTGGACGCCGCCGGGGAGATCCTCTGGGAGATCTTATACTTCGACGTCGCCTGCCTCGGCTGCGTCGCCAAAGCCACCATGCACATCCACGAGGACCAGACCTGCATCTCCTACCTGTTCGACAGCAAGGATTAGTGCGTGGGTTAATTCATCCCTGCGAACGGGAAGAACACGCTCGGGGTATTCTACAAGGAAAACGGAGTCACTCACCAGCTCGGCTTCTACCGCTTCCACTACGACCTGAACTACTCTATTTTGAATCAAGAGCATTGCTTCAGATGTGAAGACTATGTTGACGGATCTTATGAAAAACAAACGTGTGTCGAAAATTAGGAACTCACAAAAATCAAGCTAAAATCAAACACCATCGGCTTTGGTGTTATCTCAAAGTACGAATCAATCATACTGGAAACCGTTGTTTCAGAATATCGAACGATATTCATGCCTTTGATTGCTGCAGTAGTGTCAGTTCTGGCTGGTGTAATATTCCTATCAGCAATGTTCTCTAAGCTCAAGTGATTTATTGCAAGTTATTATACCAGAATAATACGTATTTTTGATTCAAATTCAAATTGTAATCAGTATTTAATTAAGTTTGACAGCGGACATTGGTTATACTTACAGCAAAGATCAAGTGAATGTTCCTAGCACGTTTTACTTTACTAAAAGTATTTTATTTTTCAAATCATTTTAAATTCTGGGTTGTCTTTTCCTGCATTTTGAAGCGGTCTATTTTTGGATCGCGTCGCTACTTGCGTAGTAAGCGGTGTTTATGCACTCAAAGTTTCATTTCAGAAAATAGGTACAGAATGTAGCTCAATGAAACCGTGTATCTTTCGTGTAACCACTTTTTCTATCTGTACCTTTTTAGCAGCTGTAGGACCGCTGTATACAATTCTCCACTCCAATAATGTCAAGAACCAGAAGTGGCCAGTCCAAAATAACCAAGATGCCCAGGAAAACCAGCACCAAGAAAGCCGTGATCAAGAGATCAGTGCGCACTTGCAAGCAAGTCGAGGGCCAAAACCGCCTCAGACCGGGCCAGGCCGTGAAAAGAGAAATTCGCCAAATGCAAAGAACCTGCACCAGCTGCATCCCGCGCGCCTCCTTCGCGAAGGTGATCAAAGAGGTCTCCAGCCAGTTCAGCTTGAACTACAGGTACCAAACCAGCGCGATCGACGTTTTGCAGGAAGCCTGCGAGAACATCGTCGTCCAGATGCTCTCCGACACCCAGCTCATCGCGGAGCACTCCAAAAGACTCACCATCTATGCCAAGGACGTTTAACTGTACTTGAGAATCGTGAAGCCGCAGTGGGCTCAATACGTTCCGATAATCTGAGCGAACTCTGAAATCTGAACCGAACTCTAGAATACCATCCGAAAACGAAATCTTTCCAGTGAGCTGCTATATCATTTAAATTCTATCACTCTACTTTCACGGCCTCTCCGGCCTTGCTTCCCTTGCCCAGCACGACGCCCCAGACGCCGTCTTCGCGCACGCATCCCTCGAAGGCCACCCTGAAGTCGCACTTCACCTGGATCCGCTTCACGTTGGTGGCCTCGAACTAGATCGCCACCGCGTCGCTGGGCTCCTCGAAGACCAGGGTCTGCTGATAATACAATCGTATCTCGTGTTTCAGGCCCTGGACGGACGTGATGTGGTCGTCGAACAGCTGCGCGTGCACGATCACGTTGTTCTGGTTCACCAGGCTGAACTGGTTCACCACGTTTCGCGCAATGATTTATTATATAATATCAAAATATTATTTATTAATATAGTACTGTAGATAAGTAAATAGTTAAATTTTAAGACAATTATTATTCATTTTATAGAGGTGAGTTAAACACACGATTAAATAAGACATTCTATAAGTAATAAAGATTATTTGCTAAAAACACCCAATCCAAATGTCATTAGACCCATCAACATTTACGCCAGCTTACATATAGCAACAAATAAACAAGTAAACGTAATTAGATTCGCAAGATGTCAATATTTTACTGCAGTTTATTATGGAACGTATGCAAGAACCATCAAATGCTGAGCTTGTCTGCTAATGCCTGAATTTAGTTTAATTACAACCAAATTTCACAGAGCATTTAGCCTTATTATTCGGCCACGTTACTGAGCTAACACCAAAGACTGTAATAAGTTATTTATTTATAAGTCTGAAAAATTAACAACGTTCGTTGTATTAGGAAGCTATCGCTAGTCGTGCAAGTTATCTCTTCGAATATGAAGAATTTTACGAGGCAGTGGGCGACTACTCAGATTTTAAATTCGTGAACTAAATACTGATTTAGAACGAAAAGGTTATTATTCAGTCCGAGCGCTCAATTAAAATTTTATACTGCTTGCAAATAAGCAAAGGCCTCCAATATAAATAATAAATTGAAGTATTTCAAAGAGTATTTAAGATACCAGAAGATAACTTTTAATTGTAAACTGGTGACAGTTCGGCTGACCAGTTTGTTTACAAAGAACCGCAGTAAGCTGTTCCTGAACCAATACTGCTAAAATACATTTAGAATCAAATATAGTTTTCAGATTCGCGTCAAAAACATAAACTGAACTTAGCATCAAATTTGATTTATGATTCATGTAAAATTTACCTTGAAAATAATTAAATGTGCTCAGCTCACGGACGTAACTTCTTGCAAATGATCTGCCCGTTTTAGCTGATCATTGATACAGATTTTCTCCTGCTTTTACATGCATTCACTCCACTTGAAATAGTTCAGACCATAAGCTATGTAATCGAGAATATAACTGACCAAGTTATGGCTCCGGAGTATTAGAGCCTTCTCTTCATCGTTTTCAGCAAATTCGGATACTTTTACGGAGAAATACAACCAGATAACGAAGACTGGGGCACACTAGAAGTTGATCCAAACCAAAAAATGGAAAATTACGTTAACACCATTCCACTCAGAAGAATATGCAAAACTGAAATCGATTCAAATATGGTTAAGAACTACTGTCTTAAAATATTACTTCAAATGTTAGAAAAAACATACACCGAGTAAAGTGAAGCTGCTGACAATAAATAAATAGCAGTTTTGTACTTTTTAAGCATATCGTGCCAACTACTTATCAACAGACCTTCATTCTAGATATTTATAATTGAATTTTTATGTTCATTTGGTATGTTTACTAAAAATTTAAAAGACGAATAACAGCGCAAATAAGCTTAAATGCATTTAGTTGAAAATCAAATACTAGACGTTCTTATAGCTCATTTAAAGTACACAAGTTAAACAAAGTGCGAAAATCTCAAACATATCTAAGTTGTAGAAGTCTGCAACGAACAAATAATTTAATATTTATGTTGGATCGTTAGCGAATTTAATGAATAAACAAAAGTATTATTAGAACAAAAAATAATTTAGTAAGTTTGTAGAATACGCAAAAATTAAGACAGAGAATATTTGTACTTATTGCGTTTTATTTTCAAACATGTAACCCAAAAACAATAATATTTAATTATTTAAAACTTGGATCATGATATTATAGATGATTTAATAATTTCAATATGTGAGGAAGGAGTTGATTAAGTTGCTGTAGCGTTCTTTTTAAATATTTTAGAAAATAAGATCAATATCACTCATTCTTTATTAAAAATTAGTAGGTATTGTACTATTCATATTTACTATATTGAGCAATTTTATTAATTGTATTTAAAAACAGAAAATTTACAAATTGTTGCTGCCAATCCAGATGGGAAAACACATTTTGGAAATTGTAATAAATAATCTTTTATTTTCCACTAAATACCATTAATTGAAAAAATATTAATGAATAACGATTAATATATATCATAAATTTGTAAAGTATTCCTGTAATGGTAAAATGTTAGTCAGTTAGCTACAATAACAGACGAATTATATGATTATGTATATAACCTATAAGGAGATAAAATTTTAGAAGAAGATAGCAACGAATATAAGATATTTGAATTAATAATTTCAGCTTCTATATTCAAACCTGTATGGTTATAAAAGTTTTTAGATAAATATCCACAAAAATTTGACCAAATAATTCATTTTGTTGGAGAAAGTATTCAAAATTTCAGATACTTTTCAAGCATCGGGATTTTATCCGGGGAAATAATAGCAAACTGGCAGCAACCACAATTTGAAATATTAAATAGCTAAATCGATATTCATTTGTTTGTAAGTGGTGTAACTGAAACATAAACATTATGCACCATATTTTTAGACAATAACAAATCAATTGTTATTAAATATGATCATTACGACATAATAATATAATTTGAATCTTAATTAATATCATTACCAACATAATTATCAGGCAATTAACATTTCATTGATATACTTTTTGTGTTTAATTAAAACTATATAATGATAGATAATTAAAAGTTAACTATATAACCAATATTAAAAGGAAAAATCAAGAAAATAGAAATAAGTAATTTTGATAGAAGGATTGTAGCTCTAATTCAATAATTTTAAATTAAACAAGATAATTTAATTTTTGATTTGAATCCCTTTAACCCATTATATTTAGATTCTGAAATTACTGCACTAAATGTTAAACAATAATTGATATAATCATATTAAACATTGTACAATGGCCTTAATGACATAATAATTAAATATTTTTATAAATGCACCAATATGTCTTTGTCAATTATAAGATCATTTAAAGAAATGGGAGTAAAATTTTCGAAACAACTAAAAATATGTATCGAGACTGGTCTAAATTAATAATCAACAACAACATCGGATATAAATAATTTTATAGCACTTTGTTACCAAGATTAATCATTATTTCAGAGTTTTGTTGAAGATTGCAATAAATATTTATCTTTAGGAATTGCAGAAATAGAGCATTTGTTCGACATTGGTATTAGCTCAGTATTTCATCAACATAAAATATAAACAGTTAAATCAATAGATGAAATAATGCTAACAGTGGCTTGTATATTTACTTAAGAATTAGACTATGAATAACAGAAATCTGTAAATTTATCCAGACTTAATAATTTTGTTAACAAACTTTTATATTAACTTTAGAATGTTATTAAAATTTAAGCTAACAATGATCTCACAACATATTTAATTTCCAGACCAATTCCCAGTTTATAATTAATGACGATAATAAATTTTGTTATTTAAAATGGTTCAGATTTATATTTAGGATTTGATTTCAATCTACTTTTTACAGAATCAACAAATATAAGAATTAGAGAAGTATTTGCCATGTTCTATGAAAACTAATGTTCATAAATTTCATTAAACTCCCTTCTATCTTCAAGTTTATAAAATAGATTAAAAAATTCATTCATTACATAGTTACTAACATTTTCATTAATTGTTGTAATAAATCATGAAAAGACGTCTCCAGTTTAACAATTCTCAGTTAGTAATCTTCTAAAACATGTTTATGAACAATTAGCTCTTAATTAAAAAATTGTTGATCTCACCGATTTCATTTTAATATCACTAATATGTTAGCACATAGAGCCAAATGAATTAACAAAGCATATTGAACTTAATACAACATAAATTGGAATATATATTTTAGCAAACTTTTCTTTATATTCAACAGATTAGGGTGTGCTAAAAGATATGCTTTCTATTATATCATCAAGTAAAGAGGCCCCGTACACACCATTCCTAATGAGATTAATTGTTAAGGTATCAAGTAGAGAATTAAATAGTGTTAATTAATTTTTAGTTTGTAATATTTTAAGCAAATTAGTGGAACTGTCATATTAAAACCACATTGAGCAAAGTTTACTGTTTGGGTAAATCGTATATTAAATTTTCAAACCGTTAGAAGTATCTTTAAAAGAAGTTACGTCACGGTTAGCTTTAGGAATTAAATTTAATTCAAAAGTTATTTCTCCAATATTACCGATGATACTATACACTGAAAATAACAATGTTTATGTTAGAAAATAGTTATTAGAAAGACAAATTAATATCTAATTATAATCAGCTACAGTGGTGGGCCCTCGAAATGCTTTTTTGAATTAGGAAGAAGAATGAAGTTTATTATTTGAATCTTACTTATATCACTGCCCGGCTCAATAATGAGTGTGTTCTCCCTCCTCATCAATACACTCATTAACTCTATTTACTATTGATTTGTAAAGTGCTTCAATCACATCAAGGCCTGGTTGAGCCTTGGATAGCTGTGCTACAATAATTAACGTATATAACTCTGTATATACTTCAATAATAAGTTTCAACTTTACCTAACGTTGTATAATTTAACAATCAAGAAAATTGATTTCTCATTATGAAATGGAAGTGGAAGATCATAAGTAAAATAACTGTTGTTTTAGAGTAGCATCAATATATTATTTAATGCTGGGCCCGACTAACCCACTTGATTCCATTCTTCAAGAAACAAAAATGCATTCATTATTTGAATATTGAGAATGAAAGCGACTGTAACTACCTGAATTATAATTCTAATTAAGCGAAGTACCAATACTTCATCTTGAGCTCCCGGTTGAGATTGAAAGAAAAAGTCCTCCATTGTTTTTCGTGATTAAGAAATACCTAAAATCGTTCAGATTGACCCAGTTGAAGATGAACACCGAGGTCCTCTGCAGGTCCAGTGCTTGCGCTACTAGTTATAAATTACATATTGCGTCCGTATACCAATCATTGGATCCTCTTATTCTTTTCTCCAATCAGGCTTAACTACCATATATTTTCGAGATAAAATCTTTCATAAATTAGTTTTGTTGACTAAAACGTAGAAATTACACAGGGACATCTTAAACAAGTGATATAACTAGTTCAGATTGGTACAATATTTTATGAATTCATCCGTTGGACCCAGAAATGAAGAGAATACAAACGCTTCAGAACTGCCTAAGTTTGTTAAGTGAATTAGTTGACCTTCCCTAAACATCTTCTACCGCGTTTATTTTTGTCATTGCCGTCCTTTTATTGCATGTGGTAATTTCTATTTTTCCTTTTTGGAATATTAAATACCGACTTTGAATAGTCGATTATGGTCTAATACGATCGAAATCATATTTTTGGCCCTCTTGTGTTAATGAGTAGTTCATGAATAATCTCCAACTTGAGATTATTTATTGGAATTTGTCATCCGCATTAGAAGTGGCAAAATATTTTAATATATAATTACTCACATAGTAAACAAGAAAAAGCAATTCCACCTCCCATAACTGTATATCATCACTTGGAATGTAAAAAGGTGAAAACTTTATGGAATTTAATGATATTTTTGCTGAAATTTATACTAATTCAAATGAATAAATACTGTTTGAAACAGCAGTAGAATTCGCCAAGAAAGAAATCAATAGAATTGATAAAATTATAGATATGATTGATAAAACTGATTAAATAGTCCGATTGTTTATTTTTATGGAAGGCGTATAGGCAGGTAATAGATAGTGCCACTTGATAAAATATATTAAGCCGTTATTATCTAATCAGTTTTACAAGATGTTTAATTCGTTATTCTCAAATAAAAATTAAATGAATTCCCGCATTTAAATTACTAACGCGTTTAATCATTAACGTAAAGATTATACTAAAATGGAATTATTTTTCAAATTAAACGATTATTATGAAGGATTTAGAATTAGAATTATTTATCATATGCTTATATAATTGGATGGAAAAGAATTTTTCGATTACTTAAATTTTAATATGCCTTCTAAATCCAAGCTAAGTGCTAAATTAAGTTAAAATATTTTCGAAGGTCATGACGAAGATATACAACTAGCTTAAATTGATCCTAAAAAGGAACTTAGAATACAATTTGACGAATTACAGTTTATATAACAGCTTTTTATTGTAATTCTATCAGCCTATAATTAAAAGACATTATAAAAAGATAAAATTATTCTCTCAGCATATATATTCAGATTTTCTAAACTATATTCAAAACATTTGAATTGTATTGCAATGGTAAATATTTAATCCTTTGTTTCAGATATTTAAAAAATGACATAATGTTCACAACTGAATTAATATCTGGAGAATAATGAAATAATTCAATAAATGTCAGAAGGTATAATTGAAATATTATAATCTCTTAAATGGGATTTTAGGGATTATATAGATTAACGAAAATTCAATATTAACGAAAACAGTACATTATTCACTATTTAAACACCTTCAAACACGTATAATTCAATGATATTATATCAGTAAACACTTGATCTAAGATTAGTAAAATAATTGTGTGTGTAATAATAATTTGATATGTTACCCTAATTTAACATTGTAGAAACAGTAAATATCAAAGATGTATTCAAACAATCATAAAGAGCTAGAATTCTAGCTTTTCAGGATTTATATATAATCACAGATAAGGTTAGTATAATTGAAAAAACTTAAATTATTCGTGCTAAATATATGGAAAATAATAAAATTTTAGTATAATCATCACAAAGATTATTTATAATAGAATTAGATTAACCATACTATCCTTTATCATAATTCTTAATGGGCATAATGGATGAAAAAGTAACGATACCATTCGACCAACTCAATCAATTGATGAACAAAAGCGAATTTACAAACTTGTAGTTATTGTTCCATTTTAACAAATGTGCTGCAACTAAATAAAATATATTCCCTCGTCTTAATTATGGAACATGGAGTATCGATTTACAAATACTATCGAATATTCAAAAATTAGGTGAGCCATGTGGCGATTAAAGAGCGCAATTATATAATTATACGAAAGAAAAATTGGTAAGCGATGCAGAAAACACATTAAATGAAAACAACATTAGAGATTTGCGGTATCACGTTGAACATGGAACAAGAGAGTAGTTTTAGCTTTATGTAAACGAAAATAATACAAGTATTACTGAGTTTATACTTCCTGATGTATTTTAATAAGTAAGCGAGACAGAAATAATCCAATTAGCTGATTATTTCGAGCAGCTCGAATCAGTGTATGTTAATTCAAATATCCATCATTGGTTAGATTTAGTTTTTGGAATCAAGAAGCAACTACCAGTAAATGCAAAAGTCTCAGTTAACAAGGTATAGTAAATATTCAACGATAAATGTCCTGAACGAGTAAGTTTAAAACAAAAATAAACAAAGATATTTAGAAATGCATATCAAAATTATATGGTTATTGGTAAAAATATATTCTGCAAGTCGAATAATGGTTGGGTTTATTACAATTTACAGTCTGATGATCAATTAACTCTAAAATCTAAAATAGAACCACAATAAATATTTGAAACAAATAATAAGTTGTATTATATTAAATTATCTTCTGTAAATACGGTATAAATTAGAGATATTATCACTGACAAAATATACAATTAATTTAGAGTTAATGAACCAATTATTAAAGTTATACATTCAAAAGAACATAGCTTTTTAATATCAAGTTAAAACGTTTATATTTACAAAACAAATAACTTGATATCATTCGATAAAAGCTATTTTGAGTATTTAATATGTATTTAAAACGTTGAATATATTGAAGAATATGAATATGATTAGAACTACTTCTTTATTTAATGCTCCGATTCATGTAATATCTATTTGCACGGTTCACTAATTTTTAGTACAACAGAACGAATGAATCCATCAAATTTATACATTTCAAAGTACTAAAAACCGAAATTCGCTAATAATTTGCTGTTTGACCTTAGAGAACTTTTAATACAAAGCTTTATCGAAAAAGCTAGAAATTAAAGTGATGCATTTGTTGTCGCTGGAAAATTTTGGATAAGGGGCGTCAAACTAATGTGGAAATGATTACAATTATAATTTTAAACAATTTTATATAATTCTTTGTAAATCATATGTACATACGTATGAAGTATAAATAATAAAGGTTACAAAACTTGTATTAGGTAGGTAAGCATTAGGTAGGTTACATAATAATATGTTATTATATAATTAAGCTACTTTTAAACAAATTATTAATTATTTTCACACCATTCATGTAACAACCTGTTTTAACAAGAAAGAAAATATCAGCTTTGCTTCAAGCTGATTTGGAGCAGGAGTCTTTTGATTTATTGGTCGCTCAATTGGCTTCGAATCCATCATCATTTACTTAGCATCATATGGAAATCGCGTATGTTAGATTTATTTAAACCCGCAGTGAATTTTATCTGACGTTAATGGAGTCTTTGTTTGCCCAGAACGGTTCTTTGACTTTGAAGGCTGAGTTCGACTTCTCACAGGATTTGTCCGATCCGTTGACCTTCAGACTTTTGTGCCTGGTTTTGAAGTGTGCGTCCCTTGACGTACCGGTTTAATTACAGCAGTCCCTGCTCAGTGCGTGCCCGGACATAGCCGAGTTCGTCCCGAATCTCGATATTTCCATTCTGAACTCGTGCCCGCTCTACATCCAGCTCGCGAACGTGTCCAAATTCACTGAAACGTAAAAACTTCAGATCCTAGAGGCTTCCGTCCTCTCCTTATAGCAAACCCAAGACGACAAGCTCACCAAGAGCCTCGTTGACCTGCACGACCAGCTCACCTACTCCTTCATTCCAAAGGACGCGTTCGAGAACATCCTCAAGGTTCAGAACCCGGAAGTGGCCCTCGGCCTCGCAACAAACTGCACCATTCAGGGAGTGGGCGCTGAAATGCACGAACTCTTCGTGAACGCTGCCAAGCACTTCATCGGAACCACTCCTCACCCAGCTGTAAATCTATTATGTGCTCTGAACGAATCTGGTTTACTCGAGAGCGCAATTTTACTCGAGGACTAAGCAGCTGTGCTCACCGCTGTAGTGTACTTCAGAGAAAGACTCACCAAAACGATGCAGCAAATTGACAGCGGTGAAGTGGTGCTGAACAAAGAATTGAACGACTACCTTTTCAGAATATACGGGCTGCTGAACAAGAAAGCACACGAAAACATGTCACAACTGTCCAAATCACTCGCACTCGAAATCGCATACACTTTCATGGAAGGACTCAGCATCCCACAACTCAGCCACATTCTCAAACAAAACCTAGGACTCATCGAAGACCTCGCAATGTTCCTCGACTGCTTCCAAGACGAAGAATGGACCGCAGACTGGGCCGGATGGAGCCAGTTTATACAAAGCTGGATGGTGTGAGATTTTATTTATTCAATAACAACATATTTTATCACTCAACAATATTATTAAGAATCAAATAACATTGAAGTTAGTTTGATACTAATAATTCAACATCATTCTCTAAGCGAGTCAAAATGTACATAATTTTACTACAGTATAGTAGTTATTTATTCAATGAGTTTATTTATTTTCGAATGTTACAAAGTAATTACTGACTTCTTCAATACGTAAGCGTCTATTTATGTTATTTAAATATTGCTAAAAACTTGTTGTAAATATTAAACACTAAAATTATGTGTTTATTGTAGTTGTAATATATTAACCTCGTTTCTAATTCTTTGAATATTAAAGAATCGAAGTTTCATATGAAATGGAAAAACGAACAGAAACTTTGAAAAGACACCAAATTTAGTATAATTATAATTATACTATAATTTAGATTTAGCATTGTCAGTTTTAAGAAAATAATTGTATATATAATTAACTATTAATAATTTATATATCTCACTCACTTAACTTTCGTTTATACTAGCTCAGTCTTCTGTACAGGAAACTATAAGTTCACGCGAATGATCATTAGTTTTAGATACACCTATGTACGTTAGGCGCACCTCCGCAGTCAAGGCAACGAGAATCCAACTTTAGATACACGACTCGGTGCATCTAGTCATGCCAGCTGCGTTTCTAAGGAAGCAACGGAGGTTGCCGTTTTTAGAACTAGACAGAATTTATATGGCTCACATATATCATACTTAAATAATATTAGTTGGAGTCTTTATAATATAAAGCTCACTGATTATCCTTATACTCTTCCTCCATCATTGGTAACAAAAGTTATGAGTGCTTGGAGACTAATTGGTCTTCACATTGATCAAACTCAGAATTTCATTTGCTTCAACACCAATAACATTTAGAACGGGACTACTCGAGAATAAGATTCTTTCCTTCTAACTCTGCGCTATGCAGTTATTCTATGAAGTTCTCAAAAGTTTACAAATACTCTGAAATTCGAGACAAATATTTCGTACCCTGAATATCAGTATTTTATTTTTATTATCAATTTTAAGAGCCAAGTAACAAATAATTATTTGTGTAACTAAAACTTTTTAATACATTTTTAAGCATAAAGTTAGTTAAGCTTAGGGATTTTCGGGAACATTTTAAATTTTAGTTGACTTTGGGTGGTTTAATAATAATTATTTAATTCGTTAGCTTTAGCTTCGAGAGCTTCAGTTTTAGTTACATATGTGGTCTGCCTGACTCAGGCACTGCGGCAGTGCCTGAGAAGATTAACCTGATTTTAGAAAAATTATAGTACGACACATAAACTAAGTTGAGTAGGCCTCAAAATGGGGGTACTATATATAACCATGATACGAAGCAATTTAATGATTTACGGCGAATATTGTCAACTAGTTTACTTTGGCTTAATAGAAAATATTGAGTTCGGAGTGGACTTTAAAGAATTGGTAAGATTTTCTTGGTAAGATTGGTAAGATTTTCTTACAAAACTAGAATATTTAGATTTATACAAGGTAGATTTATACGAGGTACTAACAATAGATTAATCATTAAAGAACTTTACCATACTATTGAATAGTATTTCAAACCCCAATTTAGAATCATTTCGTTTATAAAAGTAATACAAGTAATAGCTGTAATACATTGAGCCTCTTTAATATTGCACTTAAATCACTTATCTGAATTTAAAGTATACCAATTTTTCCAAAACTTACTAGAAGATTTATCTGGATTATAATTTTCAACTAAACTAGAGTATATCTCTTAAAATCTAGGGGGTTCAAAAATGAGCTAAAGCACACATTTTAATACTTTAAAATATCGATTTAAAACACTGTGGGTGTTACCATGGCGGAAATAGAGCGAGAGCACCACACAACAGATGGATGACGAGTTATAGAATTCGCATAACTTCTTATGAACAGTATATCACTGAAAAACCGAACACTCGATTTGATGGTTGAAATACTCAATTAGACATCGAAAGTTTAATTCTGAGCAATTTACATGCATGATATCTTAACACTTAAGAGTTACGGGTAAAGTTAGGTAGTTGTAGAGTCACTGACGAAATATAAAGCTAACAAGAAAAAATTATATGTGGGTAATGAATAGTTTGTCATAAGAATGCAAACTGAATTTCTTGTAAAATTAGAAAACTCAAATTTTGAAGCTTGAAGCGGACGCTTTGGAACTCAATCCCAATTGTTGGTGCACATCCAGAGATACACTAGGAATCATAACAATTTTTGCATCTGATCAATATTTGAAGATTTATTCAGATAGGACTAATTTAGATCACCGGGTTTGAAATATCTGACTCATAAACTTAAATAAACTAAGTAAAAGCAGATAAGAGAAGAATTTTAGGAAGTCTGTCTGGATGAAATTTTGAGATTTATAATTTTTGTATCATTTAAGCGTCAGTTTGAGAGCAAAAAATATGAAACGCTAGCAGAATTATAATTTTGACAATATTTTAACTGCTTTTATTAGAGACACTCCCAGCTTTAATCTGTGTTGAGATTTCATGTGCGTGTCTATAAATAGAAATTTTAAGAATTTTATTTCTTTATATTATTTGAAAATTAACACATTTTATTCACTTCATTAATGAAAATTTAGTAATTCTAAATCTGAGTTAATAATAATTAATTTAAAAATATGATTCACAGAATCGCAGCCATATTTAACTCATATGATATGCCGCTTATATAAACATAAATTAATCTGAGAAATTAATCATTCTTTAACATTTGCACGATTTGAATTCCAATACAGTACAATTACAACCTGCCGATTAGCATTTATTACTTAAACAGATAAAGGAAAATGAATAGTTGAAAATAATCTATTTACCTCAAATTATAAAATAGTCACCAACAAGAAGAGTCATTTGGAGTGTTCTGATATAATTATTCAGATCTATATTATATAATAGTACAAAATAGTCATTCAAACAAATAGTGAAAATCTGAGATATTTTCTGATAATTGAGGAGTGACTATAAACATTTTCAAATAACATTCACGGCTTAGACTATAAGCTTGCGTTTACCAAATTAAAAACATTTTTGGAGATATGAAATTTTGTTGATACTTCCACTCCATCCGAAAGAGATATAGATTTGTATGAGACGAAAATAACAAATCTAAATATTGTACCATCATAACTCTAAAACTTGAGAATCTTAATGACGTCTATGAACGATATTTCTGAAATCAAACATATTTCTAAATTTGGAAATGGTACATCTTGATTACAATTATAAGATTTAGGATATCGAACCATTATAATATTGCACTAAAATCACTTAACTGAATTTGAAAGATACCAGTATTGCCGATATCTAACCTCTTAAGTATTGCATTTAGCTAATAGAATTAAATTTTAGCTATACATCTGTTACTGATATTAAGCCGCTGCGGTACTTGAAACATTTACAAACTCTTATTATGGACAAAACAAAAATTTCTGATATATGGGCTCTTCAGTTTTTGAAAAACCTCACAAAGTTAAATCTAAATTCTACCAAGGTCATTGACCTCCATCCGTTACAAAATTTATATAAGCTAGAATAAATAGAATTAAACAATGCACGTGTATAAGATGTTTCTCCTCTTTCGAACTTAAAGGCATTAAATACATTATTTATAGATGATAACTATATTACAAACTGGACAAAATGACATTTGATCAAAATTCAATTTCTGGAGTGTAAGGTTATAAATCAGTAAACGTCGGTGAAATATGTTTTTAAAGGTGGTATATGAAGCTCTATTCCACCTACTTTGCGGACTTTTTGTTATCGAACCTCACTCAAAGTGTTAATATTAGATATAACTATATTACAAATTGGAATCCTATCCGTCACCATAAAAGATATAATAATTATTCGAAAGGAGATTAAAAGATACCATCCGAAAACAAAAGCCATTTCTACAATAAAATACTCTTCGTTTACAACTCACAAACATATATTGAAAAGTTTTAAAACAAATATACGTTCAGAATGTCTCTCATTTAAAAGGGACAATACGTTTCTACAATTTTGAACAACCAGTTATAGGTGATGAATTAAGAAGTTAATATGTTTTTGCAATTCATAAAAACAGATTATTTTGTGTGAAAAATATGATAAATTAAGATATTTTATCTAAATACGTACTTTATGGTGTGATGCATTTATTTTATCCAATATCACTCAAACAATATTTGTTTTTAGTTCCAATAATTTAAGAAGTACTTTAGCTCTTTCCTAAATTAAATTGCATAGTTTTTCAAAATTAATTACTTCATAATAAAATATTTTTACAAAGTGGGCAAATATTTTTTCGTATCTTTAGCTAATTGTCTCGTAACTTGCGTCTTTCATTATGGCATGAGAATGCTATATTAACCAGCACACTGATTTCATATAGCTTCCAGGAAGTTTAAATTTTAGTTAAGCAAGAACAGACTCATACATTTTAGTATCTCCAGAAACCATGGAGTCAAAATACAACTTGTCAAGTTTTTAATCAACTAAGTTCATTTCTGATATAATACTCCACCCAGTTGCCATCGCAACACGCTAGTTTGGCGATCTGTCGTTATATATTTTCGAATGAAAATGCTACGTAATAATAATGTGCATGTCATCAAAACCAAATTATCGTATTCTTTAAGTCAGGCAAACTAAAATAGCAACAATAGCTTCATCTTAACTTAGTTTTGGCTTTAAAAGATTAAGTAATTCTAAAGATGCAATAGACTTTTCTGGAACTGAGTTAAACTTTAATAGTTTTCCAAATTAAATAACATCTATATTTAATTAGTAATGTAATTATAATAACTAAAGCAGTTCTGTCATTTGAAGTTCCATAAATCCTTCAATATGTTATTATGGAACATCAAAAATAGTCTATGGATCATTTTCAAAGAGAATATTGTTAATAGGTTGTTATTTCCAATATAAATCTTTTTAGTTCATATCAACGGGATTAGAACTTATCAAACCACATTCACAATGCATGCGTTCTAAAAATGTTCTATATTCTTTTTCTTGTGAAGCAATAAATTCATCAACGGCAACTTTAGTAAAATAATAATTAGCTTTAAAAAACTTTATGACTGGTCTTAAATAGTCTGGCGATACTATTTCCGATTTGCTGTGAAATATTGTATATAAATATAAAATGCTATAAAGAGCAGCTGAAATTTTTGGTATATGTATGCTACACATTATTATAAGAAGTTCTATTATTTTAGTAGGTTGCATATGCAAACTTTACTGAATTGAATGTTTCACAGCAATTGTGTACTGTAATATTATCATTCTAGGTATAAACAACTATATTATTCCATAACGCATACACCTTTTAATATATTCTTTGCTATCAATGCATAAGGCTACAACACAAACATTTACAAGGTAAACAATATATTTATATTTACATATCCATGATAATGCTACTATATTAGTAATAATCAGTGATAAAAACTAAGAATTAGAATACGCGGTATTATTTTTTACCATAGATTTACATAATATTAGGATGCCTATATTTATACATAATACTGAATTCATTTGAAGTGAATTAAACAAATAAATATTATATATTATGATAATTTGTAAATAGCAGAATGATTTGTTTAACACTAAATCATTAATCGTTGAGCAGTTTCATTTACAGGATATCAATATTTATCTTTTTAGATAATATAAATTAATAGTATAAAATGCTATCAGAATCCGAGTTCGTCTCTTCTTTTTCTTTGGTTTAGGAGTAGTTCGTTTACTTGTGTTTCATTATTAGCTTGTGTAATGTTCTGTTGGAATTGTATTTCGAGGTTTCTGAGGCTTTCTAGGTTTGAGAATACTTCATTTTTCTCAGTTTTGAGTCCGCTGATGTGTGTGACGATGAGGTTGCTATCGTTGATTATTTTTTGTTTCTTCTAATATAAAATAGTTTGAATGAATATTTTTGCTCTAATTTCTTGTATTTGTTTGTTGGTTTCGGGATATTATTTTTCGGTTGTTTTTAGGTATATGTTTGCAATTTCTTGTTCGATTTCGATCAGTATTTGAAGTTGCTAGCAATCGTACAGATTCGACTGTACTAATTGTGCGATTTGGTTTTATATTTTCCCTCCCTCCGTTTGCATAAAACTGAATTATTGAACGTCCATCATGATTAACTATGAGTAGTGAACCGCTCCGTTTTAATTTCTCAGTTGTTTTACTTTCGTTTTCAATTATTACAATTCGTTTTAACAGTTATTTGGGATTTCGGGCTCAACGGGGCTCAGAGTCTGAATCTAAACCAAATCTGAGAATAAAAGGTCGTTCCGCTTCGGAGTCTAGTTCTTCTTCGGGCTAAAGCACTTGGACGTGTTCAGGGATTTGAGAGTCACTGACTTCGAAGGAATGGTCTGCTGAGACTTGGCCATGTTATACAATTACAAGGCGCTCGTTTTCACGTACTTCGGGGTCTCATCTTCAGCTTGCTGGGATATTTTTGTCGGACGAGATAAATTCATCAACTCCTCGAGCTTGCTCATCTGCTGCATGTGATTGTCATGCTGCTACTAAATTACTTACTGTGAATTCTACTGTCTATTGTATGCGGATACCACACGCTTCGGAGCCAGAAACTGCGTTTGCGGATTGAACTTGTTCGAGATCTGCTTTGGAGAATTAATGTCGTATACACACCCGAACTACTTAATGCACTCTTATGTAGCTAGCTTATTCGCACCCAGAAATTTTAAAGTCTCTATTTTTGATACTTTCGGAGTACCAGACTAAGGTCTTTACTAAAATAAAATAGATGGCGCAGCTTTCATTAGATGTGGAAATATTAACTAAACATATAAAACTCTATAAAACTATAGAATAATTGCATGTTGTTTATTCTTAAGTTAAGAAATACGTAGTAAATTTCACAACAATCCCATATCGCTTCTAAATTGTTATTGTTCGGCGACTAGTTAATCAACTTCTTCTTGTGTTTTGGCTGCTTTGATTCTTTATTAGAATTCTTCTTCTTTTGTAAGTGAACTTGCGATTGCCACTTAAATTTCTGGGTCTGCCATATCTTCATCGCCCGCGATTTATGACAAATCCATTGACATATTAGCGGATTCGTTCGCTAGTTTCTGAACTATGTCTTCAAGTGCGTTTTCTTGTTTGTTTGATTTCTTTGTCTTCTTCTTTTTGTGAACTTTTTCTTCTTGTTTTTCTTCTTATTGAATTTGAACGGTAACTGGTTCTTCTTTATCGAATTCGTTGGATTCATTTTCGAGTTGTTTTACAACTTTTAGTTGCAAGGTGCTTGTTGTGTGTTGTTTAGGTTGTTTTAGTATATTTGGTGTGTTGTATTCATTGTCGGGTGCTTTGAATTCTTCTTCTGTGATTGTGTTTATGGACTTGATATTTATACTATATTGCTTTCATTAGATGTGGAAATATTAACTAAACATAAAAACTCTATAAAATTTGGTTTTTAAGATGATACCATATGTTTTGGAGGTCTTTTGTTGATAACAGCGACTGGGAATTGTGTTCTTCTAAACCATACATATTCCTTATAATATAATTATTTCAAATGACTAAGACGATTAATGACATTATTCGCGCAAATAAGTAAATTTAAATATTTCACATGAACATCCACTCCTCTTTAACAAAAATGAATTTGAAAGAAGCATTCACTACATTCATAAACAAATTTTAGAGTTATTTAACTAATATAAAAAAGAAAGAAGTTGATAAACAATTTGTTTACCACTATAAAGATTAAACAATAGATAATATAATCTAACTTATAGAATATATTTATATTTAAATCTGTAATGATTTAAACTTAATTAGTAAGCTGAAGTTTCTAAATTTATGCGTAATCCATATTAATAATGATCTATAAAATGAACAGTTAACCAATTTCAAATTTTAGTTAGAAGCTTATTAATGTATTAAATAGTTAAAGCTTAATAATAATGATAATTTAACATACGATTAACAATATATAAAGTGTAATGAAATATTATTATTATTATAAATAAATGGTTAGAAAGGAGAAATTATTAATATTTAATAAGATGAATATATTTTATACGATATTAAATTGAATGGACGACATTGGATTAATATATTCGTGAAAATAGTTCAAATAGAAAAACTGAACTAAATTAATACAAAATTTATTTCTGATTAAATTTGCAATAACATTAATAGTTTAGTATCTTTGTCGTAGGAGTAGTAAGAACTTGTGATTCAAACTTTGGAGATTAAATCTTAGGATAAAGTATTATAAATCATAAAATCTACTCAACAAATTCCTATAGAAATCATAATATCTATAGATGCAATTAATTTACTGCAAAAAATAATTAATGAATTCAGAATAATTAGTAGCGCGGCTTTTTAAGAAATGTTGTCAAACGAATGTAAAATTTTATGTTGTTAAATTCAAAATTAGTTAAATAATAAAGTTAAAATCAGTGATCGACACATATAACTGTTTTAAATTTTAATTAACAGTAGTTCTTCAAACTATGATGACATGTTTATTTTAAAATCTGAAACTATTTAAAATAATTACATTAAATAATAAAATAATGCAGTAAAATAGATGCGAAGCGAGACACAAACGGGATCGAATGATTAAGTTGAAAACTAAACAAAAATATAGTTTGACGATTTCTAAACATTTACTCAAAAAATTATATAAATGTAGATTATAATGCAAAAATTTAAGTAAATTGAATCCAATTCGTTCCTTTAAAAACTATTTACATTAATAATAGAAGATTAATAAATTATTTATGCATATTATTTAGCTGTCAAATAAATATATAACGCATCGTCAATATTAAAAATTATTAAAAATCACAAAGTTTTCTTTAATGATAATTTTATTAAATAAATAGATCATTAAACATTTAATACTTTATTAACTATGTTTGAAATCTTACAAACTAATAACAAAAATACGAATAAACATTAATAAATATACAATTAATTGTTATATCTTGAGTATAATATTGTCAAATATGCTTATAATACGTATAGATCTTATTTAATAAATGATGATAATATTCCTAAATTAAAATAATTGGATTAGTTGTATAGATGGACGGATATGTCAAATTTAACAATGTCTAAAATATTAAATTCTTAATAATTTATAGACGCTCAGATAAATTCAAATATTTCTGACTTAAAATTTGAAGAATCAAAATTTTAAAATTAGTTTGACACTTATAATACTGATTTAGCTCGTATTATGAGTTATAATAACACACATAATATATATATCTCCGATTATTCAACATCTTAATCATATATCAATTGTATGATTTATAGTTCAAATGAATAGTTTGATTTCTATATCGGGATTTACGATGTTTGGAAAAGCTTGCGAACGTATATATTAATTCATATTTATGGCCATTCAATTCAGCAAAAAAGTGTTATTCATATTAATGGTGGTGCTCGAACAGGCAAATCAACTATAGCCAAATACATTTTACCTTAGTTTTTATAGTTATTTGTATAAATATTAATGCCTAGTTATACTAAAAATGGTACGTGTCATTCTTATTGTCAAACTGTATATTGTGACATTTCAACACTAACTTTTACATTATAATAGAATTGTGAAACAAGGTTAAACATTATAATATTCAAAATATCTTAATTGCTTTATGACTAAAATTTATAATAATCTATCTTATAGACTAATAGTTTTCACTATAATAATATGATACTAGAAGAGTATCTTAAGAACAAACCAGGTTTTACGATACTTGCACTTGACGAAATACAAACAATTTTTTATGGTTTTGTTGATGATCAAAGTTATTAAATTATAGCAAATTGGATCAAAAACTTAGCTATGCTAGACACTAAATGTTAAGTTGTTGTAACAGGAAGTTCGTCAGTAATAAGTCTTAATTGTTTACTTTTTTCGTCTATGAATTCCGCAACTCTATTTTAATAGGCATTATACATTTCAACAGATGTATAAAGTGCAGTTGAAGATGTAGAGCTAACATATAAGATACTTACAAATATAAAATTGGTTTAAATAGGTGCTACTTAATAACATTATTTACAATTAAAAAATACATAACTCCCTAATTTAGAAAAATGTATAAACATAATGAAGCATTAACTTCTACACGCGAATTGTTCTTTTTTAGTGTTGTGTACTAAACCTATGACTATTTTCTAAAATCAATTACAAAATCATTAACAAAAATATGATGAATATTAATTATGTGATTCTTTCAATAAAATTGCTAAAGAATTATTAAATAAAATCATGGACACGTACAATCATGATTATGAAAACATCCTTTCTGTTAAATAAAATAAAAATCTTGCACTTAATTAATATATTAATGGTTTAGCTATTTAACCCAGATTAAGTTAAATAAAGTACTATGAGAAAATTGATGAGAAATATTATATAGGAGATATGTTATTCAGAAAGTTTTATGTTAACAAAGTGGCAAATGACTTCGATCCAGTTTATGGAAATTGGATAGAATGCTTATAGAAATTTGGAGAATGTGAGATCAAAGTAGTGGATTTATCTTAACAATAGGCTATTGACACATTGAATAAGGATCTCTAAAATAAATTCTATAATTTTGTAAAATAAGTAGAGGAACCTACAAATGCTAATAAATAGAGTTAAATCAAAGCATATCATTTATTTTAAAAAATATGTAGCGAAAGTGATCCATATAATATGTTATAGTAATCAAGACATATTGTTGTTCATTCACAAAATTATTAATGTATATCAGCATATGTTTACAAATTGTATAAAGAATATTTTAAAAAAAGATTAGAAGATGTTATTTTCACAATAAAAAATTTTACAAGTAAATGGCCCTAAAAATAAAATTATGCAAATAAAAATGTATCAAAAGTTGAGTACTTATAATCATTAGATTAATAATATATGAAAATATGTAGTTAATCTAGTATCACAAGCATATAGGCGGTAAATATAATGTATGATTCTCAAATTGATCAGATATTAATGAATTAAACGTTATTTGAAAAAAATATTGACAATTATTAAAATTAGAAACAAAACGCAACTCATCATCAAGAGCTTTAAGAAAAGATAAAAATATAGAAATAATTAGATGAAACTACCTACTAAACTTTGTACTAAAATCTTAAGTAGAAATTATTTATCAAATCATAAAACGATAATTTTCTTGTTTTTGTAACAGATAATTAATATATTATATAACAATATGCGGAAACTAACAAACTTAAATATAATTCAGCTGCTGAAAACATATTTATACAATAAAATTAAAGTATATATGACACATATAAACCATGACGATAAATGAGTGTTCAGCTGGAGAATCAGATTATGGAAACTTGAATCTCAAATACGCATATAAAACTTGCGATAGATTACTCATCCAACCATTTAAATAAGGCTTCAATCAGATACACAATATCTATTAAGGATAAATCTAAACTATCCAAATTTAGAGTAGTATACATAGATAAGCACAAACTTGATAGTGATGTAAAACATGACAATAGACCAGTATAAGTCCACGAAGCACTGCTCTACTGCTACCATTCCATGTTCAAAAGACGTTTAGTCAGCAAAATAAAAATCAATTAAAACCAATTTGCAATCACGCTGGGATGCTATTAGTCAAACAAAAACTCGCTATGGCAATCGAAGGCGGCATTGTTGCCATCAAATTTGACGTGAAAAGAGCCTTCTCAAGTGTTAGACATGAGTTGATTGAGAAAATGCTGAGTGAGCATTTTTGGTTCTTTCGGAGTACCAGACTAAGGTCTTTACTAAAATAAAATAGATGGCGCAGCTTTCATTAGATGTGGAAATATTAACTAAACATATAAAACTCTATAAAACTATAGAATAATTGCATGTTGTTTATTCTTAAGTTAAGAAATACGTAGTAAATTTCACAACAATCCCATATCGCTTCTAAATTGTTATTGTTCGGCGACTAGTTAATCAACTTCTTCTTGTGTTTTGGCTGCTTTGATTCTTTATTAGAATTCTTCTTCTTTTGTAAGTGAACTTGCGATTGCCACTTAAATTTCTGGGTCTGCCATATCTTCATCGCCCGCGATTTATGACAAATCCATTGACATATTAGCGGATTCGTTCGCTAGTTTCTGAACTATGTCTTCAAGTGCGTTTTCTTGTTTGTTTGATTTCTTTGTCTTCTTCTTTTTGTGAACTTTTTCTTCTTGTTTTTCTTCTTATTGAATTTGAACGGTAACTGGTTCTTCTTTATCGAATTCGTTGGATTCATTTTCGAGTTGTTTTACAACTTTTAGTTGCAAGGTGCTTGTTGTGTGTTGTTTAGGTTGTTTTAGTATATTTGGTGTGTTGTATTCATTGTCCGGTGCTTTGAATTCTTCTTCTGTGATTGTGTTTATGGACTCAATATTTATATTTTCATTTGAGTCATATTATTTGGCCGATGATTATCTTAGTTCCTTCTGCGCTTCGAGGATGAGTTTCTTGTTGAACTCAATATCGTGGTTTTCAATTGGTTTCTAAATAATATTGAATTCAACCGGTTCAGGTTTCTTAATTTCCATTTCAATTTTCTTTTCAACAATTTCTTATTTTTAATTAATTTCTTTTTCGGGAACAGTTTGTTTTTACTCCTCCGCTTCCTTTTACTCTTCCGCTTCATTTTATTTCTGTTCCATGATTATGTTTTGGAGTGGTTCGGAAACGACTTCGATTTCCTCTTCGAGTTTTTCGGGTATTTTTTCTGGAATTTTCTCTGAAATATCTGGAACTTGTTATATTTCAATAATTTCAATATTTTCAATTTGAACTTCTTTAAGTGGCATTGGAGAGGATTGGGATGACGGGCGCTTCATGCGGTATTTCTGCTCGAGTTTAAGGCGCAATTTTGCGAACTAGTCCTCTTTGTACTGCTCCTCGCACTGTTTTTCAGTTAAATGTTGCAAAGCCTGGGATTTTCGCAGCTCGTTCTCCTCGATGTACTTCGACTCCATTTTAGTCATTGCCGCATGATGCAGCGACTCCATTCTATGCATCGCTTTAATCGCAGACTCCTTTTTATTTGTAAGTTGATGCTGCGGTTTAAGAATAACCGGCTTCTTTAAAGGAGTTGGTACAAACTCTTCTGCTTTAAATAACATTGTTTGCACAGGTGATGCAGTTACTTGCTTAAAATTTTACGTTTAAAATTATTTCTACGGCTTTATAAGACCAGTAATCAAGCCAGCTTGATCATATGGTTGAACTAATTTGATTAAATCTTCATGCGTAAATTGCATTGGAAGTGGAACTATTATTAGTTTTACTATTATTGAACTAAGTAGTATTCTGTTATTCACTTCTAATGCAAACAAAAGAAATCAAACAGTTAAACTTGGATTTAAGTGGGAAAGCAGCAGTTTACTTATTAAAACTTAAAGATTACACTGATTTAGAAGAACTAAATATTTCATATATGAATTTACAAATTGAATAATAGTAAGAACAGTCAGAAATATTAGACTAAACATTAAAGTTACCAACACTGTAAAAATTGAAGGCGTATTAGTGTCAATTATAAACTTTATCATTCCTCAAAAACTTATCACTTCTTAAATATTTAGATTTGCACTTGAATTAACTGACTGATATTTAGCCCATTTAAAATTTGCTTTATTTAGAATATTTAAATCTAAGTGCAAATCCAATTGGTTCAATTTAAATGTTATTACCACTTAAACACTTATAATAGTTATTAATATCTTCGACATAAACACAATCATTAAAAGGTGTCGAAAATATGAAAGATCTTATAATATTAGATGCACAAAACAATAAAATTGAACTAATAGATGAATTAGGTGGGTTGTTAAATTTATAAGATGTAAATTTAAGCAGAAATAAATTACAGAATATTGTGGGTCTAACTGATTCTATAAATTTAGAATAACTTAATATATAAAATAATAAACTTCAAAATTTAGATGGATTGCCTAATTATTCAAAGCTATGTTGCCTATAAGGAGGTAATAACAAAATTTATGATTTATAACTCTCTGGCTACTCACCAAAATTAGAAAATTTATCGCTAGTAGAAGGAGAATTGCAGTCTTTGGACGGTATTGAAAAACTACCGAAATTATAATATTTGTATTTATACAAAAATAAGCTGAAATCAATTAAATAACTAATGTAGCTATAATATTTGTCATAGCTGTTGGTATTTAGAAACTAAATAGAATCAATAGATGGTATTTAATATCTGAACAACTTAGTATCCTTAGACATAAGCTTTAATAAAGTAACATCATTAAAACCCATTGAAAATCTTCCAAAATTGTAAACACTAATTGCTAATAACAATTAATTGACTTCTTTGGAAGGAGTCTATAATTGTTAGTAATTATAATTACTATATGTTAACAATAATAAAATTTCAAATTTATATGTAAAAGGTGTAGATAATCTGAAAGAAATTTAAATTTACAACAATAATATTCATGATTTGCGATAATTACTATTTTACTAAAATATGAAAAACTTGAAGAGGCTTTGGTTAAGTGGTAATGATAATGATCCGATATGTTTGTACTCTTTCTACAAAAGCTATGTTACAAAAATCTTACCATAAGTAATGTCTTTTGAATACTAAATAGATTATAATACTAGGGCTGAAAATAAAATAGACATATTATTTGACAGAACACAGTTAGATTTAAACCAATAATTTCCAATAGATACCGAATTAACTGAAGAACTTAGTCTATTTTTATAAAAATAGTGAATTCATTTTTTAATTAAATAATTATTAAATAACAATAATTTCAATTGTTGTGGTATTTAGGTTTGTACATTAAATCACTGTTATTATTATGTATATGAATATTTAACATTAATATCAACTTCACTTCATTCTTTAACGAATTTGAGCTCATCTTGCTCGTTCGTGCGCCTTTCTTGAATTTTTTCGGCCAGGTCGAATAGTTCGTCCAAATCTTGGCTTCCGTTGATTTGAACTTTGTATCTGTCTTCCCACTCCACGAATTCGTGAATTAGTTCTGTTTTGTCCATTCCGCGTTTTAGGAGTTCGCAGTTGATTGACCAGAGTGTTCTGCTGAATTCGTTGCACGAGTTGATCAGCTGTATCTTTCTGAGCTTGATATGGCCGGATTCGTCTAAGATCGGTACATTCAAGCACTACTTGTGCTAGTCTGCGAGAGATTGTAGTGTGATAAACTAGTCAAACGTGGCAATGTGCTTGGTCAAAGCGCGCATCTCGGATTCGAACTCGATTAGAGCATCAATTGAGGGAATGTGCTCGTTCGGGGTCTCCTCCTGCTCAAGTTTAAGCTGCTGCAGATTAAATACGTTCTCGTCCGACTCGTGCTCGAACTGGAGCAAATAATCGGATAGTGACAGCTCACGGTTCACTTTCCTCAGATTCAACTCGTGTTCGCGCTTAATCGCGTCACAGAACTCCAAATACGTTTACTGAACGTAACAATCCGGGAATTGCTCCTGATCGGGCGGGAACGGGAATAATCTTTCTACATCTGTTTAGTCTTCCTCTTACAGCCTTGAAGTTGTTTGAATCTCCTCCTCAAATTAATATTCAACCGGATCTAGCTGCGAGACTGAGGTCGTGTTACACAACGGAGAATACTTGAAATAGTGCTTGAACTACTCGTTTTCAAGAACAGGAGCCAACTTTTACAAAAGCTCGTTCTCAAGCTAAATCTAAGCCAGCGCAGAAGCGGTCATTATCGGTTTATTTACTCGCAACATGCGATATGTCGTTTATAACTACGGCTCATACGCTATCGAAGATTAAGACATTTTACGATATCTTTTTGTACTGCTGTTCTATTCTTATTCAGTTTACAGTAAGAGCGCGCGTTACCTTAACGTGTCTGCTATACTTACTGGCTGTTCAGGAGTCTAAAATGGATTGGAAAATCGTTATACACGCTGAGATTGCTTCAGCTTGGCTAAAGCGCTCATTTGTAAGAGGTGGTAAAATGTGTTTAATAGGTAGTTATCATGTATACATCACTATAGTATATTAAAACGTCATATTTGTTTTTAAAATTCTAAATCACAAATACTTCATATGTTATAATTATGTAAACTACGTTATTATATCACAACTATCACTCCAAATGAAGGTCAATCAAATTAATATGCAAATACAATTCAGCCAATAGACAACAAAATAAAAATAGATCGCTCCGCTAATGAAATAGAAAAGAGGTGTTTATAGTAACTTTAATGGCAACAATTTTAAGAAACCATTATCAAGAGCTACTTAAAGCGCAATAGATTCTATTAATTCTTCAATTGCAATAGACTTTTCTATTAAATTACCCAGAGTTTTAGGAAGAATACACTAAGAATAGTGAATCGATAACTCAATCTGTTTAAGTTACAGATATTGTGTGACATGCTGCGAATGACAAATCAGTGACAAGAATAATTAAAATATTTTGTTTCTTTTCACACCACTCCCAATGTTCGGGCGTTTTGTCTGGGCTTGAGCGATGATAGATAATTTTACGTTTTACTGACAACGATGATCCATCATAGTTACTCTGAGCTCTTTATTATTCAATTATTATGTTTCTATTTATTAATTCAATATAAATATTTTATTATTTCAAACTCAACATATTGTTTTGGTATTTACATGAAGAGTCATGATCATCAAGAATTTATAGTAATACAAGATTTTGCTCACTATGATTGTGTGATAGAATTATCTATGAAATATGCCAGCTTATCTAATAGCATGTTCATCTATTTGTTGTATTTATTAAAAACCGTAATAACATATCGTTTCTTATAGATAAGAGACGTTCTGAACTTGTTCTCGTTTTAAAACCTTTCAAATTATTTTTGTGAGTTGTGAATGGATAGCATTTTATCATAGAAATGGCGTTCGTTTTCGGGTGATATCTTTTAATCTCCTTTCGAAAAATCATAATAATTGTTATGGTGACGGATAGGATTCCAATTTGAAATATAGTTATAACGTATTTCTAATAATTTTAATGCCGTTAATTTTGAAAGAGGAGAAACATCTTAAACATGTGCATTGTTTAATTCTATTTATTCTAGCTTATATAAATGTTGCAACGGATGGAGATCAATGACCCTAGTATATTCCATATTTAGATATTTGAGGTTTTTCAAAAACTGAAGAGCCCATATATCAGAAATTTTTGTTTTGCTCATAAATAGATTTTATAGATGTTTCAAGTACCGCAACGGTTTAACATCAATAACAGATGTATTGCTAAAATTTAAATTTATTAGCTAACTGCAATACTTAAGATAATAGATATTGGTAATACTGGTATTTTTTATATTCAGATAAGTGATTTTAGTGCAATTTTAAAGAGGCTCAATGTCTTTAAGCTTTTAATTGCTATTTAGATATAATAATTCCAAATTTGGAAACTTGGAAATAAGCTAGATTTCAGAAATATCATTCAGAAATATCATTAAGGTTCTCAAGTTTTAGAGTTATGACGGTATAATACTTAGATTTGTTATTTTAGTCTCTTATAAATCTAAATACTCTAGTTTAGTTGAATGTTATAATCCACACAAATCCTGAAGTGGATTCTGACCAATTCGCAACTCTACCAAATTCGGTAACGCTATTTTAAATAAAGTTACATTATTAGATGATAAATGAAGTTTTACTATATTAGTAAGATTTTCTAGTGCTGAAACGTCAACGATACAGTTTTTAGATAAATAGAGCATCCGTAGATTTATAAGACAAGAGATGGCAGATATATCAGATATTTAATTATCATCGAGGTCTAATTTAGTTAAGTTAGAAAGAAACGATACAAGGTGGATTAGCTATAACTTCTAACCAGAAAGTGTGAAATCGTTCGTTCGCTTTACAAATTCTTAATTAACTGAAAGTAAACCTTGTTGTAAAGCACATCTCCAAACATTTGGTGAAGTATTTAGTTTAAGAAGATTATTTAGTTACGTTATATCAAGTATTTCCAGTATTTTGGACTTTTAAAAGTGATCACATAACTCATCTATATTTTTAAATTCAAGTTGGAGCATTCGCAAAATTTGAAGTGATATAAATGAAAATGTGATACATTACATTTTAATGTATGTTGAGTAATAGTTATTAAATATTTTTAAATATCACTGCTTTATCTTAAGGCATCTTTTGCAAGGCTTTCGGGTTATTTAGAAAGTCTATTATTGTGTACTGAGGTTAATAATCATTTGCATATATATCGGCTCACTTTTTGCATATAATAGTGTTTTATATGTATTGTTAGATGATATCTTTGGAATATTTCCACAAAGTTTCAATATTAACGCATTTTATATACATGTAAATTTTTATTATTTCATTTATTTCCACTCCCAATGTTCGGGCGTTTTGTCTGGGCTTGAGCGATGATAGATAATTTTACGTTTTACTGACAACGATGATCCATCATAGTTACTCTGAGCTCTTGTATTTCAATTATCACATTTATTTCATATTTGTCTGTACATATATATCATAATTATTCACAATTAGTAGATTAATCAATCGTTGTATGTATAAACAGTTTCATTTCATCATTTTGAGCGTCGTGGCTCTCTTTTTGTTCTATTGATCGATTAGTCCCAACAACTCCGTTTTCTTCTTCTTTTGTCCGACTGTGATTTAAAATGTTTCTTCTTCTTTCATTGCGTCTTCGATTATTCCGGATACGTCTTCTCCTTCGGGTTGTTGTTCGAACCAGACAACCATTTTGCCCACGAATTCCTCCGATTCCTTTATGCACTGGTTTTTAATCGGGTTTAGGTCCTCAACCACGGCTTCAATTGCATCCTCGAGAATTGGGATGACTATTTGCATCCTCCTCGCGTCCCCCTCCTCAACGGCGAGCTTGAACTCGTCGTAGGTCCCAGATGCCCTGTAAAGTTTTACGAGCATTGACTCAACATCGAAAACGGAGCTGATGAAGTTCAAAAATTAATTGTTCAGGCGCATTTACTTTTGAATGAGCTCGGCGACAGCGTTTATGTTCTCGTCCGCCTCTGTGCACGCCTGTTTTATGTAGTCGTGAAGTGGAACGGTGTTCGAAATCTGCCTTATGTAGTACTTGGCCTTGCGCGAGATCTTGGATATTATTTGAACATAGTCAGTGCGCTGGTAATGGTGCGGGAGCTCGGGCAGGACCAGCTCAGATAACTTGGCAGAGAGCTGCTTGAGGTGGTCGTCGAAGGTGAGCACGTCGGGCTGCTTGTTCACCTTGTACAACGAGTCGAACTCGTCCGAAACCTCGTCGAGCTGATTCACCTTCAACTGCTTGTAATTCTTGGGCTGGATGTCGTCCGGGATGTCGAACTTGGACAACAACTCAGTCGCTGTCTGACGACGATAAATAGGCTCCGGAGGCTGAATATCAGGCTTGGTCACTATCGCAGCGTACGTTTTCTGCGTAGACTTATCGTAATCCTTCGTCAGCTTCAAAAAATGCTTCACACCCATCGTGGAAGGCTTCACCGACGGCTGCGCAGACATCACCTTCTTCGGAAACTTGTGCGCAAGTTTTTTAATTTGAGACTAATTAATACTCGCTGCTGTAGATTATTATTATACACTCTTTGACTGCGAAGACCTCAAAAACTCAGGTACTTCCATTTTCTACTCTTCAGTGGACTTATCCAAGTGCTAGAAAGAATTTAGCTGACTAACTTTAAAGGTTTAATTATTGTTGACTGCAGGCGATGCGAGAACTATTGGAGGAGTTGCTTACAACTACTATCTTTTATATTTCAAAATATCGCGTGTAGCAAAATCATTTTTATTTAGCTCTTAACCTTTGAGTTGTTCAGTTTTCTGGCGCAATTACTATATTTTCTGTTTCAACAAAGAAATTTGTGGAGAATCGGTGGTATTATCATTTAAATCTGCGTCGTATAACTAATTATCAGATATCGTAGATTGTGTCATCGATATTCTTGATAAAGGTTGCATAATTGAAGTGTTTGATTATTTATTTTAAGTTAATTTTATGTATAAATTTCAATCTATATATTCATTCAAATAAATTTTAGTTACTACATTGAACCACCCACCCTTGTTCGAATACAGACACCTGAGCAGTTTTCAAAAATGGCCAGGGTGTCTATAAGTGAGAGCAAATCTGGCTCAGTTTGGTATATTTTATGTGTCAGATTTGGTTTTCCATTTCAGTTACAGACACCTTTTCAAAAAAATTTCTGAAATTTTCTAGTTTCTTGATCTAATTTGCATAAATTACCATTATATAGAAGATTAAGTAGCATATAATTTATATATATGGTCATACAAAGTTCAAAAGCTCAAAAAAATTTAGTAAATACAAAAGAGATTTACAATGTTCAATTCACTTACAACCCCTTTTGTAGTTCAGTTATAGACACCTTTACTATAAAAAATCGAAGGTGTCTGTATCTGAGCACTTCGGGTGTCTGTAAGTGAAAGGGGGTGGGTGTCTCAATTCGAGGTTATGTAGTATTATATTTTTCTTCTATGTAGTATAGACGTAATTTACGGTGTGATGTCTTCATTATTTTTCTTCTATGATGTTTGATTTATTAAGACTGGTATACTACATTACATTGCTTGTAAAGGAGGTGCTATTTCGCTTATAAGGGGTAGGTCACTTATAAGGGAGTTCCTTCAATAAGTGACAAATACCATGCGTTTTAACACCGTTTTTTTAACTATTTCGTCTCCCTTATAAGCAAGGTAATGCTAAATTTGAAGAGCGTTAGAAAGCAGGTTTAAGTTAAGCGAGACAACAACATTAAATCTAGCTTTAATATGTTATCAATATTGGTTTGTTGAATAATAATAGATGAGTTTAGTTATATATGTAATATATAGTAGTGTTGGTATGTGTTTAGAATCACATCTAGTTTGTTTATATTGATTCACAATTATTTCATGTTAAATGTATAGTTTAAATGAATGTTTAATGAATTAAACAAATTTAGTGTTTAGAATTGTTTAAATTTACTAAACTGTTTAGTTGGTTAAATCGATGAAATAACATATATATCACTTAATCTTAACATTGAAAACTTCAATTTCACTCCAGCAAATATGGAACAGAAATGTTAAAAGTTGGTACTGGAACTAAATAAGATGAGTTAACCTCGATTTTTAGCTAGTTCTTTGCATTAATGGTAATATTCCAGTAATTTATAGTAAAATATACTAAAGTAAGAATATGATATGTTGCTAGACAATAGATAACTAGATAATTCCATGACTCCAAGTATTTCAAAACAAGATTCTCTTACTAGTGTTTTAATAAATTAAGGTTTAATCAGACACATTGAAGTTGACGAAATCCGATAGCTTAACTAACGTAAAACACGATATTAAGCAAAATGGAGATAGTGAATAATTATAATAATTGATTGTTAGTTCTATTCACTAGTATTATGAAGAATACGTGTTATATTTAAGGTCGAACACATTGAGATAGAATAACGGAAGTTTGATTAAGTCTTTTATTTTTGATTTATATTGATGAGGATACCAGTGAATTAAAATATTATAATTATAATTTAAACATTTAAATTTTAGATTAAATATCTGCTCAATCCGTTTTAATCAGTTGATTCACAATAAGAATCAGAAACGAATTTTATCTTCATTTAAACGCTCTATGAACTTTTTAATAATATGAGGAATCAATTTAAACACAATTTGTTTATTTTCTGATTCACATAATAAACAAATAATAATTTAAATTGAATACATCAAAGGAATATCCAGTTAACTATATATGTAAACAAATCATTCAATTCTCTATCCACTTCAATATGAAGAGCGCAACATCTCACAACAGACTGCACCTAATTGAAATATAACCAGAAGCTGAATAAGAGTTTAAGTTCAATAAATTCAGAAACAATTAAAGCGTAGATAGCTTAAGCAATAATAGCAAATAAAGCATTTAAAGACAGTCATCACTTTCACAAATTGATAACAATAAAGAGACAGAAGATAGTCAACCAACGGAAAAACATAATTACATTTAAGATCTAGAGGCTATCATTGAAAAGAGTTAAGACGAATGAAATATTTATATAATAGTTAATAAGTGTAAATAAGAAGTTAATGTATTATAACTAAGTTTTTAATAATATTATTCTGTCAATCTTCTAGTAATCTTTATCTATCATTGATGTATCTTAATATTTATCAAAGTAATATAAATTATGTCCTAATACGCCTATAAGAAATTGTTATATACAAAATGCACTTATTCATTTTTAAAATACATATAGTCGAACCCACTAAGTTACATTCAAATCTTTTTGAGACCCATAATGTTACATTTCTCCATCGAATCTCCGAATTGTTACATCGATGAGCACAATGTTCAATTGCGGTTCACTAAGTTCAATCGCTGTTCGAATAGTTACATCGGAATTAGTTAGTATTACCATTCACCTACAACTTTTATTACAAATTTCCACACCCTATTTAAACAAATGTTTGGTTTTTAAACATGAGTTCTAAAATATTGCATTTAAACATACTTTGATAATATAGAATGATGTTTAATTACAGTTTACTATATATAATACGTTATAATCTATAATTTACGCATTTTAGCCAAAGTCTTATTAAAATTTTATAACTCCATTTAATTAAGGAATTAATCCATTTAACATATATCAACGATAAAATAATATAGTATAGACATAAATATATGAATCTAAACAACTAATGCAAAATATTTGAAAAATATATAAGTAACTATTTCATAATTATAATATCTATATTATAGAATGCCATAAATATAGTTCAAACATTTACTAACTACTCTACAAAAACGCAAAATAGAATAAAATTTTAATTTGGTATATTCAAATACATAAATTAGACATTATGTTAAAATACAAATATAAGTAACTTTTATGATATTAAAATTCGAAAATAAACTAGTTAAGACTATATTTCTCATGATCATATTATTTTGGCTAAAATGCGTAAATTATAGATTATAACGTATTATATATAGTAAACTGTAATTAAACATCATTCTATATTATCAAAGTATGTTTAAATGCAATATTTTAGAACTCATGTTTAAAAACCAAACATTTGTTTAAATAGGGTGTGGAAATTTGTAATAAAAGTTGTAGGTGAATGGTAATACTAACTAATTCCGATGTAACTATTCGAACAGCGATTGAACTTAGTGAACCGCAATTGAACATTGTGCTCATCGATGTAACAATTCGGAGATTCGATGGAGAAATGTAACATTATGGGTCTCAAAAAGATTTGAATGTAACTTAGTGGGTTCGACTATAATCTTATAAAATACACTTACTTATACACACTTTATAGTTCATTCGTGTGTAAATATTTTATTGTATATAATATATTTATAATTTTCCACTTCAGTCAATGTAACGTATATAGTGCTGTGATGATATAAAAGCTGAATAACTTTTCAATTAACAACATATAAACATTTAAAATAATTAAATTGTTACTAAAAAGCGTAGATCCTCGTTATGTTAAGTAAATCTTCCTATCATAGAGTAAAATACTGAATTAAGTTAATGAAGTTTATTTAAACGTTATATTTTTTCTTTTTATTCATTTATGAATCCTAAAAACTAATTACTATCATAATTGTTTTAATCAATAATCAACTTACATACATATAATTTAGTGAATCACGAAATGACTCTAATTTATCAAGAACAATATATTATCATTATAATAATATTTCATATAACTGTGAACCAAGAAATTCATTTTTAGGTACAAAAATCAACTTTTGGAAAAATACAACAGTTTGGGAAAAGTATTAAGTTACATTACAATATTTTAAACAACTTAAACTTAACCAACAAACGAGAGCTATTGTAATTTCAACACTATATATTATTAGTAACATGTACTCCTTTCACTCCAGCTCTTATAATTGAAATTAATTATTTCAGTGAAGCACAGTCAGTAATAATATACTTTGGGTATTTGAAGAATGTGAAAAGATAATAATAAAAGATACTAAATAGCTTGGTGTTCCGATTTTTCTTTGATTTGTATATCATCACTAACTAGCTCTGCAAAGCGATTGTTCGTGAGATTCACATTTATACACATTTATAACTTCAGGGAGATTGTGGACTGAAGTATAGTGGTAATATAAAAATATAATAGAATAAATACTTTTTATCTATTGGGAATATTCATTCTTTCAAAGTAAGCTTAACTACATTTTCACCTCAGATATAATGTGGCCAACCAAGGATTTTCCATATACATATTGTAACATTCTATAACAATTATTATCTATTACCACTATATTTTTAAAATATGTGATAACAAAATTATTTATATTTCATTTATTCATTAAAATTTATAAGATATACTGTACTTAATATCAACAAAACGTATAAGTTAAGCCAAAATGTACACCAATTTAAATAAAGCCACTTTTATAATTTAAGTATTTGAACTATTGTTGTGTTTACAACTATAAAGTGTACTATTGTGTAAACTGAAGTGGAATGTATAGGAGCCTATACATTTTATTGTTGTTTATTCGAAGTAATAATATATTTGAAAAGTCAAAAACTTTCTGAAATATTTATATTTTGAAATATTTTTCTGGTAATATAATCTATGATGTGATAACATAATTAATTATTAATTTGTTAATTATACTGATCCTCAATATAATTAAAATTAATTTAAATAATATTTATTTATAATTTCTATTATTAGGTTATTTTGTGCATTTAAAGACATTATAATGTATCGTACAAGTATCATAAATAATCATTTTTGTTCTTTGGTAATATAATCTTTCATGATAACATAAAGGTGAATTCTTAATTGGCCTGATTGCAGCATTTACTTCATTTCTGTCCCACTCCGCTCCATAATGCTTTGGTATTTTGCTTCGTTATGTGTTTCTTTGGGGCCGAGTGCGATTTACAACTTCACTTGCACTTCATTGAACGATGTTGCGAATATTGAGATAACGCACGAGAAGCCAGACTACTACCTATCCTTGGCTGTTGAATCTCTTGACGGCACTCGTTGGTACGGTTCCGTGACTGATTCGACCGGTTTTTCGAAAACTCTTCCGATTAACGGCAGAGTTGAGCTCAGTACGATGGCCGTTGGTCAAATTAAAGTCACTTTCCAGTGCACTTCTCTCGGCTCGTATAACTCAGTGGTGAGCGTTTCCTACACCAACTCCCGTTTGCTTTTACTCAATCAGCAATTCACCACCGGTTCAATCACTGACAGTTATTTTATGATTCCAGTCTGCCACGAGAAAACTGACATATAAATCAAAACGGACTCTTTGATTTACGCAAGCTTCACAAACGAACGAGCTGATGAAACAGCTAAATTCACCAACGCTGGTACAAACGGAGACTTCGTCATTCCAAAAGACCAAATCTAAATTCCAGGGTATCTGTACATTCACTTTGTAAAGCAGAACGCCGCTGGGAACTTACTAATAACGCAAAAAGCTATCGAATCTGTTTAGTACAACGTTGAATACAGATCCAGCTTATCCTCTCAAATGCACTGCTACGACCACTTCATCACCCCACTTCACGTTGGCGACCACTTCATAGCAGTTTCAGCTGACAATGATATGCAGAACAGCTTCTCAGTTCCAGCGATCTTCTTCAACTCAGAGTACACGCCAATGAATCTCCCAGTTGTGAACAATAATGAAGTTAAGTCTGATTTGTACAACGGTTTCCTCGATCTCAGCCCAGTTGACTACCCAGAATTTTACAAGAAGGACAAATCCATCACTGGCATCTCAATTGGCCTCTACACCGCCTGGCTACCAGTTACCCACTCTGAGTCCCAGACCTATTCCAGTTACAAGTACAGCGTTTACTTCACCGTTAATGGTTCTTATGCCACCCCAGGAAGAAGCACCATCGTAAATATTAAAGCTGGTTCAGACGTTCACGACACCGTTCTCCTCACAAAAATGAGCGATCAATACGCCTACACCAATGGAAACAGAGAGAACCCGAACGCAAACCTCATCGTTCAAATCGAAGGCAATGATCTTGCAACTCAATATCAAAAAATGATGTTCGGTTATGGACAACCAAGCGCCAACCAGGGCACACTCAAGAAAATATCAAACACTGTCTACGAATCACTTATTTCTTTCAAAGAAGTTAGTGCCAACGTCCCACAAGGTGAACTTTTCTACTCCAGATTGTACAGAAATACAAAAGTAGGTACATTCCAAACCACTCTTTTCTTCGAAAAACAATATCAACTGATTGATAGAATACCAGGTATGTTCTCAAAACTTGAAGATCAAACTGATAACTCATTCAACGCTTTCTTCGATCCAAGCGAAGGAAAAGGTGTTGAAATACAATTCACCCATATTGACTCCAAGAAAATGACTGTTCATTGGTCACAAACGAGTTATTTACCAATGTATGTTCCAAATAGCAAGAAAATCATTTGCGACGGAGGTCAAAGCTGTTATGTAAAAATTGATGCAGCAGAACTCGACTAACACCTGCCAATATACTTAAATTTTGAAACATCCAGTTTATCGTTCTAAGTTGTTGCCGGCCCGGTAGATTACTTAGTCACTGAATTGTTTGATTCAACTTCTGCCACCAAGGCTAAACTAATTATGGATAAGAATCCAGAAAACGCAATACTTAAGCAAAAATATCTTTTCGATCCCATATTTACTGATGTTACAGGAGCTGTAAAACAAGACGAATACATAGTCACAACCTTAGAACTAGATAACGCCAATCTCAAGATATTGAAAAACTACGGATTGGATATAGTTGCTTACATTGACAGTGTTCCAGAGCCAGAAAAGCATGCTCAACGCAGCCAACAAATTCACATTGCTGATGGAATTGCTCTTGGAATTGAAAACGTCGTTGACGCCAGAAAGTAGTTGGTTACTCACATCCCAGCTGGCAAGGAGATTTTCATCACTGTTGCCTGTGAAGGATATAATTGTTCGTAAATTGCGTCCACGTCCGTTTATTTCTCGATCAGAGTTAATAACGTTCAGTTAGTAACTAACTACGATCATCAAAGAGAGTAGTATATATCTTTGCGCGACGATTTAACCCAGAAATCTCTCTTTTTCAAGCAGAAGGATGAGGAGGTCTCAGTTTTGAGAGTTTATCACCCAGCCAACAAGAACGGAGCCGAAACCGAGATCGATTGCAACACGGTCGAACTCGATATCTATCTTTGCACTGGCACCTTACCGAGCAAGCGCCAGATCCTCGACATTGATCGCATGGACTCCTGCTTCCACCACAGAACCGTTTCTGGTCCGCCCTCAGACACGAATTACGTTGAGTTCGAGCTCGATACCACCAAGCGCAACATAGCAGCTGGTACCGTTTACGCTGTGATAATTCCGGATTATTCTCTCGTTCACGGTGACCCGTAATATTCGTCCGAGTGCTCTTCGAAGGTCCGTTTGTTCAAAAACGAACTCATTTCCCGTTTCCACAAACCGTTCACCACCTCAATCATTTCTGGAACGAGCTTCAACAACGGACACCACTTCGTAGTGAACGTTCCAACAATAACTGGAAAACAGGGGACAGTTTAGAGCTACGGAGATCACATGGTCCTGAGCTTCAACGCGCACCAGCCAGTGTACATTTGCATTACGGATTTAGACGAATTCTACCCAAGCCCAACACAAACAAATGATGGCACATGCACCCTGTACAAAAACAAAGAATCAATGACCCAAAACGAAATGATCATATACTTCGAAAACTACATGAATAAACCAGGAGTCGGATCAGTACAATCCACAACCAGAATCTACATGACAGTTTGGCCGGCCACTGGAGGAAACGTTGGCGAAGGATTCGACATGAATATCACAATCACCCCACAATGCTACGTGAGCTATAAGGAAAAGGAATCATTCTACTTCAATCCAAGACAATTCTATGGAAATGACGAAATTATAAGTTGCGCTATTGATTTCGAAGGAGTTTCTAAAAACGAAAAGCTCAAATACGCAATTATTTCAGGTCCAGAATGTAATAATGAAATGTGCAGACAAAATGTTCCACAAGAATTCTATACAGACAACATTATTACATACATATCTGCAACAAGTATTGTTCCAGACGAACGTAGTTATTCTCTAAGAAATTTCGATAAGGGAGTTCATACTCTTTTCCTTCATGACTTTTTATCTGGTGAAGCAAGAGACTTCAGCACTATTTATGTTACAATACATTATAGACACACCTAATACATCAATGCTATCGGAAAGAAGTCATAAATGTCTTATTCACTGTATGCCGCTAGAGATTATACTCCAGCTACTAAACTTCAGTATCAAAAAACTAAATCATTCACAAAGAATTAAATAAATTCGAGTCCACTTGATTTTTATCAAGCTTAAATGCCATATAATCCATCAGAAATAATTCTTTTCCCATGCAGAGGTAAACCAGCTCTTTTATTAGATCCAATTTCTCCACTATCAACGCCATAAAATCACGATTATTAAGAATTAGTCCCTGGATTGTGGGGCAAACCAGTTGTTAAAAGATTTAATAACGAAACTTATAAAGATATGAATATGTTCATTACGGTATTTGATGAGGCACTATTTGATTATGAAACTAATACTTTCAGCGAAACAGCATCCAATATGGAGTATTAAATATTTGTGGGTTCACAATCTGAAGTTAATACCCCAGGTAATCAAGGCTAAATTACAATTGTTAATTTCAATTCTAAAAAGGATGGTAAAGTAAAAATACGTTTTGCACCAGCAAGATAGCCCGATTAAATTGCGGATGTTTCAGCAGTAGATTATAGAATTTATGTTATTCCATATATCGGAACATATGATCCACAAACCGATTACTCTCCATTCACAGCTTGTGGTGTCGCAGGTTAAGGGTATTCTGTCTATGTTGACGAACTTGGTATGGAAAGAGTATTATATGATGAAAAGGCTGTTATTAGAGATGGCTATATTGAAGTTGAATCCAATCTTCCATTATGGTAGGACAATGCTCCAGCAGGAACTGTCCTTTATGTTACTGTTTTAGTTGGTGGTTTGAGCTACGTTGGTGTTCTTGTTGGAGACGAAACTCTTTCCCTCGCCAGCTATATGGGAATTTCGATGGCTATTACTTGCACGATTGGAGCTATATTAATCATTTTATTCTGGGCTTTATTCGTTAGAGTAAAGATGCTTCAAGCTAAGGGTTATAAACCAGTCGTTGCTTGAGTGACAATTCATCTATTTAATTATCATATAGAGGGTAAATCCAAGGTCGTCACCTTATATCTGAAGGTGAAAATATAGTTAAACTTACTTTGAAAGAAGGAATCTTCCCGGTAGATAAAAGGAATTTATTCTATAATAGTTTTATATTACTTCTCTACTCCAGTCCAAAATATTAAAATGCACTAAATTTAGTATCTTTTATACCGGCTGTAGTTGAAGAAATCGACTCCCATTAACATTCAGTGTATGATAAGGTACCAACAACGTAAAATATATAAAGTGACAGCTGAATTATATATTTTCACATTATTCAAATACTCAAAGTTTATTATTGCTGACTGTGCTTCACTGAAATAATTAATTTCAATTATAAGGGCTGGAGTGAAAGGAGTACATGCCACTAATAATATATATTTTGAGATTCCAGCAGCTCTCGTTATGGTAGTTAAAATACTAAAATGTAATTAACTTTGGTTATTACAGTTAAACCTTCTAGCCCGGAACACTTTTGATTATTCAAATATGTTAACTTATGTACTCCTAATTGTCACTTACATTCATTCAGGTTCGCTCTGATACTTTTCCCAAACTGTTATATTTTTCCAAAAGTTGATTTTTGCAACTAAAAATGAATTTCTTGAGCTCCAGAGGAATCAAGTGGGGGTCATAGTTATATGATATAATAGTAAAGTAGTGATATATTGCTATTGGTAAATTGGAGTCAATTCGTGATTTACTAAATAATTAAATTGTGGAAATCAATAATTTCAATATTTTGGGAATCGTATCAGAGGCCACCAGTATAACTACCATGTATAGTTAGGGGTACATAAAGCAATATAATCACATTATATAAGAGTTCTGCCTAGACGGTTTAGTTGTGATAATTATGCTTTCACTAATTTTAGTATTTTGAGCACTATTATACAAGCTAGCTGATTAACATTAAATTTTGGTATTAATATTTAGTACTTATACTAATCCCTCCTTTGAGTCCGAGATTTAATATTTGAGTGATCTCCAATATATTGTAAATTAATTGAAGTTAACGAAAATATGAAATTAATTTAGAATGCTATATTTCTTTAATTAACACCATATAATACGTTTTAATTTCGCGGGAGTCCATGCCTTCAGATGTAGTCAGTTTAAATGATATAAATATGTAGTATTTAATATATTTTTAAAGAGAAGTAGAGTGGTAATATAATATTAAAATAAAATATAAATGTTTTAATGTGCCAGCGTATTTCCCCCTATCAAATATAGACTAGCTCTAATTTCACTTCATATATATACCTGGCGACTTTGGATTTACCCCTCTATACATTTATTAATTAGTTTCAATTGAGATCAAATAATTAACACAATTGCATTATAAGTCACTAAATATATTTGTTTCAACAGAATTATAAAGTATGATGTTAGCAAATAGATCTATCATTTTATCATTGAAAGTGAAAATGTTGAATCAAGGCTTGATTAAAAATTATATATTTACATTATCATCACTTTTGATTTTCAGTTTTGTAGCTCGAATAATTCTGGTGGTGTGTGATTGGCGTTAAATCTTTTACGTAATTATTACTTATATCCAGCTGCTTGAGATTCAGCTCGGTCAATGGTTTAATATTTTCAATTTTATTGGTGTGAATATTAAGTATTTACAGCTTGGTAAGCTTTTCTATTGAGTCGATTCTGCAAATATTGTTTTCCGAGTTCGGTCATATGTTAATTAATTCTATTAACATTTTAATACGATTTTGAATAGGTCTCAATTATTTTGTTATATTTATTATAATTTTTCAGTTATCTAGTTTAACTAGTTATAATTAAAAATATTATTCAAAATATATCAAATTTGAAAAATATAGCAAAAGCAGAATAAAACTTAATTAAATGATAAATACATATAAATACTATTTTAGTCTGGATCGCTAACCATTTTAAGGATCAACTAAATTTCTCAATATTTAAGCCAAGAACTAAGTAAATTAATACTTATAAATTTAACATGTTCACAATCAATATTAGAGCTGAAGAGGCATTGGAATGCCAGCATTGTTTATTTAGTGTGATCGATGATGGATTCATTCGGTTGCGCTTCTCGTTCATCACTGCATTTAATCTGAAATGCGGCTCACGGAACAAATATAGTCAACATCCTACGGTTTAGTCATTGACTAGTACTGAATTAAATATTATAAATATTTTTGAGTCTCATTGGTGAACGGTTAAATGTAGCCAAATTGTAAGTTGCGGAAGGTAAAATCCCCAATTCAAAGTGCTGGCTTTAGTTAATAATGTATCTAAAAAGTGGAGATATATGTACTAAAATGCACTTGATTTTCATTTATATACTTATTGTAATAATAAATAATCGTTAACTCCACACTCTTTCTTCATAAACCGATACAGTAATCTTCTCTGTTTCTCTTTGCTCGTTATATCTCTTTAGCAAAAAGCTTCATATAAACAATTTTGTGTGCGAGCTAGAAGCTTTTTATGAGGGGAAACGCGAGCCTTGAGTATTTATAACTGAGTAAAACTAAATTTAGTGTAGATCAAGTTCGGGATTACGATAAGTGAGATTCTACTATTAAATATAAATTTAATTTAAATGGAATAAAAATATTTTGACACCTTTTCACTTCGACCACTTAGTGGACACATATAGTGGACACTGTTTGATTTTCAAACACAACCTCTATTATAAATCTTCTTATTATCTTGTAACATTTTACTAGTTATTAATTCAGTATTATTTATAAATTTTCAATTAAAAATCATTATTTAAACTTTTCAACTTGTAAATGGACACTTTTGGAATGCAAAATTCTCTCAAAGTAATAGTAAACAAACAATAATATTTATATTTTGCTCATGTACAGCTACTTTATAAGTTACTAAAATTTAATATTTATAGATATAGTGGTGAGCCAAGTAAATGTTAAACCTTTACTGCCCTCTAAAGCTGGCTTCTGAGCACAATAATATTACAACTAGACATTTAGATAAGCTTATTGGCATTGAGTTAACTAATTGTATATATTTTACTTATATATATAATTAGATGTACCACTTCAAAGGTTGTTACTGAACATTAAGTCTTATAAATTATAAATTTGTCAATTCAAATTATGGAACTGGAAATTATGTTGAAACATAACTAATTCACCTACACTTATTAACCTAACTTATCTGGGACAAGCGTACTCTTATGTAGAAAATCTTATAAATAAGTCAGCTCAAACGCAATAAATAGTATCATCAAACATTGTTGACAAAAGTTTACTTTTTGTTTATAGTTTGTAAACAACCAATTCAAGATTGATATGTTTGCAGCGATAAATCGTTCATGATGTTTGATGTTTCTCTGATATTTTCTCACGGACTTGCCTATATACACCAACTGGCCAATATTCCAAATTCTTATTAAAGTGATAATTAGCTCTAATCTATGAGAAATATAAATTGTAGGTCGTTATAAGTTGATTAAAAATACGTATCCGGTGCTTATTTTTATCTGAGAAGTACTGTGGGTACACATATCAATTGCAAACATAATTTGAGCTCATTTGTAAATATATACTATAATATATTTTGGTAACTTCTACCGTGCAGTTTAATGCAACTGCGTTTCAAGCTCGAAATTTAGATGTAAAAAATAACGATTTTAGATCTAAATTGCTCAAAAATAGGAAAAATCTGGTGCTCAAAAATTAATAGAATATTACTTACTACATCTGTCTTTATTCTTTGAATCAGTTCAATTTTTTAAAGATGATTACTTCCGAAGTTACCAGTTTTTTAAATTATATTTCAAGTTTTAAATTTCTAAAATCAAGATGAAATGAAATCGTTCACACAAAATATAATAAAGAGTACTCGCTTTCTTCACTTCTTCAGCAGTTTGAAATCGGTACTTTTTGTGTCTTAAATAAGAAGAATTAATATATTTATTAAAATTGATAACTTCGGAAGTTTTCTTCTGTAAATAATTGAACTGTTTTAATAAATGATTGCATTGACAGTAGGTTATAAGTGATCAATTTTCGAGCTTCATATTTTTTCTGATTTTGGGCTGTTTTGGCCTGAAAACGTATATTTTGAGCTGTATAATTTCTGTATTAATTGAAATTAAAAATATTTGCACGGTGTAAGTTGATATCATTGATCTAGTAAATATATGTTAAATTTATTTCACATCAAATGAGCTCAAATTATGTTTGCAATTGATATGTGTACCCACAGTACAGTACCTGCTAAAAACTGATTATTATAATTAATTTTGTGAGCTATTGAATATTTTCTAGATTTAGTTATAAATAGTGATAATTTTGAGTACTTTTATGTAGAAAGCTCTTTTACACAACACCTCAAACATACGTTAAAGAAATTATAACTAACCAGTAATAGCATTTATATTTATCTATATAGCATTTATTATATCTTATTACTTTATAAACATTTTTTAGCGATAATCTTTATGATTTTGATAAGCTACTCATTTAATTTTATATTATAAGTTAAAAGTTATATTGTAATGTTTTTGGAACGGTTGTGTATTAAAATGAGTTATTGTTATTTATCATGTTTCAGTTTGTATCCCATATTTTGAATTATTAAATGAGTTGAATACTTACAATATGAAAATTATAATATTTTCTGTGAATACTCTGTTATTACAGTGTTTGTTGGAATTTTTGTTCTCATACTCATGTTCCAACATATTATTATTAATAATAATTTTGTAATGCCTTGAACAAATACATATATAAAATGACTCACTTAACTGTAACCTTATCATCAGCACTAAGGCTCAATTCAATCATTCCGTCTTCATCTCATAAATCATGACAATCCACAAATCCACACTTAATTACACAATAACGCAACCACAAACTAATCTTAATATCATACCGAATCTTCTGGGATTGTCAATCTGAATAGCTTCCTCAAACAACCTAAGTTAGTTCGGCACTGTAACTAACACTATTGACCTCGGAAGTTATCTTTGTAACAATCTTTGGGATGGCTGGTAGGAATCTTGGAACTATCGTATCAGCGGCAACGTGTAGTGCTTCTAAGTTTAGAGCGGTGAGCGATGTTATAACTCTTTAATTAGTTTCTTCCTGTTCAGGCTTATTTACTCTTGAAAGCGAAACCATTATTTATAAAGGTGGAAATCATCAGATTATTATCTTCGACTTCATTAACGATAAATATTTAATGAATCAACATCACTATTTACAATTTATTGTAGTTATTTTTGACATTTTAGCGTTTTACAGTTAGAATATGAGTCATTTACTTTAGCTTCATGAGAATAAGTATTATCAGTTATCGTTGTTATTGTTGTTTCCATGCTAGTTAGGGCTAATTTTTGTATTCAGTGATGCCTTATTAAAGGCTTATATCAGCAATTTTTTATTGTTCATATCTTAAAATTTATTCTTAAATTCCATTTGCGGATGAGGTGGAAATCATTCAACTATATTTTATTAAGTTATACAAAGAAATCTACTATATCAATTAATAATTAAAATACTTATACAAATTATAGAATTTCACTTCAAACATGGTGTCGAACTCCTCTATTTATAACAATTATATAAAAGTATTTCAATCTATTCAACAGCCACTTTAACTTTATGAAACAACATTTGCGCAGTTTAATATTACTCCACCGTTAATATAGTTAAATCCTTCTGTCATTACACCATTTGCAGTATAATCAGATGTCCAATAAACTCCTAAGATTAAACCCGCATATATATTTGATATACCATGAATTTGTATTTGTACTGATGTAATTTTAGAATTCGTTAAATATATTTATTATCTAATTACAAAGGCAGCAAAAGTTCCACAAAATGTGCCTTCTAAAGGAGAACCTAAGGATATAGCAGTAATATTTGTATATTATACATATACGTTATTAATATTCATTTTCCCATCAAACTAATACCCTACAAGTCCACCAGAACTTACTGATTTACTTACGGAACCAGTACCTGAAATTTCTGAGGATATCAATTTTGTTTGTTATATTAATGTCGAAGAGTCTACTGCATCACCTAATAGACCACCAGAAATAGCCCACATCTAAGAGCTTTACGCTGATATTGATATATTTTAGATATAGCATTATATAATTTGTATATATCCTTAAGTTGATGCGAATAGTCCAGCAGAATACTAAACATTGTTTTATGAATTGCCACTAACTTGTGATGAGACTATTTTAGTATTTGTTATTGAACAATTTCTTATATCCGAAGATATCAAACCCACTAATATATGTGCTTCAATCTAAGACTCAATAATAGATATATTATAAATTTATTATTATACTGCCATTAACTTGCCTGCTAGCGATCCACAGTAATCTCCAGTATTGACAGCCAATTAAAACGATATATATACATTCATAAAAGTAGATTTAGTCCCATTAACATATCCTATCATTCCAGTGTGAGTAAATGAACCTGGCAATATTATAGATTGTAAAGACAATATCTAAATGGTAAGTTAACCATTAAAGTATCCTATTAAGCCAAACCTATAAAACTATGTATTTACACCTGAACTAACGTATTCAGTTGCGCAGATCATATATATGTTAGAAATACTATTATTGACTTAACCTAATATTTGTCCTGAATTGTTAGTAGTTTAATTATTCCATTATTCATATGAATTTAATGTAATATCTTGTATTTTGATATTAGAAGTATTACTAATCGTTATTAAACCACCGAACAACATAAACTAAGAAATATTTGTTATGATATTACTCATTGTATTATATGTACTTAAATTTCCTAATTATATAACTAAATGAAGAATTTCTATGTAGCTTGAATTAGAATAAGATATTAAATACGAGGACAAATTACCGCATGAAAATAGGATTGGATTAAATTACACATATTCAATAATGATATTACTTTACTATATTTAACACGCTATAAGAGTAATAGTATTCGTACTATTATAGCTACCAAGAATTTGATATCCTTTTACAATTAATTATCCACGAACAACATTAATCAAATTTATATTACCTACGGAACTTGGATTCATATTTATGTTCAATATCAAATTTGTTATGTTAGTTATAGTGGCAGCTTACTATAGAATACTAAAAACGCTTCCAGCGCCAATTGTAACTTATGTTCCAGTTTTAGAAATCATCGATAACTGGTATATTTGTACAGTTGAACTTGGAGATAATAAAGCGCCTGTCCCAAAACTAATATCATTTAGTTATACTTTTATGTTCAAAAATGTACTTTGGGTTTTGAATATAGTGAAATTGGACGAAATAGATTACACATCCAAGAACGCGTTTTTAATAACTTGCGTATCAAAAGCGAACCCAGAAGCAAAATTTGAACTTTGAAGGGTATCAGTGATAGTAGTTAAATCAAACAACTTAAACGTGTATAGTTATTATTAGCACTCGAACAAAAACTCATATTCCTTCGTGTTCATAACAATACTGGTTATAAATACGAGTGAATCCATAAGTTATTATATTTAAATATCCTTTTGTGTTATATTAGAAGCCAATCTCTACTCAAGAGTTGTAAAATTTGAAAGAATACTATTTTGCAATATACTCTATATATTTTAAATATTACTATTGATTTAACTTATATTTTAATTTATACTATTATTAATACTAATTATTGACTAATTCAAACTTAAGATTGATGTGTTAAGAATTATATTTGTATTTGAAATAGCATTACCTAATTATTGAGAATTTATATTTATTTATTGTATCAAATTAGTGCTGTTATCAATTATTGCTTGTTATAGTATCGATGCATTACCAGCAATTCTTTTTTCTAATTCATTATTAGTAATATTTATTAGCTATTTAACTTCTGAAACATTCTATTAAATTTCTTAATATTTTTAATTAAATAATAGTTAGTTGTCAATCTGTATTTATTCTATTTCACTTTAAATACTTGTATTAATATTATATATTACGGTCATAATCATTAAAAGTTATGTTTCAACATATAACTAAGTATTAATTTTTTAACTTGTTAATTCTTAAATCAAATCAACACATTGAGTTCCATTCAAAATCCAATTCTATTTGCAAACACATTTTTAACCATCAAATATGAATTCACTTGAACAAAAGTAAGTCGAATTTATATAAGAGTTTAGACCATTCTCCAATTAATCAGAACAAATACCATAAACATAGAATTATGAACATATCAGATTGCACTCAAATACAACTGGTGAACTAAATATTATTGCATTTGATTCAGTATAAAGTGTTATATTACAAATTTATACACCAAATATTTATATATTTTGAGTTTACGTTAAAATACTAATAAATAATGCCTAGTTGGTACTAATATTGTTATAGCCCAACATATTAACATTAAATAAGTTGAAAGATATTTACTATGAAACATTATATATTAACCCAGATGAAAACATACTGGAAAAACGATATTAAACTGAAACATTTTGCAATTCAATTGAAAGTATTGAGTTCATTATCAAACCAGATAACTATTAACCAACTGCAACAAAGACAGTTATTGAATTTGTGATCAATAAATCGCATTGGAAGCAAATTAGTGCACCAGTGAACAAATTAAAACTAACTGTAATATTAATAACAGTTTGATATATTTTTTATATTCCTTAAACAAATCCAAATAATGCAAAACTATTATCATTATTAACAGTGGTTATTATACTTGATTATTGCATAATTTAAGTGCTTATAAATATATTTTTTAGTTTACTTAACATTTAACTTTATATTGAGATATTATTTTGCAATATTATATTATTTAATTACTTACTCTTTTAACAATACTAATATTCTTAACCATTCACCAAAATATTTTAACTACACACACCTTATTAGTAGTTTACCTATCTGTTTATTAAAATAGAAGATATTAACAACATTTACTTAACAATACTGTAAGCTTAGTATGTAAATATCTTTCAACTTATTTAATGTTAATATGTTGGGCTATAACAATATTAGTACCAACTAGGCATTATTTATTAGTATTTTAACGTAAACTCAAAATATATAAATATTTGGTGTATAAATTTGTAATATAACACTTTATACTGAATCAAATGCAATAATATTTAGTTCACCAGTTGTATTTGAGTGCAATCTGATATGTTCATAATTCTATGTTTATGGTATTTGTTCTGATTAATTGGAGAATGGTCTAAACTCTTATATAAATTCGACTTACTTTTGTTCAAGTGAATTCATATTTGATGGTTAAAAATGTGTTTGCAAATAGAATTGGATTTTGAATGGAACTCAATGTGTTGATTTGATTTAAGAATTAACAAGTTAAAAAATTAATACTTAGTTATATGTTGAAACATAACTTTTAATGATTATGACCGTAATATATAATATTAATACAAGTATTTAAAGTGAAATAGAATAAATACAGATTGACAACTAACTATTATTTAATTAAAAATATTAAGAAATTTAATAGAATGTTTCAGAAGTTAAATAGCTAATAAATATTACTAATAATGAATTAGAAAAAAGAATTGCTGGTAATGCATCGATACTATAACAAGCAATAATTGATAACAGCACTAATTTGATACAATAAATAAATATAAATTCTCAATAATTAGGTAATGCTATTTCAAATACAAATATAATTCTTAACACATCAATCTTAAGTTTGAATTAGTCAATAATTAGTATTAATAATAGTATAAATTAAAATATAAGTTAAATCAATAGTAATATTTAAAATATATAGAGTATATTGCAAAATAGTATTCTTTCAAATTTTACAACTCTTGAGTAGAGATTGGCTTCTAATATAACACAAAAGGATATTTAAATATAATAACTTATGGATTCACTCGTATTTATAACCAGTATTGTTATGAACACGAAGGAATATGAGTTTTTGTTCGAGTGCTAATAATAACTATACACGTTTAAGTTGTTTGATTTAACTACTATCACTGATACCCTTCAAAGTTCAAATTTTGCTTCTGGGTTCGCTTTTGATACGCAAGTTATTAAAAACGCGTTCTTGGATGTGTAATCTATTTCGTCCAATTTCACTATATTCAAAACCCAAAGTACATTTTTGAACATAAAAGTATAACTAAATGATATTAGTTTTGGGACAGGCGCTTTATTATCTCCAAGTTCAACTGTACAAATATACCAGTTATCGATGATTTCTAAAACTGGAACATAAGTTACAATTGGCGCTGGAAGCGTTTTTAGTATTCTATAGTAAGCTGCCACTATAACTAACATAACAAATTTGATATTGAACATAAATATGAATCCAAGTTCCGTAGGTAATATAAATTTGATTAATGTTGTTCGTGGATAATTAATTGTAAAAGGATATCAAATTCTTGGTAGCTATAATAGTACGAATACTATTACTCTTATAGCGTGTTAAATATAGTAAAGTAATATCATTATTGAATATGTGTAATTTAATCCAATCCTATTTTCATGCGGTAATTTGTCCTCGTATTTAATATCTTATTCTAATTCAAGCTACATAGAAATTCTTCATTTAGTTATATAATTAGGAAATTTAAGTACATATAATACAATGAGTAATATCATAACAAATATTTCTTAGTTTATGTTGTTCGGTGGTTTAATAACGATTAGTAATACTTCTAATATCAAAATACAAGATATTACATTAAATTCATATGAATAATGGAATAATTAAACTACTAACAATTCAGGACAAATATTAGGTTAAGTCAATAATAGTATTTCTAACATATATATGATCTGCGCAACTGAATACGTTAGTTCAGGTGTAAATACATAGTTTTATAGGTTTGGCTTAATAGGATACTTTAATGGTTAACTTACCATTTAGATATTGTCTTTACAATCTATAATATTGCCAGGTTCATTTACTCACACTGGAATGATAGGATATGTTAATGGGACTAAATCTACTTTTATGAATGTATATATATCGTTTTAATTGGCTGTCAATACTGGAGATTACTGTGGATCGCTAGCAGGCAAGTTAATGGCAGTATAATAATAAATTTATAATATATCTATTATTGAGTCTTAGATTGAAGCACATATATTAGTGGGTTTGATATCTTCGGATATAAGAAATTGTTCAATAACAAATACTAAAATAGTCTCATCACAAGTTAGTGGCAATTCATAAAACAATGTTTAGTATTCTGCTGGACTATTCGCATCAACTTAAGGATATATACAAATTATATAATGCTATATCTAAAATATATCAATATCAGCGTAAAGCTCTTAGATGTGGGCTATTTCTGGTGGTCTATTAGGTGATGCAGTAGACTCTTCGACATTAATATAACAAACAAAATTGATATCCTCAGAAATTTCAGGTACTGGTTCCGTAAGTAAATCAGTAAGTTCTGGTGGACTTGTAGGGTATTAGTTTGATGGGAAAATGAATATTAATAACGTATATGTATAATATACAAATATTACTGCTATATCCTTAGGTTCTCCTTTAGAAGGCACATTTTGTGGAACTTTTGCTGCCTTTGTAATTAGATAATAAATATATTTAACGAATTCTAAAATTACATCAGTACAAATACAAATTCATGGTATATCAAATATATATGCGGGTTTAATCTTAGGAGTTTATTGGACATCTGATTATACTGCAAATGGTGTAATGACAGAAGGATTTAACTATATTAACGGTGGAGTAATATTAAACTGCGCAAATGTTGTTTCATAAAGTTAAAGTGGCTGTTGAATAGATTGAAATACTTTTATATAATTGTTATAAATAGAGGAGTTCGACACCATGTTTGAAGTGAAATTCTATATTTTGTATAAGTATTTTAATTATTAATTGATATAGTAGATTTCTTTGTATAACTTAATAAAATATAGTTGAATGATTTCCACCTCATCCGCAAATGGAATTTAAGAATAAATTTTAAGATATGAACAATAAAAAATTGCTGATATAAGCCTTTAATAAGGCATCACTGAATACAAAAATTAGCCCTAACTAGCATGGAAACAACAATAACAACGATAACTGATAATACTTATTCTCATGAAGCTAAAGTAAATGACTCATATTCTAACTGTAAAACGCTAAAATGTCAAAAATAACTACAATAAATTGTAAATAGTGATGTTGATTCATTAAATATTTATCGTTAATGAAGTCGAAGATAATAATCTGATGATTTCCACCTTTATAAATAATGGTTTCGCTTTCAAGAGTAAATAAGCCTGAACAGGAAGAAACTAATTAAAGAGTTATAACATCGCTCACCGCTCTAAACTTAGAAGCACTACACGTTGCCGCTGATACGATAGTTCCAAGATTCCTACCAGCCATCCCAAAGATTGTTACAAAGATAACTTCCGAGGTCAATAGTGTTAGTTACAGTGCCGAACTAACTTAGGTTGTTTGAGGAAGCTATTCAGATTGACAATCCCAGAAGATTCGGTATGATATTAAGATTAGTTTGTGGTTGCGTTATTGTGTAATTAAGTGTGGATTTGTGGATTGTCATGATTTATGAGATGAAGACGGAATGATTGAATTGAGCCTTAGTGCTGATGATAAGGTTACAGTTAAGTGAGTCATTTTATATATGTATTTGTTCAAGGCATTACAAAATTATTATTAATAATAATATGTTGGAACATGAGTATGAGAACAAAAATTCCAACAAACACTGTAATAACAGAGTATTCACAGAAAATACTATAATTTTCATATTGTAAGTATTCAACTCATTTAATAATTCAAAATATGGGATACAAACTGAAACATGATAAATAACAATAACTCATTTTAATACACAACCGTTCCAAAAACATTACAATATAACTTTTAACTTATAATATAAAATTAAATGAGTAGCTTATCAAAATCATAAAGATTATCGCTAAAAAATGTTTATAAAGTAATAAGATATAATAAATGCTATATAGATAAATATAAATGCTATTACTGGTTAGTTATAATTTCTTTAACGTATGTTTGAGGTGTTGTGTAAAAGAGCTTTCTACATAAAAGTACTCAAAATTATCACTATTTATAACTAAATCTAGAAAATATTCAATAGCTCACAAAATTAATTATAATAATCAGTTTTTAGCAGGTACTGTACTGTGGGTACACATATCAATTGCAAACATAATTTGAGCTCATTTGATGTGAAATAAATTTAACATATATTTACTAGATCAATGATATCAACTTACACCGTGCAAATATTTTTAATTTCAATTAATACAGAAATTATACAGCTCAAAATATACGTTTTCAGGCCAAAACAGCCCAAAATCAGAAAAAATATGAAGCTCGAAAATTGATCACTTATAACCTACTGTCAATGCAATCATTTATTAAAACAGTTCAATTATTTACAGAAGAAAACTTCCGAAGTTATCAATTTTAATAAATATATTAATTCTTCTTATTTAAGACACAAAAAGTACCGATTTCAAACTGCTGAAGAAGTGAAGAAAGCGAGTACTCTTTATTATATTTTGTGTGAACGATTTCATTTCATCTTGATTTTAGAAATTTAAAACTTGAAATATAATTTAAAAAACTGGTAACTTCGGAAGTAATCATCTTTAAAAAATTGAACTGATTCAAAGAATAAAGACAGATGTAGTAAGTAATATTCTATTAATTTTTGAGCACCAGATTTTTCCTATTTTTGAGCAATTTAGATCTAAAATCGTTATTTTTTACATCTAAATTTCGAGCTTGAAACGCAGTTGCATTAAACTGCACGGTAGAAGTTACCAAAATATATTATAGTATATATTTACAAATGAGCTCAAATTATGTTTGCAATTGATATGTGTACCCACAGTACTTCTCAGATAAAAATAAGCACCGGATACGTATTTTTAATCAACTTATAACGACCTACAATTTATATTTCTCATAGATTAGAGCTAATTATCACTTTAATAAGAATTTGGAATATTGGCCAGTTGGTGTATATAGGCAAGTCCGTGAGAAAATATCAGAGAAACATCAAACATCATGAACGATTTATCGCTGCAAACATATCAATCTTGAATTGGTTGTTTACAAACTATAAACAAAAAGTAAACTTTTGTCAACAATGTTTGATGATACTATTTATTGCGTTAGAGCTGACTTATTTATAAGATTTTCTACATAAGAGTACGCTTGTCCCAGGTAAGTTAGGTTAATAAGTGTAGGTGAATTAGTTATGTTTCAACATATAGAGTGCGGTATTAGATTTTGGGATTTTTTTGTTTCAGAATGACTTTATATTAAATTATCATATAGAGCGGGTTCATACTAGTATTTTTTGCGGAAATCATTACCACTTCAAATGCCAATGAAAAGAGTTAGTCTGATTTTTGCTAGGCCACTAGTGAACAACTATAGACCTAATTTTCTCCTGGTAAATACAAGAACTGATATATCCAAACTAACAAAGAATTAAAAAGTTTTATAGTATCAAAGTAACTGAACTGGATCTGAGTTCCACATAATAATGATATACGTTGATAAATTTTAATGTTCGCTTCATTTATATAATAATATAGACAATTGTTTACAGCCTTATATATTTTCCTGTATTACAGGTTACAGCTGATGAGTTTACGTTTAAAGAACGCCTTTAAGATCAATATTAAGTTGGATTGAATCTTACTAATTGGCTTAACTTCTTCCAAATCGCAGCATACTTACTCCTAGTACTCTTTCGCATCAACATCTTCCCAATGGCGTCTTAATTCGCTGGCTTAAGTTTCGCTGGACACTATACTTGATTAATTCGACGTTTGGCTCGTGTGCTTTGATTTTACAAGTGGAATTTGCAACTGAGTTTTCTTGGTTTCTTGTGGTAAAGGCGCTTGTGGGGTTTCCGTTGGTTTTTGGGCTGGGATTTTGGTTTAAGAAACTTGCTTCGGTGCAGTTTGTTTGGAGTTTTGTTGATTCTAAGATTTTCTTACGACTTCGTTCTTGTTGGTACTTTGGCTCTTTGATTAACCAGAAAGACTAGTGTTGCTGCAGTTGAAATTGTTTACAACAACTTATTTTTAAATATTGATAGCTCCTTGGTTCGTCTAGGTGTTATCAGTATTATGGGTGACCTAAGGCGGTTGAGTTTATGTGTTCATGAAGGCTTGGATCTCTTGGCTGTGTTGCACTTGAGATTTCTTCCTAGGTTTCTTCTTAGGTTTTATACTAGTATCTTGTGTTCTGGCGTTTGAGTTTGTTGTCTCATTGACTGGAATACTATTAAATTCCTATGTTTGATTCATTTCCTAAGATAACCATGTTATAAAATTTTATTTTATCTTCTTTATATTTCTATGTACATTAAACTATACAGTTCATTCATCATCTAAAATAACCAAAGCGTTTTATATCAAAAATGATGAGTCCATTCTACTTATTCCATGTTTATATTCATCTTCGAACGATATTTGGTTTGTTTACTAGCTTGTATTGTTACTATTAGTTAGAACAAATGATAATGATGTGCATTATTTTTCAAAGCATTCTTTTCTATCGAATATTTCTTCAGTTTAATGGCATTTGTATTTAAGATGTAATGTAGGACTTTATTGTAATTAAATTAAGAATATTAGGCTTGTGGCGTTCAAATTCAGCTCATTATTCAAGTTTAAATTGTTTATGAGCATATTTTAGAGTGAGAGTTATATTTTTGTGTTGCTGATATTATTTGTATCGTCATTGCATCGTAGTTTGTGCATGCACCTGTATATATGTAGATTATCTTCCGATATTTTATTTGGGCATATTATTGGGTTTATCAGTTTGTATTTAATTAATTCAAATAGTTAAGTATTTTAACTCTCGTTGAAGAACGGGTGTTTGAGCATGTACTTTAAATTGCATCGTTGATCTTGCTTTGCGTTGAGTGCTCCAGCCAGTAAATCGGCGGCTACCACTCCATACAGCCCGACTAGCCTGTTATGCTGCTCAGTGAGTGCTTCAATCCCAATACATGGTGTGTGCCCTGATATTATTTCGTAGATAATTGCGCCCAAACAATATACATCAAATTTTTCAGGTAATACTTTCCCTTTGAAGACGTCTTTAACTGGTGCGTATGCCGATTGCGTTTTTGTGAACATTTGTTGGTTAGTTTTTACTGCTTCGCCAAAATCGGCTAAAATAACGCTCCCGTTTTCAACATAAACGTTATTCGGCTTGATGTCCATGTGAAACACGTTTTTAGCGTGGAGCGGAACGAGCGACCGAATCAGCTTCCGAACTAAATCAAATTAGATTTATTTGGAGCATTTTCTAAAGACAGATGAAAGAGAAGTGTCGTAGAACTTACCGGAGAGCACGAATTGCGTTTACTTGAAGACCTAATTGAATTTGGTGTTTAAGTTATGTAAAGTATCATCTGATAAGATTAACTCATAGAGATCGAATAATTTCTGAATATTTTCGTTTGGCTGCAGAAAATTATAAAGGTCCAAGCGATTCTGCAACTAGGACTTGGAATCACTCAGCAATAAAGCGCAAATACCGTGAACTGGATGCGCTGCTTTCAAGCACGTAGCGTAAGAACCAGTTGCAACAACTGATATAATGGAATAGTCGTCCAAGTACACGACATTATCCTATAGTTATACTTTCATATTTGAAGTGAAATATTATGTGATAAAACATAAGGAAACACAGCTAATACGCATGTCCGATCTTAAATTTATAAACAGTTAAATTATGTTATTTGTTAAACTTGATCGAACAAGCTAACGTTTCTCACAATTTAATATTGAGCTAATAATACAATGTTTAGTTATTGTTTAGTTACAACGGTACAATTCTGAATTCTGTTTAGTCATGTTATTTTAAATAGAGATATTTTTAACAACATCCTGAAATGTTTAACACTTACGGATAAAGATAATACTTTTATCTCTATGAGTAACTAAAAATAGAATATACAATTTTAAAAATATTTCTAAATTGACCTATTCCTAAATTGATATTACTATTTTTGTATTAAGAACTAATTATACTCATCACTCTCTTTCACTCAACCATGCTCGTTCTCATCTTTCTGAGGTCCTCTAGACTGTACGCTTAGTATTAAACGCTGTTCTTCTTGCTTGCTTCCTCGGCCTTTTTCATGAGGTCTTCTGCTCTAATCGCTTCTTCTTCCGTTTCTTTCTGGTGAACGGATTCGTTAACTTTTTATTTGTAGAATTATTTTACGCGGAGAACTTGGAGTTCCTCCATTTTTTCTGAGTGCGACCGCTCAACTTTGTGAATTTGGGATTTGGTCAGTTTGTTTATCTTCACTTTCTGAATCGGTTTCATTTGAGTTGTGAGACCAGTTTTTAAAAGAAGGGATTCTTTTACATAAAGTGGTTCGTCGGCTTCAATGGTCGGGGGAGGGGGTGGAGGAGGCTGAAGAGGAAGGGGCTTGAGGGTCTTGCGCTCCGTTTTCTGAGTCACGCCGAAAGACTGGAACTAGCTTTGCACAGCTACTTGATATGCGGTTGTGAATGAAGGGTCGTAGGCATTCTACTGCTTAAATTTAAGAATATCTGGCTGCTGCATACTTAATCGTTACTGCGTTTGCTTCAGAATTTTCTTCTTCAACTCCCTGCTATTCATCAAATCGGAAGAAATACGGCTGACTGGATTGCTCTTCTCGTTTTACTCGGACTACGAGGACTCATCCAACTGAAAATCAGTAGATGAAGCCAAACCCTGAGAATTCGGACTCATACTCGAACGACTTTTCATTGTAGCTGGAAGTCGTGACATGTGCGCATGAGGAGTGTTTTTATTATTAAATAAATATTGTTTTTATAAAAGAGTAATTAATATGCGTTTCACCTCTTGATGAACATGATTCTGGAACGCGGCTCACGAACTTTAAAATGAAACTATGTTTTATTGTTTATATTGTGTAAGAAAAGTTGATGGAACAATACTAGAAAATGTATATGATATTCTTTACAATATTAAAGGCCTACCTAAACTTTTAGAGACAAATACATATAGACAAATCTAGAAGGTGACTTATAAATATATTCGTTTACGTTGTTCAAAATTTATTGTTATATATTTTAGTTTAATACAAATATAGATGAATATTTATAGCAATTTTTGGATTTAATATTATTAAACAAAAATTATTTTCTATTTAACAATATCACATTGATAACATTGTTATACGCAATATTTATAAAATAGTAATCTGCACAATAATATGCACAATATTAATAAATATAAATGTATTTGTACTACAACTTACATTATATACTGTATTATACCGAATTATCACTAATTTTATTGTAAACTTTACATACTTTTCACTTTAAATGAACATAAATCTCAAATACTAATTTATTTATCTATTTATTGTTATAATTTACAACCAAACAATATAATATTATTAAAAATATTATAATTTTTAATAAAATCTAACTACACCGTAGTAAACTTTTAGTATATTTTGTACTTGACACAAATATAAGTAAAATTAACACGGTTTCCACTTTAAATGAACTATTTTGCAATCACTTTGCTGAAAACTGTATCGTCATCTTTTAGCGAGTGTTTTTCTGCTAAAAGTTATCTGAGTGGAAGTGCAAGCACCTACGAACTCACTCTCCACCTGCTCCCCTTCGAGCGCTTGAACCAGATCACCAGCGAGAACCTGTGCAAGATGTACCTTCCCGGAAAGCCGGTGATCGTCCAGCTCCACTTCGACGACATCTCCTTCCCGCGGTCTGGAGAAGACGAGATAAGCTTCGAGTACAAGTTCAACGCCGAGATACAGGTCTCCTTCCAGCTCTCCGAAACCGACTACCTCCACATCGCGGACAAGCAGCACGCCATGTTCGAGCTGTGGTACGACGTGAACCTGGTGAAGGTGAACAACTCCGTGAACTCCATCGAGCACACCAAGTTCAACGGGACCGGTTGCTTCAAGAGGGCCGAGATGGAGTACACGATCTACGGCGACATCGACATCACTGTGATTCCAAACAACTGCAAAGTGACGCTAGACGCGAACCTAGAGGTCTATATGGAGTTCCATGGAGGAGAGGCGAACGAGTAGATCCCGATCCTGCCCTGCACATCCGGATGCCAGCCGAACGAGTACCAGCTTTCTTCCTCGAGTTTCGAGGAGGTGAAGCTCTACCGCGTCAAGAAGGCCACGGCCGACGCCGCCAAGCTCCAGAGCTTCTACAAACACTTCGTGGACAACAGACTGCTCCCCGTCTCCATGAACCTGCGGTACAAGACGAACGGGCTCAACTCGGTCATCTCCAGGCAGTTCGACAACAAGACGGCCAAGGACACCTGGGGTTGCACCTCCGACCCGCATTTGCTCCTCGCCACCACCCTCAACCCGAACAACATGTTCGTCCAGTTCCGCGACTCGCTCACCAACAAGATGACCTGCGACACCCAGAACGCCACCCATGTCCGTGTTGACGATTACGTTATGGACGGTTCTATAAGTACAAGACTCTAGAGAATGGTTGACCTGGAGAAGTATAACCAATAAATAGGAGTCACTTTCGATATCAGCCTGGAACTCACATAACTTAGAGATAATTATTCATCAAACACGATGTCATTGATCGTTGTCTCGTACTTGGATGCCAACGGGTTGATTCTCTGGGAAATTCTTCGTGTTGGTTTCGCATATTTAGGGTGCATTTCTAAAGCCACCATGCATATTCACGAGGATCACGCCTGTATTTCATACTAATTTGACAGTAAAAAGGAATGTATGAGTTAATTTATTCCTGCTAGTGGAAAGAATACTCTTGGAATTTTTTACAAGGAAAATGGAATAACCCACCAGCTCAGCTTTTACAGCTTCCACTACGACCTGGACTACTCTATACTAAAATAATCTCATTGCTTTCGCTGCGAAGACTATGAAGATAAATCCAATGGAAATCATACATGTGCCGAAAATTAAGAAATAACAAAGCAAAAGCTGAAATCAGCAATAGTCGGTTTTGGAGTTATCTCGAAATTTGATTCAATTATACTAGAGACAGTGGTTTCTGAATGCCTTACGATATTCGTCCCTTTTATAGTCGCGATATCAGTGCTTGTTCTGGCAGTTGTTATTTATGTATCATCAATAATATCTAAGAAGCTCAGGTGATTATTTTCTAATAAATTCCCAGTAAAGTGTATACCATTATATTCTCCGTTTAGTTGGTTTCTTAGTGATCATTGGTTTAGAAAGGAAAGGAAATGTGATGATCAGAAAAAGGGTGACCAGTATTCCTTTTATAGTTATTAATAGACCTTGTGTGATGAAGCTTAATTTTCTTCACTATTTTGTATCCTTTTTGGTTTTCCATTTTGTTTAGTGTGTTTCATGGGACAGGGTTGACACACTTCTAATAAATTAATTTAATAAGTCCATCATAGTATTTCATTTATCCACTTCTTACATATGGAAGAAGTAGGTGTTAGCTATTAACACTTGAATAAGACAACCAAGTTCAACGTGATGAACTTATCGATCATGCTTTTAGCCACAATTTGCATTCTTTCAACTTTGATCATCTCATCGATCAACTTATAGGTATCTTACGATATTATGAACAAGGAGCCAGTTCCTACTCCGACTCCATCATTCGTGATGCCAAAGTCTTTTGGTATTCACACTGCTGGTTCCGTTAGAGATTAGCAATCAAGAGGTACATGCTGGGATTTCGCCACCATGCGTTTCTTGGAAGAGCGTTATCGTGTTCAAGCTGTTGCTGAGGGCTTTTTGAAGCCGACTCAGTTCGTCCGCTTCTCCGAGCAGGCTCACGGCATCAACATCATCAATTTCTGCAAGGCCAATCCGAAGAAGTGCCCAGACACCCCACAGACAACCGGAATCGCCACTGACGGCTACCCATCCTGGATCTTCCACTTCGGCGAGTACCTGAACGACAAGCTCACCGTAGACCTCCCATCCTGCCCGTACACCCCACAGGAATCCCCAGTTACCGACCAACAATGCGACGGAATGAAGGAATTCCAGGCCAAAAAACTCATCAAGTACAACGTGACCGACTACAAATTCGTTCAATCTGTGAGCGAAATTAAAAAAGCACTCGTTGAAAAGAACTCCTCGTTCCCAATGGTCACCGAACTCATGTGGATGGAGGACTACGTTCCCTGCGAATTTGACTTATTCTTAGGCCAAACTGATTTCTGCGTCAACAAGCAGAAGAGATGCCCAAGGGACTTGCAAAACGAAAAATTCGACCGCTACTGCTTCGTATTCACTTTACTCACCACCTCTGAAGCCGAATTTATCGCCAAGAGATACAGAAAAGAACGCACCCTCGGAGCACACGCCATGCTCATGGTCGGATACAACGACGAATACCAAATGGTTGATCAAAACAAAGGCGGCTTCATCGTCCAAAACTCATGGGGACCAGTACTCGGCCACTCACTCGACTACTTACTCGGAAAAATCTCCAGAAGAGACGAAGAATACATCTGCCCCAACTACTTCAACCAAAACGAATGGGTCCCAATCGACTGCGAAGGCGAAGATAAATGGAAACTCAGAAAACCAACCGTTCTCACATTCATCCCACAAGGAATCAAATCCGGACACTACCACACCGAAGACTGGAAACCATATCAATAAGCCCTCAAAATCAAAGACTTAAAAGATACCGTTTACTACGTTATGAAGAGCTTTGAACAATTCGTCGATGGAACTTTCATTGTTAAACTTGGCATCACTCACACCGCTGATCCAAACCAAGATTTCAGCAAAATTACTGAATTTGTTGAGTTACCACCACTTCCACTTGACTACATGCCATTCTTCTTCGTTCCAACCAACGTTGATGCTTCAATGGTTAATAATGAAGAATGCGGATATTACTTCATCCCATATGATTTCGTTGATCTCACCTTCTAAAATCAAGGTCTTTGGTTTATGGACGTTATGGATGTAACTTTTGATAAATATAGCTTTACCGCCGACGCTGATATCACCAAGGCCACTATTGAATAAGTCAAAACAACCTTTACCAGCCACACTCCGTGGTTATAAGATGAAAACATGACACCAAAATTCAAGTGAGATTATCACACAAAATTCATTTTTTAGCATACATAGTAAATTGACTTTGAAACTTTTTGATTTAATGTATCTTTAAAAGTATTGAATTGTTATTGACATATTGAATTTGTGTATATAATCTATGTATATAATAAAGTTTTAAATTTTAATAAAGCTATTATGTAAGTTTAAGTATACATATGATATATTTTAATTGATAGTATATAAGTTTTATAGAAATTTTTCAGTAATTTTGTAATGTATACATGTTATAATATCTGATATCATGCATGAATAAGTTATATGCAATAACATAATGTTTATATATTAATGCATGTTCTGATTGTACTATTTCTGCTTGTGAAGTTATGCAAAATCAAATTATAAAATAAACGTGTATTTAGTAATATTGTAGTATAAACAATCATAAAAGTGTGTGTTTAAAATATAAATTTAACACACTAACATTAATACACAAATTTATTATAAACTGTGTCTTTACGCTACATATATAACAAATAAAATATAACATTCCGCTTCTAACTTATATGTCAAAATCATTACCAATTGCTCCTGTACGTTAGCCATTAAAGTATGTGAAGAATTAATATGTTTCTTCGCATATATGTTTGATTCTTTAATTTATCTTTCATTTCTCTACTTTTACCAAGTTATGTAAAGTATTTTGGACGTTCACTTTAAGAATCTATGACTTCATATAAAAGAATAGACATTATTCCTCATTTAATTATTCTTGGGTTTGAAAATTTCACAATGTGGATTATTTAACAATTTTTATTTAAAAATTTACCCAACTCATTTTGGGTACGATCCACCATCAGCTCATTTATGATAATTATTGTGGTATCAAACTTCTTCATCTACATTCTAGACATCATTTTCACTCATGGCTTATTGATGAGATTCAGTTCTGATATGCCATTAACGTATATTCTCATTTATTTACCAAATCCCTTTGATGCAACATTACCAAAAGAAGGGTAACCGTACACTGGTGATATCGATGCCGAATTTGTAGCAAGATGCATAGAAGCCTACAAAGAGTTCCATAAAAATTTAATATACTCAATGATAATTTTGGTCTCATGTATTTCGGTTCGTTTTCTTTACTTAGGAGTTAAGTAATTATGCAAATGCCGTAAAAGTTATGTACCCAAAAAATAGCGTGAACTTACTCTTTCCACAATTTCAAAGTTATTGATAGTTATTCCTACTGCGGCGCTGTTCGTGTTCTATGTTTTCACCTTTGGGGGACGTTAGTTGGATGAAATAGTTCCGTGCCATTGGTATTTTTACAGAAGTGCTTAAAATCAGAAAATGTCCAGAGAAGAGTTTTTGGCATCCGTTAAGAACATCAGGGATAAATATGAACTTCCACCTAATGAAGACTGGTTGGACCAACGCGACACCCCTGTTTTCCCATTGGTGCACGCTCCTAAAGAGTTCGTGAGAGCCTACAACAACCACACGAAAGAAGTCCTTCCAGAGAGAAAGGCCGCGAAACTCCCGAACATCGTGTTTTTATCCTGGGAATCATTCTCGCCAGCACCAAAATACATCAGAGACGAGGTCCTGCTTAATGAGAAGTCCTTCCTACATGGCTAGCCGTACCGCAAAGACTACCTTCCGAATTTAGCTGGCTTGGCTGAAACTGGGCACACGTTCATGGCCATGCGCAGTAACGGAATCCCAACCGTGAACGGGTGGCACTCCCTTACTACTGGTCAGATGCCCAGTTCCAGCTCAGTTAATATGGTCTCGGGTTAGTACAACTCAGTTGACGATTTCCCGAGCAAGTTTAAGGAGTACGGTTATTACAATCTGATGGTCTGGCCGTGCAATTTGGACAGCGATAAAATACAATATTTCGCCTTCAGAGGGAGGAAGAGAGAAACTGGACCCGAGTTCATTGAGAAATTCCCTGCCTGGTTCGATGAAATTCACTAATTCTTCCCAACCAAAGAAGAAGCCGAGACAATGGGCATTTTGGAGTACCCAGAAACACAAAAAGGATGGACAAGCGATAGACTCACTAGCTAAATGTTCAACTACTTCTTCAACAAGCAAGTGTCAGAAGAGAGACCCGTTTTTGGATTTTATGGAAACGTTGACACCCACGAAGACTTCAGCTGGTTCGATGACCCAATCCAGTACGAACCATACATCGTTGGCCAAGGTCGTTCCAACCGCTACGACGTATATGGAATGCACGATGCATATTCAACTGTCATCAGATATTCAGACGCCGCTTTTGGACGCATCATCAAAAACATAAAAGAAAACACACCCGAAACAATCGTAGTTATCATGGGAGATCACGGTACGAGACAAACACCACTATACCTTGAAGCTGACAGAAAGATTAATGACGACTCCGATATTTACTACGATATGGAATGCAACTACAAAACAGCAGGTCCAGACGTTCAGTTTACCACATCCGCTGTTATGAGCTATTTTGGAACCAATGAATACCTGAAAAGAAAATTCGACGCCATCAAAAATATGACCACCTTTGAGCCAGCCGATCAACAAGATATCGTCCATACTATAATGCTACTTCTCGAAGGAATGACCGATTACCAACTTCCATCGACCAGACTAGGAGTCAACTTACTTACCGAAGCTAACAACGTTATTAACGATCAACCAACTAAAAAGATTCCGAAAATATCAATTTCACACATCAATATGGAGTATTCAGATTCTCGTGGTTTATTTAGAATGGCCATCGGCGGGCCCAAAGACGGCTACTAAGTCGTGAAGCCAGTGCCTTCTTGCATTCAGGGAAAGAATTCCATTAACACGAATTTCGACGTTCAAGTTTACAAAGACGCGAAAATGATGGTGGACTTGTACACATATATGGGTAAGAACGATAGATACTTCAGTTATGATTTCAGAAACACAACGTGTGTGCTTGAAGGAACCTGTCAGTTCCCAGAACCGAACCCAAGATTTGACGCCCACGTTATTTGGAGATTTTACAAAGCCTCTATGAAAATTTCGGTTAAAATGGTTGTTATGTTTTATATAATTGCTTTGTTAATTGAAATACCAAAGGGGGTTTGGTTTTTATTGAGGAATCCTGTTAAAAATAGTAGAGAAGATGTAAAAAGAGTTCTTACAAACGTCTTTATCATCAAGAAATCCTTTGTTTTCTGAGTGATGATAAAATAATATATTATCTGATTTATATATCGATTTAATTGCATATGATTATTCAATTATTCACCAAACATAACTGATTTTGTAAAAGATACAATCTTTTAAATATTTTTCGCATTGTTATAATGTCTATGCCACTAAATTAGTTTCATTTTACTTGCGATTTAATATAATTTGCATATTTTATCTGGAACAATTTTCTGAATGAATACCTTTGAAAGTTAATTTGTAAAGTTTTAATTTTGGGTTGAAATATTTTGCCGTCGTTGAATTGCACGGTGTCATTTTGTCACTAAAAACAAATGAAAACAATATATTCTGTTATTAATAATGTTTTACTCACATTGACTAAATACTGTTGAGTTCGTATTTTATTGTTATTTGCTTTGAATATATTTAATTTTGTACCGAAACAATTACAAAAATTGAGCTACTTATAGTAGCTACTGAAGTTGAACAAGAGGTCGAAATAAATATGGGTTGCTACTGTTAACTTCTATGATTAATGAAAAATATTCATGATTGTAAAACCTGTTCTTTTAATAATGTCTATTAATTTTAAGTTCAACATAGTGCTTGATGTGTTACTTTTTGAGAAAAGATTTCAAAGCAATTGAATCTTGAAACTCAAGTTGAGCTGATAATTAAAGTTCATACTTTTAATGGATAATTTTAGTAAAAATTAGTATTATTCTTTTGACAACAAATTAACAACCATGTATTGGGATTGAAGCACTCACTGAGCAGCATAACAGGCTAGTCGGGCTGTATGGAGTGGTAGCCGCCGATTTACTGGCTGGAGCACTCAACGCAAAGCAAGATCAACGATGCAATTTAAAGTACATGCTCAATCACCCGTTCTTCAACGAGAGTTAAAATGCTTAACTATTTGAATTAATTAAATACAAACTGATAAACCCAATAATATGCCCAAATAAAATATCGGAAGATAATCTACAGATTTACAGGTGCATGCACAAACTACGATGCAATGACGATACAAATAATATCAGCAATACAAAAATATAACTCTCACTCTAAAATATGCTCAAAAACAGTGTAAACTTTAATTATGAGCTGAATTTGAACGCCACAAGCCTAATATTCTTAATTTAATTACAATAAAGTCCTACATTACATCTTAAATACGAATGCCATTAAACTGAAGAAATATTCGATAGAAAAGAAATGCTTTGAAAAATAATGCACATCATTATCATTCGTTCTAACTAATAGTAACAATACAAGCTAGTAAACAAACCAAATATCGTTCGAAGATGAATATAAACATGGAATAAGTAGAATGGACTCATCATTTTTGATATAAAACGCTTTAGTTATATTAGATGATGAATGAACTGTATGTATATAAATGAATGCATATAAAGACAGTCTCAGTAAAATGAATGTATTTCCTTGAATATGTATTATATTATACTATTAATGTTGACTTTTAAAAGTTTATTTTCTTGTATATTTTTAACTGTTTAACAATCTTTTAACTTAAGTCTGCAATATAACATTCAAATAATGTTTTATTTAGTATTTATTCAGAGACCACTCCATACTAATGGATACTGTTGCGCAAATAAATAAAACAAATAGCTAGCTCTCTCAAATGTTGTATAATGTCTATGGAAAAATAAAAACCACGAATTAATCACTGTAAATATCTAGTATTTTCGCTTAAATAGTAAAGTCAATGCAATTTGTCTAAAGATCTTCTTATAACAAATTTTATGTATTAAGTGCAGCCTACATCAATAATACTTTTATTAAGATAATTTAAAACTTTAATAAACTCAATATTTTTTAAGTTGAGCTATATAATCTTGTGGGTCTTGAACTGCCTAATATTAAATTGTAAAGTATAGCCTCTATCGACGAGTTATATAATTTAGAGAGGTTAGTGATAAGTAATAATGATATAGAATAACTGGATTGTTTGAGGGCTCTTAAAAAGCTGGTATATCTCGATATTAGTTTCAACAATCTGATGTAAATCAATTTTATTACAAATTTTAAGAGTTTAAAATTGTTAACATTGGAGGGAAACCTTATTTACGATTGGTAAATGTTGAAACAAAATAAATAAATATGTGGAAAGAAGTTGCAATTTCATAGATTTATATTTGAAGAATTTTAAGAAGAATTTATAGAGGACTTGTAAGATGGGTTTTATTTAAACCCAAAACTGAATGAATATTACGATTTAAGCTTAATTCAGAGTTTCGGTAACTGCTTCACAAATTAACGCAAACCTACAGAAAGAGATATAATAAACCGTTTAGGAACAGAGAATCTTCAGCAAGAGCTACAAAAGCTCAATAATTATTAATAAGAAGTATACAAGCAAAAAATGATGCTTAGATACCAGGAATTTATCAGAACACATCAAATTGTGATAGAAAATATTGAAGACGAATAATCAAATATAATAGAACCTTAACTTAATTAGAACAGTTATAATTGCTTGCATTACTTAGAAAATAGTAATCTCTACATATATTGCAATTCCAATATGATTGATTATATTAGTAATCTAGTAAAAGAAGTCAATTAGAATCTCATAGTAAGATAAAGCCCATGTAGATCAATTTTTATTGCGAATGACGACGAAGTTGAAGATTTATATTTTGTAAACAAATTTCGCCTTTAGAAAGTTATAATTTACAAGTGCAAAAATGTAAAAGTTGGTAATCTGCTGGCCATTGATTCGCTTACACTTTGTAATTGTCATCTGAACTCAATTGTGTTTTAGAATTAAATATAACATCTTATTCTTCAGCGAAACTCAATAAGCAACTTTAACACTCAGAATTTATAAGATCTCTCATATCTGAATTTGATTCGGAACACAATCAGTTCGCTCAGCTTTTTGGGAAATCTTAGGAATCTAGCTCAATTATATCTGAGCAAGAACCAAATTTCTGATTTGGAACCGCTTAAAGATTTAAAGAACCTCTAGATATTACACTTGTACTTCAACAGAATAAGTGATTTATTTCCACTAAAAGGATTAATAAATCTATAAGTATTACATTTGATGAGTAATCAAATTGAAATACTGGACCCACTCGAAAATTTATTTAATTTAACCGCTTTAGTTCTAAGATCGAACTTAATTTAAAACTTGGAACCGCTTAGAAAACTCACTAGCTTGAATACTCTGTTCTTGGGTGATAACTAAATACAAAATATTGAACCACTCAGCGATCTAACGAATCTTACAAGTTTATACCTTCGCACGAACAAAATTGAATGCATTGATGCACTGGAAAAGCTCACCGAACTGACCGAACTCGGGTTGTGGGAAAACAGTATTTGCAGAATCGACTCAATAGAAAAGCTTACCAAGCTGTAAATACTTAATATTCACACCAATAAAATTGAAAATATTAAACCACTGACCAAGCTGAATCTCAAGCAGCTGGATATAAGTAATAATTACGTAAAAGATTTAACGCCAATCACACACCACCAAAATTATTCGAGCTACAAAACTGAAAATCAAAAGTGATGATAATGTAAATATATAATTTTTAATCAAGCCTTGATTAAACATTTTCACTTTCAATGATAAAAGTGATAGATCTATTTGCTAACATCATACTTTATAATTCTGTTGAAACAAATATATTTAGTGACTTATAATGCAATTGTGAGTGTTTGTTTATTATTTGATCTCAATTAAAACTAAATATTTGATAATTAAATGGAATTGTTAAATAGATGAATTGTCACTCAGGCAACGACTGGTTTATAACCCTTAGCTTGAAGCATCTTTACTCTAACGAATAAAGCCCAGAATAAAATGATTAATATAGCTCCAATCGTGCAGGTAATAGCCATCGAAATTCCCATATAGCTGGCGAGGGAAAGAGTTTCATCTCCAACAAGAACACCAACGTAGCTCAAACCACCAACTAAAACAGTAACATAAAGGACAGTTCCTGCTGGAGCATTGTCCTACCATAATGGGAGATTGGATTCAACTTCAATATAGCCATCTCTAATAACAGCCTTTTCATCATATAATACTCTTTCCATACCAAGTTCGTCTACATAGACAGAATACCCTTAACCTGCGACACCACAAGCTGTGAATGGAGAGTAATCGGTTTGTGGATCATATGTTCCGATATATGGTATAACATAAATTCTATAATCTACTTAAGATACATCTGCGTGTTAGTTTGGTTCTCTAGCTGGAGCAAAACGAATTTTTAATTTTCCATCTCCTTTTGATTTGAAGCTGGTAACAATAACTTAACCTTAATTACCTGGAGTATTGACTTCGGATTAAGAACCAACGAATAGTTCATATTACATTGTTGAAGCAATTTCTGAAAAGTTATTCTTTTCATAATCAAAAATACCTTCATCGAAGATGGTAATAAACATATTCATATCGGTGAATGAATTGTTAGTAAATCTCTTAACAACTGGCTTACCCCATAGTCCTGAAACCAATTCTTAATAATCATAATACATAGGAGTAGATAATGGTGAAATTGGATCTAATAAAAGAGCTGGTTTACCTCTGCATGGGAAGATAATTACTTCAGATGGGTTGTATGGCATTTGTGCTTAATAATAATCAACTGTACTTGAGTTTATTAAGTTCTTAGAAATGGTTATTGCCTTTTGATAAGCTAATTTCTTTTCTGGAGTGTAATTTTTAACAGCATATAGTGAATATTATACTTGAGATTTCTTTCCTTCAGCATTAATGTACATAGAGTGTCTGTAGTGTACGGTAACAAAAATGGTGCTAAAGTCTCCAGATTACAAGTCATAAAGGAACAAAGTTTAGACACCTTTATCAAAGTTTCTGAGGGCGAAGCTGCGTTCATCTGGTACTACGCTAGTGGCAGAAACATAGGTAATAATGTTCTTCATTGAGAATTCTTCTGGGACATTTTGTCTGCACATTGGATTGTTGCATTCTGGGCCAGAGACGACAGCGTATTTGAGTTTTTCGGAATTAGAGACACCGTAGAAATCAATGGCGAAGCTGACGAATTCATCGTTACCATTGAATTGTTTTGGATTAAAATAGTACATTTCCTTTTCTTTGTAGTTGATGAAGCATTATGGGGTGATTGTGATGTTCATGTCGAATCCTTCGCCAACGTTTCTTCCAGCTGCGGCCCAAATGGTCATGTAGATTCTGGTGGCTGGCTCAACTTTTCCTGTACTTCTCAAGTTCATGAAATTATCGAAGTAAATAATTTGTTCGTTTTGAGTGGCAGCATCCAAGTTTCTGTAAATGGTGCAGGTTCCTGCTCCAGTTTCTGATGGTTGTGGGTAGAATTCGTCAATAATGTCAGTGATACATAAGTAAACTGGTTGATGGGCGTTGAAGTTGAGGACCATGCGGTCTCCGTAGGAATAATCGGATCCCTTCCGACCAGTAATGGTTGGGACGTTAACAATGAAGTGGTGGCCGGTGTTGTAGCTGGTTCCAGAAACAATGGTGGTGGTAATTGGCTTGTGGAAACGAGAGATGAGCTCATTCTTGTATAAACGGGTTAGAGCCCAGCATTCGGAGGAGAACTTTGGATTACCGTGAATAAGGGAGTAGTCTGGGATGATTACAGCGTAAACGGTACCAGCTGCTATGTTGTGCTTTGTTGTATCGAGCTCGAACTCAACGTAATTCGTGTCTGAGGGCGGACCCGAAACGGTTCTGTGGTGGAAGCAGGAATCTATACGATTAATGTCGAGGATCTGGCGCTTGCTCGGTAAGGAGCCTGTGCAAAGATAGATATCGAGTTCGACCGTGTTGCAATCGATCTCGGTTTCGGCTCCGTTCTTGTTGGCTGGGTGATAAACTCTCAAAACTGAGACTTCCTCATCCTTCTGCTTGAAAAAGAGAGATTTCTGAGTCAAATCATCACGCAAAGTTATATACTACTCTCTTTGATGATCGTAGTTAGTTACTAACTGAACGTTATTAACTCTGATTGAGAAATAAACGGACGTGGACGCAATTTACGAACAATTATATCCTTCACAGGCAACAGTGATGAAAATCTCCTTGCCAGCTGGGATGTGAGTAACCAACTACTTTCTGGCGTCAACAACGTTTTCAATTCCAAGAGCAATTCCATCAGCAATGTGAATTTGTTGGCTGCGTTGAGCATGCTTTTCTGGCTCTGGAACACTATCAATGTAAGCAACTATATCCAATCCATAGTTTTTCAATATCTTGAGATTGGCGTTATCTAGTTCTAAGGTTGTGACAATATATTCGTCTTGTTTTACAGCTCCTGTAACATCAGTAAATATGGGATCGAAAAGATATTTTTGCTTAAGTATTGCGTTTTCTGGGTTCTTATCCATAATTAGTTTAGCCTTGGTATCAGAAGTTGAATCAAACAATTCAGTGACTAAGTAATCTACCGGGCCGGCAACAACTTAGAACGATAAACTGGATGTTTCAAAATTTAAGTATATTGGCAGGTGTTAGTCAAGTTCTGCTGCATAAATTTTTACATAACAGCTTTGACCTCCGTCACATATGATTTTCTTGCTATTTGGAACATACATTGGTAAATAACTCGTTTGTGACCAATGAACAGTCATTTTCTTGGAGTCAATATGGGTGAATTGTATTTCAACACCTTTTCCTTCGCTTGGATCGAAGAAAGCGTTGAATGAATTATCAGTTTGATCTTCAAGTTTTGAGAACATACCTGGTACTCTATCAATCAGTTGATATTGTTTTTCGAAGAAAAGAGTGGTTTGGAATGTACCTACTTTTGTATTTCTGTACAATCTGGAGTAGAAAAGTTCACCTTGTGGGACGTTGGCAGCAGCTTCTTTGAAAGAAACAAGAGATTCGTAGACAGTGTTTGATATTTTCTTGAGTGTGCCTTGGTTGGCGCTTGGTTGTCCATAACCGAACATCATATTTTGATATTGAGTTGTAAGATCATTGCCTTCGATTTGAACGATGAGGTTTGCGTTCGGGTTCTCTCTGTTTCCATTGGTGTAGGCGTATTGATCGCTCATTTTAGTAAGGAGAACGGTGTCGTGAACGTCTGAACCAGCTTTAATATTGACGATGGTGCTTCTTCCTGGGGTGGCATAAGAACCATTAACGGTGAAGTAAACGCTGTACTTGTAATTGGAATAGGTCTGGGACTCAGAGTGGGTAACTGGGAGCCAGGCGGTGTAGAGGCCAATTGAGACGCCAGTGATGGACTTGTCCTTCTTGTAAAATTCTGGGTAGTCAACTGGGCTGAGGTCGAGGAAGCCGTTGTACAAATCAGACTTGACTTCATTATTGTTCACAACTGGGAGATTCATTGGTGTGTATTCTGAGTTGAAGAAGATCGCGGGGACTGAAAAGCTGTTCTGCATATCATTGTCAGCTGAAACTGCTATGAAGTGGTCGCCAACATGAAGTGGGGTGATGAAGTGGTCGTAGCAGTGCATTTGAGAGGATAAGCTGGAGCGGTATTCAACGTTGTACTAAATGGTCTCAATTGATTTTTAATAGACCATAAGGTTTCCAGAAGCAGTCTTCGTTACAAAGTGGAGATAAAGGTAACCTGGGATTCTGATTTGTTCTTTTGGAATGACGAAGTCAGTGAGGGTTTAGGAATTGCTGAACTTGGCAGATGATTCATCAGTTCTTTCATTTGTAAAGCTGGCATAAATCAAAGCATCAGTTTATATTGTAATATCTAAGTTTTCCTTGCACACTGGGATCATAAAATAAGTATCTTCGATTGAACCAGTCGTGAATTACTCGTTGTTTAGCAGGAGACGAGAATCGGTGTAGGAAATACTGATCTTTTGGTTTACGGTACCTAAATTAGTACATTGTAACTGAACTTTAACTTCTCCAACAGCCATGGTACTAAGGTCCATTCTTCCATTGATCGGGAGTGTCTTGGTATAGTTAGTGGAATCGGTAACGGAACCAAACCATCTTGTCCCATCAAGAGATTCGACGGCAACTGAGAAATAGTACTCAGGTTTTTCGTGAGTGAGCTCAAAATTAGCAATATCGTTGAGTGAAGTACAGGTATAATTGTAAATCGAGGAGGGTTTCAACGCAATAAGTAAAGCACTTGTTAAATATAACATTAAGTGAAGGTGTGGTGGGGGAAAAGAATATAACTATATTTTATATTATTTTGCATTTATACGATTTTTAGCGATAACATAATTTTGTAACTGTTTACAGAGAGTACTGAGATAATTTATGATAATTTTTATAGTTTATTTATAATTAATTTTTTGAATAATATTAAATAATAGTATTTGAGTCTATAAATCAAATGTGTGTATCTATGTATATATAACCGTTAACAGTGAATCTGGAGTCAAAAAATTTGATGTGGATTTTGGAACTTTTCTGGAGATGTGTTAGTGATAGTTTGCACTGTTATTTCATTTGTCATCTCATCTATTTCTAAAATATTCAGAATCTGTCATATGAGGCGCAGACTATAATTTTGATTTATATAATTATATAAATACATGAAGATGAAGAATATATGAAGAAGGGAGTTGAAAAAGGTCCACTCGAATATAACATTAATCGCCACAAAACTTATATATGAATCCTACTATCAAGTTAGCGTTTAGACTACCGCAAAAGCAAGATGCATAGACGCCTACAAAGAGTTCCATAAAAATTTAATATACTCAATAATAATTTGGGTCTCATGTATTTCGGTTCGTTTTCTTTACTTAGGAGTTAAGTAATTATGCAAATGCCGTAAAAGTTATGTACCCAAAAAATAGCGTGAACTTACTCTTTCCACAATTTCAAAGTTATTGATAGTTATTCCTACTGCGGCGCTGTTCGTGTTCTATGTTTTCACCTTTGGGGGACGTTAGTTGGATGAAATAGTTCCGTGCCATTGGTATTTTTACAGAAGTGCTTAAAATCAGAAAATGTCCAGAGAAGAGTTTTTGGCATCCGTTAAGAACATCAGGGATAAATATGAACTTCCACCTAATGAAGACTGGTTGGACCAACGCGACACCCCTGTTTTCCCATTGGTGCACGCTCCTAAAGAGTTCGTGAGAGCCTACAACAACCACACGAAAGAAGTCCTTCCAGAGAGAAAGGCCGCGAAACTCCCGAACATCGTGTTTTTATCCTGGGAATCATTCTCACCAGCGCCAAAATACATCAGAGACGAGGTCCTGCTTAATGAGAAGTCCTTCCTACATGGCTAGCCGTACCGCAAAGACTACCTTCCGAATTTAGCTGGCTTGGCTGAAACTGGGCACACGTTCATGGCCATGCGCAGTAACGGAATCCCAACCGTGAACGGGTGGCACTCCCTTACTACTGGTCAGATGCCCAGTTCCAGCTCAGTTAATATGGTCTCGGGTTAGTACAACTCAGTTGACGATTTCCCGAGCAAGTTTAAGGAGTACGGTTATTACAATCTGATGGTCTGGCCGTGCAACTTGGACAGCGATAAAATACAATATTTCGCCTTCAGAGGGAGGAAGAGAGAAACTGGACCCGAGTTCATTGAGAAATTCCCTGCCTGGTTCGATGAAATTCACTAATTCTTCCCAACCAAAGAAGAAGCCGAGACAATGGGCATTTTGGAGTACCCAGAAACACAAAAAGGATGGACAAGCGATAGACTCACTAGCTAAATGTTCAACTACTTCTTCAACAAGCAAGTGTCAGGAGAGAGACCCGTTTTTGGATTTTATGGAAACGTTGACACCCACGAAGACTTCAGCTGGTTCGATGACCCAATCCAGTACGAACCATACATCGTTGGCCAAGGTCGTTCCAACCGCTACGACGTATATGGAATGCACGATGCATATTCAACTGTCATCAGATATTCAGACGCCGCTTTTGGACGCATCATCAAAAACATAAAAGAAAACGCACCCGAAACAATCGTAGTTATCATGGGAGATCACGGTACGAGACAAACACCACTATACCTTGAAGCTGACAGAAAGATTAATGACGACTCCGATATTTACTACGATATGGAATGCAACTACAAAACAGCAGGTCCAGACGTTCAGTTTACCACATCCGCTGTTATGAGCTATTTTGGAACCAATGAATACCTGAAAAGAAAATTCGACGCCATCAAAAATATGACCACCTTTGAGCCAGCCGATCAACAAGATATCGTCCATACTATAATGCTACTTCTCGAAGGAATGACCGATTACCAACTTCCATCGACCAGACTAGGAGTCAACCTACTTACCGAAGCTAACAACGTTATTAACGATCAACCAACTAAAAAGATTCCGAAAATATCAATTTCACACATCAATATGGAGTATTCAGATTCTCGTGGTTTATTTAGAATGGCCATCGGCGGGCCCAAAGACGGCTACTAAGTCGTGAAGCCAGTGCCTTCTTGCATTCAGGGAAAGAATTCCATTAACACGAATTTCGACGTTCAAGTTTACAAAGACGCGAAAATTATGGTGGACTTGTACACATATATGGGTAAGAACGATAGATACTTCAGTTATGATTTCAGAAACACAACGTGTGTGCTTGAAGGAACCTGTCAGTTCCCAGAACCAAACGCAAGATTTGACGCCCACGTTATTTGGAGATTTTACAAAGCCTCTATGAAAATTTCGGTTAAAATGGTTGTTATGTTTTATATAATTGCTTTGTTAATCGAAATACCAAAGGGGGTTTGGTTTTTATTGAGGAATCCTGTTAAAAATAGTAGAGAAGATGTAAAAAGAGTTCTTACAAACGTCTTTATCATCAAGAAATCCTTTGTTTTCTGAGTGATGATAAAATAATATATTATCTGATTTATATATCGATTTAATTGCATATGATTATTCAATTATTCACCAAACATAAGTGATTTTGTAAAAGATACAATCTTTTAAATATTTTTCGCATTGTTATAATGTCTATGCCACTAAATTAGTTTCATTTTACTTGCGATTTAATATAATTTGCATATTTTATCTGGAACAATTTTCTGAATGAATACCTTTGAAAGTTAATTTGTAAAGTTTTTATTTTGGGTTGAAATATTTTGCCGTCGTTGAATTGCACGGTATCATTTTTTATATCTCGCCTATAACAAAAAACTTGTATTTTTTATACTGACCAATATTATGAATATACGAATGCATTGCAAAGCAAACTGAGCCGCTTTTTCTGGAACACTTTGTTTGCTCAATTCGTTTGGATTTACTGTTAAAGAAACAGAAACGAGAGTTCGCTCTGCTTGTAAAAACTAAACTGTAACTTTTAATAACGTTCAACATCAACGTTTCTGATGTAAAAATAAGTTCTTCCAACTTTAATTCTGTTTCTTGAACTGTTAAAGTTCTCAAATATTCATGAATTGTTATGTTCATTGAAGTGGAAACTATAATATAATATTTAGACAATATTAAATGCAAAATTACACTTCATTCCTAAATATTCACATGAATGAATCAATGTAGTTTGGAGAATAACATATTGGTTGATTACTATGAACTAATATTTTTGTAAATCTTAGATGTTATCGTTAAATTACGTATATGAATATACTATAATAACTTAATGCTAATATAACATGTAATTCACTGGTTTGCTTCATTTCCATTAAGCTATTGAAAAATTGATACCAAATTAGAAGAAAAATAAACTTAACTATATTTTTATTTCTCCAACAATATATTCGTTTTATTTAATACTTAGTTTCTTTTTCTTTCAATTTTAAAACGTTGTGTTCTTATTTCTCTTAAAAGTGTAGTAACCTTAAAAATGATGTTCATAAAGCTAGATTACAATAGTTCTTCTTCAGTTGGTTATAATTAATATTCAATAGTAAATTAGTCAAAGTAAGGAAAACTCTTAATAGTTGTAAAATCAGTGACTTTATTTTAATTAATGTAAAGTTTAGTAAGTTTAATCATTCCAAAGAGAGGTACTAGGTCAATAATATTATTTTCAGAAATGTCTAAATATTCTAAATTAATTAAATGGTATATAAAACTGAAATATCATAAATATCACATTATTCTATTTGTAATTTAGTTAATTAAGTTAAATACTACAGTGGTGTTATATATCAATTTAAATACAACTGTTAAGTTCGAGCTCTTTCAGATTCACCAGATAATTTAAGTAGATAGTGTTATTTAGATAATTATTATTTGATTCTAATATTACAAGGTTTGTAAGATACTTAAGTGCTGAAATGTCTAGAGCTGGGCTACATGAGTTGTCAGAAATGTCCAATTCCTCTAGGTTGGTCTGATTTTCCAGTGAACCGAAACATTATATATCACAATTAGATAAATTCAAACATTTTAACTATGATAGGAAGCTAAGGTGAGATATATTAATTTCAAAATTGTATGAAATGTCTAAATATTGCAAATTACTTAGTTTACCTAGTTCTGAGGTGTTCAAAAGTTCACAATCCGTCAGTGACAATCTAGTGAGCAACTTGATCTGTTTTATAATGAGCAGATCTATTTCTTTGTTGTACGATAAATCAAGTGACGTTAAATTTTCAAATTATCGTAGAAAACTGTAGTTTTAAATTTTCATATTCATCATTTTCAAGTTCACTAGTTTGGTTTGTTTTTCTAATTTATATTTTTCAAGCCCTTTTGAACTTGAAACGTCAAGTTCTTCCAAGTCCGGTAAGAATTTCAAGGTTTGAAGGTGTTGAAGGTTGCAAAACGAAACGTTAAGTTTACTCAGATGTTTTTAATATTTCAATGGAATAATATCAATTCCGTCATTATGTGAGATATTAAGCTCCTTCAAGTCCAAAAATTAGAGAACACTGATATCTTTTATTTCATTACCCTAAAGGCGAAGTATTTTCAGCTTATTACAGGATTGTAAAAAGGAAATGTCCTAAATATCAGTGTAAGATAAATTGAGTTCCGTTAAATTCTTTAAAATGCCTATATTCTATATTGCTCTCAAGGAGTTGTTAGACAAATCAAGAATGTCAACGTTTTCTAACCAAAGACCGTCTACGTCATTAACACCACAATGCACTATTTGTAGTTATTTTACAGTTTTGCTCTCCAAAATTGGTTTTGGCACTCGACAATTTCTTATAGTCAACATTTAAATATTTAATCTCGAAAGAAACTCAATACCGCCTAGAGAATCGTTGTTAAATATTTCCAAAATTCCATTTTTAATTCTATTTTTAAACTTATCTTTTAAATTGTTATCAACACTTAGTTCTTCCATTCAAATCGGAGTGGATTGTTTTTGTTACTTATAATGAAATTAGTTTGTAATTAATTTTAAATTGAATATTAATTAACCAGAAAAAACGAAAGTTAAGTGAGTGGTAATTAATATGTTATCTGTTCCTACCTGAATATTTTTGTAAGATTGTAAAGTTGAATGAATGATTTGTGTTTAGCTTACATAGATCATTATTTTGATTATTTTGATCATTATTTTGGAGTTAATAAATAATGGATACGGCGTTAATTTTAAAGTATACATGAACTATTTATTATATTTTTCTCAAGGTATTAGAAATTTCTATTCTAGATTTATACTTTTGTTTATAAAACTTACTAAATCTGTGGATCTTAGATTATACTTGTGTATATAAACATTGTGATTTAACTATTTTTGTAAATATATTTTTAATTGTAATTTGCCACTTTACTAATTATGTTACTATTCCTTCTGTTAGATATATAACTCGGTGCTCATAAGTATACGCACAACATCGGTTTATTAATACACATTAATGAAATTAATAATATTAATACGCATATTAAATCAGTAATAACTAGATTGAAATCAAATACTGAAAATATGTTCAAACATATCATTTCACTCGGATAATTGTCCCAAACGCTGCTATATCAGAAATTATCCATCACCAACGTCAACACTCAAGTTTGTACTAACTAAGTCCAACATGATGTGCCAATATCTTTTTGCATAAAAGCTCTTTAACTTTCGTCCAAAGTTCAAAATTTTAATATTAGTATGTAGTCTGGAACTGTTCTATTTCACAGTCTATATACGAATATTGCGAATGATCTGGTTCTTGACTTGTCCGTTACTACGAACGACCTTCCGTCATTTGCTCTCTTTGGTATAACCAAACTAATTTGGATATAAAACTCTCATATTTAAGTTAAAATGTCAGATAGCGTTGCAAAGGCTGCATTAATCTGTTTTAACTGTGACATTAACGCAACTGCTTCAGACCTCTTATTTGTTGCCTCTGGGTTTAATGCTTCTGGGGTGGTGGAAATTGTATTCGATTATCTAAGGATGGAGAAATGTTTGATATAATACAGACTTGATGGTGGAATACTTGGCGGTTTAGTTATGTTTGCGCAAAAAATGCAGCTTTCACTATCCAGTTGTAATATTTCTGGGTATTTTATGAGCGGAAACATAAAAGGTGCAATTATTTCTGTTGCTCTAGAATTGGTTCAGGTTTAGACGCTTTAGACGTTACTTTGTGTGAATATACCTGATAACACGGGTCAAGGCGCGAACCTAGTAACTTTTAACATATAAATAACTCAAAATTGTGATTTATGTTAAAATAACTTTTATGTGTACGGCTTATGCGAGTCTTAACTTAAATTCGGCTAAATAGTGGCGAAGACCATTGTTTGCGCACCTACCTTCGTTTTTAATGGATAATAATGCGATTGCGGCAACGATGACTTAATTAACGGTACAACTTGTGTGAACCTCATCAAAATATCCTCTCAGCTGTTATCGTAGGATATTAGCCTGCAATCTTAAATAACATAATTGAGAAGTGATATTTAAACATCTTAGAGCGCTAATATAACCAGTTTGAAACAATAATTGCAAAATTTAAATGAATCGCTCTTAAACAACAATAGAGACATTTATAGCAACATCTCAGCAACTAATAAAACTATAAGTGACCTAGAAAAAATAGTTAATTAACTCCAAATAACTGTTAGTAATTTGCAAAATCAGATTTAACTCATAGATCAGAAAATAACTGGTAATTCCACTACATTGAATACACGCATAAATATCCTTAACACCTCAGTCATAGATAATATCAAAAAAGTATATGACAATATTACAGCTGTTAACACCACCGTTTCTCAAATACAATCCAATCTAAATAACAATATGGTAACTATTAATACAAAACTGACATCACTGGATACTTACCTATTATCAAACATTAGTGCAGTTAATGCTTCTATTCTATCTCTCAAGACTATCGCCATAAGTAACATGACTCAAATTAACGCGACTTTATTGAATACAACAAGCCAGATTTAAAATAATATTTCGGCAATTAACACAACTTTGCAGTCTATAAATAATTCTCTATTTAATAACATTTTACAAGTTAATGGATCCTTAACAACTTTAAATGCAACGCTTTTCAGCAATATATCAGCAATAAACCAAACAATTTAATATGTTAATAATTCATTATTATTAAATATATCAAATGTAAATTCTTCTATGTTGTAAAAAACTAGTAATTTATTGCAGAATATTACAGATATTAATTCTACACTTACAAATAGGCTAACTTAATCCAATTTGATAGTTGATAGGCAATATTCATTAATTTTAGATATTTAGAACCAGGTGATCGATGTGAACTAGGCTGATCTCGATCCTCAGTTCGACTTTCAAGACGACTTCAGCATCGATCTGGTTTGTGCTCAACAAGTATTTACAAAATCTTTTGACATCACCACTGTTACAAGTTCTATCCAATAATCTAATTTTACTGGCGCTTTCGTCTTTGATACAATAATAAATAACTCATTCATTGATGTGTAAGACTCTGCGCTTCCATCGACTTACTTTTACATTTTTAAGACATAGAGTTACTATTACAACCTTAAAATTCAGTTTGGAACTGAAACTTTGAATTCCGGGTCTCTTATCGCCGATACAAGCGTGAAGATGGTTAACAAAGTTTCTATCATTAATAAAGCGGGTTCAACTCTCTCTATTTCTTCCTCTAATACACTGAATATTTTATGTAAATCTTGTCAAGCGACTAACGTCAGAAACCTTTTTGTAAACTTAGTATTTGCATCTGTCTCCACAGGTAGCATTAACCTGATCAATACCCTTACTGGTTTCCTTAACATTAGAAATTACCAAGTATCTGGAACCTATTACAGCACTTAAACCAGTTGTTTAGGTGTACTTTTCGTGAACAACGCCTCTGTTTCAGTTTAGTTTTTGAATTACAACCCAATTGTAATTACTTTAGGAAATTTTTCTTCTTATTTGTTCTCTCAAGTAAATTATAGTACATTGCAGCTTTAAAAGATAGTTCTTTAAATAGGTGTTTCAGACTCAAATTCTAATGTAATCACAACAATATCAACAACAAGCACTACTAATTTGGTTTTCGGCGGCATTATTACTGCAGTGAATTAATCGAACATTGATTTCAAGATTTCAACATTCCGTATTTTCTTCATATATAACACAATGTTCATCAATAACTCAGGTTAAATATTGGGTCTTCTCAATAAAGCTAGTATAATTTCTATTTCACAGATTTGTTTCTAAGAATCCGTTAAACTGTAAGCTTCTGCAACCGTAATTCTGGGAATTATTGGTTACGCTGAGGGAATCCTATCAATTTCTAGATCATCAATTCAATTATCAGTAACTGGTGATGCTATTATACAGGGCTTTGGAACAATAGCTATTGCTTCACCAATGTGTACCAAGTAAGTATTTTCCGATTTAACCATTTAAGTTTATCTTGGAGCTAAATCTACTTTGAAAGATGAGCAAAAAGTTTCCGCTTTAGTTGGTAGATAACAGGGTTTGAACTGGACTGTTCAAAACTGTGTTTTCAAAAATCTTTTGCTGCAAAGAGGAAAGCAAATAGGGGCAATTTCTGGGTTCTGTGAGAACTCTTTCGGAACTGCTCAAAATATTTTACTTGAAGATTCAATGATATCGTCTGAGCAATACATTGTATCGATTTAAGGAGGATTTTGTGGTTATATTTTAAGGTCAAACCTAAATTTTTAACACTCATCTATAACTAACTCAATTATATAATCCAAGGGATCTAATACAAGTTATGTTGGCTTCTCTTTCGGTTACGTATAAAATTCTGTAATTCATATTAATATTAAAGTATTCGATACAAATTTACATGCTAACTCAACTAATTTAGATTCAGTTTCTGGTCTTTTCGCACTTTCAAATTATTCAAATTTGATCATTTCTGCTAATTTATTAGAGACTGACATAGTAACAATGAGTTTAGTGGGTGCTGATTCTTTCACGGGTTGTATTATTGGAGATCTACAATAATCAAATTTGTAATGCACTAACATAACTATCAAGAGTTCATCGGTGTAATCATACTGTTATGGTGGTGCTTATATATCAATATTAATCGCTAGAGCGGTGAATAACTCATAAATCAATTTATAATCAAGTTCAATAATGAATACATTTATTGAGACCAAAAACTAATAAATAGAAAGATTATTCAGTTCAAGTGTACTTGCTATTTTAAATGGTAGTTAACTGATTTTACAAGGTATTAACATATAGTCTGTTAATATGAGTTGTGAAGGAAATTTTGGAGCACAAGGTGGGTTGGTTGGTTAAATATATAATGCGTTTTTAAGTGTCAAATAATTTAGTGCATTTAATATTTACAGTTACTTGAGTACCAAGACATCAAATGCATCACTTGGTGGTGCGATTGGAATAATAATTAATTCTTAAACAATTTTATAGGAGTGTTCTATAAAATAAATGAATTTAAATTGTTTTGGTGAGTTTTGTGTTGTTGGTGGATATTTAGGTTTAATAAATTTCACAACTGTTCAGTAAAGCGATTCAAGAATTACAAGTTCAGAAATTTATGGATAAAGTACAAATGAAACTAACGTGGGTGGATTTTTTGGTGTGGAATAAAGTAGGTCTAATATTAGTTTTGATAACTGTGAAGTGTCTGATACACGTGTTAACTCCAGTTCAACTACTTCTAGATCTGTATTATTTGGGAGCAGAATTGAAAATGCAAAATGTGAGGTAAATAGAATCACAATAATAAATTCAACTGGAACAACGGCTGCTTCAACACCATAATCTAGAGTTGGTGGTCTTTTTGGCCGTGTTTACTATTCAAATATAACGGCAGTATAGATAAATATGTAAAATGTTGATTTGAGTTCACATAGTACACTTCATGATTCAAGCGTAGGTGCTATCTCTACATCACTTGCTAATTCTTCATTTATATTTAGCTAAAGCATAATTAAATCAATATCAATGGAGTCTTCAGCAGAAAATAATAACTATGTAACTGTTGCTATATTTTTCCCAACACACACTAAAACAGAAGTTATAATCACAGATGTTATTGTTGAATAAATATTAATTAACTGCTCTGCTGCAAGTGTTCATATATCTGTGGTTTCAGCATATATGTGGAATGATGGCTCAAATAGAAATGCAATTTAATTAACACATTTCTTAATCAATTCAATACAAATTGTGTATCAAAGTTCAACATAATAATATATAGGATTGGTTGATGGGAGAAATGAAAGGCGCACAACAGATTATTTACTTTCTGATTCTAAATCAATAGGTTTATACGCAATAAATGGCGTTTAAATATAAAATTGCGACCCTCTAACATATTTTGTTGACAGTTATGGAAAATACACAACAAGAAGAGGGTGTTGAAGTGAAACAATTTCGTAATCTAAACTTTTTATTGTTTTTATGATGTTATACGTGAAAATACGGTAAAACGATGTATGAAATAGCGGATTTTCCCGTAGGATACTATTATTTCATAAATTAATATTGAGTGAAAATGTTGCATAGTATCAATATTACCACCATTATAACATAATAATTTAAAACTTCACTTTAATATAGTGACTAAAAATAAAACACGATATTTTGAATGATTATATTATTCAGTAAGTCTGAGTATTATTCTATAATATTTTCATACAAAAATGCGGTTACTTTTGTATATTTCGTAACATATAACTATATAGATGAAATGCAAAGGTTTAGAACACGAGACTGAACCAGTATAAACGACAGTTATGTGAATGGGATATATAGATGCACACTGCCTATCTAATAATTTCCACATCAATAAATTTACATACACAACATATAAAACAATTTTACACAATACTATTAACTATATAAATTATAATGTCTTGAAAATTGTTGCATCACCTCTAAATATAATCAGTCACTTTCTATTAACATATAGAAATCTGATCATATACAATAAGTTCACGTCTAACTCTTTTATAATATCTTTTATACAAACAGATCAAACATTCAAACCAATTTAAAAGTGAAATTAAAATTACATCACTTGAGCCCGAAGTACTCCCTTTGCGCCCACCTGAACTGCTCGGGGTAGTTTTCGCGCATGTAAATGATGCAGTTCACGGCCGGGTTATTGAGTTTTTTGATCTTCTTCTGCTGTTTTGAGAGCCCCTGAACCTCAATTTCCTCCTCCTCATCGGACTGCTGAACGTCCTGAATCGTGTTCAACTGGCCTGAGATGTTCAAACGGGACTGAGCCAGGCGCTCTTCTACTTACTCGTCCAGAACTGATTTCTCAAGAGTCTTCTTGGCCATGCCAAACTGCTTATCGGCCTTCTAACGCTCCTCCAAGAGATTCAAATCGTCTAGGATGTTTTCTGGCACCATCCCACGCACGAACTGAGAGTAAGTTTTTTGGCGCTCCTTTTAATACTCAAGAATGCGCTGACGCATGATGTAATTCATATCCAGGTTGTAATCCTTGTATAACAGATGAGACGAATTAATTGTGCCAAGAATAGATTGATCCAGGGCTTAACGGTCATTGCTGCGCTTCTCATCGATTTTGTTCTTAATCTGATCCTTAAACGTTTTCGGCGCTTTCATTGAAAATGAAGTGGAATTACTTTCACTAGATCAGAATCATGATATTATATATTTATAGTAAGATAAATTGACTATAAATTGACTATTATCATGATTAATAACATGACTCACTCAACAGACTCTCAACAGCAACATGATTAGAGCTGATAATTACTTTTTTGTTTGTTTTGTTTATTAATAAAAAGCTTATACAAACACAATGTTTTTACTCAGCATTTCGATAGGTCTCGAACTAAAATAAACTAAAGTAACTGAACAATTAAATGATAATCACAAGTCTTCAAATTAATTGATCCATTCGTCATTTAGCTACTGCATATTATATGACTCAGAATTGTTTACTGACTCCAAATCTGTTTCATCTGTTTCAAGATATGATTGGATCGGTTTTACCTATTAATACGTTCTGAAATCACATACTTAGTGAGTCTTTTTTGTGGTATATTATAAATTTTAGTATTTTTTGTATAGAGGAATATTCAATTTAGGAGAATTGAAGGGTTGAGCTTCAATTTATTTTTCTGTATTAAGTTTAAATTACGGACTCAACACATTGTATGATTTCACGGCAAGTTTAGATTGTAATAATCTAGCATTTTTAAGTAATACTTTGCTTGATGGTGAGTATTACATGCTTGGAGTGGTTGTTTATATTGTGGCGTATTAATTGTTCACAAAGAGAAATAGTACAACAAGTTTAATAATTTAAGAATAATGTTGTTTAAGATTATAATGAAGTTAAAAGCAATAAATCTAACTTCAATATACCATGCAACTGCTATGAATCCATTATATGTATCTATGTATTCAAACACTAAGTTTAAGATCAATAAATTTAACTTTTACAGTTCATTAATTAATTATCTTTTACCTCTCGTTAAACTTAACCATACCTTATTATGAATTCTGAACCCAACTCACACGTGATTCATGAACTCGTCAAGCAGTTCCGGGTCCTCGGCCCTTCCTTTGAACGGGATGCACTCGTGCTTGCAGACGATGATGTTCATGTCAATATCTTGAACGGAGCTTCCAAATACTTCATTCTTTTGCACTTCGGATATGTCAGTGGTTTCGAGGGCGATTATGTCCATGTAGGAGTACTTGCGCGCGAAAACGTAGATATAGGCCGGAATCTCCTTCTCCTGACTGATAATTAGCATGTACTCGGCGTGCTTGGTGACTTCATCGGCGAGGGCGGTGTAGGTTGGAGACAAAATGAAGGGCTTCTTCATGTTATCAACACCCCACTGGTAAATAGCCTCGTTAGAATAATTATTACTCTCGTACTTCAACGGCTTCTTCTTAATCGGTTATTAGAGTTCATAAGGTAGAAAGTTGGATACGATTTTATGTCATAGGCCGTGCCGCAAACCATTTTATTCTACTCTTTATGACAATCGTAGAAATAAACCTCCAATTTATTCTCATTTAATTGCACCTAATCAAATAATCCTGCATTCACAGCTTTGCACGCTCCACATTCGTGATATCCAAATATAACAAGAAATGTTTAAAGAGACTCCTTTTTACGCTTTAATTCCGGACCAACTAACTCTGGTAATCGTTTTTCATCATCATCTGACAAAATACTTGTAATATAGAGAAATAGCATAGTATTGGAAGTGGAAATATATTTGGAGTGGTAATGTAATAATAGTTAATCAAATCACTGAAGTTGTTCAACAGCTTTCATCTATTTTTCTAATTCAAAATAATAGTTTTTTACATCTTGCAATGTACGCTTAACTTAAAGTTTTGATTATATCTCTTTACAAGTTGTTAATAAGATTTCACGAACTTATTTTTTATTCCAGGATTCGCAAACCTCCATCAATGATTTTAGCAACTATTTATATGTGTTTACGGCGTAGTTATATTTTGCAAGATTAGGAATTCCTATAAGTACTTGTGAACGTATAGAATAGCAATTCAATGTGTTTATACGATTGTTTGCAAAGATTACCGCTCTTAAATTATCAAGCGGAATGCCCAGTTGTTTATATTGTTTTAAAAGATCGTTAAAACATACATTTACATCATCGTTGTCGTCATATAACTTCTATAGTGAAACAATATCAAAAATATCATCTGTTGCAATTTAAATTTGGCTTATAAGTGTTTAAAGTTGTTTATCTTAAACTTCTTCTACGATTGAAAGAGTTAATTGAGTTTAATTTTTTATAGATGGAAGTTGCTACTATTAAAACATTTTTTATGACTATTATATCATTGCTATAGATTATTATTCGTAGTTTCTTCTTTGTATTTAAGGCAATATATTTTAATTGAAAACGCCAGAGTATGGTCTTTTCTATTTAAATGTTCTTTCATCTAATAATTTCCACATTGAATGAAGTGAAATTAATTTTATATGTGGTAATATATTGTTAACTAATAAAATAATGAAAATATGAATTAAACAACATCAAACAGTACCAAATTATGATATTGTAAACAAATTCAATCTAATTTATGTTGCGCTCTTTCCAAAAACGCTATTTATATCATTATAAATAAAGGGTGTCTCATATAAATCATAAATTTAACTGATAACGTCATTTATATAAAGTTTAGTTTTTAAAGATTTTTACAGTACAAAATAGTATTTTAACTGTGATTCCCTTTTTAAAAATATGGAAAATTGTTAATAAAATAACCTAGTGAAGAATTAATTAATTTAGTGAGGAAATAGAGTAAGTATATGAACATAAGAAAAAGTTGAAGCATGAGCAGAAAAAATCTTACGAAAACAGAAGATTAGCATAATTTCTTTGAAAATTTATAGCAAAAATTTATAAATATCAAATTAATGACATTTTTACAAAGCTCACTCTATCCTAAAGTCAATCATCTCCAATATTTTCATTTACCAATTTGTAAATTATTATTGTGATAATTGCAGTCTTTTATTCTCTATAAATTCAAGTGGATTTACAGGGGAATCATTAATATAACAAATAGCGATGTATTAGCAAATCAAAAATACACAAGTAAAAAAGGATTATTTTACTTATGCGTAAACTCGTTCAAAAATAGACAAAGCAAGTCTATCTATATTTTTAGAGGAATCAAAGCTTAGTGGTAAAGATTAAACTACTATATCAAAATGTTAATAAACACTAAGCATCTTTGATGAAGTGGAATTATCAAAGAACTGGAATTATCCAAATATTACTCATAACATACATAAAATACAAGTATTTGTAAAATTACGTCATTGGGACATAATAATAATAATTCGTTCCTAGATTTAGTGATTCTGTAGCCATTTTGCACTTTCAACTACAGAAGTTGCTGCCATTTAACCCACATATAGGAGCATGTACTGTTGTGACAGAACAAGGGACCACTGAGGGTCTCTAACTAAATTTCAAAAGTTTTTACTTAAGTTAAGAGGCATTTTTTGTATCTTTGATATTTATTACTGAAAACAGTGTGAATAAGCTTTTATTTTTTGGAATTATAATTTTAAAAATATAAAATAAAATAATTCCAGTATATTACTATGCTATTAACACTATTTATATACTTTACATCCACTTCAAAATAGAAATTATGTATATCACAATATTTTAACTTATATTTAATTTAGTAAAATAATAAATATATATTGTTTGTAATAATTAAACTGAACGTAATATTACGTCACATTTATTCATATTGTTAGCACTTATTATAAAATATACAAATATTACATATAATGATATAAATTAAATATTTTAGTAATTTCACATATTTTAAATTTAAATTAATGTATTAACCTTTTATTATATGTTATAGATGTTAAATTATAGCTGAAGTAATAATCATATTGGAGTGAATATTTATTACTATTTTATCAATAATTCTCGTTTTTATTAACATTTTATAAATCTCAGTCAAATATTAAGAAAATGTTACAAATTTGACCACATAGATTTTGAGCTGTTTGTTTATATTTAATAGTAAGTGTTCTATATTTCAAGTATTATCCACACCACTTTCTTTTAACGTAAAAATGATATTTTATATTAAATTTATCTTTAAGGAGACTTAATCATTTCTCGCAATATATATGTTTATATAGATATTCAAGAATATTATTCATGGTATAGTGCCATCATTTCAGTAAGTCTTTTAACATAGTTATTCAACTATAAATTATTTCAAACTTGTGGTATCGCATTCATGGGCTATAGATAGTTTTTAATCAATTAGACTAACGACCATACAAATTTGTTCTCATTTCTGAGTTAAACTGGAACTCTCAATTCATATGGGGTGGAGGAACGGACCTGACGGGTTCGAGCGCAATATTTTCATTTGTGATTACAATATAGCATATATTATGATCATGAATACCTATATAGAACGAAAATATCATAAACTCACTTTTCATCTGTGTATCCAAATCATGTAGCCGAATCAAAGCACGAATTATAATAATAACATGACTCACTCAACAGCAACAATCCAACAATACATCTAAACGCAATAAATAGGTATATACTAGTTATTTTACTATAGCTAAGTAAAAATAATATATATTTTAATAATTCTTGTGGTTGATAATGTTCCAGTTTATTAAAATGGCTTTGTTTCCAATCTAAGTGATTCTGTTTCCTCATTTATGTAACAGCTTTAATGCATTTACTATGTGTGATTTAACATCTTTTTTAATATCAAGTAACTATTTTACTTTATTCTATGGTATGCAATGTGAACATATATACATAATATTAATAATATTACGTATGTGTGTAGCGGTTTAATTAGTTTTTTACTATGATTTTTAAGAGACATTTTAGATCTTTTTTGTAGAAAGTTAGTTTTTACATTAGTTGAATATTTAAAATCAGATTTTGTTTTATCTTATTGTGTTTTTAATATTTAAATATTCCTTTAAAATACAGGACATTGTATCATTCATTGTATAATTACATACTATTTGAATATCTATTTACTTATCATAGTAATCTTATTTAGTTCCTTCTTGTTCATTATTTCGTTATATAAGCTATGATAATCTAGTCTTTAAAATGTTATTAAATTAATTTAATTTTAATCTAATTTTTTATAAAGTCTCTTCATCATTTATCTCTTTCCTAATCTTATCTTTACTAACACCGTAAATTACGTCTATACTGGCCACTTTTGTCTATACTGATCACATTTCCATTCCTATGAATATTATATATGAATATATACAATTCACCAAATTTAACAAATGTAAATAAAACTAAAAGTCATTGGCTGTTAATCCCTTTCTTAAGCACCACCATATTATTAAACAGAACGCTGATGTTCCGTTCCGCCTTCTGAATTGAGAACTGAACGGCGTTTATTCGTTTCATTTCGTGTTTCAGAGTTGCGATTAGTTTTCTGCTTATGAACTTTATTATCTCCTGCGTGTTTTGCTGAGCGAACTCCTCGTCGTTAATCTGAGCGAGTGGGACAGGAAGTTTCATCATTTTGGAGTGAAGATAATAAATTATTGGATTACCAGTTTAATATGCACGAGTGATATAATAAGTATATTTATGATAAATATTATTATCTGATCTTTTAACTTAAAATACAACATAAACATAAAGAATTGAATTAATGGACTTTTGCACACTAAATTGCTACTTTATTTGTTAATTCATTGACAAAATACAAATTATAAAATTACATTATTCAGTCCGTTATACAACATTTCAAAAAATAATATAGTTATAACACTAAATTATACTACTAATTCTATACCTTTGTTAAGTGTAGTATTTTTGTTGTTAAATGTACATTTCAATTGTACTTATCACACTATAAAATCTAACTCAAATCTAACCATATTCATCATGATACTTCAAAATAACATAAACTCCACTTCAATCCTGTACTCAACTTAACATATATATATACAAATGTATGTACATTTTGACATTGTCCCAACAACAAATTAACTATATTTATATCTTTCGTAGGTTATAATTACAGTATGTCCACTCCAGTATGTACCTTCGTTTCGCGAAAATAACGGAACTGATAAATTAAACGATTCATTCTCTTCAAATTAATCAATATTCAAGTGAAACACAACTAATTCCGATTTTTAGGCGTATAAAACGGGTTCAAACTGATGAATATAGTTTAAAAGTGGAACTCAAACATAAAATTAAAAAGGAAATACGAAATTTAAAGAAGGAAATGGCATTTTTTGATAAAATTGAACTGGCTGTTGAAATGGTGCAGATAAACATGGCGGTGCTCAGAATAAACCAGGCCGGAATGATAATTAGCTTGAAATAATGATATTATTTCGTTTATGTTTTTACTCAATATAATACTCATCGCACCAGATAATGTATGAATATAGTTTAACAAATATATATTATTAGCGAAATTATTCCATTTGCCAAGTTTGGCGAAGCCAATCAAAAATAAATATAGATTCGGGTATAAGTAAACTAAATCATTGATGATATGTTCTATTACGTAAAACTATCATGTTGTAGGACAGAACTTCAATATTTCGCTCAGCTATTTGAATTGAAAACAACACATAATTTATTCTTTTTTATTCTTACTTCAGCGTTGCAAGTAGATTTTTGTTTATAAACATTAGCATTTATTGTGATTTTGGCTTAGCGAACTTTTCATCATCTATTTTTGGCAAAGGAACTGGTAGTTTCATCATATTAGGGTGGATAACGGAGTGGATATTGATATATTAAGAAATATAACAATCCAATTTATTTCCTCTATCTTTATCAAAATACAAACAATAAGAAATTACTACCTTATAAACAGAATTGGGAGTGGATATGTATAATATAGAGATATAATGTTTATTAAAATATATTTCAGTTATAATTGTTGAGACTTATAGATAATGTAATCAATGATTTAAAAATTAATTATTACACATTGATGATTATAAGATTATTATTAGCACAGACCCTCACTCTTTTATCTTTATATGGTTAAATTGGTTGATCAGTTGACTCTGAAATTGATCAACTCTAACACCTTGAACTACCAAGAAGCAAACTACTACTTTGAAACCAAGACTTGATTATCCTATAAATATTTATCTAGTTAAATTGGACTGTCGTTGATATAGCATATAGCTATATACTAGCAAACAGAATACATAATCTGTTGACATTGTGGTTTGACCTTACCAGAAATCTAATCAAATATTGATATAGAAATATTACGAACTTGCTCTCCATAGGTATTTTGAGCATCAACTTGAATTATTTAAGTATTATATTTATGTTAACAATAATTTGTTAACATTTCAGAAATGGAGTGGTTTAAGGAAGTTAACAAATCTCTCGTTATAGAGTACTACGAAGTTTGAAATCATTTAATGAAATAACTTAATTAATATAGCTAAATTTAAATAGTCCTTATCATAAAAATATTTCTAAATGAATTATAATTATTGCAAATATTTATTCTAATGTAACTTAACAGAACGCTTTAGGGCTTCATCAGGTGAAAAAATTGCTATTACGGATATTATTACGGCATAGAATAATAATTAACATTTGAAAGTTTCAACCTGAAACTAAACAATCCTAAGTGTCGTTTAAGTTGTTTAATTATTTGTGTTGTTTAATGTTATTAATCCACTTCAAATGAGTCTGTCTAAAAATACTTATGTTTCCCCATTGGCTGCTAGTAAACCGCTGCGCGAGAATACTCTGGCTTCAATTTTTTATTAATAATATAATTATAATATTATATTTGTTGCCTATGTAAAAATACCTTTGTCAATCCCAAATGTTACATTCCGATTGTTCCAATAATCTATTCTTTTATGTTATGTAAATAATATTAACTTAATATTCGCCTAACCTTAATAATCAACATAATCGTGTTATGTCCACTCCAACATGTTCGTTTCGCGAAAATAACGGAACTGATAAATTAAACGATTCATTCTCTTCAAATTAATCAATATTCAAGTGAAACACAACTAATTCCGATTTTTAGGCGTATAAAACGGGTTCAAACTGATGAATATAGTTTAAAAGTGGAACTCAAACATAAAATTAAAAAGGAAATACGAAATTTAAAGAAGGAAATGGCATTTTTTGATAAAATTGAACTGGCTGTTGAAATGGTGCAGATAAACATGGCGGTGCTCAGAATAAACCAGGCCGGAATGATAATTAGCTTGAAATAATGATATTATTTCGTTTATGTTTTTACTCAATATAATACTCATCGCACCAGATAATGTATGAATATAGTTTAACAAATATATATTATTAGCGAAATTATTCCATTTGCCAAGTTTGGCGAAGCCAATCAAAAATAAATATAGATTCGGGTATAAGTAAACTAAATCATTGATGATATGTTCTATTACGTAAAACTATCATGTTGTAGGACAGAACTTCAATATTTCGCTCAGCTATTTGAATTGAAAACAACACATAATTTATTCTTTTTTATTCTTACTTCAGCGTTGCAAGTAGATTTTTGTTTATAAACATTAGCATTTATTGTGATTTTGGCTTAGCGAACTTTTCATCATCTATTTTTGGCAAAGGAACTGGTAGTTTCATCATATTAGGGTGGATAACGGAGTGGATATTGATATATTAAGAAATATAACAATCCAATTTATTTCCTCTATCTTTATCAAAATACAAACAATAAGAAATTACTACCTTATAAACAGAATTGGGAGTGGATATGTATAATATAGAGATATAATGTTTATTAAAATATATTTCAGTTATAATTGTTGAGACTTATAGATAATGTAATCAATGATTTAAAAATTAATTATTACACATTGATGATTATAAGATTATTATTAGCACAGACCCTCACTCTTTTATCTTTATATGGTTAAATTGGTTGATCAGTTGACTCTGAAATTGATCAACTCTAACACCTTGAACTACCAAGAAGCAAACTACTACTTTGAAACCAAGACTTGATTATCCTATAAATATTTATCTAGTTAAATTGGACTGTCGTTGATATAGCATATAGCTATATACTAGCAAACAGAATACATAATCTGTTGACATTGTGGTTTGACCTTACCAGAAATCTAATCAAATATTGATATAGAAATATTACGAACTTGCTCTCCATAGGTATTTTGAGCATCAACTTGAATTATTTAAGTATTATATTTATGTTAACAATAATTTGTTAACATTTCAGAAATGGAGTGGTTTAAGGAAGTTAACAAATCTCTCGTTATAGAGTACTACGAAGTTTGAAATCATTTAATGAAATAACTTAATTAATATAGCTAAATTTAAATAGTCCTTATCATAAAAATATTTCTAAATGAATTATAATTATTGCAAATATTTATTCTAATGTAACTTAACAGAACGCTTTAGGGCTTCATCAGGTGAAAAAATTGCTATTACGGATATTATTACGGCATAGAATAATAATTAACATTTGAAAGTTTCAACCTGAAACTAAACAATCCTAAGTGTCGTTTAAGTTGTTTAATTATTTGTGTTGTTTAATGTTATTAATCCACTTCAAATGAGTCTGTCTAAAAATACTTATGTTTCCCCATTGGCTGCTAGTAAACCGCTGCGCGAGAATACTCTGGCTTCAATTTTTTATTAATAATATAATTATAATATTATATTTGTTGCCTATGTAAAAATACCTTTGTCAATCCCAAATGTTACATTCCGATTGTTCCAATAATCTATTCTTTTATGTTATGTAAATAATATTAACTTAATACTCGCCTAACCTTAATAATCAACATAATCGTGTTATGTCCACTCCAACATGTTCGTTTCGCGAAAATAACGGAACTGATAAATTAAACGATTCATTCTCTTCAAATTAATCAATATTCAAGTGAAACACAACTAATTCCGATTTTTAGGCGTATAAAACGGGTTCAAACTGATGAATATAGTTTAAAAGTGGAACTCAAACATAAAATTAAAAAGGAAATACGAAATTTAAAGAAGGAAATGGCATTTTTTGATAAAATTGAACTGGCTGTTGAAATGGTGCAGATAAACATGGCGGTGCTCAGAATAAACCAGGCCGGAATGATAATTAGCTTGAAATAATGATATTATTTCGTTTATGTTTTTACTCAATATAATACTCATCGCACCAGATAATGTATGAATATAGTTTAACAAATATATATTATTAGCGAAATTATTCCATTTGCCAAGTTTGGCGAAGCCAATCAAAAATAAATATAGATTCGGGTATAAGTAAACTAAATCATTGATGATATGTTCTATTACGTAAAACTATCATGTTGTAGGACAGAACTTCAATATTTCGCTCAGCTATTTGAATTGAAAACAACACATAATTTATTCTTTTTTATTCTTACTTCAGCGTTGCAAGTAGATTTTTGTTTATAAACATTAGCATTTATTGTGATTTTGGCTTAGCGAACTTTTCATCATCTATTTTTGGCAAAGGAACTGGTAGTTTCATCATATTAGGGTGGATAACGGAGTGGATATTGATATATTAAGAAATATAACAATCCAATTTATTTCCTCTATCTTTATCAAAATACAAACAATAAGAAATTACTACCTTATAAACAGAATTGGGAGTGGATATGTATAATATAGAGATATAATGTTTATTAAAATATGTTTCAGTTATAATTGTTGAGACTTATAGATAATGTAATCAATGATTTAAAAATTAATTATTACACATTGATGATTATAAGATTATTATTAGCACAGACCCTCACTCTTTTATCTTTATATGGTTAAATTGGTTGATCAGTTGACTCTGAAATTGATCAACTCTAACACCTTGAACTACCAAGAAGCAAACTACTACTTTGAAACCAAGACTTGATTATCCTATAAATATTTATCTAGTTAAATTGGACTGTCGTTGATATAGCATATAGCTATATACTAGCAAACAGAATACATAATCTGTTGACATTGTGGTTTGACCTTACCAGAAATCTAATCAAATATTGATATAGAAATATTACGAACTTGCTCTCCATAGGTATTTTGAGCATCAACTTGAATTATTTAAGTATTATATTTATGTTAACAATAATTTGTTAACATTTCAGAAATGGAGTGGTTTAAGGAAGTTAACAAATCTCTCGTTATAGAGTACTACGAAGTTTGAAATCATTTAATGAAATAACTTAATTAATATAGCTAAATTTAAATAGTCCTTATCATAAAAATATTTCTAAATGAATTATAATTATTGCAAATATTTATTCTAATGTAACTTAACAGAACGCTTTAGGGCTTCATCAGGTGAAAAAATTGCTATTACGGATATTATTACGGCATAGAATAATAATTAACATTTGAAAGTTTCAACCTGAAACTAAACAATCCTAAGTGTCGTTTAAGTTGTTTAATTATTTGTGTTGTTTAATGTTATTAATCCACTTCAAATGAGTCTGTCTAAAAATACTTATGTTTCCCCATTGGCTGCTAGTAAACCGCTGCGCGAGAATACTCTGGCTTCAACGGTTCAAGATGCTCCATCAACTTTTAATCGTCCTTTATCAGCTTCGTTGCCTGGTACATATCAATTTTTCACGCCGGTGAAGAAGATTTGTGCAAGTGCGCCTAGACTTCAGTCAGTGCGTATTTCGAAGGTTGCAACGGAGCCTTCGGTGTAAATTCCGTCTATTCCGTTTAATTATGAGAAGTGTGAGCGCGATTGTGCGCGTTTGGCGGCCTGGGTCAGCATAATTAACAATTTGTCTCGTTCAGCTGAAAACTTTGATCCGTACAGGCGTTTGAGGAAAATCCGGTACACAGATCTAGGTCTAGATTATTCACTGGAGTAAATATCAGATTTCTACGCTAAGCAGTTAAAGCTGTAAAATCCGCTCATTTCGATAATTAAGCGGTTAATAAGTTTCGAGGAGGAGATTCTTGAGCTTTCACTCCAATACCAACTTAACGCTGATAAATACGTGCGAAAGGAGCGGAACAACATCTTCGTGTACGTGATTAATGACGAGAAAGAAGCGGAAAACACGTAAAATCTTAAATCCGATCTCTTCATTCAATTAAAACGAATCAGAAACGCGGCCGAACGAATCAAAAATCACAAACAAGTTCTCAAAATCGACCAAATAATAATTTAAGTTTACAAAACGAGCGAATTCGTTGACGTCCTCAGAATTAAAAACGAAATTGAATAAATGGACTGACGTTTATTTTTCAGTTTTATCATCAGATTCATAAAACTTATAAGATTAAACTTATAATCGTTTTAATCGTCGATCACATATTTTGAATTTTAATCTTCTTTTGGTGTTTAGTTTTATGTGAAGAAAGACCGTAAATTACGTCTATACTGGTTTTCTATACTGGTTTTATGTGAAGATAATAAGAAGAATTAGAATGATATTTATCATTTGTATGTGCTAACAGTTAACTCGTTTTATTTACAGATTTTATATGTTTTTATTATAAATAGTAACATCAATGTATCTATTAATAAGTTATTAATAAGTATCTATTATTTAGATATTAGTTGATAGATTAGACATAATTGGTGTGATATTACTTAGATGCTTTCAATAGTAAATGAACCTGAACAGGAAGAAACTGATTAAAGAGTTATGACATTGTTCCCCACTGTAAACATAGAAGCACTATGTGTTGCCGCTGATACGCTAGTCCCAAGATTCATACCAGCTATCCCAAAGACAGTTACAAAGATAACTTCCGAGGTTAATAATGTTAGTTTAAGAGCAGAACTAACTTAGGTTGTCTTAGGAGGCTATTCAGAGTGACAATCCAAGAAGATTAGATATGATATTGAGATTAGTTTGAGGTAACGTTATTGTGTAACTAAGTTTGGATTTGATTGCCATGATTTATGAGATGAAGATGGAATGATTAAATTGAGCCTTAGTACTGATGATAAGTTTACAGTTAAGTGAGTGATTTTATTACTTAGATGTACTCCATTAAATAACTGTTGAATATTAAAATAATAAGAATGAATTCAAAAGTAAAGTACCTAATATAATTATCTTATTAATATTAGATACATACATCCAAAAATTATTAAATTGAAAGTATTGTTATGATAAAAACAATATAATTGCGGTGATTAATAAATTCATATATCAGATATATAAGTTATAAGTATGGTTAAGTATATAAAAAATTAAAGAATGGTCAAATCTATTTTATGATTTTATAATATTTAACTCATATAATGCTTTTTTAACATAATAATTGTTTGAAAAACTGTCCCAGCCAACCTAATTTGATAAAATGAACGATATACAAATTAATATCTGTATTATTTTGCCTGTTTTTGCTTTGCTTATCAAATCATATCATAAGATTTTAAACAAAAATAACAATAGAACTGAGCCTGAAACTTTTTTGGTTTATACAAGTGATATACATTTAAAATTTTCAAAGATTCCACCCCAATGTTATCTCTTATCAAATTAACTTTCGCATGTTACTCTAATGCGACTGCAACAATCAATTCTAACGACCAAAATAGCAATATAAGTATTTAGATATGTAATGAATGTAACGATACTAAAGGAGACATAAATGTTACAGTGGTGGGCCCTCGAAATGCTTTTTTGAATTAGGAAGAAGAATGAAGTTTATTATTTGAATCTTACTTATATCACTGCCCGGCTCAATAATGAGTGTGTTCTCCCTCCTCATCAATACACTCATTAACTCTATTTACTATTGATTTGTAAAGTGCTTCAATCACATCAAGGCCTGGTTGAGCCTTGGATAGCTGTGCTACAATAATTAACGTATATAACTCTGTATATACTTCAATAATAAGTTTCAACTTTACCTAACGTTGTATAATTTAACAATCAAGAAAATTGATTTCTCATTATGAAATGGAAGTGGAAGATCATAAGTAAATAACTGTTGTTTTAGAGTAGCATCAATATATTATTTAATCTGGGCCCGACTAACCCACTTGATTCCATTCTTCAAGAAACAAAAACACAAAAAAAAAACACAACACCAAAAACAAAACAAACCAAACCACACCCCAAAAAAAAAACCCCACAAAAAAACCAAAACCAAACCCAAAAAACACCACCCCACCACCCACAAAAAACAACCCAACCAACAACCCACCCCAACACAACACCAAACAAAAAACCAAAAAACAAACAAAAACACAACACAAACAAAAAACACAAACAAAAAACACCACCCAAAAAAAAAACAAACCCAAACCCAACAAAAAACCCCCAAACACCACCCACACCCCACAAACACCAAAAAAACCACAAACAACAAACACAAACAACCCCAAAACAAAAACCCAACAAAAAACACCCAAAACAAAAAAAAAAAACCACAAAAACAAAAAAACAACCACCCCCAAACTACTTTAAACGCAAGTGGTTTAATTTTTAATTAAAATATAACCCCAGGAGAAAATCAAACTATAACTGTCAACTTTAACTGTTCTGATTTGCTGGAAAACAATTCTGAGTGTGAAAATATTCTTAATAACACTTCTTCCAACACAACTTGGGAAATGAATATAACAGACTAGAACAACAATACCTAACGCATTTTAGTGAAGGCTGTGAGAAACAACTGGGTTCTTCCTACTGTTCTCACCTGTGTAGCTGTGATTATTATCGCTGCTGTAGCTTTTGTGATTGTTTACAGAAACAAGAAAGCGAAGAACTAACCACAGAAACATATCGTAGATAATATAATCTACACACAATCCGATAAATTTGTCGTCATAATATGACCTGAGTGACAAATCCACAATATTTATATAACGATCATTATGTCTTTTTGACGTAAATCTTACAGTAATTTCATATTTATGTATCCATTTTCAAAACAAATTTTTCAAAGTATTTATGAAAGTCTGGGACAATAAATCGGTGGGACAAAACAGTTGTGATATTTAATAAACTATATTTATAATGTTCCACTTTACAAAAATGAGCTACACATCAGAATCCGAGTAATTGCTCACTGACAATAAAATAAAGCGCAACGCTAGCAAAAAGAAGGCTATAATTTCAACTGTGATTTTTATATCCGTTCTTATATGCATTGGAGTCGCAACTGCCTTAATTATTATTTTTACGTCTCCGGCCACGCACAAATGGACGACCATCCTCCAGTGCAGGCAAAACACCTCAACTACAGAGGAGCCCGAGCAGATGGCAACCCTTTTCTACGACAAAGCTACGAAAATCCTATACGCTGGAGGTGGTTCGGATATAAACCAGAAAGTTGTCCCAACACTTTACCGGTCACTTGACTAGGGAAAGACTTGGTCGGTTTCTCTCAGAACGGATTCAGATCACTTCTCAATGTACGGAACGAACAAACTGGACGACGGAACTGTGCTGGTGATTTCATCCGATGATTTGTATTAATCCAAAGATAACGGGGTCACTTGGAGCAAAACGGCAGGGATGAGCAACTTGGGCTTCTCCATGGCTTACAACGACAGCGTACTGATGCTTTCACGTGTTGATGGAACGATATACAGATCAGTTGATAACGCGAAAACATTTGAAATCGTTACTTATATAGACTAATTAGGACAAAATTAAATAAACATGAGGTGCCAGACATATTCTGGATCAGGAAACTTCTATTTCGGTATTTCATACACAGATGTGGCCACTGCCACCAATCAGCACGCTCAGATATATTAGTCAACCGATTACGGCAAGAGCTATAAGTTAATTTTTGATAAGGTATCAAGTATTTTCGACGACACGGTGTTTTCAATCAAGGCAGTCAATAATAACATTATTTTGGCCGGTACTGGAGCTCCAAACGGTGATGACACTAAAATATTCAGGTCAACTGATTCTGGAAAAACTTGGACACAGATAATAGACTTCATTCAGCTCGACAGCTCGTTAAGAGTGGTAAGGTCCTTCTATATAGCAGCTAACCAAACCATTTACGCTGCCGTTGACTGCTCCTACTCCTCAAATGACATTTTTGACGACACACCTAATACAAACAAGAACTCAGCGATCTATTATTCACTAGACCAAGGACTCAGTTGGAAACTGCACTCGAAAACGAACACGAAGAGACTTTACTGGGTGACAGAAGCCGAGAATCAAGTTTTGATCGCGAGTTCTGGAGAATTCGGCCAAATTCTGAGGTATGAATGAGCGTTTTTTATTTTATTATTTTAAAACTAAAAATAATAAATATATAATAATAAAATATACTACATTACCTCGCTCTCAAGGTAGCCTTTTCAATTATAAGGGGATTACCATTTTCAACCCCCTTATAAGCGAAAATGTGGCCCCTTCTGAATGAGGTTATGTAGTAAATAACATACGGTAAAGTCTCACAAGTAGACTAGGTACCGAGTCTCACGAATAGTACTAGAGAAAATGAATAGTTTATTTGTCATTTCATGTGATTTTCAGAAATTTTGAGATATCTCACGAAATAGAACAGAGTTGATGACGAATAGACCAAACCTAATTACAAATAAATATCAGAATTTGAACACCTGATAAAGGTCGTATAAGTTTATTTTATTAATCTTTTGTACACATTCAATATAAATCACTCCTCAACAATTCACTCAATAATAATTATATCATTTTTTGAACTTATGCTTAAAACTTCAAAAACGTATAATTAGAATAGTTTCTTATATATTATTGCATCTAAATCCATTATCATCATTGAATTCTCTCAAGTGTTACGGTTTCTAATCATTATAAAGTAAGGAGTGGTACGCATTTATTAAATTAAAGAATAATAATTGATTAAACAGATGAATTACAAAGGTTATCACAAATAGAACAAAGTAGTTGGCAAATAAGACTAAACTAGATATCTCACGAATAAGCTTTGGAAATAAATAGTCTATTCGTCATTTGTACTATGTTCTATTTGTGAGACTCGGTACCGTAATAAAACCTCAATTAATATTTTTAATTGATGATTACAGTTAAGTTATTTCGAAAAACATCAGAACACGATTTACAGGATTATCTACAGCATAAATCATAGATCTATTACACAAATACATTGTAAATGATCAGAATCTAAACATTAGCAGGATTCAATTAATATTAAGAACCGTAAAGCTCCTTACAACTTTTACATATGCCATTTTCGAACATTCCATCACAAATAGCGTATTTATATGTAGTATTGTTCAAAGTCCCATGATATCTAAAATTTTGGTCACATACACAATGTCTCATTTTCACCACGCCATCGCCATAAATATTTGAACATAAAGTACAAATATTATTTAAATAATGTTCTCCTTCCACAAATTGCAGTGTATTCGTTTACATTTTTGTAAGTTCCTTGACAATTTTTACTGTTACTAGCATATATATTATATATTCACTGATATTGGTATTAATTTACAAAAGTAAGAGATTAAATTAGTATGCTGTAGCGTTTAATGTTTATTAAAAATTAATATAATTTCATTCGTTAGATATGCTGTATTATACTGGAACAGCCTGCGCTTTAAACATCTATTTTGGACGCACAAAATGTTTGTCGAATAGAAGACCGAACAGTATTTGAGAGTCTTTAGGGTTTCGAGACAAAAGCATTTCAAGTTTTGTGTTATTACTAATTTGAAACTTTGATTAGATTAATACTTCAGTCTACGAAAGTTTAAGTTAGGAACGTAGTCTTTATATATTTGTATTCTGTTCAATCTGAAAGGATTTATTTTGAAGTTAAAACAGTTTTGTTTCCTAACTTGAAGATTAAACTTTATTGTTTATTTGTTTTCTGTAAGCAGAGTGCATTTTGAAGTGGCTTGAAAATGTATTTTAGGTGCAAGGCTTAATGAGTATATATTATACTTAATGAGTAATTTAGGCTTAATGTAAAGTAATTTAGGCTCAAATTATTATTAAATTATAAGACAATCGACTCTCGAAGATAGTACTCACTTCTTGTAAAGCTTAATTTTACTTAATCGCTATTAATGATTAAAATAAGCTATATTAAAGTTCTAATCTTAATATGACATTGATTTCATCGTGGTAATTGAATTATAATTTGTCTATATTTATATTGATTATATTGATATATTAAGTTCTTCCAGCCTACCTGAACGTCCACCAAAAGGATGATGGTCTGCATTTTCAGCAAGAGCGAGAGACTCAGTCAATCAAGGATTAAAGCTACATAGATTCTTTTATTTTTTAATTATTATTGTATTTGTTTAATAATATTTTATATAGTATTTAATACTACATATTCTATTTTTTATAACAAGAAATGCATAGCGAATCAATTTGTAATATGACAACGAATACTAAGGCTGATTTAGTAATTTGAATACACAACAAATTGTAAATACGTGCTTAAATGATAATGCAAAAACTAAAGCCAAGAGAGATTTATTGAACAATATTGTAGTGAGTTTGTTATGTGTTATTTACGTTTTGTTAATTAATAATCATCAAAATGGCAACATACTCTATCATTCTCATACTAAATTTAGTTTTATTTAATGTAAACATGGCCAATAACACTTACTTGTACATAAAACAAACACTTAGGTAAACGCGTATAAATATCTCATTATTATTCATTCATTATAGAATATCTAATTATATATTCCACTCCATGTATGCAAGTATTTATTACTGACAAACAAATTGTATTTGACCAGTACACGATATAGACTCTTGTTGCAACGGGCTCTTTTGCAACCTGCTTCAAGGCCTCGCACCCTGTTTACGGTTAAACAGCATTTTTGATTAGCACTAACAAACAGGAGCTACAAAAGAGGCTTGATATCTTCAACTAAACGAACCAATGCGCCCAAATGCAACAACTTTACGAATTATCTGAGTTGCGCCTGAGCAAAACGGAGCTGAAGGAGATTCGGAAGCAATACAACGTTTTCAGTTCTGTTTAGTTCGTTCTAACCGGAAAATTTTACGACCAAACGCTCTGCCAGTACATTAAAAAGAGCACTTTTAAGCAGAAAATATCCATGTTCCACAAAATCGCTAAAGTTGTGAGATATTTGCACAGCAAAAAGATTTATCACATGGACATCAAGCCAAATAACATCTTCGTCGATAACAATGAGCCCATATTCGCAGATTTTGGCGAAGCGGTTACTAATAACCAAGAACTCCAAGACGTCAGCTCAACATCTGCATATGCGATCTCAAGATGAAGTTCAAGCACATGAGTATAATTAATTTATTCTTTAGATATTTTTACAAGGAGATCAGTTCATTTTAATAAAAATTTAATTCCACTTCAGGTACCCACATCAAGAACTTTGTTATTACAATATTTTAGAAACAATTCGATAGATTAATAATATAGTATCTAAAGTAAATGATATTAAAACTAAATAGAATCTAATTATTATATTTAAAATATTATGATACTTATTATATGAACAATTTAGTGAACAAGAAAAAATCAGTATTACGCAATAATAGCTATAAAGTGGATTTGCTTTACTCTATTATTTGAATTGGTTTGAAAGTTCAATTGATTATATAATTCCAACTAAAAAATCAATAAATGTCATCATTTCAAATACAGTTATTTAAATTATATTTTGATTTATTTTGAAAACAACTGCAATCTGAGATTAATATGAAATAGTAGGAAGGTCCTAACCGATAACAAGTTACACCAACAAGTTACACCTGCTCAAGTAATACATTTAGAAAAATTGTATTTTTGGCTCATATCGCTAATTATTGCGGTGTAAATATCAAAGTGATTAAATAATATTCTAAGTATAGCCTCAAGAAGTTCATAAACCGTATTTGATTACTGACACTTACTTGCTTATTTGTATACCAGTGATAATTGCTCCTAATTTTCTTATTTTTGTTGTAATTAAAAATATTATCATAAAGAAACTTAAATGTGTGTTAATTGTAACTTCTTTGATGTCTCTATGACTAAGTTTCGATTTTAATTGGGATCAATATGATGTAATATCATTATTGCGCATTTCTATGAAGTGAATAACTGGATTTATGCGCATTTTTTGAAATACGCCAGTTTCCATCATTTCATGATGTGGGTAACATTTCTTGAATCATGCTATATTCTCATATTGGAGTTCATTTAACCGCTTGTATTCCATTTGAATTTTGAAACTATTTATATACAATTGCTATTATTTCACTCCAAATAAAATATTAATTTTGATTATCCACTTCAATGTCAAATTTCAACTATTGAGATCTGACAAATATAACAATATAATTGTTGATAATATTGCTCGAATTTTCAATTATATCAATATAACTAAGATCCAGCTAGTATTAGAATTGTAGCTGATACATTCAACCCTTATTTTATATTTTTAATAGCTTCAACCACAGTATAGTCAAGTATTACCACCACCCTTTACAAAAATATAATTTATAGATTTAATTTTAATTTACGAGAAATAAACGGTATAAAGAAAATATGATCAAAAATGTAACAAAGTTATCTACTTCATATTCATGTGGAAACAAGTTATATTGCTACTCTTTCATGGACTAGCAATTATATTAAAATGTAGGTTTGATAACAATAGTACAAATAAAATGCGACGAAAAATAATTAATTTAAAAAGTAAAACAGTGTCAAGGTCAAATGATTAAATGTTTTATTCCTAAATTTATTTTATCATTACCTATCTATATAAAAAATATTATTGTGTGTTTGAGGTATCTGTCAACAAATAATTTCATACGGTATTTTCACATTGTTTCATATGATATATCATTGTAATAATTTGGATTCTTATAATATCAACTCTTTATATTGAAATTAATTGTCTTAGCATCTTAGTCCCAAATATATATTGGTTCTAGATTATTTACAAAATTAGTAAATTTTAAAATAATTGTATAAATTCAGCTAAGGCTAAAATTATTAAGTTGAAGCCAGAACTAATAAGAATATATTGCACATTTTTCGACACCACTTATATATTAGTAAATTAAAATATATATCAGTACTATATTTACAGTAACATAATTGCCGAATATCAACCTGTAAAAAGAAGGGATATGTAATCAATTTGAATAAAGAATACAAATATTGTTTTAGATTCCCGAAAAAACGGTAAGCATTCTAAAAAATATTTTTAATAGGAAATATAATTATATTATCTGGAATATAACTCGGCCAACTCAGTAAACTTATACATGATTCTCTTTTAAATATCAGTAAATATTTAACCATTATATTGAAATTAATATTAACGGGAAAATGCAATAATAGTACATGATAATTTATATTTTACAACTATATAACGCTGTTTATATAATAAAAGTAATGAGCTTTGAATAATTATAGAATACACACTAATTAATATACTTAAGCCGCCACTGACTAAGGTAGTAATGGAAGATAAATAGTGAATTCAGGAAAAATTGAAGAAAAAAGTCAGCTCTAGAAGTGAAATAATTTAATGTTCAGAAAATATTAAATAATATTTATATTATAGACTATGGATATATATTAATATTTTCCAGTATTAGTTCACCTCCTCGATTATTTCACCTCTTTTCATCTTGAGATCGCATATACATCTGCCTACGCACCAGTACTCGACGTATACAGGTGCAAAGTCACACCAAATAAATTTGATATATACTGCTTTGGATCCATGATTTACGAGCTACTATCCGATCACCCTCCATCACACCCAATCGAACTATACTCAGAACAACATCTGCGATTAATATAACGATACAGCTTCGTCAAAGCCGACTTACTTGCATGTTCATTGCTGCAAAACTAATAAATCAGATGCGATATAAATTACATTGTAAATCACCCATTTTTCAAAAATATAGAATATTAATAGACAGCAGAAGAGATACATGATCTTATTGACTATAAGCTTACTAACAGTTTAACAAAATCAACAGTGATATAAGAAGAACAACCAAGTTACAATAATATTTTTAAAGGCTGTAATGATGAAGTAAATAACTTATACACAAATAAATATAAAATCAATCTGAAGACTTTACAAAGAATGAACCCATCAAAAATAAACACAATAAATAATATGAATTGTTTAGATATTCAATTTATATTACACTCATATAACGATATTCAATTTGGTAGTTTTGATTTAATAAAACTAGACACTGATGAATTATTTGAACTTAGAAGTGAGTCTAAAAGCGAGGTTAAAATAAATATGAATATAAGCGGTAGTTTGTTCAAAATGCCGACAACAGAGTGTACTGATGCCAATTTAGTTATTTAAAAAACTGAGTTAAAAAGAATGGACTCAATATTTTCAGTTATTAGTGCAATGGCGGATTTTGATTTTGAGGATGAAGGTGAGTCTAATTAGTGAATATTTATAATATTTAATTATTAATATCTTACGTAAACCTTTTATAGTTGAACCTCAAGTCCACTTTACTATATTATACTAGTACGTAATTATGAAAGACATCACACCGTAAATTACGTCTACTGGTCACCCTTTTTCTCTGATCATCACATTTCCTTTCCTTTCTAAACCAAAGAAACCAACAACTCTTCCTCTCTAACCAAAAATCTCACACGGCGTTATCACACGTCAAACCTCCTCACATGGAGTTTGTTTTGGAGATCTTTTTGTTGATAACAGCTTTTGGTTGAGTAGGGGAGTTGCGCTGTTCTATATTATACATAATTATTTATACTTATTAATACTTATTTGTAACTGATATCAATATACCAATATTATTTTATTAAAATAACAACGTACTATTATTCGTTTGACAATTATTTGGCTAAACGCAAGATTGCCGTATAGATTGAGATTAAAAAGTAATTATGTAAAAATGTTGCTAAAATGTAATAATATTAATATATTGAAATACCGCTTCAAATGAGAAACTTTCATTTCTATCATTAATGCTAATTTTGATTTTAGTGCAATGGTATTAATATAATTGTATGATCCACCATATAATAACAGATTTTAGAAGCATTTATACTTCTTAACTATGTTTTGAAAATGGTACTAATAGTATGTAATATGTCATAATGAATTGCTGATCACAGTTTTAACTAGTTTTGTTAAATTGTTATAGTTTACGGGGTAATTGATAGATTATTGATTGAGAAAACAAAGAAATCAATGAAGCTGTAGTATGGTACCATAAGAATAACATGAAAGAAGAGCTTAAATTAGCTATTAAATAGTTTGTTAATATCTTTAAATTACATATATATACGTAAATTAACTAATCTATAACATATAATATGATCAGAGTACTAAGTATACAACATTAATGCTTCAAAATAGTCAATATATTACAACAAGATAAAACTAAAATTCCAGCTATAGTCGAACCCGATAAGTTCATTTCCAAATTGGGCAGAACCCAAAATGTTCATTTAATTCCAATGTATCCTGGACGATGGCCAAAATGTTCATTCCATGGCCAAAATGTTCATACTGTGGTCAATTAGCTCATACTATGGTCACATAGTTCATTTTCATTATATTTCTCTTTTCATAAATGTAACACTATTGTGTTTAGCTACCACTTCAAAATGAAACAGTGATTTATGTTTAAATCTTTTGTCTACATTATTTGATATGTTTAATATGGGATCCAGTATTTTATCACTCATATATGATTTCTCCTTCTTTCTCCCCTTCTTCTTCAAGGTACTCTTCAGGTTGATTTGCGTCTTACTATTCTACTAACAATGGTCTACCATTTAAGTTTTCCATTCTACATACTTAAGGGAATATAGCTGTTTCAACATAATTTAACACAGCTCTAATATTTTCAGGTTAAAACGATTCATATGTAGTAACAAGTAAGTTGCATAACTTAACAATGGCTATATCCTCAACAGTAACTCTTAAACACTAAATCTTATTTTTCCAGTCACAAAAAAGTATTCAATTCCATTCAGTTTGAATTGTAGATTTACTAATGTGCATCCCAAATTTCTAAAAAGTAAATTAGGACCTTTTAATAGAACCATTTTCATTAACAACATATTAACCAACAGTTTTCAAATGTTCTGTTGTAACAAATGGTTTTCTCCCTCTTTGTTTTTCAACCTCAAAATGATTTCCTTCCTTAATTTTACTTAATAGATGTTTGATTGAATTTATATAATTCTAGGTTGTATTGCTTATTACGTCTGACTCCATTAATTAAATCCCTATTATAAATCCGTACTAGTTCTTATTTTTTTCATGGCTAATAGAATCATTTATAGGAGCATGCTTAGGTTTTGGTGTTGTATTAGGATGTATTCCTAAACTTATTCCATAGTTGGTGGTGGGACAATGTTTTCTTATAAAGCTACTGGGATAATAACAGGCGCTTATGCCAAATATTCATTGCGAGTTCTTTGGTTTTGTAAAACCAGACATTATATATGATCTCATCTTGATGGTATTTGCATATGATCTGAAGTGGAATGTTTAAACACTATCAATAAAAATAAGCTTAGATTTTCATGTATTTGAGCAATACCGTTTTTATTTGTTAATACTCTGTTTAGATATAATAATTTGTTTATATGTGAAAATTTGAATTTAAACATGATAATAAAATTATAAAGTCTCTTGTTATTAAATAAAATACTGGATCCCATATTAAACATATCAAATAATGTAGACAAAAGATTTAAACATAAATCACTGTTTCATTTTGAAGTGGTAGCTAAACACAATAGTGTTACATTTATGAAAAGAGAAATATAATGAAAATGAACTATGTGACCATAGTATGAGCTAATTGACCACAGTATGAACATTTTGGCCATGGAATGAACATTTTGGCCATCGTCCAGGATACATTGGAATTAAATGAACATTTTGGGTTCTGCCCAATTTGGAAATGAACTTATCGGGTTCGACTATAATAATTATAGTTAATTTTAACATCATATTTAGTATCTATTATAGATAGTTAGTATTTTAAGAGTTATTGATGATGATACATACTGGCATTGATGAACTAAGCATGATGACACATGTTGAATTAAATTATAAAATATTTTATTAATATTATTGCATTTTAATAACATTTTATCAAAAAATTATTTTTAAATCTCAATCTATACGGCAATCTTGCGTTTAGCCAATTATTTAATAGTAGTTCATGTTCTGATTTAAAACTTCGTGTAAATATTAACAATAACAATGTCACAATAACATATTTACCTTCCTATTTATTAAATTGATATTTATGATAATATAGTCTATTATTCAAATTTAGGACAGTCAATAACAATCAATAATAATAAAAATAGTAATAGTAATAATTTTTCAAAAGTAAAATGTATGATGGTATGTACAATCCACTCCTATTATCATGTCCCAATAAATAATGAAGGCTGTTCCATAGCAGTCACCGTAGAAACAACCTCGAAATACATATGTATCCTCTCACATAAGCTTGATTTCATTTATATCGCTTCTTTTACCTGCATACATCAAGTACTTCACTAAGTCACTTCAAGAATCCATGAATACCTATAGGAAAACGGATATCATTCCACATGTTATAATTTTAGCATTTGAGAATTTCACTATGTGGATCATTTAATAATTTCTCTTCAAGCATTTACCAAATCAATTTTGGGTTCGATCATCTATCAGCGTTTTCATGATAGTTATTGTGGTGTGCAACTTTTTTATATACGTTGCCGATGTTATATTTTCTCGTGGTCTCTTCATGCGATTTGGAGCCGATATTCCTTTAACATATATATTTATCTATCTGCCAAATCCGTTTGACTCCACGTTACCAAAAGAAGGTTAAGCATACACCGGTAATATAGACGCCGAATTCTTAGCTAGGTGTGCCGAAGCGTATAGAGAATTCAATAAGCATTTTGTAGCTGCTATGATAATTTTCGGCAGTTGCATTGCAATCCGTCTGCTATATTTAGGAGTAACAAAGATATTTTCGTGTTTTCCAAGTTATAAACCGAGAAAGTAATCTGAGCTGAAACTTAGCACTTTCTAAAAGCTAATAATAGTGGTTCCAACTATATCTCTGTTCATATTTTATGTATTTACGTTTGAAGGACGTAAGTTAGATGAAATCGTTCCATGTCATTGGTTCTTTTACAAAAGTGCGCAAAACCAAAATATGCCATAAACCACTTATTTGAAATCAGTGAAAAACATCAGGAATAAATATGAACTTCCACCTAATGAAGATTGGTTGGACCAACGTGAAACTCCAGTTTTCCCATTAGTTCACGCTCCTAAAGAGTTCGTTAGAGCCTACAACAATCACACAAAAGAAGTCCTTCCAGAGAGAAAGGCCGCGAAACTCCCGAACATTGTGTTTTTATCATGGGAATCATTCTCACCAGCACCAAAATACGTTAGAGATGAAGTGCTGCTTAATGAGAAATCATTCATGTAAGGCTAGCCGTATCGCAAAGATTACCTTCCTAATTTAGCTGGCTTGGCTGAAACTGGGCATACGTTCATGGCCATGCGCAGTAACGGTATTCCAACTATTAATGGTTGGCATGCATTCACCACTGGTGAAATGCCCAGCTCAAAGTCAGTAAATGTTATTTCATCTTAATATAACTAAGTTGACGACTTTCCAAGTAAATTTAGAGAATATGGATATTGGAACTTGATGGTGTGGCCATGCAATTTAGATAGCGACAAAATTCACTACTTTGCTTTCAGAGGCAAATAAAGATAATCAGGTCCAGAGTTCATTGAGAAGTTCCCAACCTGGTTTGACGAAATTCACCAATTTTATCCAACAAAAGAGGAAGCCGAAACCATGGGAATCTTAGAATATCCAGAAAAGTAAAGAAGTTGGACGGCTGACAGAATTTCAAGCTAAACATTCAACTACTTCTTCAACAAACAAGTGTCAGAAGAGAGACCCGTTTTTGGATTTTATGGAAACGTTGACACCCACGAAGACTTCAGCTGGTTTGATGACCCAATCCAGTACGAACCATATATCGTTGGCCAAGGTCGTTCCAACCGCTATGATGTATATGGAATGCACGATGCATATTCAACTGTCATAAGATATTCAGATGCCGCTTTTGGACGCATCATCAAAAACATAAAAGAAAACGCACCCGAAACAATCGTAGTTATTATGGGCGATCATGGGACTAGATAAGCCCCATTATATCTGCATCCTGATAAAAAGATCAACGAAGAATCGGAGATTTATTATGATATGGAATGTAATCACAAAACAGCAGGTCCAGATATGCAATTTACCACGTCCGCCGTTATGAGCTATTTCGGAACCAACGAATACCTGAAAACCAAATTCGACGCCATCAAAAATATGACCACCTTTGAGCCAGCTGATCAACAAGATGTTGTCCATACTATAATGCTACTTCTCGAAGGAATGACTGATTACCAACTTCCATCCACAAGACTCGGCGTTGACCTTCTCACTGAAGCCAACAATGTTATTAACAACAAGCCAACCAAAAAAGTTGGTAAGATTTCAATTTCACACATCAATATGGAGTATTCAGATTCTCGTGGTTTGTTTAGAATGGCTCTTGGTGGGCCCAAAGATGGCTACTAAGTTGTGAAGCCAGTGCCTTCTTGCATTCAGGGAAAGAACTCTATTAACACGAATTTCGATGTTCAAGTTTACAAAGACGCAAAAATTATGGTGGACTTGTACACTTTTATGAGCAAAAACGACAGATACTTCAGTTATGATTTCAGAAACACAACGTGTGTGCTTGAAGGAACCTGTCAGTTCCCAGAACCAAACGCAAGATTTGACGCCCATGTTATTTGGAGATTCATCAAAGCTACATTAAAAATCACCATTAAAGTTGTTGTGATTCTCTACATTATGGCTTTATTTGTCGAAATACCAAAAGGAATTTGGTTCATAATTAAGAATTCAGCTTAAAATAATAAAGACGATGTTAAAAGAGTTCTAACTAACGTTTTTATCATTAAGAAGTCCTTTGTTATTTGAGTGACAAACAAAAATATTTTAAAATTTAGATTGTTATTGATTTTTAAGAATATACGTCACGTTGGTTGTTGGGATAATATTTTAATGTATCTTTATATACTGAACATAACGCATTTAAAACATAAAGTACTATTTCATGACATGTTATTTTAATAACAATACTACTTGCATTGCTACAATTTTAAAGAATAACGTTATCATAACATTATCTTGTAATTTTAATATCATACACTAAGTTTGCGGACTTCTGTTAAATTATTAAAATATCATAGGTAACTCCGCAGTATACGTCACTATTTCATTTCAACAAGAATAATTTCAGAAATTATAAATTTGAAATACACTAAGATATAATTTCAATTAATGGATTTATGTTAACAGTTAAATATAAGTGCTCCTGGCCAACTAAATTACCGCTTCACAAATATATGTCAAAGTTATCAACAGTAATTGTTCCATAGCAGTCTGCGTAGAAACAACCTCGAAATACATATGTATCCTCTCACATAAGCTTGATTTCATTTATATCGCTTCTTTTACCTGCATACATCAAGTACTTCACTAAGTCACTTCAAGAATCCATGAATACCTATAGGAAAACGGATATCATTCCACATGTTATAATTTTAGCATTTGAAAATTTCACTATGTGGATCATTTAATAATTTCTCTTCAAGCATTTACCAAATCAATTTTGGGTTCGATCATCTATCAGCGTTTTCATGATAGTTATTGTGGTGTGCAACTTTTTTATATACGTTGCCGATGTTATATTTTCTCGTGGTCTCTTCATGCGATTTGGAGCCGATATTCCTTTAACATATATATTTATCTATCTGCCAAATCCGTTTGACTCCACGTTACCAAAAGAAGGTTAAGCATACACCGGTAATATAGACGCCGAATTCTTAGCTAGGTGTGCCGAAGCGTATAGAGAATTCAATAAGCATTTTGTAGCTGCTATGATAATTTTCGGCAGTTGTATTGCAATCCGTCTGCTATATTTAGGAGTAACAAAGATATTTTCGTGTTTTCCAAGTTATAAACCGAGAAAGTAATCTGAGCTGAAACTTAGCACTTTCTAAAAGCTAATAATAGTGGTTCCAACTATATCTCTGTTCATATTTTATGTATTTACGTTTGAAGGACGTAAGTTAGATGAAATTGTCCCATGTCATTGGTTCTTTTACAAAAGTGCGCAAAACCAAAATATGCCATAAACCACTTATTTGAAATCAGTGAAAAACATCAGGGATAAATATGAACTTCCACCTAATGAAGATTGGTTGGACCAACGTGAAACTCCAGTTTTCCCATTGGTTCACGCTCCTAAAGAGTTCGTGAGAGCCTACAACAACCACACGAAAGAAGTCCTTCCAGAGAGAAAGGCCGCGAAACTCCCGAACATCGTGTTTTTATCATGGGAATCATTCTCACCAGCACCAAAATACGTTAGAGATGAAGTGCTGCTTAATGAGAAATCATTCATGTAAGGCTAGCCGTATCGCAAAGATTACCTTCCTAATTTAGCTGGCTTGGCTGAAACTGGGCATACGTTCATGGCCATGCGCAGTAACGGTATTCCAACTATTAATGGTTGGCATGCATTCACCACTGGTGAAATGCCCAGTTCAAAGTCGGTAAATGTTATTTCATCTTAATATAACTAAGTTGACGACTTTCCAAGTAAATTTAGAGAATATGGATATTGGAACTTGATGGTGTGGCCATGCAATTTAGATAGCGACAAAATTCACTACTTTGCTTTCAGAGGCAAATAAAGATAATCAGGTCCAGAGTTCATTGAGAAGTTCCCAACCTGGTTTGACGAAATTCACCAATTTTATCCAACAAAAGAGGAAGCCGAAACCATGGGAATCTTAGAATATCCAGAAAAGTAAAGAAGTTGGACGGCTGACAGAATTTCAAGCTAAACATTCAACTACTTCTTCAACAAGCAAGTGTCAGAAGAGAGACCCGTTTTTGGATTTTATGGAAACGTTGACACCCACGAAGACTTCAGCTGGTTTGATGACCCAATCCAGTACGAACCATATATCGTTGGCCAAGGTCGTTCCAACCGCTATGATGTATATGGAATGCACGATGCATATTCAACTGTCATAAGATATTCAGATGCCGCTTTTGGACGCATCATCAAAAACATAAAAGAAAACGCACCCGAAACAATCGTAGTTATTATGGGCGATCATGGGACTAGATAAGCCCCATTATATCTGCATCCTGATAAAAAGATCAACGAAGAATCGGAGATTTATTATGATATGGAATGTAATCACAAAACAGCAGGTCCAGATATGCAATTTACCACGTCCGCCGTTATGAGCTATTTCGGAACCAACGAATACCTGAAAACCAAATTCGACGCCATCAAAAATATGACCACCTTTGAGCCAGCTGATCAACAAGATGTTGTCCATACTATAATGCTACTTCTCGAAGGAATGACTGATTACCAACTTCCATCCACAAGACTCGGCGTTGACCTTCTCACTGAAGCCAACAATGTTATTAACAACAAGCCAACCAAAAAAGTTGGTAAGATTTCGATTTCACACATCAATATGGAGTATTCAGATTCTCGTGGTTTGTTTAGAATGGCTCTTGGTGGGCCCAAAGATGGCTACTAAGTTGTGAAGCCAGTGCCTTCTTGCATTCAGGGAAAGAACTCTATTAACACGAATTTCGATGTTCAAGTTTACAAAGACGCAAAAATGATGGTGGACTTGTACACTTTTATGAGCAAAAACGACAGATACTTCAGTTATGATTTCAGAAACACAACGTGTGTGCTTGAAGGAACCTGTCAGTTCCCAGAACCAAACGCAAGATTTGACGCCCATGTTATTTGGAGATTCATCAAAGCTACATTAAAAATCACCATTAAAGTTGTTGTGATTCTCTACATTATGGCTTTATTTGTCGAAATACCAAAAGGAATTTGGTTCATAATTAAGAATTCAGCTTAAAATAATAAAGACGATGTTAAAAGAGTTCTAACTAACGTTTTTATCATTAAGAAGTCCTTTGTTATTTGAGTGACAAACAAAAATATTTTAAAATTTAGATTGTTATTGATTTTTAAGAATATACGTCACGTTGGTTGTTGGGATAATATTTTAATGTATCTTTATATACTGAACATAACGCATTTAAAACATAAAGTACTATTTCATGACATGTTATTTTAATAACAATACTACTTGCATTGCTACAATTTTAAAGAATAACGTTATCATAACATTACTACATTATCTCGAATACAGACCACCACCCCTATTCACTTACAGACCCCAAAAGTGCTCAGTTACAGACCCTTTTGATTTTTATTAATAAAAGGGTCTTTAAGTAAACTGCAAAAAGGGTCTATAACCGAAATGCTTTGAAATTGAATTGATTAAATAGTATTGATTTTAGCGTGTTTTAAGCCAAATATAAACAAGGAAACTTAACAATCTACAATACATAATACTATTTATGTCGTTATATACATAAAAATAGCAAAAATTCAAAAATTTGTTGATATTTGAAGAATATTTTGAGAAAAAGGGTCTGTAACTGAAATGGAAAACCAAATCTGATGCAAGATATAAACCAAAATCAACCAGATTTGCTCTCAGTTATAGACCCTCTGCCTATTTTTTGAAAAAGGCCAGGGGGTCTGTAAGTGAACAGGGGTGGTGGTCTGCATTCGAGGTAATGTAGTATCTTGTAATTTTAATATCATACACTAAGTTTGCGGACTTCTGTTAAATTATTAAAATATCATAGGTAACTCCGCAGTATACGTCACTATTTCATTTCAACAAGAATAATTTCAGAAATATATATATATCGGCTCACTCTTTTGGTACATCTCAAAAACATCCACTCAATAATCAATTACTTCAATCACAAGAAACATTAAAAAATGATGTATTCATTTTAACGCGTTCTTTACTCCTGTACATAGAGGACTCTATATTTTCAGTGTTAATTATTTGAGATGTCATCAAATTATATCAATTCAGAAATGATAGTATTGTTTTATACTTTATCGTGTTATTACTGTGTTATTAATATTTATATAACATTAATGTTAGGTTATTAAATTTTCAGAGATGATGGGTGTGGATAAGATAGTTATAAGATATTACATCTACTGTGTATTTATACTTATTAAGGATATATTCATTGAGGAATTTCAGAAATTATAAATTTGAAATACACTAAGATATAATTTCAATTAATGGATTTATGTTAACAGTTAAATATAAGTGCTCCTGGCCAACTAAATTACCGCTTCACAAATATATGTCAAAGTTATCAACAGTAATTGTTCCATAGCAGTCTGCGTAGAAACAACCTCGAAATACATATGTATCCTCTCACATAAGCTTGATTTCATTTATATCGCTTCTTTTACCTGCATACATCAAGTACTTCACTAAGTCACTTCAAGAATCCATGAATACCTATAGGAAAACGGATATCATTCCACATGTTATAATTTTAGCATTTGAAAATTTCACTATGTGGATCATTTAATAATTTCTCTTCAAGCATTTACCAAATCAATTTTGGGTTCGATCATCTATCAGCGTTTTCATGATAGTTATTGTGGTGTGCAACTTTTTTATATACGTTGCCGATGTTATATTTTCTCGTGGTCTCTTCATGCGATTTGGAGCCGATATTCCTTTAACATATATATTTATCTATCTGCCAAATCCGTTTGACTCCACGTTACCAAAAGAAGGTTAAGCATACACCGGTAATATAGACGCCGAATTCTTAGCTAGGTGTGCCGAAGCGTATAGAGAATTCAATAAGCATTTTGTAGCTGCTATGATAATTTTCGGCAGTTGTATTGCAATCCGTCTGCTATATTTAGGAGTAACAAAGATATTTTCGTGTTTCCCAAGTTATAAACCGAGAAAGTAATCTGAGCTGAAACTTAGCACTTTCTAAAAGCTAATAATAGTGGTTCCAACTATATCTCTGTTCATATTTTATGTATTTACGTTTGAAGGACGTAAGTTAGATGAAATTGTCCCATGTCATTGGTTCTTTTACAAAAGTGCGCAAAACCAAAATATGCCATAAACCACTTATTTGAAATCAGTGAAAAACATCAGGGATAAATATGAACTTCCACCTAATGAAGATTGGTTGGACCAACGTGAAACTCCAGTTTTCCCATTGGTTCACGCTCCTAAAGAGTTCGTGAGAGCCTACAACAACCACACGAAAGAAGTCCTTCCAGAGAGAAAGGCCGCGAAACTCCCGAACATCGTGTTTTTATCATGGGAATCATTCTCACCAGCACCAAAATACGTTAGAGATGAAGTGCTGCTTAATGAGAAATCATTCATGTAAGGCTAGCCGTATCGCAAAGATTACCTTCCTAATTTAGCTGGCTTGGCTGAAACTGGGCATACGTTCATGGCCATGCGCAGTAACGGTATTCCAACTATTAATGGTTGGCATGCATTCACCACTGGTGAAATGCCCAGCTCAAAGTCAGTAAATGTTATTTCATCTTAATATAACTAAGTTGACGACTTTCCAAGTAAATTTAGAGAATATGGATATTGGAACTTGATGGTGTGGCCATGCAATTTAGATAGCGACAAAATTCACTACTTTGCTTTCAGAGGCAAATAAAGATAATCAGGTCCAGAGTTCATTGAGAAGTTCCCAACCTGGTTTGACGAAATTCACCAATTTTATCCAACAAAAGAGGAAGCCGAAACCATGGGAATCTTAGAATATCCAGAAAAGTAAAGAAGTTGGACGGCTGACAGAATTTCAAGCTAAACATTCAACTACTTCTTCAACAAACAAGTGTCAGAAGAGAGACCCGTTTTTGGATTTTATGGAAACGTTGACACCCACGAAGACTTCAGCTGGTTTGATGACCCAATCCAGTACGAACCATATATCGTTGGCCAAGGTCGTTCCAACCGCTATGATGTATATGGAATGCACGATGCATATTCAACTGTCATCAGATATTCAGATGCCGCTTTTGGACGCATCATCAAAAACATAAAAGAAAACGCACCCGAAACAATCGTAGTTATTATGGGCGATCATGGGACTAGATAAGCCCCATTATATCTGCATCCTGATAAAAAGATCAACGAAGAATCGGAGATTTATTATGATATGGAATGTAATCACAAAACAGCAGGTCCAGATATGCAATTTACCACGTCCGCCGTTATGAGCTATTTCGGAACCAACGAATACCTGAAAAGCAAATTCGACGCCATCAAAAATATGACCACCTTTGAGCCAGCTGATCAACAAGATGTTGTCCATACTATAATGCTACTTCTCGAAGGAATGACTGATTACCAACTTCCATCCACAAGACTCGGCGTTGACCTTCTCACTGAAGCCAACAATGTTATTAACAACAAGCCAACCAAAAAAGTTGGTAAGATTTCAATTTCACACATCAATATGGAGTATTCAGATTCTCGTGGTTTGTTTAGAATGGCTCTTGGTGGGCCCAAAGATGGCTACTAAGTTGTGAAGCCAGTGCCTTCTTGCATTCAGGGAAAGAACTCTATTAACACGAATTTCGATGTTCAAGTTTACAAAGACGCAAAAATTATGGTGGACTTGTACACTTTTATGAGCAAAAACGACAGATACTTCAGTTATGATTTCAGAAACACAACGTGTGTGCTTGAAGGAACCTGTCAGTTCCCAGAACCAAACGCAAGATTTGACGCCCATGTTATTTGGAGATTCATCAAAGCTACATTAAAAATCACCATTAAAGTTGTTGTGATTCTCTACATTATGGCTTTATTTGTCGAAATACCAAAAGGAATTTGGTTCATAATTAAGAATTCAGCTTAAAATAATAAAGACGATGTTAAAAGAGTTCTAACTAACGTTTTTATCATTAAGAAGTCATTTGTTATTTGAGTGACAAACAAAAATATTTTAAAATTTAGATTGTTATTGATTTTTAAGAATATACGTCACGTTGGTTGTTGGGATAATATTTTAATGTATCTTTATATACTGAACATAACGCATTTAAAACATAAAGTACTATTTCATGACATGTTATTTTAATAACAATACTACTTGCATTGCTACAATTTTAAAGTATAACGTTATCATAACATTATCTTGTAATTTTAATATCATACACTAAGTTTGCGGACTTCTGTTAAATTATTAAAATATCATAGGTAACTCCGCAGTATACGTCACTATTTCATTTCAACAAGAATAATTTCAGAAATTATAAATTTGAAATACACTAAGATATAATTTCAATTAATGGATTTATGTTAACAGTTAAATATAAGTGCTCCTGGCCAACTAAATTACCGCTTCATAAACATGTTTTGTTATTAGATTAAAATAACAAATTATTTTTTGATTAAAACTAATAAATATGACAATATAATTGATGATTTGTCACTCAAGCAACAACTGGTTTATATCCCTTAGCTTGAAGCATCTTTACTCTAACGAATAAAGCCCAGAATAAAACGATTAAAATAGCTCCAATCGTGCAGGTAATAGCCATAGAAATTCCCATATAGCTGGCGAGGGAAAGAGTTTCGTCTCCAACAAGAACACCAACGTAGCTCAAACCACCAACTAAAACAGTAACATAAAGGACAGTTCCTGCTGGAGCATTGTCCTACCATAATGGAAGATTGGATTCAACTTCAATATAACCATCTTTAATAACTGCTGCCTCATCATAAATTACTCTTTCCATACCAAGTTCGTCAACATAGACAGAATACCCTTAACCTGCGACACCACAAGCTGTGAATGGAGAGTAATCGGTTTGTGGATCATATGTACCAACATATGGTATAACATAGATTCTATAATCAACTTAAGATACATCTGCGTGTTAGTTTGGTTCTCTAGCTGGGGCAAAACGAATTCTTAATTTTCCATCTCCTTTAGATTTGAAGCTGGTTACAGTAACTTAACCTTAATTACCTGGAGTATTGACTTCGGATTAAGAACCAACGAATAGTTCATATTCCATTGTTGAAGCTACTTCTGAAAAGTCATTCTTTTCATAGTCGAAAAGACCTTCGTCAAAGACTGTAATAAACATATTCATATCGGTGAATGAATTATTAGTAAATCTCTTTACAACTGGTTTACCCCATAATCCTGGAACTAATTCTTAATAATCATGATCCATAGGAGTAGATAATGGTGAAATTGGATCTAATAAAAGTCCTGGTTTACCTCTGCATGGGAAGAGAATTACTTCAGATGGATTGTATGGCATTTGTGCTTAATAATAATCAAGTGGGCTTGAGCTTATTTAGTTCTTAGAAATTGCTCTTGTCTTTTGATAAGCTAATTTCTTTCCTGGAGTGTAATCTTTAACAGCATATAATGAATATGATATTTGAGATTTCTTTCCTTCGGCATTAATGTACATAGAGTGTCTGTAGTGTACGGTAACATAAATGGTGTTAAAGTCTCTAGTTTCACCAGATAAGAAGTCATAAAGGAATAAAGTTTGGACACCTTTATCAAAGTTTCTAAGAGCGAAACTGCGTTCATCTGGGACTACGCTCGTGGCAGAAACATAGGTAATAATGTTCTTCATGGAGAATTCTTCTGGGACATTTTATCTGCACATCTGATTGTTGCATTCTGGGCCAGAGACGACGGCGTATTTGAGCTTTTCGGTCTTAGAAACACCGTTGAAATCAATGGCAAAGCTAACGAATTCGTCATTACCATTGAATTACTTTGGATTGAAGTAGTACATTTCCTTTTCTTTGTAGTTTATATAGCATTGTGGGGTGATTGTGATGTTCATGTCGAATCCTTCGCCAACGTTACCTCCAGCGGCAGCCCAAACCGTCATGTAGATTCTGGTGGCTGGCTAAACTTTTCCGGTACCTCTCAGGTTCATGAAGTTATCGAAATAAATTATTGGTTCGTTTTGAGTTGCAGCATCCAAGTTTCTGTAAATGGTGCAGGTTCCTGCTCCAGTTTCAGAAGGTTGTGGGTAGAATTCGTCCATAATGTCAGTGATACATAAGTAAACTGGTTGGTGGGCGTTGAAGTTGAGGACCATGCGGTCTCCGTAGGTGTTAGCGGATCCCTTCTGACCAGTGATGGTTGGGACGTTAACAACGAAGTGGTGGCCGGTGTTGTAGCTGGTTCCAGAAACGATGGTGGTGGTAACTGGCTTGTGGAAACGAGAGATGAGCTCGTTCTTGTACAAACGGGTTTGAGCCCAGCATTCGGAGGAGAACTTTGGATCACCGTGAACAAGGGAGTAGTCTGGGATTATGATAGCGTAAACGGTACCAGCGGCGATGTTGCGCTTGGTAGTATCGAGCTCGAACTCGACGAAGTTGGTGGCGGCTTGCTCTGGGGGACCAGCAACGGTTCTGTGGTGGAAGCAGGAATCCATGCGATCAATGTCGAGGATTTAACGTTTGCTGAGCAAGGTACCAGTGCAAAGATAGATATCGAGCTCGACAGTGTTGCAATCGATCTCGGTTTCAGCTCCGTGCTTGTTGACTGGGTGATAAACTCTCAAGACTGAGACTTCCTCGTCCTTCTGTTTGAAAAAGAGAGATTTCTGAGTCTAATCATCACGCAAAGTTACATGTTGCTCTCTTTGGTGATCATAGTTAGTTATGAGCTGAACGTTATTAACTCTGATTGAGAAATAGATGGATGTGGCAGCTATTTAACCACAATTTTATCCTTCACAGGCTACAGTGATGAAAATTTCTTAATTGGCTGGGATATGAGTGACTAATTGCTTTCTGGCGTCGACGACGTTTTCAATTTCAAGAGCTATACCATCAGCTATGTGAATTTATTGGCTACGTTAAGCATGGAATTCTGGGTCTGGGACACTATCAATATAAGCTACGAGATCAACACCATAGCGTTATAATATCTTAAGGTTAGTATTGTCCATTTCTAAAGTTGTGACTATGTATTCGTCTTGTCTTACAGCTCCAGTAGCATCAGTATACATGGGATCGAAAAGATACTTTTACTTATTTATTGTTTTTAATGGATCAGTATCCATAATAAGTTTGGCTTTAGTAGCTGAAGTGGAATCAAACAATTCAGTGACTAAATAATCGGCTGGGCCAGCAACTACTTGGAATGATAAGCTAGTAGTTTCAAAATTAAAGTAAATTGGCAAGTGTTGGTCAAGATCTGCAGCATCAATTTTGATTGAACAGCTTTGGCCCTCATCGCAAACTATTTTGTTACCACCGGCATACATTGGTAAAAAGCTTGTTTATGACCAGTGAATAGTCATTTTCTTGGAGTCAATGTGAGTGAATTGTATTTCAACACCTTTTCCGGCGCTTGGATCGAAGAAAGCGTTGAAGGAGTTATCAGTTTGGTCTTCAAGTTTTGAGAACATACCTGGGACTCTATCAATCAGTTGATATTGCTTTTCGAAGTACAAAGTGGTTTGGAATGCGGCAACTTTGGTGTTTCTGTACAATCTAGAGTAGAATAGTTCACCTTGTGGGACGTTGGCGGAAGCTTCTTTGAAAGAAACAAGAGATTCGTAAACAGTATCGGATATTTTCTTGAGTGTGCCTTGGTTGGCGCTTGGTTGTCCATAACCAAACATTAACTTTTGATATTGAGCGGCGAGGTCATTACCTTCGATTTGAACGATGAGGTTAGCATTCGGATTCTCTCTGTTTCCATTGGTGTAGGCGTATTGATCACTCATTTTGGTGAGGAGAACAGTGTCGTGAACGTCAGAACCAGCTGGGATATTGACGATGGTGCTTCTTCCTGGGGTGGCATAAGAACCGTTGACGGTGAAGTAAACGCTGTACTTGTAACTGGAATAAGTTTGGGACTCAGAGTGGGTAACTGGGAGCCAGGCGGTGTAGAGGCCGATTGAGACGCCAGAAATGGACTTGTCCTTCTTGTATGCATCTGGGTAGTCAACTGGGCTGAGATCGAGGAAGCCGTTGTACAAATCGGATTGGACTTCGTTCTTGTTCACAACTGGGAGATTCATTGGAGCATACTCGGAATTGAAGAAGATGGCTGGGACTGAGAAGCTGTTCTGCATATCATTGTCAGCTGAGACGGCAACGAAGTGGTCGCCAACGTGGAGTGGGGTGATAAAGTGGTCGTAGCAGTGCATTTGAGAGGATAAGCTGGAGCGGTATTCAACGTTGTACTAAATGGTCTCAATTGATTTTTAATAGACCATAATGTTTCCAGTAGCAGTCTTCTTAACAAAGTGGAGATAAAGATAGCCTGGGATTCTGATTTGTTCTTTTGGAATGACGAAGTCAGTGAGGGTCTGGGCGTTGTTGAACTTGGCAGATGATTCATCAGTTCTTTCATTTGTAAAGCTGGCATAAATCAAAGCATCAGTTTTAATTTGAATATCAACGTTTTCCTTGCACACTGGGATCATTAAATAAGTTTCTTCGATTGAACCAGTAGTGAATTACTCGTTATTTAACAGGAGACGAGAATCGGTGTAGGAAATACTGATCTTTTGGTTCACGGTACCTAAATTAGTACATTGTAACTGAACTTTAACTTCTCCGACAGCCATGGTACTAAGGTCCATTCTTCCATTGATCGGGAGTGTCTTGGTATAGCCAGTGGAATCAGTAACGGAACCAAACCATCTTGTCCCATCTAGAGATTCAACGGCAACTGAGAAATAGTACTCAGGTTTTTCGTGAGTGAGCTCAAAATTAGCAATATCGTTGAGTGAAGTACAAGTATAATTGTAAATCGACGAGGGTTTCACTGCAATAAGTAAAGCACTTGCTAAATATAACATTAAGTGAAGGTGTGGTGTGGGACAAGAATTTAACTATATTTTATATTATTTTGCATTAATACGATTTTTTAGCGATAACATAATATTTTGATACAAACAATATAAAAACTTACTAAAACTTACTATCATTAATAACATTAAGCCATATAAATAAATATAACTTTTCAAATATCTGCCTATAATTTTAAGTAAAATAATACAGTATAATTATATATATTAATTTGTATGCAAAAACATGTGTAAAATACCACATTCATGATTAAAATAATATATAAACGTTATATATAATTTTATCTGTCATTAAACGTATTTAAAACATCATATGTTTATTTAATTAATACAACATATTTGGAGTGAATATTTAATTAATATTAACAAAAGATTATTAATGTAAATCACTGACGTTGTCTTGGGGCACAATTGACAATGCTATCAACTCTTAGAATTTATTCAGCAGCTTCAGCAGCATACATCAAAACATGTTCTTTACATTTATAGCTTTCAAAGACACCCATCTCACGGACGTTTCCAATACTTCCGGATCTCATGTCTAAACCACAGTCTTTATCACCATTAAACATTTTACCTCTAAGTTGAGCAGCAAGATCATCACCGTCAAAACCACCATTATCAGCTAAAGTAACTGGGATTTATCTCAAAGCGTTAGCAAAAGCTTGCATTACAAGTGCTTGCTTACCTTGGATTTTTTGTGTTTCCAATTCAACGGCATTGGCCATAAGAGTTTCAGCGTTTCCAGCACCTAAAACAACTTTAGAGTTGATGACCGTTTACGAAACAACGCAAAGAGCGTCATGAAGAGAACGTTCAGCTTCTTCTAAAATATGGCCAGAAGCACCACGGAGAACGATAGTTGAAGCTCTAGAGCTTGGCAATCCAGAAAACTTGAGTAAAGTGTCTTCACCAATCATTATTTCTTCGATCAGCTTGCAAGTACCTAACTTAACATCGTCTGGGTGATCGAAAGTAGAAACAATATCAGCCTTCAAAATGAGTGATAAACGTTCAACGCCTTCAAAATCAGCATGCTCAATGCAAACAACATTGTTTTTAGCAAAATATTGTTGTGGGACATCATAAACAAGTTGGCGGTTAATAAATACATTGATTTTGTGATCAACAATTTTTTGGCACTTAGCTTCCATTCTGGCTCTTTCAGCTTGCTCAATTTCTTCCATTTGAGCATGAGAGTGAACTTTGACACGTCCACCTTCAATCTTGATCTTATCCTGGTCAAGAGCGGTATTAGCTAAAAGAATAACTGGGTTTTCGATTCTCTTTGGTTGACCAGCACCAATCTTCTTATTCAAAATAAAACCGTCGTCAAGGTATGAATCTGAAAGGGTAGAACCAGCTTTTTTGATAATTTGGATATGATTCAAATTTGGATCGCCTTCTAATCTTAAAACGGCGTCAACAGCAAGATTAGCAAATAATTCTTGAGCTGATGGAAGGATTTTTGAGGACATTGTGGTACGAGCGATTTTAAGAAGATCTTCTCTGAATTGTGCTTTGTCGGCGCTGTTATCATGAGCGTTCTTTTCTAAAGCCTTACGGGCAATATCAGTAGCAGTACGATATCCTTCAACAATTGACATTGGATGTACTTTTTTGTCTAATAGCTCACGAGCTGAGCGAAGAAGTTCACCAGCAAGAACGCAAACAGAAGTGGTACCATCACCAACAGCTTCATCTTGAACACGAGATATATCAATTAAGACACGAGCAGCTGGGTTATCAATCATAACTGATTTGAGAATGGTGGCACCGTCGTTAGTGATACGCATTCCGCCTTGAACAGATTGTAAAATTTTATCCATACCAGCGGGGCCTAGTGTGGTTTTGACCATATCGCTGACAGAGACGGCACCGACTAAGCTTGTTAAGCGGGCTTCTTCTCCTTTTTCTTGGACGGCTCCTTGTTTCATATAGTTTACAGATGTATGTGAGTTCATGAGATTTTAGATGAGAAGTTGGAGTGGATAAATTTCGTGGAATTTTTGGGTTGTTGAGCTCATTTTAGCAACAATTTATTTAAAGCCACTTCCTTAGTATTTTGTGTCTTATTTTGTATATGTAATTATTCATATATGTATATTGTACTGTTGTAATATTTGTATGTTCATTTTTTCATTCGTCGCCTAGTTTATCGCTGTCGTCTCTGACTCCGACAGCGGTTTGCCAGTTTGTTTCTGTGTCTAGCAGGCTGAGTTTATTTTTGTATTGTGTGGGTTTTACTTGTATGGGCGATTTAACGTTTTTCTTCACGTCTATGCGCATGACCTCGCTTTCAATCTGCTCGAAGCTCTTTCCCAGCGTTTCCGGCATGAGTTTCATCAAAACCAGCCCACAAACAAAAGACATTATAAAATAAATTGAATATGCTGCCCAGACCACCTTCTCAAAAAACGGGAACGTCAAAACGACTCCAATGTTCACCACCCACATGATGCTGAACGCGAGCCCGTTCAGCTGCTGCTTGAACTGCCTCGGATTCACCTCTCCGAGGACCACCACCATCATCGCACCCGGTCCGAACTCGAATCCCAAGAGGAAAATAACTGACCCAACGATAATTAACTATTAAAGACTGAATAGATAAGCGGCAATCAATATTAAGTGACCTAAGTTCATGACGAACCAGCCGCCAAATAATAATTTCTTGCGGCCTACTTTAGAGACGAAGGGGAGAGGGGGGAGGGTGCCGAAGGCGTTCACGGCACCGGCCAAAAGGGCGCCAAAAATGGGAGAAAGGGGAGAGTTGAACAACTTCTCGAAAATACCGGTCGCGTACATCATGACCACGTTAATCCCATTCACCTACGAACCAATGGCCAAAAACACCATCGTCATCTTCGCACGCTTAAGCTCCGGTGAAGACATGGTGAGAGCACGCTGCCTCACCGATTTCACATCCTCTATCATTGACCTGTCCTGGTTTTGAGATATTGATGAGGTTGGAGCCTTGATCAACAAACACACAATCGCACAAAGGAGATTGGAAACGGCATCGTAAATGAATGTTAGCCAATACTTAGCAGGATCGTCCTTTATCACCAACATCACCGTAGAACTCAAGAAAATACCCAAGCACAAGAAAAATTAATAAGTTGACGAAAGAATACTGCGCTAAGAAGAAACCGCCAAGTCAGATAACCACCCTGGAATAATCGTAGTCACCGTAGTTATCGACGCACCCAACAATAAACGCATTATCGCCATGTAAATCCAATGAACTGGAATCGCACACGCAATATTCAATCCTAAAGACACAAACGAACTTACAGCCCCTATCATACGGTTTGAAAACTTTTTAGTTAGCGGAGAAGCTATCATTGACCCAATCATAAAACCAACTATAATAGAAACTGTTACTATGGAATTAACTAACTAAGTAAATTCAAACGGTATAAATGCTTTTTACTGATATAAACGCATAATCTAACTGTTTACACTTGATAAAGCGCCCCCGTAATTATTTGCTACTAAAAAGCTCAATGACATTATTTTACCAAAAGAATTCATTATTATAAAGGTGGAGTGAAAATGATTGTATTTTATATTTATATTAAAAGTAATGAATAGTTATTGTTTCGTTAAATGAATTGCAAAAAGTATTATCACAAACAATACTCTCAACTGTTTGCTTATTTATACATATATATTACTATATTATATTATAATTTGTAGGATATGCTTATAAACATGTCCGCTAATCTTGTATTTGTTGTGGTTAAAGTAAATTGTAGAGTAAATTTTATGAATGCTGAGCTATTTTGTCAGTGACTATTTTGAATAAATGTTATACTTCAACAAAAATAGTTATATGGTTCACAATATACTATATGCAGAAAGGGATAATATTTCTTGTTAAATAGTTATTGTAAAGACTATTGTTCTTCAGTTTAGTAAAGATTAGATTAGGAAAGAGAGAAATTATGAAGATAAATTATAATTATTTAGAAAATAAGTATAATAGAAAATAAGAAAGTAAAATCGAAAATTACATTTTTTGATTTTTACTGATATCAAATATCGCGGGGGATGAAAAGAAAAAGTAGCCATGTCTTGTTTAAAACACGTCTTTTTCCTGATCGAGGAGTTTATTTCATCATATTTAAATGAAATCGTATTTACTCCTTATCTGATGATCTGCGAGTAAAATCAAAATCAAAACCGATCATTTTCCGCTGGATATTTGGTAGCTCATGGAAGAAGTGGAGATACATTATCAGACCGCTAGCCTATTTGAGCAAATTCATTAAATTCTGGAATCTAATTCATTATTACAGGAGCTCACTCGCGTATTAAATTTTCTTAATTGAACAACTGTTTTAGTAAGTATGCGGTCGAAGATTAATTGAGTTGAGAGGTTTATTTTATGTTATTAATTTTGTTGAAACGAAATAATGTTAAGCTTGTCAGTATTTCCACTTCGCACCTAACAAAAATAATGCCAACAATGAATGAAAGCATCTATGAAACCCATACATAATTATTTACTCCATAATTCTATAATAACATTAAAACTTTGACAGAAGTAAGAAAAATGTAGAAATATGGAGGGCATTCTAGATTAACTAAATCAGAATTCGATAAATACTTAATGATACTATTTACAATGATGATATCAGGTAAAGAGCGAGGATCTGTCAAAGATAATTGGTCTAAGAACACTAAAATACGCAATTAGTTTATAGCTGATGAAGTTGGAATGTCTTGCAGAGAATGGGAGGAAATACATTCTAATGTCTGTTATGGTCATATTAAATTGTTATTAGATTAACCTGAAGAAGAAATCGATAATTTAGAAGAAATCGACAAATTTAGACGGTATAGAATCTGATGAAGAAGAATCTGAAAATTCTGACTATGAATATGACGAAGATGATCTAGAAGAACTAAATAAAATATTTAATGATCATGAAGAAGAAGTTTTGAGCTAAAATAAACCTGGTAATGCAAAAAGTAGAAAACTTTAACCATGATATATACAAAATCAAAATTTGTGAAATAACCCTGTTAATTGTAAGAATTTGTAAGTTCTCGTGGTATTCCCAGAGAACAACCTGAAATAGTTCGTTACTACAATAATAATTATAAAGGAGTTGATTATAGACCAACTTACAAAAAATATTAAGTTTCCAGGACGATGTACTCGCTGGACCACAAGGATGTTTATTTATTTTATGTAAGTAATATTAGTTAATGGGTTTTCTTTGATGAAATTATTGCATCCAGAATATAAAGAAATTAAAATAACGGATTATATTGAAAGCATAATTGATTAAATGAAAATAAATCTAACAAAATATGAAATTAAAGCTACACCACGAAAAATTGAAGGTTGTAACCAACCAGTAAGCCCAATTAAAGAACCAGTAATAGAAGCATATAAACACTATCATGTATATACAAAAGTAAGTGCGTAATGTGTCGGCTGCAAATAATGTAATAGCAGATATGTGTGTTCGTGCAAAGGATATCATTTGTGTCCAGAGTGTTATAAAACGCATATTAGTGAATAAAATGACATAAGAGGGTACACACACATTTATAAAAATGAATAAAGTGATTTAAAATACGAATAATATGTTTTAATATATATTGAACACGAAAATAGTAATTTACCTATTAAATGGTTGAAGTCGATTTCGAGAATTTTGTTAATTATTTGCGAAGTGGAAATACTGACAAGCTTAACATTATTTCGTTTCAACAAAATTAATAACATAAAATAAACCTCTCAACTCAATTAATCTTCGACCGCATACTTACTAAAACAGTTGTTCAATTAATTATAATTATCTTGTATTTATCATTATTCTCCTTCGATCAGTTATTAAAATCTCGAAATCGCTAATTTCTACTAGTTCAGCAATAATTCCATTCCACCATTTATTTTTTCCATTTGTGTTTTAATCGTTTGTTTAATTATTTCAAATTAGTTTGCTATCTTTTCTTGTCTGTTCTAATTTAGACACTCCAATTTACATTCGAACACGAATTCAGCGTATTTAAGCTAATTTCCGTAAAACGCACGCTCTCGCTCCTCAGCCCGTTACCAGAAATCCACTCCAAGCTACTACTGTAAGAATTCATTCCTTATGCAGTATCCGCTCCAATTAAGTTCAGCATTTATTTTGTTGAACTCGTTTGACCGTGGGAATGTAAGAATCTTTTCGTCCAAAAGGTCCAGCACGTACACAATGTGCTCATTCAGCTCGTGGTCGCACGTTGCCAGAACAACAAGTGCACTTGAACTGAATAAAACGCGTGAGAACTCAATTTAAGTAAAAAATTACAGTCTGAAATCGGAGTTAACCTTATACAACTTATCAACGTTAAGACAGAATAGATTTTCACAGAATTAGAAGTAAATGGTGTTGTAAACTTTAGAAACTTGCTTGAAGGATTGAAAACTCTTTATTGGGTTAAGTTTAAATGGATCATTACTTATTAAATATTGTGATTATTGTATACGATTCTTATTACTATATCATAATTATCTGAATGATGTTACAATAAGTGCTAAATCATTATAAATAACTTAATAATTGATACATAAATTAAAATACCTTGTAATATAACATTATTAGCATGGGTGAAATAGCTCAACGGTAGAATCGCCATTATGAGGTGTACAAATCCAGGTTCGATTCCCGTATAGGTCATTTTTATATTTTTATTGATATAACATTTATACTATATTTACAGTTAACCTAATATAGATTTAATCACTTTTGACTATAATTCTATTCATTTCAACATATATTAAAATTATAGCTGCATTACAGTTCTTCCACTCTTCTATCTTAATGATTTCTATCAATCATCCATGTATTTTTAACCCACGTATGTGTGGTCTGAAGGATTTGTTCTTCAGCTCAAAAAGTGTTGTTGAATTGTTACACACGTACAACTTGTGGTTGAAAGAAAAAATCTAGGTTTAAGTATATAAACAAGACGAGTTTCTGTGCAATAAGCCGTAGTCTGGAATCTGATATACCAATTCAAGACCAGTTTAAGTTAAAATAAAAATAAAATCAAGCACGGCTAAATAAATCTACCCTTGAAATCTGCAAATAGTGTTTAAATAGCCAATTGGAACATAATATGACATCGGTGACACATAACGCTTGTAGAATTTATGACTCACAGAATAAATATACAACTCATCTTAGCCCACACAGAAAGAATACTAAACCGGTTTATAATTTATAACACGCAATTCATTGTTTAACCACACAATGTTCCCACTTATCAGCGCCACATAAATGTCCATATCAGGTATTGGTTTGAAAGCGAACATCATATCACTTACTTATTATATTTATCCTAAAATGCAAATCTTTTTATTGTCAATGATTTTTTCTGGACTATTCCTAAGCTTGTTAAGCCGTTATTTTTGATATTACTTTTTTATTATTCTTGAATCGATATATTGAACTGGTCTTATAAATACAAGATAACACAAGAACGTGACTAAAGCAAATGGTACAGTGATTGGGGATGACAAAACTAAAAGACTTATTATTATTTTCTTTTTAGTTGAATCCGAACAATTATACATCTTTAAAGTGGAAATAAATCTATTTTTGTAAATAATTAGTAGTCAATGTATTAAAAAGCTATAAAATTTTAAAGTAGCTCTTATTTCATTTTGTTCTTATTTCTGTTCACTTTAGGTTATAAACAACGAAAGAAAGGAACTGAATGAAAATGAACATTTTAAAATGTTTCCTATGATTAAAGTTATTGATTATTAAGTGGTTATTTTTGAGATGTACCAAAATCACTCTACGTACGTGGCCAAGCAGGTCGCCTTGCTGACCATCGATGGCTCCAACTTCAGCTACCATATTTTTACCACGCAGTTTTACAAAATTTTTAACCAGAGAATCAAATGAATGATAAGATTTTAGTTTAACAAAATAGTTTTCAAAAGTTATTACAATAATACAAATGAATAAAAGTTTCGTTAGTACATTTGTTAGTACTAAATATATTTTATTTTTAATAGAGAGTTTGTTCTTCTTTCACTCAATTCCAAGAATATTTTTTATCTCGTTTATTTTAATCGCTACTTTAATGGTCAGTTTTTCCTTCCCATTATCAAGTTTCTATACAATTGGTTCATCCTCCAGAAATTCGATTCTTTTAATTTCAAGTTTCTTTTCGAGTAGTTGAAGGGAATACTCCGCATTATTCACTTCTTTTTCTAGTGTTATTACTTCATTTTTACATGGTGGGAGTCCTGGTGGCTGTTCTGGTTAATAAGGTTGTTAATAAGGCTCTGGTTAATAAGGTTGTTAAAATAGATTAAAGGATGGCATATCAGGCATACCAGGACCAGCTGGTTAAATCTACTCAAAAGTAAGTGGTAATTGAGGTTAGAAAATTTGTGGGAGTAATGGCTAAAATAGATTTCCTAAGAATTTCGTAATATCAACTACTTCTGAAGTATCTTAAGGATTTGAGTAAGATCTGGCGATGTCATCGTTGTGCGTGTTATTAGTTGATACTTATTATGTACGCAACACTGTTATTTCTACTTCCGCTGATTTTGGTCTATGTGTTTTAACATCTTCTGTTGATTTATGCAATGTAGCTTGGGTTTACGTATCATGATATTTTGGTATATCTTTTTGGATTTACTTAGAGTTAGATTTTTAATTTTTGTTGGATTTATATGGAAGTTCAGACGATTTGTTTTTGACTATCGTATTCTATTAGTTGGTCTTACTATTTTAATTACCTTTACTTTTATTTTCAGGTTCTATCTAGATATCTATAATGGGTGGATCTATTTGAATATTAATGTTTTTATGTTCTGTAAATTAATTTGAAATATCTTGTTAAATTTAAATATTTTGTCTCTTGGTTTGTTTTTCGTTCATTTATGCATTTATTTGTTTATTTGTTGTTTTGCCCATTGAATCATGACTAAAGTTTTTAATTTCTGCAGGTTTTGTGTTACTTAATTTTTATTCATTTTATTTATTATTTATACTGTTATCATGATTTACTTAGTTTTCAGTTTATTTTATTTCAGTTGGTTTTCCAGCATTTTCTTTTCTTGTTTTATCTTCTTTTCCGGATTACTTCGTTTTGTTTTCCAACTGCTCTTTTTATAACGCGCTAAGCACTTTTTAATCTGTTTTTGATTTATTTTCTATTGTTTCTGTTACTTTTATTTAATTTGATTGAGGCATTTTTTCTTCAATTTCTTTGAGAATGCTTTTGAACCCGTCCATTTATTTCTTCAGATATATATTCTCTCTGTCCGGTTTAATTTCTGCATTTTGGTTAATTATGTGTTCCACATTCAATAAGCATTATTAAATGACATTGTAGTTATCTTATGTTATCCTCTTCTACAATAATTGGTCAATGCAGTTAAAAATGATGAATGGGTCCATGAATTCTGAATTCGCGTTTGAATCACTTTGAACGAATTTGCTCGCGAATTGTAAAAAACTTAAATCTGAATAATCAGAATCCAAATTAATTAAGAACTTGAAGTAGAAAACGCCCTGAAACAGTTCCTTGACCAAAGGAGTGGTTTCAACTTTTGTTTTCGAATCGATTTATTCGATTTGGTTTATTTTATTTTAACTCATTTGGAACTGAGAAAGACGCTCGGGACCAAAGAAGTACTTATCAAGTATGGAGTGGTCAGTTTGAAGAAAAAGAGATCTGAAGTGAGACAGATACGATTCACAAGAGATATTCAGTATTGTTGACAAGATACAAGGAGATAAATCGGGACTGTACACCAAAAAGTCAAGCAATTCCTGGATTGAAATTATTAGAATTTATTACGGGTTATTACCTTACTACTGCTGTTCAACACGCGAAAAAACGTAACTAAGGTAGTTTACAGGAAATGAAACGAAATTACTCCTAAGATTCTGAATCTAAGCGCTAAAATCAGAACGCAAAATCGAATCGCGGATGTCAGATCTGACTGCTTTCAAATCCACGTTGTTTCCTTTCATGAAATAGTAGCTTTTGTGACTTGGAGTGGCTATTTATTTGTAAAATTAATAATTATTATTTTTCTATTAATAGGATGATATTACAATACTTAGTAATAACGCAAACACAATAACACGCAACTCCCCTACTCAACTAAAAGCAGTTATCAACAAATAGATCTCCAAAACAAACTCAATTAGCCCGAAAGAGCTAGTGGAGAGTCTGTGAGGATGTGTGACGTGTGATAACGCTGTGCGATAGGTTTCTGGTTAGAGAGGAATGTTGTTGGTTTCTTAGGGATCATTGGTTTAGAAAGGAAAGGAAATGTGATGATCAGAGAAAAAGGGTGACCAGTAGACGTAATTTACGGTGTGATGTTTTCTTTTTATGAATTATTTAAAAATTACTTTATTTTATATTTATTCTTCATATCTATGCATTTACTGTTTATCTCAAAATCATAAACATAAAATAATACGAATCTATAAAATTCAATCAAAATAACTAACTATCAAAAATCAAAGTTATCTTCACTGGAAATATGTATTATTATACGAAATAAACGGAACCAGAATTGAAATAGTCTTGTTCAGCATCTACTTCTGATTTGTCAACAGCACTGACGCATTATTCTTCTTTTAACTCAATGAATATCTGAACTTTTAGTTTTAAAATAATAATTTTCTTATTTATTTGTGCGAACTGTGAACTTTAAGAATTAAGTTGTAGAATTTATATTCGTCTGTGGTTGGATGCTTTTAATCATATAAGTTGAATGTAGTTTTTTCGTCTTTGTTAATCAGTTTAGGATAATTCTTGTGATGCTTGATTGGTTCCCAATTAACAATTTTGTTATAAATTAAACATAAGTCTTATAATTAAGATAAATGCGAGAGAGGTGATACATCAATTACATTAGCATATGTTACATGTAAATGTTCCAATTTATATAAATACTACAAAGGATGTAGATCAATAACCAAGGTTTATTAGAGGTCTAAAAATGTTAAGTTTTTCATGAATTGCAGAGGCCATATATCAGAAACGTTTGTTTACATCATTTTCAATTCTGTTAATTAAGTACATTATTTAAGAGGATCAATATTCTTAATATTTTAATTGCCAGTCAAACTCAGACTTTACAGATTTACAAAATTGGAAACATACATTAATTCTGAAATATTATTATATTCCAATTGTAACGATTTCAAATTAAATAGTTACTGTGGTATAAATTTGTTGATATCTGTTATATCCGTTCCAAATAAATTTAAATACTATAATTTAGGGGAATATTGTAATCCAGAACAGTCTTCTAATCGATTTTAACCTATCTTCAAGCTCTTCAAGTTCGGCAGTTCAACATTATAAGAAGTGATTTTATTGCGCTAGATATTTAGTTCTGTTAAATTAGTAAGTTATTTAAGTGTGGAAATATTTTCTATTTTATTTGCAGACAAATCAAGCGTTTAAAGGTTTTTAAGTTTGGAAAAAGAAGAAATTTCAGAAATTTCATTACGTGAAAGGTTTAGTAAAGTTAAATTAGAAAGAAACGATAAAAGATGGTGGTTCATTATCTATCTTTCTTAAAATATGAATTCTTAAGTTTGCTCTATAAATTCCCTGTTAAAGAAAAGTAAGTTTCGTTACTCAGCATCTACCCAAACTTCTGATGAAATATTCATTAACAATAGATTCTGCATTTGCTGTAAATCAATTACTTCTAGTTTTTAAGACATGTTAAAATGATTTTATAGGTCATTATAATTCCTAATAGCAAGTTAGGACATGATATTGGAGTGATAATGAAATACATAATGTTGTTAAAGTTTAATTATAATATCAGGTATATATATCCCATTACACCGTAAATTATAGTATTACAGTAAATTATATATGTAAATTATACCGTAAATTACATCAATACTGGCTACCATCCTTTTCTCTGATCATTGCATTTCCTATCATTTCTAACCAATCATCAATTATAAAACATCAACCCCTCGACGTGAAATGAAAAGATTTGAAATTTTTAATATCATTTACCTTAATTTTGTAATTTTTATGGAAATTGTCGAACTAAACTCCACACCACCAACGAAAAAGTATATAATAATATTATTTTGCATAGCATAGGGACGTGTGATAACGCCACGCGAGATATTTGGTAAGAGAGGAATGTTGTTGGTTTCTTAGGGATCATTGGTTTAGAAAGGAAAGGAAATGTGACGATCAGAGAAAAAGGTGACCGGTATAGACGTAATTTACTAGAGATGGGTAATTTGACGTGGGAATTGCAAAATTGACGTGGTAATTAATGATAGACGTGGTATTTTTGTCTATTATTTCAACTTAGCAAATATGTTATACAGTTATGGGAGGTGGAATTGCTTTTTCTTGTTTACTATGTGAGTAATTATATATTAAAATATTTTGCCACTTCTAATGCGGATGACAAATTCCAATAAATAATCTCAAGTTGGAGATTATTCATGAACTACTCATTAACACAAGAGGGCCAAAAATATGATTTCGATCGTATTAGACCATAATCGACTATTCAAAGTCGGTATTTAATATTCCAAAAAGGAAAAATAGAAATTACCACATGCAATAAAAGGACGGCAATGACAAAAATAAACGCGGTAGAAGATGTTTAGTGAAGGTCAACTAATTCACTTAACAAACTTAGGCAGTTCTGAAGCGTTTGTATTCTCTTCATTTCTGGGTCCAACGGATGAATTCATAAAATATTGTACCAATCTGAACTAGTTATATCACTTGTTTAAGATGTCCCTGTGTAATTTCTACGTTTTAGTCAACAAAACTAATTTATGAAAGATTTTATCTCGAAAATATATGGTAGTTAAGCCTGATTGGAGAAAAGAATAAGAGGATCCAATGATTGGTATACGGACGCAATATGTAATTTATAACTAGTAGCGCAAGCACTGGACCTGCAGAGGACCTCGGTGTTCATCTTCAACTGGGTCAATCTGAACGATTTTAGGTATTTCTTAATCACGAAAAACAACGGAGGACTTTTTCTTTCAATCTCAACCGGGAGCTCAAGATGAAGTATTGGTACTTCGCTTAATTAGAATTATAATTCAGGTAGTTACAGTCGCTTTCATTCTCAATATTCAAATAATGAATGCATTTTTGTTTCTTGAAGAATGGAATCAAGTGGGTTAGTCGGGCCCAGCATTAAATAATATATTGATGCTACTCTAAAACAACAGTTATTTTACTTATGATCTTCCACTTCCATTTCATAATGAGAAATCAATTTTCTTGATTGTTAAATTATACAACGTTAGGTAAAGTTGAAACTTATTATTGAAGTATATACAGAGTTATATACGTTAATTATTGTAGCACAGCTATCCAAGGCTCAACCAGGCCTTGATGTGATTGAAGCACTTTACAAATCAATAGTAAATAGAGTTAATGAGTGTATTGATGAGGAGGGAGAACACACTCATTATTGAGCCGGGCAGTGATATAAGTAAGATTCAAATAATAAACTTCATTCTTCTTCCTAATTCAAAAAAGCATTTCGAGGGCCCACCACTGTATTTGCAGGTTTCCAGCTATCAGATTAAGCCCAATTTTTACAGATTTTAGCTGAAAATAAAGACAAATTAGCCCTATTCAGAATAATTATTATTAATTTAAAATTTTTATAAAATACTCAAAATTTTAGACCACATTTTGGAATGAGCTAAAAATGCAAAAAATGACTACTCACAACTTTCATGGTCGAAAATTTTAAAATACCACGTCTAAATCCCACGTCGTGGTGTGACGTGGGAAAAACTCGACGTGGGAAGTGGGATTACCCATCTCTAGTAATTTACGGTGTGATGTTTTCTATTATTTTGCATAGCTATAATATAATCTCATTATCAATATTCATAATTAGCTTCAAATAGAGTTTTAAGACATAATATAATTGTAAATTTTTCTTAATATTTATGAGTTAACATTTTCAGTAATTTCGTCTTTATTCTTGCTAATATAAGTGTTCTGCTTCCTCATTTAGGTAATAATATTAATGTATTTAGTTTTATGTGTGATTTATCATCTTTTTAATATCAAGTAACTATTCTACTAAATCTTAAGGTTAATAAAAATGAATTAAAATTCTTCTTAAACTGAAACTGTTCTCACTTAAACACTTGTTCCATCATTTTGCACCACTCGTCAACGTCCAGTTTTCCGTTGCTGTCTTTGTCGAACTTTTAAAAGTACTCTCTTAAAAGTTCGGGCTTCGTTTGCATTCCGTGCTTGGATAAAAATGAGTGCAGTTCCATGTACTCAATGGTCTTGCTCTGGTCGAAATCGAAGCTGTTAAAAAGGGCCTCAAACTCTGCGCGCGTGTACTTCATCTGGAGTGGAAATGTGTATTTATAAATTGATAAATGAATGGTTATAAATGAATGTAAAAGGAAAAATAGATATGAGTGCGGTTTTGGAGTGGAAAATAAATGTACGAATTGTTGAAATAAAACAGTTAGAGCGAATTTAAGGAGAAGATTTTGCGAGATATATTCATAAAATGTGTAAATAATGAAAACACGAGTTTGACTTAAAACTAGCTAATACCACTTTCATTATCAATCCTTTTACACACTAAATAACTTTTTGAAATTTCCAAAGAAGCCAAAATTACATAAGAATCATAGGAATGGATGAAAAGAAATAATTTACACGCAATTCTATTTTTTGCAATACATTTTTATGTTATTTATCAGAGTTAGTTAAAGATTAATAACAAGTACAATCTATATATACTAATTTGTGTTAAGAAGAATATGTCAAATTGTTGTATATATTTGCTATGTTTTAATACAACAAATTACTATTATAAATAATTCAGTTTGATAATAATTCTGTTTAGTCATTACACTACAATTTGAATGAAATTAATTAAAGAAAAATTTGAAGTTAATGTATTATCATGTCTGTTTATAGTTTGGTCATCCACTTCCAAATGAGTTTCAAACAGATGTTCCTACCAATCGGAATAGTTGCGTGCACATATATCTTTACGTTTCTGAAGTATTTTGACCAGAGCACGTCCAACTCCCAGATAGTGTCTAATCCGACACTAGTAATTCCTGCCTTGCTGCTGTACGCGTTAAATATAGCTGCGATAAGTATTTTCATGGAATTGGTTGCTAAGCACGTTTCTAAGAAATATGTGACGTGGCCGTTGCGCTGTGCTGTATTTATGTATTACCTCTTCATAATAATAACATGTGTATTCGATGAAGAAAACAGCAACGAAATGCAGCAAATAGCTTCGTAGTACTACTACAACATTTATTATTTTAGGTCCCCGTCTTACTTTAACGACGAGTTGTCCATCACGGGCATCAAGCCAGAGGAAAGCGTAGCTGGAAAAGTGATGCAAAACATCGTAGCGCGTTCTCTTTCGCACTGGATTATAATATTTGCAGGTTGCTTTGTAGTAGGCGCTTTTCTGATTACCTTTACCATTAAATACAGCATCAAAGGCAAAAAAGCGAAAAAACACTCAGTTGGGTTGAAATTCGAAGCCAATCCAAAACCAAAAACGAAACAGAACAGAAAATACCTGTAACCGATTGGACTAGCTGTTATAATCATTGACGTAATAACTATGATCGTGTTCTTCGCTAAAGACTCAGACGGCATCAGGATGGTAGCTCCGGCTCATTGGAACTTTTACAAATCACATTTCAAGCCGAGATTTAGTCGACAAGCTTACATCGACGCAGTTTAGCAATACAGAAGTTAAAATCAACTCAAAGAAGGGTACGATTGGATTGATCAAAGAGATACACCGATATTTCCAATCGTTTATGCGCCAAAAAAGGTGGTATGTTCCTACAACCCGTAGTTAGCGTATTGTCCTTCGACTATTCCAGTTGCCGCGGTGCCTTACGAATCGCCGAACGTAGTAGTTGTCGTAATAGAATCATTCACTCCTGGCCCAATGATGCTGGACGACAAAGTGGTTGAGTCCCAGGATCCAATCGTTGACGGCCCTCTGTACAAAGAGGTGTACCTACCAACTATGAAGCAGCTTTCTGAAACTGGGACTTCGTTTTCATCTCTTTCTTCCAACGGCCTTCCAACCGTTTTTGGGTGGTATTCTTTGATAACCGGCGAGATTCCGTATTCAAATTCTATCAACATGATGCAAAGCATCTTCAATGACGTCGACGATTTCCCGTCGTTCTTCAGGTAACAGGGCTATCACTCAATGTACATTTCGCCCTCGAATCTCGCGTTCGACGGAAAGCACAACTGGGTGTTCCGCGGTAAAGAAGTCGTAAGAAACAACCCGGACCTGAAAGAGTTCCCGCTTTGGTTTGACGATGTGGTCCAGTATTTCCCGAATGAAGCGTAAGCAGCCGAACTTGGAGTTGAAAAGTCGCTGTATCAGACGTGGATTCCTGATAGAATCACATCCGCTCAGTTCATCAAGTACTTTGAAGAGGCGAAAACTTAGTCAGGCAAACCAGTTCTGGGTGTTTGGGCAACTGTGGACACTCACATGCCCTTCACTGGCTAAGACGACCTTAAATTCTACGAGCCGTTCAAGTTTGGAACCGGTGTTGAGTCAATTCAAGAAAAGCACAAAGTCGATAGATACACTACGGTGGCGAAATATGCCGATCACTACATTGGTGAAGTGGTGGACTATATTAAATAAAACCACAACAACACCGTTCTGGTCGTTCTGGGCGATCATGGTGCAAGAGAAGTTCCACTCCTCAAAAACGAACAGGTTGATCCAAGAGACCCTAACTCAGCGTTCTACGACGACTCTTGCAACAACCAGCCGTTTTCGAACGATCAGCTTTTTACAACCACTGCTGTGATAAATTATTTTGGCGACAACCAACAGCTGAAGGATAGGTTCGATGCTCTAAAGTCTAAAGTTATCAAAGTTCCAACCGATCACCAAGACATGATTCGGACCTTGTACGATCTCGTCGAAGACTCCACGGACAAACACCTCGCCAGCTCCAGAAATGGAAGGGATTTGCTTGAGCTGGCTAAAAATTTAACAACTAATCAGTTATTGAGAGCTCACTGGAGCTTGAGATCCACCACTTTGTACTCAGAACTGGCCACTGAGTCGACTCTTTACAGGTATCACTCGTTGGGAGCCTATGGGGAATAGTTCGCTGGAATATACCCGACCTGTGTGACTGGCGAAATTCGCCCTGAAGTCACCGCCGCTCAGCACAAGCAGTTCAGAAACTATCAAAAGCTCTTCGACTACCTGCAAAGAGATAATAAGCAGTTCAGCTACAAGTTCAGAGACGAGAACTGCGTACTGCCGAAAACGTGCGACTTTCCAGTAAACGGAGAGGCGTACAACAAAAACGACCCTCTTAAATACGCAATGATAGTTATATTCGCAGGCGTTGGAATCGGATTGCTGAGCTATTTCGTTGACTCACTCATTCGCAAGCTAAAATAGAAGAAGACTGTTGTTCTTGTAGAATAAAACGAAATACTAAGACAAGATTTGATCATGGAGTGACTGAAAATATAATTCATTGAGTATATTATTTTATTAGTATCTTCAAATATCTGCTGATTTTTACTAGCTATAACTTACAGAATAGTTACGGTTATGTATTATTATTTCCACTTCCAATGAAATACACTCGCGCCGACTTTGAAGCTCTGTTCAACTGCTCAGATTTAGACCACACGAAGTACATCGAATACACAGAACTGTATTCGTTTTTGAAGAAACGCGGAATGAGTACCAGTTTGGAAGTTGTAAGAGACTACTTTTAGAAATTCGACCGTGACTGCAACGGGAAACTGGACAAGGACGAGTGGTGCAAGATGCTCGAATAAATATTTAAGTGATAATGCTTGAACATATTATATATTGAATCAGTCGAGCAGTTCTTTGGGGAAGCAGCGTGGTTTCCTGGAGCTTGCCTTAGATAGTTTCTTGCTCGTATCCAAACTCGTAGTTTTCCAGCTCGTTTTCCAGTTATTTCTTATCTTCTCGAAGAATTCTTTTCTGGTGATTCTTCAGACCGGTGATCGTTCCTCCGGTTCGCTCTTCCCCGGGCCCAATTTCAGCAAAAAGGGCCGCCGGTTCAACGCTGATGAATTCTTATTATTCTAATAATTATTAATATATTTGTACTTGTATTTTCGTATTTAAGATATTTGTGAATCTTTCATCTTTAAATCAATCTTATCTTCACTCACTTGTACATTCAACCATATATGGTGCATCCATCAATTCTAGTTCAGTGCATTTTCCATTACACTCAAGTATGCACAACTCCATTGATTTATAATGCGGATCACACTCAATTTATCTTTAATTCCAATAACAGTTTTGAGTTTTACATTAAGAACAATCTGGAATACATTAATATATAGTAGGATATGCAAAAGTTGGAATCGGCTCACATTATTTACATTTTTACTTACAAAGAGACTCTGAAATAAAGTGATCATAACAAATCGTGTCATGATGTTCATTTTAGTAACAATTATTAGTTATACACTTAGAGCAGTTTAATATTACTGGACGTTTTTAAAAAGTGTAAATGATGAATACTTACATCACGGAGTGGGATTATAAAAACAAATATAATAATTTATAAATTGTAATTTATGAGCTAGTTAAATCCCAAATAGTTTGAGTTTAAGAATAATGGAATTAAGAATGGAAATGTGATTAGAGAGGATTGTTGTTGGTTTCTTTGTGATCATTGGTTTAGAAAGGAAAGGAAATGTGATGATCAAAGACAAAAGGTGGCCAGACGTAATTTACGGTGTGATGTCTTTCTATTATATAAATAAACCAAAACATTGAATGGTTGGGACAAAAATTCAAATATAACTACATTATTGTTATTTAGCTTGCGTGTGTTCTGCGAGTAAAGATAAGATTAGGAAAGAGATAGATGATGAAGAGACATTATAAATATATAGATTTATTTAATAACATTTAAAAGACTAGATTATCATAGATTATCAGTATATAACGAAATAATGAACAAGAAGGAACTGAATAGGATTAAATAGATATTCAAATAGTATGTAATTATACACAATGAATGATACAATGTTTTAATGACGTAATTGTAACAAATACTTGTATTTTATCATTAAATATTTTTATGTATGTTATGAGTAATATTTGGATAATTCCAGTTCTTAGATAATTCCACTTCATCAAAGATGCTTAGTGTTTATTAACATTTTGATATAGTAGTTTAATCTTTACCACTAAGCTTTGATTCCTCTAAAAATATAGATAGACTTGCTTTGTCTATTTTTGAACGAGTTTACGCATAAGTAAAATAATCCTTTTTTACTTGTGTATTTTTGATTTGCTAATACATCGCTATTTGTTATATTAATGATTCTCCTGTAAATCCACTTGAATTTATAGACAATAAAAGACTGCAATTATCACAATAATAATTTACAAATTGGTAAATGAAAATATTGGAGATGATTGACTTTAGGATAGAGTGAGCTTTGTAAAAACGTCATTAATTTAATATTTATTAATTTTTCAATGAAATTATGTTAAATTATGTTATTCTTCTGTTTTCGTAAGATTTTTTCTCGCTCGTTCATGCTTCAAGTCTGTTAGTTGTTGTATAGGGATTTGTTTACTTTTCTAACATTCGGACGTTAAGACGCCCTCATGTGTAAAAAAGTAAACAGAATCCGCACCCAACACGGTTTAAGAACATTTGCGAAATGGAAATATATCAAAATAGTCAAAAATTAAATAAAATAAAAAACTTTACAGTCAAAATATAAAATTACAAACCAAACGTCAAAATGAAATTTTTAAATTCTAAAAATGACATTGATTATGAGTACACAAGGTAAAGACACCGATCAATTACTTACATTTTCGAAATAAGATCAACAACTTCTTTGCGAATATGAAATTGATGAAATAGAAGCAAATATCAAATTGACGTTCACGGCGCCACAATATACCATCAACAATAATAGATATAGTATTTTGAATGAATAAAATGATTGGATTGATGTTCTATTACCGTTCAAAAGAAAAATAGATGACGAGACCTAATTATTATCAATTATCTAAAACTTATCAGACAACAATTATCAATTTACAGTAGACAATGATTACTTTATAAACAACAACAAACTAAAATTTAAAGCAACAAATTTCAAAGCATTTAAATCAGATGACCATTACTTTTGCAAAGCGTTTGGTTTAGTTAAAGGAACTATTTATGAACGAGATGAATAAGGTTTTATAACCGCAACAAATATTTTATATCCATATATTTACAAGTATATTTGCATCAATTGTTATGATATTTAAGACTATACACTAATTGATCAAGGTTAGAAACGTTATTTACTTTTGAAATAATTTAGAACATGGAATGCAGGAACTATAACTTAAGTAACGTCAGACATCATCGTCACATTTCAAGTTAATTAACTTATTAAAGGTTTTAGAATTTAATTTCAAGATGAAATGTATCAAGATTTGTAACTGAATGGAGACGAATATACTTTAGAACTGTATATCAACAAAAGTAAGAAAGTATTAATGCGAATGTAATAGTAAGAAGAAGCGCGTATACTTAAAGAATAGGAATTTGAGTATAAAAAATAATTAGAATAATAACGTCAAGCATCAGTTCAACAATAATATATTGAATAAGAGTAACAAGCATAGCAACAAGCACAAAATATTTAGTTTTAATAAGAAAGTGATTTATAGAAACAAGAAGATTTATGGAGAACGACGAGTATCCAAATCCCAAATGATAACGAGTACAAAAAGAACATTAACTATAATTACGATCTTTTAGAATAAAAGAAGGGTTAGAAAGCAAAATTAAATAAAATGTACAAAAAGAAATAATTAAAAGCACAATAGTTTTTATTAGGAGTCTAAATGTTAGATGATGAAATAGAAGAATTAGAAGAGTCACGTTTGAAGATGTTATTAAGTGTGAATAAGAATGATGTTAAGATGTCTGTATAGGACTTAAGTGATACAGCAGAAGGTTAATTTCCTAAAGTAGTAAAACGTGATCCAAACGAGTAGATAAATTTAAGTGATAGACCATCAGTGTAATAACCTTTAACTACAAACGAACTTTATGATAGTGTTCATCCACCAGTTGTTAAAGTTGACCCGAATGAAGTTGTGTTATAATAACAACCGTAAGTTGTTAAAGTCGACTCCGACGAGGTATAAGTTGTAGATAGTGGAACTGAACAACGAGAACGAGCCGAATAGAGACGACAAGAGATTATAAACCAACCAGAACAACCATCATCATGGAATTTAGATGTTAATTAAAATAATATACCTATAATTAAAAATGAGAATCAAATACAAGATAATTAGATGTAAACTGAACCAGAATAAATATATCAAGAATTTGATTATCTTTAAGAATTACTGATGTAAGAACAAGCTGAAAATATATAATTGTAAAATTAGTTAGAATCTGAACATGAGATTGAACGTCAAAAACAATATTTTAAAAGTCTTATATATCAATTATAACAAATCTAAACAGAAGAAGATAAAGAGGTATTTCTTAATAATAATCCAAATTATGAATAATTTTTAGATAAATTTGAATAATAGTATATAGACTATTTTGTTTCTGAAGAATACGATGCGTTTCAACGAATTTAATATAATAAAAATCATCCTGAACAATAACAATTAGAAGAACAATAACCATTAGAAGAACAATAAGTAAGTGATGTGTTTGCATAACCACCAGAATTCCCTTTTGAAGAATAGTTAAAACTTATGAGCCCGAATCATTTGAAATAAGCGTATGAAACTAAACCAGAACGTTCATAATAGATAAGTGATTATATATATAATAACCTAATTAAAAAAATAGAATCAACAAAAACATTACAAGAAGCAAAAGACATAGGCGATGAATTTAATCAGTTTTTAGACATTATAAAGAAGCGTGATGATTATATGTCATTATACAACAAGATTTACTATAGAATATATACCAAAAAATATAAATGATAATGTAAACGACATCAATTTTTTTATTTTATAGTAACAAAGCAAAACATGAATTACTTAAAACCATAAAGCGTTATAGAATATTGCGAAGAAAATACAGACATCTAATTTGAAGAAGCCGTTATTTATTTAGATGCAAAGAACAAGAGAGTAAATAAAAATAATAAATTTGATCCAAAGTCATTAAATATGAAAGTCTTATTAATAGTATTAGTTCAAAATAATAAAGTCATCAAGAAGTTAGAAATAACTAATAACTATATTTATACTGTAAAGAAGATTTAAGACTAAATGTTAAATGAGTCTATTATCAAAATACATATAGATCATGAGTCATCATCCTTTACAAGCAAAACAGGAGAACAACATGACTTTTATCAAGCGAAGTAATACAGAGTTAAACCTGAAGAAGTTAAATATTTTGATTTAATTAGAATTTAGAAAGAGTTTAATATTGTAGTTTTAGATAAAACATTAGATTTTGATGAGATAGATATTTATCCAGAAACAAAGTAAAAGAAAGCAGTGAAGAAAGTTAAAAAAGAAATTAGTGAAGAAGAGAGTTAGTGATTATATTAGATATATTTTTTGATGATTTAATATCATTGAACTTAAGATAAACTTATAAGCCATAATTTTCTTAATACATTTAAATCATTATCATTAAATTTTTAATCGTGTATCAAATCTTAATAATAACTATTTATGAAATTTATCTGATATTATTTTTTGATTTCTTTATTTGAGTTGATATATTCTTCATATTATTACAATTAAGATATCATTGATAGAAACGGTTATTTATAATTAGATTTTATTATTTTCATTTGTATTATTTTAAAAAATTAATTATTTTAAGAACCAAATAAATAAGTTGAGTATGAAATGATATCATATATAAATTTTTTATTTCTTTATAAAATGTAAACGATTAAATCAGCAGATAAATAAGATTTTGAAATACTTATCAAATAATTAACAGATAATTCATTTTCAAAAGGAAGTTAATTTTATTAAAGTATACAATAATTTTTAGAAGACAAAGATTAATAATTACCTGATATAGATCAAGAGTAATTAGATAGAGTTTTAGAAGTGACTAAAGACACTAAACGTAAAGTGATAAATGAGTTTAGAAATATGGTGACAGAGTTCAGAAAACTTATTCCAAACTATAAATAGTCAAAATACTAAATAAAACACGATAATGGAACCGTATATACCTTATAACGAATGAACAAAAAGAAGTTTTAACAACTATATATAAATTTTACAAAAGAGAAGTTATAGTCAAAAGATTTTTACGAACAATTAGATATAGACAAACCATTTGATATATCTATATTTGAACTAAAGTTATTGATATCAACTTATTAGAAAGAGACACCGAACAAGAAGAGACTTATGACGTATACTAAATATATTGAAGACCATGTTATACAAGATAAGTAAAACCAAGAGATAACTAAAGAGTATTTCATTAGTAATATGAATAGTAAAGAGCATGAGGTCATAAACAAGTGTTTTGAGTTTATTAAGAAGAGTGATAGATTTGATGTACAGTCAAGATATGATAATGTGATAACAAAATTTATAAATATTTTAAAACATTGTTAGTATTACCATTAAATACGAGTGTTAATAGACCCAGAGTTATATTCTATTTCATAGAAGTTAGTTCCACTTTTAGTCATGAAAAGTTTTCAGATATATTTATGTTATCCAGATACATACAAGATAGTTAATAGTTAAATATTTAATTTCAATATTCCAATATGTTATACATCATCAATAGACGCAGATTCATTGTTTATAAACGATATCAATAAACAAGATTACCACTTAACTAAAAACTAAACCTATTTGCATAAGTTAGTATTTGAAATAGAGACATCAAAGAACAAGACGTAAACGTCTTTAGACTTTATGTCAAACATCATTCACCATAAGAATTTTAACTAATTTGATAATAATATATAAAACTTATTAGAAGTAAAACCTGATAAAAACAATACAAGTCACTAAAAACATATGAAATTACATGCAATGGGATAATAAGATTATAAAGAGTCATATTTTAGAAATTATATAGATATCATACAGTATAGAGATCAATTAACATTTTATAAACATTTTATAGAAAATACACCAAACGATAGTGAGAAGTTAGAATATTTATTTGAGTCAACATTCGGAGTACAACCTGTTTCTTTTACAATTGATGAACTAATAGAAACAATTAGATATCGAATAAGAATTGTGAACATCACGAAATAATACAAAGAGTTATAACCAAATGTCACTTTATAATAATTTATTGATTATAAAATTTGAAACTTATAAATATTATTTTTTTAACATTAAATAAAAACAAATGTCGATCAACATTAAAAATTTTACCATTCCAGAATTAAAAGTTCTTTTATAAGATTTTGATTTTGATGAAAAGAGTATGAAAACTATAAAGAACAAAATTAAGAAACTTAAAATAATAGAAGAGATGTAAAGAATTATGCCTGATTTTGAAGCGATGAAATAACAAGAGATTAGTTAAAAGAAGAAATTATCTATATTAGAAGAAATGTAAAGAATTATACCTGATTTTGAAGCGATGAAATAACAAGAGAATGATTATAAATAGAAGATTTAGAATAAAAATATATAATTAGAAGAATAAATTAAATCGTATAGTAAAGAAGACGTAAATAATTATTTAGAACGATAACAATAAGATAATAAAGGTATAATTAGATTTGATGGAGACTATAATAGAATTATGATTAAGTATCATTTAGATGATATCATGAGATTTCACAAAGGTAAATTTATTAGAATATACTATAGAGACGACGAAGATAAAACAACTATATTTGTATACCCGATTAAAAATAGACTTATTTAGAATATATCTAATGCAATTTTCAAAGGAGTCAATTTAGAAGAAACACATGCAGGAAGCGATCAACAACTTGAGTTTAAATTGCTGAAAGCCTATAAGATTGAAATACTTGTAGCAGAGAATGTATTCAATTAGAATTTATTAGAAAATGAGAAGAAATTAGATGATATTGATAAACTTATTAAAGAAAAATAAAAAGAAAAATTAGTTAAGTCAATTGATCTAAAAACAAATAAAAAGAACAAAGGCGCATACTTTAACTTTATAAACAAAATACCTTAAATTAATCTTTAAAGATATTAAATTGGAAATAATTTATAACAACATTTAGAATTATCAAGAAGAGCATAATGTTTTATATATGCGTTATAAATATCTGGTTAATATACTAATTAAGAAATATAGGCAATTTTAATTTAAGTTCAATCTAATTTACAACTATTTTCATTATCATAAATTAAGAATATCAAACATATAGGACCAATGTGTATACACGTGTATCAAGAATCAAATAGATAAGTTAGAATTTATAAAATTAAAGGAGATATAGATGATTTGAGACAATAGTAAAAAGATATAGTTCATATTGGTTTATATAGAGAACACTATTTCATATATGATACAAATGTAGAAGTAAGTAACTTTTGGTTGAACAACTTTTAAAAATATAAAACTTATCAAAAGTATTTAGATAACACCAATATTGTATAAGTTAGAGAGACATCGAACAACATATGTGTCACAACAGGTAAGTCTTAAAATGATAGCATAACAGTTATTAGAATGATGCATGAACTTAATATGTTTGAAGAAATAAAAGATTATAACGAATTTAACTATAAAGAAAATAGCAAATAAGTAATTAGTGCGCCAGATAACGCATAAGACTATTGTTCAGAAACTAAAGAATTTATAGAAAAAGAAAACCATTTTGATAAAATATTGTATGCGGACACAGAAGCATTTACTATTGATAGTGAAGGTAAATTTATAAAACATAAATGTTACTTATGTGTTTGGGCGGATGGAGATATCATTAAGAGTTCAAGAGATGTTAACGGGTTAGTTAGATATATTGATAAATGTTATATTGATGAAAGACCTGCTGCAAAGAAGAACAATTTACCAGATAAATAGATCTTAATATATATGCACAACTTATCATACGATTGTTAGTTTATACTAAAAGAACAATATCAAATCGAGGATATGATTTAAAATAACGGAAAAGTACTATAATTTAGTTTTTCAATATACAACAGATAAGGTCTAAAAATACAATTTGTATTCAGAGATTCATACATCATGATTTCTAAAAAATTGAGCGAATTACCAGAAATGTTTTTGAGTATTGAAGAATAGAAGACAATACAAAAAGAAATTATGTGTTACAACTATTACACTGAAGAAAGATATGTTAATAATATTGGTAATATTGAAGAGGCGTCTAAATTTATATCTAAGCATACTAAATAAGAGTTCATTTCAGTTTTAAAGAAGAGTGATTGTATGATTAAGACGTCAAAGACGTCAGGCGCATAAAGCGCTGGTGATGATTGTTTTGATATGTAAAAGTATGCATTATTTTACTGTAAATAAGATGTTATTGTACTATAGAAATGTGTTTAGAAATTTGCGTAATTACTGAAGGAAAATATGGATATGAACTTATTTAATTATATATCTATTTCATCATTAGCGTTATCGTATTAGTTAAAGAAATAATGTTTTAATAAAGTGTATAAGGTTAATGGTTTGTTAAGATAGTTCTTATAGCAGTTCGTAATAGGAGGAAGATGTATGACAGCGTATAATAAAAAACAAATCTTAATGTTTAAGAAGATATTAGATTTTGATGCAGTTAGTTTATACCCAAGCGCATAATATAGAACGTATTACCCAGCAGGCAAGTTATATACCTTAACACCAGAACTTATATAACATTACAATATCAAAGAAAACTTATTTTAGATTACTGAAAAGAGTTCGTCAAAAGATCAAAATACTTTATATTTAGAAGTTAAGTTATTTAAAGGAAATGATTTTATAGTAAGAGGTTTTCCATTATTGAGTTAGAAAGTTGATGGAGTTAGATAGTTTACAAATGATATTGATAAAGAGAATAGATATTTTGTTGATACAATTGGGTTATAAGAATTAGTTTTGAGATAAAATTATAAATATGAAATTATAAGTGGTGTATATGCTAAAGAAAGAGACTATACTATTTAAGATGTGATTAAATATATGTTTGAAGAACGAGTTAAATGTAAAAAATAGAAAAACCCTTTATAAGAAATTTATAAATTGATGTTGAATTCGTCATATGGTAAGACTATAGAAGGAGATAGAAATGAGACAGTTGAAATATATGAAGATTTAAGTTAACTATATAAGAAATATGATTAGATCAATAGTATTTAATAATATGGAAATAAGTTTTGTGTAAAGTTAGAGAAAGAATGTTGTGAATAAACAGGATATCATCACGTAGGAATTTAGATATTATCGATGAGTAAACGTATTATGAACGAGGTTATGGTGTTAGCAGATGATTTAGGTTTGAATATCTATTATCAAGACACAGACTCAATGTAAATATAGAAAAATGATTTGAAAATATTGAGTAAATAGTTTAAAAAATAATATAATAGATAACTTATAGGTGAACAGATGGGATAATTTCATTCAGATTTTAAATCAAAGTTAGGTAAAGTGGCATATGGTAGAGATGGAATATATATTTCTAAAAAAGTATATTGTGTTAAGTTGCGTGTAGAGAAAATAGTTAAGAAAGATGATAAGAAATAAGTTAAGTAGTTTTGTTATGATTATCATATTAGAATGAAAGGAGTAACAAATGAATGTATCACTTAAAAAGCAGATAAGTTATATAAAGGAGACGTGATTAAATTGTATGAAGATTTAGCAAAAGGAGTACCAATTGAGTTTGATTTATGCAGTGCAAAAGTATTTATGAAGAAATAAGATGATTATAGTCATATGAATTTAAGCGAGTTTAAAAGAACTTTATAATTTTGATATTGAAATATATTTTTTCTATTTTTAATAAAATGTTTATTTATCAATTATACTGTTAATGGATAGATGAGATCAATGATAAGATATTTAAAGTTTTGAACTTATAAGTTAAACACATGAAAGAATTTGGTTAAAAATCTATTGATATTGATGATGCATTATTTTATCTGTACGATCAATTAAGTTATTTATCAAAGAAAGCAGATAAATTGGAGCAATTTGTTTAATTAATATAAGAGTGAAAACATAGTTAATTTTTTTATTTCTTTATAACAAATGAACAAAGAATTAAGTTAAAGTGATTACGAAGAAGAGTCAAATTATAGTGAATCGTCTTAAGAAGAACTTATAGAAGAATATAGAGATATAGATGATTTTGAAAATTATGAAGTATCAAATTTAGGTTAAATTAGAAATAAATAAACAGGAAGAATTTTGAAATAACGTGATAGAAATAATGGTTATTTATCAATTAATCTTCGTTAAAATAAAATTAAGAAAACATATCTTATTCATCGTTTAGTAGCATAAGCATTTTTAGAAAATCCGAATAATTATAATGAGATAGATCATATAAATCACGATAAATATAATAATAATGTTTATAATTTACGATGGATTTCAAAAAGTGAAAACAGCAGAAATAGAACGTCATATAACAATAAATCTGTAAAATATTTTGATAAATTACCTTTTGAAGAAGATTGTATAGAATTTTAGTTTTTCAATAAATATTTCTTTAGTAATTACTATATAAATATTTAAACATTAGAAATGTATTATGATACAGGTTATTAGTTTAGATAATTAAATTAAGGTTAAATGAGCGGTCAAATGTATTATTGTTTAAGAGACATCAATAATAAAAGATGTAATGTTTCTATAAAACTTTTAAAACGCGAATAATATAATTGATATAATTATTTTTTCTTTTTGAAATAAAATATGTCAAAGATGGTTTATATATCATAATTTGATGATTGGTTTATTGATCTTATATTTATAAAAGATTCAAAATATATATCTAAATAAATTCCAGAACTAATTATTTCGACATTCTATAATCCTGCAAACCATAGGATATTTGTTTAAAGTATTCCAAATAAATAACCTAATGAAGTTCTTAATTCTTTTATCAGTTTTTAAAATTATATATTAAAATTTGAAGATCAATTTATAGAGTCAATTACAACAGATCAAGGAAATGAATATAAAGGTTCATTTGAATAAACATTATAACAATTAGAGATAGAACATAGAACTGTAATCAAAGACGCAAACGATCATAAATCAATGTCTGCGATCAACGGTATGTCATCATTCGTCAGAAATAGTATTATAAATAATTTGATAAAGGCCTAAGGGCCCGGCGCATAAAGCGCTAAATAAAAAGATGACACAAACGTTTAAAAAGCATGTGAAGATTTCATGTAATATCATAATTTCGAAAGAGTGATTCCACTTTTTAAGAAGACACCAAATAATATATCACGTGATGATTTAGAAAATATGAACGAGTATAAATAAAATCTTAATAAAAAACATATCGACACATCCAATAAATTCTAAATAGGTGATTATGTCTAAGTTATAAACAAAAGAGAAGATAAGGAAAAAAAGCGTTTGAGGAAATGGTCTGAATAAGTATTCTAAATATTTGATAAATAAGGTTAAACTTTTATGTTAACACCTATAAATTTTGATATGAAATAATATAAAGATATTTTAGGTTCAACTAAAAAAGATATTTAAAGATATTCAAATGATTTGCCATATGCATAACCTGTATATAGACGAAAATATTATGAAATGAGAATGACAAAATAAAATGATAAATATTTTCCTTATGAAAGCGAGGACACACGTTTATATCAATTTAATAAAATTAATGATTGTGTCATTGATATTAAATAAGTATTTCATTCTATTGAAAATTTATAAAAGTTATAAGATTATATCGGTAAAGGTTCACGAAATATCTTTTATGAAATAGAAAATGATTATGGTAAATTCTTTGTGCCTTTATCAATGATAAGATATCAATCTAATGAAATGTGTGATTGTGAAATAGAGTTTTGGTTTGGTTAAAATAATAAAAAATATACTTTAACCAAAGATCAATTTAAAGTATTTAAGTATATACTATATATTTGAATGTCACATACCAATAACCATCCAACTATATGTATTTGTATTATTGCCACCTGAATTTGCATAATCTGCTGTAATAGTGACACCAGTTACATCTGCTACACCATATCCCACATCACAACCACTTCCACCATTACCATTTGCCCAAGGCGTTATAAAAACAGCATTAACAGCATAATTAAAAGGAATACCAAACTTCACATACTTTTAACCTAAATCTGATCCTACATCTATTTTTCCAAATTTAAAAGTTAAACCACCATACATAGTGAATGAATAGTTGTTCATAGACTAATCACTTGATATAGAATTTTCTATAGTTGATAATCTATTTGATTAATTAGTATTTACACTTATAACAGATGACATTTAATTTTATAAAGTTGATATATTATTATTTTAAGTTGTTTGTTCTGGAATCATATATGTTTCTAAATAATTTTTTGTGCCATTAATTATGATATTTTGATCTATTTATGAATTTTCTAAAGTTATCAATCTTCCTTCTAAAAATGGTATATTATTACTGCTATTTTTCAAATTAACTATATCTTATTTCATAACAGTCACATCAGTTTTGATTACTTTAATATCATTTGTATTTTCTGTCACTTTAATCATGCAGTTCTAAACATTAGTGTTATTATTTGTGACATCAATTTTCATATTAGATATATCATTATCTTATACTAAATCTTTTGATTATATCAGTTATATATTATCATTTTATACTTTTTATTATAAATCAATATCTATTTTAGTATATACATCACTTATATTTGCTTTAGTTGAAATTAAATTATTTTAAACTTCATACTTCGTGTCTATATCAGAAATAGTATAAACATCAGTTGTATTTGCTTTAGTTGAAATAATAGTGTCTATCTATTTATTTGTATATACATCAGAAATATTTACTTTAGTTTAATCTAAATTATTTATAAGACTCATCATATTTCCTAAAACTATATCACTATCAGTTTTAAGTTAAAACATTATATCTTAATCTATTTTATTATAGTATTTGGATATGATTTCAGTTTTAGTAAACACATCACTTATATTTGCTTTAGTTGAAATTAAATTGTCTTAAGTTTATTATTGTAAATCTATTTCTGTTTTAGAATAAATATCAGATGTATTTGCTTTTGTTGAACTTAATGTTAATAAATTTGTACTAATTTAAGAATTTGTGTCATTTTATTTCAAAACATAATCGTCTAAATCTGCTTTATCTGCTTTCGTTGTCTATAATGTTGTAATTTGTGCTTACATTTCTGCGTCTATAACACCTTATGATATAATGAATGAATTTAATGATGCTTTAGTTGCGGTTAAATCAGTTTTAGTTGTAATGTTATCTGCTTTGATAAGTTATACATCTCCTTCTAATAATGCTTCTTTAGTTGATAACAAACTGACTTCAGTTACTAACTATGATATGATTGCTCCATTTGCTGTTGACATTGATAATGCACTTCCTGCTGTTGCATTTGCTGTTGCTGCCATCGCTGTTGCTGCTGTGGCTTCAATTCCTATGGCTCCTATCGTGACACCTAATGCTATTACAGATGCTTCACTTGCTAATCCGTTTAAATCTGATTTAGTGATATAACTCGCGTCTATCTCATTTAGTAATGCTATAATTTCTAATATTTTAGACCAATGTGCGTCTAATGTTGTGTCTTGTTCAATGTTCTTGGTTTCTATTTATAACAATCGTGTTTCAGTTAAAGTTTAAAATGCTTTAAAATTATTATTGTCTATAAATAGTTATTGTATTTATTAAGTATGATTAACTATTGTTGAATTTATATTTTAGATATCATTTCCAAATATGTTGTTTATTTGATCTTATACTGCTTTGTTTGCTTCAATTTAGGTTTATATCTCAATAATTTTCTATTAGTTCAATTTATGTGCTTCAATTAACTCATCAATAGTTTCTTCTAAATCAAAATCTCCATCTATTTACGATGATATGATTATGTTATTTGATCTTAAATTTTTGATTGTAAAATTATTTAAGGTCTTACCTTCTAATTAATTTATATCAATTTATATATTTGATTAGTTGTTTTTAGTATTGATATAAACACTGTTTTCATTTAAGACATCATTGAATTAGATATGATTATCATTTGTGATATCTATACTCTATCCTCCATATTTTATCTTTTTTGCTTTTATAATTAGATTATTATCTTAACTCAATGCTGACATAAATTTTATATGACCTTAAAAAATAATTTTTTAATTTGAAATAAAAATAATGTCTGATGATAAAAAAGTATAAATTATACCTGCTAATGTAAAAAAGTTTTAAAATTTAGGAAATACGATGGTGATGTCAACTGGAAATAATGGTAATGGTGCTGTAATTAATAGATAACGTGCTGAAAATTAGGAATATTTCTCTTCTGCTAAACCTGGTAATTATAAACCAAATGCAAATTTCTAATTTACTATAGTCACTGGAAAAGGTCTATTATCAACAAATCAATCATATATAAACTATACTATGAAATATGCTCTTAAAGTTCCTCTTGATATAACTAAAGATGCTTCTAATGTGACTAAAGTGACTCATAAATTTGGAAAATATTATGTTCAAAATAAAGGATTTGGTCCTTGGTGGTACTTTGATTAATATAAATTTGATACTAATAAATGGGTCCCTGATACTTCGATTTCATCTGAAGTACTATGCGCCTTTCCTATGAACTCATGTGCTCCATTTAATAAATCTCAATATATTTATAGAAATATAACAAATTAAGACGATGATATATTTAGATAAACTGCTCGTATGTAATAACAGTTACCGAATGAATATCAAAACGCTCATAACTAAACATGGTTCAATGGTGATCTTCCTTCTTTAGAATTCTTTGCTCTTCCTTATGAATATGATACAACTAGTACAAGAACAAGAAAATATTTAGATTTCAAAAAAGAAGATATAACATTTATAACTCATGCTGATATTGAAAACGAATATAAAATTACTAAAGTTGACCCTGTTGCTTCATAAACAAAAACATCATCTGTTACATATTACTTTACTAAAACTTATACTATACCTCTTAATGTCACAAACTAAATATTTGACTCTACTAATACTTTTCCTTTAAGTGTTTTAGGTTATGAACAAATAAGACTAAATTTATATTTATAGGCTCATTATATGAATAAAATATTTGGCACTAAAACTTTATTAGATGAAGAATAAACAGGTATTATAGATTTAGAATTAGTTCTTGTGTCAAAAGATAGTGATATTGTAAAGGCTGAACTAAATTCGAAAGATGGATTTTCATATCATTACATGAAATTTGATAGAGAACTATTACCTTCTATTGATTAATCATTATCAGTTCATCGACTTTTAAATAGAGGTCATTAGTCAACCGCTGATGTTATAGTTGGATTAAATTTGTCTGATGAAAATAAAGATGATTCTATGTATTTGAAATAACGTTTTACACCTTTCACAGGAGAACAATAATTAAAAATTATAAATAATGAATATGATTAAAATGAGGAATTTAATTGGTTTACATAATTTAACTTATGGAAAGGAAATAGATCAAATGCACTTTTCAGTTAAGACCTTGAAAACTTGACTTAATTCAAATGTGAAATGTTAAGAGGTTTAAATCTTTATAATTAATATGAAAGAGGTACATTAAATTATGATTCTATGTTTAAAATAATGTTTTAGTATGCGACTATAACTTTAAATTTAGAGGCCTTTAGTATTGATACTAATGAAGATGTTGTAAATGATGGTGTTGATTCTATAAACTAAAAACTTTATGTTGATTTCAAAATTGGTTATTATCAAAATAGTTAAAAGGCCATTCCATACAATGTTAAAACTTAAACAGCTAAAACTTTGATTTCTGGTGATACTCCTTTAAATATTGAAGTAATCTAAATATATGATTGTGTTTTGAAATTTAATCCTACTAAATAGAATATGTCTATAGATGAAAACTTTACATAAACTGCTTAATTAATTTAGTGACGTAAATACTGATCTAAAAATTATTTTTTTGATTTGAAATAAAAATGATGGATAGATAAGTGATATAAACTAAAGTACTCGTGGCTGATTAGACACAAACTCAGAACACATTAACTATAGAAAGTGACTATAACTCGATAAAATCTTCTATGGTAAGATTTGAAGAACAATCTAATTTATAGAAATTTAATACATACTCAAATATTGTAATCAAAAAATATATCAATGATAAAATTACTGCATTAGAAATCTAAAATATGATTACACAATTATGCGCATTAAGTGAAATGGTCTGGTAAAATGAATAATAAGCTGGTGAATTGAAAAAATATAATGTCAAACTATAAATTAAAACTGTTCTTATGACTGATACATCAATAACTTAATAAATTGCTGAGACTTTACTTGATGATATGATAGATAAAACTATACAAAATAATACAAAATCTTAATTGATATAATTGGCATAAAATATATTGAAAATTAGTGTTAAGGCTTCAGGATGCTTATCATCATGTTTCAAATGATGACATAAACAATATTTTTTTGATTTAAAATAAAAATGTCCTAATAAGTTGTAATTGCGTAAACTAATGATAAAGGTTATAGTTAAGTATATTTACCTTCTTATAGAAATGGTGATTATATGATACTTCATTCTATACGTTCAAATTTAAATGCATAATGTAATGGTTCTATAATTATTGACGCTAATATTTATACGAATGAATTATCATCGTACTTTTCTTTATAAGAGTTATGTGACTAAATTAATAAAATTTAACATATGATAGAATTTACTTAAGTTAATGAATAATATTTTGAAATGAAATGTATTACTGCTTGTTCTATAAATATGACTGGAAATTATAAAAATATATTTGGTTTTGATAAACAGTATAGTCTAATTAAAGATCAATAAGTTTCATTGTTGTAATAAAACTTGGCGCGTATAAAATATTTGAAATTATAATGTGACTTCATAAATACTTCTTAATTTGGTTCTGATACTATTGATGCACTTATGATTTTAGATAGATCAAATAACTTTTAGTTTGAGTCATAGACTATTGATGTACATCATAAACTTATTAAACCTTAAGTATTTAATTTCTGGATAACTGATTAAGACGATAACCCTTTTATCTTAAATACTATTTATATTAAAGTTCAGTTTTTTAATTGTGAGTGCATTGATACTGTACACTTAAAATAATAAGTATTTATTTAATTTAAACCAAAAATAAATTTAATAACATAAATTTCATACTTGTCAGTTCAATAAATATCTGGATAATTATCACCTAATAATGTTTTGAACATGTATAATGGAAAAGTAAGTTTTAAAGATGCGTTTAATATATAATAAAATATAGATTTATATCTACATTATGATGAATATAGAAATAAAATAATAGATTAAACTTTCATTGATAACTTTGTTAAAGAATTTGAGGTTGATATTGATTCTATTACTGTTACTTAAGATAATATTTTATACTACTATTTGAAATACAATAAATTTTAAAATGATTTTACCTATAAATTATATATGAATGATGCTTTAGTTGATATACTAATATTTAATGATATAAATTTAGAAGACATGAATAGTTCTGTATTTTTCTGGTAAAGACAATAACCTAATTGTTACATAAATTTTAGATTAGATGATAATGAAAATAATTAAGTTGATAAGTTTCCAAATTTGATATTAAGACTATTAGTTAAATGACACACTTTAAAAATATTTTTTTGAAATTAGATAAAAATGTAATAGATGAGATAGAATATAACAACTGGTGTACGACCTACACTTAAAATTAGTCCTAAAACTAGTTAAGCCCCTTCATAATAATTAGGTGATATTTTATAAGATAGTGCAAATGATATTTCAAAGAAATTGATAGATACAACTATGCCTGAAAATTTAAGATAACCATTAAATGATGTTCGTGAATAAACATTGAATTCGATAAAGAATTTTCGCGAATAAAGATAACTAAATGAAAAGCCAAAATCGCAAGATGTGACTATGAATTAAGTCAAAAAAAGAACAGGCTGGCAAAAGTTTAAAGGCGGCTTGTCTAAATTTTGGTAATTTGCGCGACGTCCAATTTAAGGTTTGATTGGAATGGTGCCAGGCGCAGGGTCTATTATAAATTAAGGCATAGATTACTTATCAGGTGATAGAAAATTAGCATTGAAATGAGACAAAAAATATTTTTTCAAATCATTTTAGTCTATTATTAAATCCTTCATATAATGATGGAAATGGTTATATCACTATATATAAGAAATTATATCTGTACTATACTTTTTTATCAAAATCTTATTCGTAAAAGCCTACCAATTTTTTATAAATTTCAGTAAATTCTTTTTCTCCAAAATTACTACTTTGAACTTCTTATATAGTATTGAAATATTCCTTCATTTGTTCCATTTTTAGTCCGTTAAATAATACTATTGCCGTTTAGTTCACTCTGAATTAATAATATAGATTTGTAATTGAATGTGCTGATATCATTACAGTAAATACATGTAAATGTCTTCTTTAAACTATAAATTTATAGAAATCGTTTTCAACTGAATTTGTAAATAATGAACTGCCACTCATATCATCGAACAACATCATTATCTTTGGTATTCTTATAAATGTTGTAATTGGTTTAAGACACAATAGTTTATAGAAATCTTTTAAGTTCTTTCTAATATCTTGATTAGTTTCTTCAAATTCTAATTATGGATATTTTTGCTTTGTTTATTCTATTTATTTCAAAATATTGATAAGTAATATTGCTGTTTACTAATCTAAATTATTTAGGTCACATTATTTAAAGAAATCTCTTATTTAAGTCTATAACTATAATAATTCTTGAACATCATCTTTCATTTATCTAATATTTTAAATTAAATCTAAAACTTATTGTTTATCGCCTTCTATAGAAATCATATTATTATCTTGATTCTTTTATGCTGTTTTGTCACTTGATATTGATGGTGAAATAAAATATATATGCGTAAAGTCTCCTGCTAAAACAAATGGTTTATCTAAATCATATGCTTACTTCTTGCTGTTCTTGATATATTCATCCTTCAGTTTAAACATTTATGTTGTCTTTCCTGTATTAGTCTTGCCGTAAAAACCTATAAGTCCAAATGACATAATATTAGGTTGTTTCTCTAATTAAATAATATTATCATCTTTGATCATTGTTTTAATTTAGATTATAAAAAATAAATATTAAGACTCACTCGGAAAATTCTTCTATTTTAATTTATGAATAACCTAAATTTTATAGAATACTATTTACTCTTGTGTCTGCGACTCGTACTTCTCTTTATTTCTTAGTCTTCATAATTTTAATAGGTTGCTTTACTTCATCATCTTTTTACTTATTGAACAATTAATCTGAAATCTATTTCAATTACTTCTATAAATCTTTAATTGTCTCACTTTGATCTTAACTCTAATCTTGTTATTATGATGCCTGCATTTTTAATTATTTTGCTTGTTTAAGTTACTATCCTTTAACTTATTTCTCTTCTTCTGTTATTATCTTCTATTATCGCCATCCATTTTTTCCAAATTTGTACTCATATCCTTACTTTGCTTAAGGTTTGATATCTTTGTTCATTCTATCGAAATCTCTTATATCTGGTACATGTTATTTCTTCATAACTTCAATCATATCTGGGTTCTTTTCTATTACTTCAGTTTCAATAATATCATTTGTTTACTCTATATCTGTCATCGTGTTTATAAAATATTAAAAAAATCAACATCGTATAAATGAGACTTTACAGTAGTTACAGAACGAGACTTTACTGTGACATTCACTAAACGTTACTAGGTAAATAGTGTTAATGTATCATTCATTCACGTGATTGCCATTCATTTTTCCATTCATTATTCTATAGAACGAGACTTTACTGTGACATTCACTAAACGTTACTAGGTAAATAGTGTTAATGTATCATTCATTCACGTGATTGCCATTCATTTTCCGTTAATGTATCATTCATTCACATGATTGCCATTCATTTTTTCCATTCATTATTCTATAGAACGAGACTTTACTGTGACATTCACTAAACGTTATTAGGTATGTTGATCATTACATTATTATCAGTCATATTATAAAGAGTTATCATTTGACATTTTTCTTATGAAGTTTAAGCAAGTTTTTTCAGCGATATTATTTTTTAATAGTCGAGATGTTTTGAGTTATGTTTGTAAATTTATAAAATAGATTTGAAAATATTAGAGATTTGAAAATAATTTGATATATTTTATAAACGGTAATAGAACATCAATCCAATCATTTTATTCATTCAAAATACTATATCTATTATTGTTGATGGTATATTGTGGCGCTGTGAACGTCAATTTGATATTTGCTTCTATTTCATCAATTTCATATTCGCAAAGAAGTTGTTGATCTTATTTCGAAAATGTAAGTAATTGATCGGTGTCTTTACCTTGTGTACTCATAATCAATGTCATTTTTAGAATTTAAAAATTTCATTTTGACGTTTGGTTTGTAATTTTATATTTTGACTGTAAAGTTTTTTATTTTATTTAATTTTTGACTATTTTGATATATTTCCATTTCGCAAATGTTCTTAAACCGTGTTGGGTGCGGATTCTGTTTACTTTTTTACACATGAGGGCGTCTTAACGTCCGAATGTTAGAAAAGTAAACAAATCCCTATACAACATTAGTTACTCCAAGCCCCGTCCGATTCATGCCTTCTAACCTTACTCTCACACTTCTGATGTTTTTGTTATAAGATATTGTTTCCATAAATTATTTTTCATGTATATTGAGTAGATGAAAAGTGACCAAAAGAGTGAGATGAATCAGCGTAATGGTGAATATTCCCGCCGTATTTTTCTCATTTTTACTCAAGAGTTGAACATATCATTTTCATAATAATATGTAGATCATGAATGTGTCATCTTTCCACATCAAATGTTTAAATCAATTGTAATTGAAAATAGACCCACAAGTAAACATATTCCATTCATAGAAGTTGATAATAATATTGTATCAATAAGATGCGGGAAAGACGCATATCATGGTATGACAGATGCCCATTATGAAGGTTGGATTAAACTTTATGGATTAAAAAATAACATTTTACTCGAGCTTGGAACGGCAACATATTGGCCAACTCTTATTAACCCACATGTATAATTCTAACTTGCAGACATAAAAGCATTTTCAAAACTTGTTGCGGTAGGTTACTGCAATTTGCATGGCCTTTGTGAGAGCGAACTTGTGCTCTAATAATGAGGTAATGTTTATAACAATACTAAATTTATATATATGATTTTCATAATATCATTCTCTGATGATTTCTACTTCGCCGCTGCTCAAAACAGATGTTTATTCTGACTTACTTTGTATATTCATTCTACATGCAAGGAATTCTACTTTGGATTATTTTTCACATTCTTCATTTAGTTTGTTAGCTAATTACTTCATCATTTACATCTTTTAATTATCTTTAAGAGCATCAGGTTTTATGAAGTGATCAAAGTGGGACGCAAAGCTTGCACAATCAAAATAGACTTAAATAGTATCATTATTAAATGATACATTCTTCATAGCAAACGCGGTTACTTTCGAATCGGTAGAACAAGTCAGTGACAAAAAGTATTTACTTGGATCAATTTCTTCAGCTTTTATTTACTAAAAGAATGAAGTGTTGACAATTTGAGTTTAAAATTCGATAGTGGATCCGGTTTGTACAATCTTAGTATTGTTATAAATATCATATTTAGTTGCAATATTTATTTGGATAAATTTGTCTTCTATTAGCATCGTAATGTTGTCCAAGTTGTCCAGGCATTCTCTTCTTTGTGCCAGAGTGTGCATTAATTGTAAGGGACAGATTTGAACCATTTGAGCTGTGTTGTTAATTTTTCCAGAGAGTGAAATATTCATTCCGTTATTCTGAATGACATACGAGGTATTTGGTTAAAATTGGTCTTAAATTAGAATTATCAGAACGTTATTTTGCAATTCTGCCTGTAAAGCCTGTACGCTGTTAATAAACGCGATCATGTTTTTGAGAGGTGACTTTTTAATTTATTTTCGCTCCAAATCGCAAATATAATTGAATAAATTTTCCACCTCCCACATATAATGCCGATAAAGCCGAGTCCTGTGTTGCAGCAGTTTACGAACATAATGGCGAATGTGTTGAAAGTGCAGCGCGAGAGCACGATGGTGCAGACGGCGAGTTCCGTGTACCAGCGCCTGAACCAAATGAGCCTGAACGAGCAGGAGCTCGTATTTAGATAGGTGCAGACGCAGCTTGGTATGTCCTACCCGTCCCTGCTCAATTTCTATCAGCAGCAGTTCATCGAATTCAGTTAACAGGAGGACCTCGGCTCGTTCACCGGACCAAAGTCAATGTTCACGTTCAACGACGAATCGGTCACCGAACCGGTGAAGAAAACGGTCATCTGCGTTAAAAACGCTCCCAGTTTATCCGTTCTTAACGCGTCACTACAAGAAACAATGCTCAACGTCTCAGTCAGAACGGAGAGACCACGCAGCCTACTCCTCCAAAAACAAGTTCAACAAAAAACTGAGCCCACTGGGCTGGTCACGGGCTCAGCGTTACCTAAATTCCAGCCCAAAGAGAGAGAGCAAAAAGATGAAAAAGAAGTGAAAGAGGTGAAAGAGGAAAAGATTAAGAGACCAAAAGCTGAAAAATAAGAAGAAGAGGAAGACACACAAGCGAGAAGAAAGAGGAAACACGCACGAAACTCGCTGAAAGAAAGAGCCACATTCAACATCTCGGAGTAAGAAAAAGAACTATTCGGGCTGCTAATCGCACGGTAACTTAGCATCATCAGACAAGTACCAATCAGCACCACCAAAGAAATTATCAAACACTTCAAACTAGTGCCAAAGAACCTCATACACTCAATATTTGAAAATGTTGGCCAAGAAATGCAATGCCCAACACACCGCGCCCAACTCATAATGGCCAGACTACTATTGCACTAATAAGCTTTAAAGAATGAAAAACACGAAAATCTAAGAATTTCCCACGAATCAAAACACACCAAGCAATTCAGCGACGAGGACAAAAAGAGCATATTCAGAAAGGCAATGTGCGATCATTTACAACCGCTTACGAAAACAGACCTTGAAGGTAAAACAGACGAAGAAATAATCCAGGTTTACGAAACCACACCACAAGCTCGTTCAAATAAATGGTGGAAGGCTGTTGGCGAGACTCTAGGCATAGACAGAATTCGCACAATGACTTACTATTTCTCAGTGTTCAGAACGTGCCAGTTCGATGAGAAGTTGTGTAAAGAGGATCGTTAACGCATTCGTGATCTTGTCATTGACGAGTACCGCACCCCACTTGATGATAAGAAGGTGCGCAAAGCTGCTCTAGCCATGTTCGAGGACCGTAAGATAAATCCAAAATATATTCAAGAATGCGTGGGGTAGGAAATCGCACTCAAAGATAAGGGTGATTTGAAGGATGATGGTGTTGTGAAGAAGGTGAACCAAGCCGAGCGCAAAGATTAATTCAGATAAGCGTTTAAAGTTCTTCTTGGCTAACTTATTGAAGAAAATTTAAACAATGCAACTGATAAGGAGCTATGTGAGAAATTCCTCGCTGTTCCCACGAAGAATAGAATCGGATTTTGGACACACGTGAGCGAGTAAGTAACTGGGATGACAAATAAGTTTGCGATGGCATATTTCCAATAAACGTTCTCAAGGGCGTTGTATGAGGAAAGACTCACTGAATAGGACAAAGCAACTATCGCCAAAATGGTCTAAGCGGTTGCGGGCAAGGGGTTGAAGAATTACTAGATTTCAACACAAATCGTAGAATAGTTTAAAGACAGAAACATATTCCCGCACGATATATTCGCAAAAGCATAATATTACCTAAAGAAGTTTGATGTTGGTGAAGATTGAGTTGAGATTAGAAAGATTTATTATAGTAAATTTGTATTTTGCTTTTCATTCTCGAAGGTGTTATTAAATTGTTAAATATATGAGAATAAACCAAAATAGCTTAATAATGTATCACATTCCAAACAAATTTCAATTTATCATTTATTTATATTTATTTAAAGACATGCATGTTCAAAATTTTATAGATATTACTAACAATACTAAATTTTGCAGATTTACCACTCCAGGAAATGACTTTTTAGTAAAGCGATGAAACTGCGATGATCCTATTTGTCGATACTGCCATAAGCACACTGGGTTTAAATATTTAGATGTTAAAACCAAAGGAAAAGTAGTAACAAGTTTATCAACATATCTAATCTATGGACAAAAAGCAACAATAAATGTTATGGGGCGAAATGGCATATTACTTGAATAAAGAGTAAACTAAAATAGAAAATTACTATGAGACCACATTTAAGCAAAGTGTCATGAATAATTAGCAACCTAGTTATAATCTTTACGACAACAGAATGAATGAACCCAAAAACAATTTAAATATGGTCAATTAGTAGATTTTACAGCAATAATCCTTGTAAACCACAATGAATATACCGCCATAACAATAGACGTTCCAAATGGCTTCATTGTTGCAGCCATAATAATAAACCAGAAGGCAATTAGCTATTCCGGAGCCATCTATTTATTAAGTTTACGAATAGCCACCTGATAAGCGGTAGATGCAAATGCCGCCTCCAATGATTTAATTGCCGTAACTTCCACCTTCTTTGCCTTAATTCCCGCCAATGCAGCCAACATATGTGTAGCCACCAAACTAAAACAAGGGAATAGTGCGCGCTCAGAAGCCTATGACAATTTAGCAAGATTACGACGACGATACCAACTTAGAGCAGAATCCGTACAGTGGTGGGCCCTCGAAATGCTTTTTTGAATTAGGAAGAAGAATGAAGTTTATTATTTGAATCTTACTTATATCACTGCCCGGCTCAATAATGAGTGTGTTCTCCCTCCTCATCAATACACTCATTAACTCTATTTACTATTGATTTGTAAAGTGCTTCAATCACATCAAGGCCTGGTTGAGCCTTGGATAGCTGTGCTACAATAATTAACGTATATAACTCTGTATATACTTCAATAATAAGTTTCAACTTTACCTAACGTTGTATAATTTAACAATCAAGAAAATTGATTTCTCATTATGAAATGGAAGTGGAAGATCATAAGTAAAATAACTGTTGTTTTAGAGTAGCATCAATATATTATTTAATGCTGGGCCCGACTAACCCACTTGATTCCATTCTTCAAGAAACAAAAATGCATTCATTATTTGAATATTGAGAATGAAAGCGACTGTAACTACCTGAATTATAATTCTAATTAAGCGAAGTACCAATACTTCATCTTGAGCTCCCGGTTGAGATTGAAAGAAAAAGTCCTCCATTGTTTTTCGTGATTAAGAAATACCTAAAATCGTTCAGATTGACCCAGTTGAAGATGAACACCGAGGTCCTCTGCAGGTCCAGTGCTTGCGCTACTAGTTATAAATTACATATTGCGTCCGCATACCAATCATTGGATCCTCTTATTCTTTTCTCCAATCAGGCTTAACTACCATATATTTTCGAGATAAAATCTTTCATAAATTAGTTTTGTTGACTAAAACGTAGAAATTACACAGGGACATCTTAAACAAGTGATATAACTAGTTCAGATTGGTACAATATTTTATGAATTCATCCGTTGGACCCAGAAATGAAGAGAATACAAACGCTTCAGAACTGCCTAAGTTTGTTAAGTGAATTAGTTGACCTTCCCTAAACATCTTCTACCGCGTTTATTTTGTCATTGCCGTCCTTTTATTGCATGTGGTAATTTCTATTTTTCCTTTTTGGAATATTAAATACCGACTTTGAATAGTCGATTATGGTCTAATACGATCGAAATCATATTTTTGGCCCTCTTGTGTTAATGAGTAGTTCATGAATAATCTCCAACTTGAGATTATTTATTGGAATTTGTCATCCGCATTAGAAGTGGCAAAATATTTTAATATATAATTACTCACATAGTAAACAAGAAAAAGCAATTCCACCTCCCATAACTGTACAACACATTCATATTCTAGGACAAGAAGATAACTTAGAACGTGAACAAGCCAAAATCCGGTATTTAGATCAACAACTCAGCTCCAGAAATGCACATACCGGCTCAGGCACCAGCTCCTTCATCTCTAAGCAACCAGTAGAAGTTGAACTCGTCCTCGTCTTTCGCCAGACAAAACCAGATCCCTAACGACAACGAACCAGTAGCTCGTAACACCAAGAGGAAGAACGCTTCAATGGACGCCGACGACAACTCTCAGCGCTAGCAACAACTTTAAATTAACCAAGAGCAGTTTGAACAAATCCGTTAACAATTCAGAGGAGAATTAACTCGTCTTAGAGCCGAGAGCAAGTTCACAAACGAAGCCGAGGTCATGGAAGCAGCGAGGAACGTTTACACTAACCTCTTAAACGAGCTCGTACAGTAAAGTGGAAGCGCCCGATCATTTGAAACGGATTTCAGCCAACCAGTTATGAAACAAGAACCAATTAAAAACGAACCGAAATACGAACAAATGTACGACATCCCAAAAATTGAACCAATTCCACTCCAAGCACCAAAACCTGAAAGGAAATAAAGAGAACCAAAATTAGAACCAAAACTCGAACCGATTCCTGAACCAATTAACATGATCACATACCACTCGGACCCTGACCCAGTCCCAGAACCAAAACAAGAAGCAATATCTAAAAGCGAAGGGCTCACCCAAGAATAAATCGCTCAATTCAGAGTCTCCCTCATTAAAGTTGCATACTAATTCAACTGCGTTGACTGTGAAGGCTTCAACGATCAGAAATTATGTGAACAAATTGAAATAATGGAAAGAAATCACATTTACGGTATCTGGATCACCGCATCCAGCTTCGTTAGTGGTTCAAATCCAAGATAATTGGGCGATTACTACAAGAATGTTTTCAGAGTGAACGCTTATAGAGATTAAGCCCCAGCTGCTGCTGTCAAAACAGCTCCTCCAGTTGTGGTTCCGTAAAAACCAGCGCCAGTTACCAAAATTTAGAGTCCACCGCAATAAAATTTGTCTCAATTGAAGCCAGAAGACGTAATTTAAATTAGAAACTACACAATATATGCTATCCAACACGGTTTAACCTTTGCTTAAATTGTCAAAGAAATTATGACTGGTTATGGTGAAAGAAAAGTCAACGAAGCTGAAGTTATCGATGTTGTTAAAAAGGAGCTTAAAAATGTGAAATGAGATGAATTTGCATTGTATAAACATCATTAAAAATAAAGAATTGCTTTTTTTAAAGTCTCAAAATTTATGAACTTGGTATAAATACTTTAGTATACATTCTTTGTATCAACATTTGATTATTTATACGTTGTCTGAACAATATAACTTATTAAGCTAATCAATATACTACATTACCTCGAATGCAGACCACCACCCCTGTTCACTTACAGACCTCCTGGCCTTTTTCAAAAAATAGGCAGAGGGTCTATAAGTGAGAGCAAATCTGTTGTCTATATGTTGATATCTTGCATCAGATTTGGTTTTCCATTTCAGTTACAGACCCCTTTTCATAAAATATTCTTCAAATACAAAACAAATTTTTGAATTTTGTTATTTAAATGTATATAACGGCTTCAATAGTATGACATATGATATATTGTTACGTTTCCTCGTTTATATTTGGCTTAAAACACGTTAAAATCAATACTATTTAATCAATTCAATTTCAAAGCATTTCAGTTATAGACCCTTTTTGCAGTTTACTTAAAGACCCTTTTATTAATAAAAATCAAAAGGGTCTGTAACTGAGCACTTTTGGGGTCTGTAAGTGAACAGGGGTGGTGGTCTGCATTCGAGGTAATGTAGTATGTGTCAACATATGTTTAGTGTGTATCATGTAAATGTAAAAATACAAGAAAATAAAGATATATGCGTAAATTAGACCATTTTTTTATCTAATGCATTAATTTAATAAAAATACACGAAACTAGGAATTATAAAAACCATACATGAAACAAAATAGTCAAATCAATATTAAATGCTATTTATATCGCGTCAAAATACAAAACTCACTTCAATGATGTCAAAAAGTGTTTCAGTATTACCACAAATATTGAAACCATTATCAAACCAATCTTCTATATCTAGTTCTATGTCATCTGGTGACACCTAAAAAATATTGCAAACTACATCAAACAATTCATTGTAACGTTCGAATTTATAAATAACTGAACTGTTTCATGATGTTTCAGAATATGAAATATCTGAATTTGTCGCTTTGGATCGTAATTTTATATTGTCAATGAAACTTAAAAAGAATTAAAAAGAGCTACATTCGTTAGATAAAAAATTGAAAAGAATAACAAAAAATTATCAACAAATAGAAGAAAATTTTATTATTTTACTAGCAAATTAGTCTAAAATTAAAAAATCCGTAAGATGATTATCATTATAAAGTAAAACTATAGAGATAAAATTAATATTGAAGCTTAGTATTGAAGCAAACAATGGAATGAGTCTTTTTATCATCTCAATGTTAATAAATAGTTTGATACGTTTCGCATAAATCATATTGTTTAAAATTTTAACATAGATTCTATGTTTAGAATGAGTCAATCCTGATATTATGATGTTTAGATTATTATTACACAAATACCACTCCAACCTCTATGAAATGCCAGTATATAAAGATGACAATATCGATGAGATGAAAACCGACATGTCTGGTGCCATTGGTGCAGATGATGCTGCTATCCTAAAACTAGCAGGCAATTCTCCATATACATAGAAAACTATTTAATACACTACTCAATCATCACAATTAGTATCTGAAATCAAAACTCTATGTGGTATTCAAGAGTCTGATAATGGTCTTGCTCCTCAATCACATTGGGACTTAGATGGTGACTTAGAATTTATCAATGGAGGATAATTCAGAGCTCTATAAATTGGAAGGATATCTAAAATCATGCCCGGTCCATAATTTAGAGCTTGTGTTCAAATTCGTTCTTCTGCTTCATATTTAGTTGGTAAAGCTGAGTAAATTAATGCTGCCGATTTAGAAGAAGATATGCGTGTTGGTTTAGGTGGAAGACTTGAAATAAAACTCCCTCTTCCACCTGCTGTTGACCCAACCATATCACTCATGCAAGTTGATGAAAGACCTACAACAACTTACGCAGATATTGGTGGATGTGCGGAATAACTTAAACTTATAAAAGAAATTATAGAACTCCCAATATTGCATCCAGAAAAATTTAAAAAACTTGGAATACCAGCTCCCAAATCATGTATATTATATGGTGTTCCGGGTGTTGGCAAAACACTTACAGCAAGAGCAATTGCTAACAGAACTAATTCAACTTTCATTAGAATCACAGGTTCTGAATTAAATCAAAAATATGTGGGTGAGGGGGCTCGTATGATAAGAGAAATATTTGCACTTGCGAGATCTAAACCAAATTGTATTCTGTTTTTCGATGAAGCTGATTCTTTTTGTTAAAAAAGATCGAATTAAGCTTAAGAAACAGGCGACGCAGGTGTTTAACGTACCCTTTTAGAATTGATTAACTAATTAGATGGTTTTAAGGACAGAGGAAATGTTTTTGTACTTATGGCTTCCAATAGACCTGACACACTGGATGAAGCATTACAAAGACCAGGTAGACTTGATAGAAAAATTGAATTCAAACTACCAGATTTGTAGGGAAGAGAAGAAATATTAAGAATATAAACTAAAAAGATGGCTGTTGGATAAGGTATTAGATTTAAATTGTTGGCTAGATTATGTCCTGATTCCTCTGGTGCCGAATTGGCTTCAGTTTGTCGTGAAGCTGGTATGTATGCTATGAGAGAAAACAGAAGAGAAATAATCGAAGCTGATTTCATTAAAGCTATAGAGAAAGTTATTAAAGGATACAGAAAGTTCCTGAACCAAGGTAAATATATGGCTGCGAATGCAATGTGACCACGGTTTATTTTATTTTCTTTAAGATTCTTTGTGTATAAGATTCTAGTTATAAACAAGTATATAAACATATTATCATTATATATACTATACAAATGGAGATTACTACAGTGTGTATTATTCAATGTTGACCTTTTTCTTTTTAAATGAAAATGTACCTATAAAAATGTAGCTATAAATATCTCATTATATTATAATATGTGTAAATATACAACGATTATAAGTAAATTTGTTACCACTTCGAATAATGCTTAATATATTAATATGTACATTAACTAATGATATAAATTAGACATTCTATTTTAAACTTGTATAAAATAACATAGTATTGTAATATAATACTTTTAAATCTGATATAGATATATAAGTGAAGTACCTAGGTAATAAAGCTAGTGTTGGTTTCAAAGAACTATAAGTAACTATTTTAAACGAATAATTAGTGAATAATGACTAAATGTACCTCGCTGGATATGCGGAGGGTTTTGTTACATGTGCTGAAATAGACGATTACTTGGATAATGCTTATGCCGAGGCAACATACCAAGGTCATCTATTTCCGACACCTGAACTTCGATTATATGTACGAAAACAACTAGAATATTTTCAAAAGAACATAGAAAATAAAAATTCATAAACTCCTTTTGAAGCAAATTACTGGAAATCAGTTAGTATGGCTTTGAAGTGGTTATAAGGCGTCTCCGATGGTTATAATCAGGCTACTAATTCGAATTACATGAATTTAGAAGAGTTATATTATTTAAACAGTATTTTGGATTATGGAACTTTAGTTGAGTATTTTGATCCTCAAGAAGCTGGTAGATTTAGAGATGCTGAGCAGCCAACTCATTGCACTGGAATTGTGTACCCAACCGAGGACTACAAGGATTTATTCTTTTCTCATGTGACTTGGTCAGGTTTTAGGGCTGGTTTCAACAGAATATTGAAAACGTTCAATTTGAAGTTGAATTTATCAACTACGAAGCAGTAACAGGTGTAATCTAGTTCATACCCTGGTTTATTCGCCAGCCAAGATGATTTTTACATTATTAAGAACATGAAGCACGATGGGTCCATGTCCAACATAGCAGTGCTCGAGTCCACTTTTGTGAATTAAAACGAGACCTTGAACACCTTAATAACAGAGAGTTCTGTGCTTTCTTGGATGCGTTCACTTCTTTCCTGCCTGAATACAGGAGAAGTATCCGATTTCGCCTCCTTCTACACCTACAACAACAGCTTCACGTACAACAACCACTACGTGCTCCTGGACTATAAATAATTCCAAAAAGCCCTGTCCGAATGCCCCTCCTGCGACTCCCCCACCCTTCTCCAGCACCTCCGCTCCACCCCACTCCTATTCTCGCTCGAAATGGCCGACCTAGCCTCAATTTAGTTTAAAGATGTTACCACTACACTTTATGACCAGAATTTTTACGCCTCTTTGAACGCGCCCATTTCGCCTTCCGTTCACCATTTTTACAATTACTCCTCCGATTCGAAACTCTCGTACAACAAAACGAGCCGTTTGTGCACCATAAAACGAACTTTGGGCCAAAAATCGGTTAAAACGTTCGACGAATTCAAGCAGTTTATGCGCTCGAATTAGTTTTTGTCCTACCCGTCGAATACATGTTAGTACGGCGACCCGAGAGAGGGAATCGCGGCCAGGTACGATCTGTGCATATTCAGCAACACTTATTTCTGCTTCGACCAGCACAAAAACAAGATCATGGGAGCGGATTTCGGAGCAACCGACGCCAAATACACAAACCTGGACATGATGAACAAAGGAAGCTACCAATTCGTTTACGGACCCACTCTGGGATCCGAAACAAAAGGAAACTTCCCACGCGTGATGTTCGCCAAATTCGGATACCAGCCAAAAGGAGTTCCACATCTGCTACCAATGGAAACAAGAGATGTGTTTTACACAATCACAAACCTAGACTGCTGCATTAAAGATGAATAGTGACAAATAAGCATTAAATCAAAAATTATAAAATCACTTTTCAGCCTTTTGTAAATTAATCTACAGATATTTAGAATTATTCTATAATATTGAAACATTTTTCATAATACTCTGTAAGTTGCGCTCGAGTTTCTCAAGTTTAACAGTTTAGTATTTTAAATAATTTAATGATGCTGTAATTTTACCTATTAATAATCGATTAGTATCAATGATAACAAATTCTGAGGATTCGTCGTATATGTCTTCTAATAATGATATATTCCGAATAAATTTCCCACTTATATTTTATAAACCTTTGTCGCTTGTTGAATTTGTCGAAAATGATAATTATTATAATGGTTTAGGTAAACCTTACATAATGTTGAAGTGTATTAATTTTTTATGTGAATAATACGTTCAAAATATGTTTTAGAGTCGAATTACTATTTATTAGATTTACATATTTGCAACAAACAAATATTGATATACGTATATAATCATAAATATATGAATATATGAATATATAGACTTTCTCATTTAAAAGATTCACATTACAAGTCTCTTTGATAACAAATTCTTATTACAATACATGTTCTGTAATTTCAATTTTGGTATATCTCCATACTAAGATGTTTTATTAGTAAAATTTTATTAGTAAAAATATGATCTTAATTGTGGTTGGATACGCGTAATTGAGATTTCGCTCATTAATGTCTGCTCATCAATAACAATATTATATATATTTTATATATATTATATGATATCTATATTTATAATCTATTTCACTACCTGAACAGTTTTTTGCACTCTAAAACTGCTCCTTTGAATATTTAATTGTCCGACAGGTCCAAAGTTTCCTCGAACGCCCTCTTTCCCGCGATTTGCGCATTAATCAGCATCGGGTACATTTACGCTTCCACTCCTCCCCCGAGAATTTCTTTGACCAGTTCTTAGCTCTGAATTGACTAATTCGCGCTCAGCCAATAATAGAGGTTGTGTATTTCGCGTTTGTTCAGGTCGTTTATTTGACTCGCGTTTATGAACAGAACTTTCTCCGCTATTTTTGGGTTCAGAATGAAGAACAAATAGTAGTTTTCAAAGGGCGGTTTGATCAAATTCGCAATCCTAGTGAGTTCCTGTGGTGAAAGTTGCTCCTCGTCCATCAAATAAAGACAGTTTTAAATTTACTCGGTGGTCAATTCCGTTATTGGAATCCGGGGCGGTTTCTAAAATATTAGGCGCAAATCAATCTGAAACAACTCGAGAATGGAGTGGAGGTACTTGGTCTCTATGGTGGACTTCGAAGACTCCTGGATGAAGCGCTCGATCAAGCGCAAATTCAAATTCTGGATTTACTAATCCTTAAAACTAAATAAAGAAACGTAAATCGGAAACTAACACTCGAGAAGCGGACGCAAATCCAAATGCTGATACTCAGTCGTTTTCTACAAACGAGTTATCAAAGCCAGATTCAACGACTTGCAATTGAAAAACTTAACCAAAACCATAAACGTAGACTCGGAGAGCTTTAACAACATCTACAAAGACAAATCGAAAAAACGGTCACAAACATACTTTGGACAATCCTGCTTGTGATATATTAAAAATTACACAATAACTTTAAAATTCTTGAAACAAAACAATGAAATCTACTTTCTAGTCTCCTTCTACTACTTCTCTACATTTATATTTATCAAATCGAAAATGCAAGCTATTTACTCTGTACTCAATTATTTTGTCTTATTTTGTATTACAACTTGCAAAAACATATTTAGAACAATAGCTACATATTCGGCCATGTGTAATGGAGAATTAGTAAATAACCTCGGTGTATGGTACAGTAACACAGAATTCAGCCCAATTAGTGATTCGATATACGATTTATTTATAAATTTCTTTATTGATGATAAACCCAACACATTGAAAATCTCAAAATTATATGAATTAATAGCTTAAGATAAAATATATTCGCCTAATATCTACCCTGTCAGAATAGAATTATTGCTAGTTTTAAGTTATTAAATTACTTATTCATAAGTTTAGGAAACCGTTTCATAAATTGCAAAGTTAAAAGCTTTGGATAATTAATCTTCAATTATGCGTTCTTTAATATTTAAACGTAAGCTCATAGACTTGGAGTTATATGTGTTAGATACTGGTGTCTGTCTATGTTAGAATTCACAAATATTTAAAGATATTTGTGTTGCGATTTCTTGAATCTCAACTATTCGAGGATCTGATGGCTTTTTATTTAATATAGTAAGCTGAACTTATAAAGAATCCATAAAACTTTGAACAAATTTAATATAATTATTACTTTCAGACGAAAAGACCTAAAATTTTGTAGATTATAATATAACATCTATTATTTAAAACACCGATATCATAAATCGCTTCGACGTTGTAGAATATTTTATTGTTATTTCTTTAACGATAAACAAAAACATATCGAATACTTCAGTGAATATATCTGTATTATCATATATTTGTGATTAAATACATTCAACTAACGCATCGACATGTTTCATATATCTACGTAAAGCATCTAATAAATCTTAACCAGTAACTATTTTAATACTATCCATTTATCTGAAGCGGAATTTGGTTAAATTATAAATTATTATTACCATTATTATTCAATTTTAACTCATTTCATTCTGATTTGTTTGGAGTTTTCTGTGTAAATATCTTACATGCTACTTATTTTGAATTTACCAGATTATTTTTAAGCCATAGCTTAAAACATTGCTTGTTGACCAATTCCATCGTTTTCAACAAATGCAATATTTTCTTTTTGGAATCCAAGTGCTTGTCCGGCTTATTATGGGTCAATATTCGCTCCAGCAAATAAAAACTCCCATTTTTCTTCAGTACAAGATTCAACTAACTTTCTTATCTATTCCTATGTATATCTGCGAGAGGAATTTTCAGCACCATCAGTAGAAACAAAAAATGAAATTTTAGAGGGTTGTTTGTCTTTAGAAATTTGTTATAAATATGTTTGCATATTTGTAATAGCTTTTCCAAGAGAGTCATTTAGTGCTGTGCTGCCATAAGGCTAGTATGATCGTTTGGTCAGCTTTTTGCATCTTTTAACTGGTTAATGTTCGTATTTAATATGACATTTTCCATTAAATTGAATGAGAGTAACATTAACCTGGTTTTCTTATTTTTAAAGTTCCTGTAAGTAAGTGTTAAAACCACCAATTGTATCATTAATCAAATGACGCATACTACCGCTTTTATCAAGTATCGCTACGACTTCAACTGTATCTTTTGTTATCTTTTTTAATGCGCTGAATATTTATATTTTTCTGGATGCTAATTTTAAGAACTTGTAAATGTTATACATTATCGCTAACGTAGCTATTAATTTCACTATTTTTGATGACATCTTTGGTGAAGTGGGAAATAATATTTTGTTTAATATTGTTTTACAAACTAGTTTGAATATCTATCCATTTCATTTTTACACTATCATTTCTTAAATATTTCAGTATAATATTCAATCAATAAGTTGCTTTAATATGTCATATCTAATCTATACAACACTCACTAAATAATATTACAATCAATAACACTTTAAATCGATTACAATATTTAATTACTATTTGGGGAAGTTTAATTAAGTTGAAGTAATATATGAGTTTGTATTAATATGTCGTTTCGAAGTTCGTTTTGTTATCTTAAGAGGAAGTTTTCTTATTACAGTTGGAAAATTTACTAATAGTATTCATCGTTCTCTCGTTTGCTTATTTCTAATTTTTTCAACATTTCTTTGTGTTCATTATCTTCTTAGGTGTTTTTTCGTGGTTTAGTGGGTGTTGTTTAGTCAATATGTTTTTTAAGGATAGGGCTCCAGTATGGATGCATTTTCACGGTGTGGAAAATTTGTGGTTTAAATTTTGTTATATTTACATATAGCTTATATGATTAAAAATAATGTGAAATCATCACAACACACCAACTTTTTCGTACTTTGGCTTTTTGAAGAAGAACCAGGCCCACACGGCAAGTCCAATAACAAGAATAGCGAGTGGGATGGATAAGGCCAAAATAATTCCGGTGTAATTTATGTCAACGCATTCTCCGTCCTTTTGCTCGAAGTCTCCGAGGCACTTATTACATAAGTGGTCTCTGTTCATGCAGTACTTGCTTTGGAATTGGTAGAAAACGTCATTATCTGTAAGTGGTAACACTGATTGAACACCAGCGAGTTTTAAGTTCCAGTCTCTTTCTAAATAAACCTTTGGGAATTTATCCACACCAGAACCAAGGGTTGGACCATAGGTGAACTCGAATTTACCTTCTTTAAGTAAAGCTGAACTGGTAACTTTGCAGTCAACTGCTCCGAAAGCCTTGTTCTTTCTAACTTCTCCGCTCTGTTGGATGCAGCGAGATTCGGTGGTGTAGTTGCAGAGGTCATAACGGGAGGAGATACCTTCGCGTGGGTCGTGATCTTGACATTCATCGGTCATATCGAGGAAGTTGTTGGAGCGCATGAAGGCCTTGAACTCCTCAAAGTTCGATATTTTTTAGTTGCCAAGGACCATCTTGGAGGTACACAGACGAGCTGAGGTATTGTAGTCGAAATATGGATCAGTGGTGTAACCATAGAAATCGTGCACAATCTGAGAAACTGGAGAGTTAACACTAATGTAGTAGTTCTGGTCATACATTTGTTTAGTGGCGTCCCATATCTGTGTTGCTTTGTCGGCTATTTCAATTGTAAGAAGAAGATTTTTAGATTATGAAAGCTTTTATTTCAAATCCTTTATTGAGCAATTATTGCAATCATGCTTGACCTTCTCAAGCAAATTGTAATCAACGGCCAGGTAATTGTTGTTGTAAGTTAAGCTCATGTTGTAGGTGAAGAAATCAGCCCAATCCTAACTCACAAATGTGTTCAAACTTGCAAGCATGGCGCGCATCCAAGTGAACGTAGATTTCTCAGTCATTAATGCATAGTTTTCCACTTTAAAGTTATTGTAGGTTGTTTCCAAGACTGTAATTAAAGACTGCTCGGTAGTGTTTGGCTTTTGATTCTTAATAACATAAAAGTCGTCTAAGCTGAAGAATAAACCTGGATAGCTGCTGAACTGTATTCTTTATTTGTCAGTTGTCATCAACTTTAACTTCAGGTTATAAATCTTGAGTATTCTGTTGAAACTCATTTCAAAACCATTCCAGGATACGTGACTGAAGAAAATATCTTTGCCGTCTATTGTTGGATACACTATACCTGAACAGTGTGTAGGAATTTAGTCACTAAAGACATTTTTGCTTTCAAATTTATCTAAAAGAGATTCATAATCCATCATAGAATTCAAGTAGTAAAAGTCAACCATTTACTTATTACTATTTTTGGCCTTATTATAACCTTACGTTAAACCTTCTAACCAAGTAAGAGACAGGTCAACTGACTTCCAAAAGTTTGTCTCAAAGTTGACCTCTTTGTTTTTGCTCTTTTCTATTTCATCCTTGAAGTAAGCAAGTTGATCAGAAACAAATGTTTAAAAGACAACAGGTGGATATTGTTCTTAACCAAATGCCATTCCTGGGTATGAATTTTCTTAATAGTAATCGATTTCATCGGCTGTTAATATGCCTTCAGCATAACCAATTAATTTCATTTGATCTTTATCAGATAATTTTTCTGATAATATCGTTAATTCTAGTTCTTTGAAACCAGTTTTAGTTTTATCACCATTATATTGAGCCTAAAGGTGCATTTCTTTTCCAAATTTATCTTGCTAACTTATTTTATCATTTGAAATACTAAAATATTGCGTCATATTTATATCAGATGTCATATAAGCATATTATATTATTAACATTTAATGGTGGGTGTGGTAAAAATAAATTTTGTCATAGATTTTTTATTATAATTAATTATAAAATTAATTTCATTTACATTTGTATTTGTGTCCCACTTGTATATATGTGATATAGAATCAAAAGAAACGCATTGAAATATAAATATTACACTAGCCGGGGTTAACGTATTAATATTATCAAAATTTACTCACTTTCTCCACTTAGCTTAATAAACTTATTTTTTATTATTAAACTATTTAAGCTTCTAGTACATACTTTCTTTTTGATTTTGATACATTACTTCAACATTTTCCTATTGTTTGGACTCCTCGATATTTTTCTTTTGTTATTCCATAATTTAATTTTAGTAATCATTTTATTCTTTGTAAAGTATTGGTCCACTATACATTTTCATTGTTTTATAAACAGCATGTGGTCTATATATTTGTTACTCTTCTAATTTATCAGAAAGCTTTAAAAATGTTCCACTTGATTAGTATCGTTTAATATTAATTACTTCATCATAATCATTCTAATCTCCAGTTTTTGGCGTCCCAATATTTTAATAATTTAAATAAGCAATTGGTTCTATTTCTAAATGGAAGGAATTGTTAATTTTATTATTTTTACTCATTTATGAGAGGAGAAAACCGATACTATAATTTATATACTATAAGTAGCATTTTAGTTTAACACTTCAATGAATCAAATATTGGATACTTTTTAGCACATCGAAAATGAGCTTGCTGACGAAAAAGAAGCAATGATGCATTGGGCAACATTAAAATATAAGATTCTTAGTGATATGGAAATGTCAAAAGATAAACTTACAGGAGAATTAGAATAACAATTAGCACTCAGTTAAATGTTGTAAAAGTAAATTACGGAAACCATAGAACCTTTAGATGAGGTTGTTCAAAGTGATATAAGGAAATATGAAAATGAAAACAAAATATTGCAATAATAAATACAACGATTATAAAAAATGATCGACGTTTCAGATTAGCTATATTCAATGTAGTTATAATAAAATGTCAAACAAGATATAGACTATGTTTTTAAGTGATATAATAAATTCTATTCTGCTAATGTTGCCGCAATAAACTGTTTAATATCAATAATTATAATTTAATCTAATTTCTTTAATGTTTTAGTTATAACAAACCGTAAAATTTAGTCAATAACTACGATTCAATTATATCATTCCTGTATTCAGGTAATCTTGTGATTTATTTATACTTACAATTTCAGTATATCATAAATGGATGATTATATTGTATTTCCACTTTAATGATAGTGTTGGCAACTGTAAGTTTACTGAGCAACGCTATTAATATTGAAAGTCAACCCATATTTAAATCTAAGAATTTAAATGATATAAATTGCACCGAAAATTAAATTATATACGCTGAAATAATAGATAAAGAAATGACATTTTCATGCAAAAATGATGATTTTGAAGGTGTAGCTATAGGGCTTGGCTGTTATTTGGCAGCATTGATAGTTTTGTTTGGCGTATGGATTTGGTTCTGGTTTATTAAACCAACATAATCATGCTGTTGCAAACCTCGCACACCGTTAAATAACGTAAATCAGTGAGAATTATATTATTAATTATTACTCATGCAAGATTAGACGGTTTAAGTAAATAGATTGTGTATTATTTAGTATTTATGACAATGCTATGTATTTATGTGTTTTGGGACATTTGCGTAATATTTCTATTAATCATATTTTAATAATTAATCAACAATTTCACTCCAATGAATATAGTGTTATCAACTAAGATAATATACGAGTTGTTTATGACATCTGTAAAAAACGTTAGAGTGAACGAGATTTCTGATATCGCGAATGCTTCTCCGGACGCGGACGCGGTGGTGACTTTCGACGAGTAAAGCAATCATTTTCATGTAAACATGAGCTGGGATCACAACTTGCTTTCTCAGGCCTTTTTGTGGGGTTTCGCCGAGGGCCACTCCATGAAGGCGCGAATAGTTGCTTTTCAGCAAGCGATCGCTTCTGTATTTACATTGGACCCGATTTCAGCCACCTTCTTGGAGAACCAATATTAGACCTTCAAGAACCAAGCCTACGCAGGAAACTTTCAATTAATCGAGTCCTTCATTCTGGGTCTGACTCAATCAACTGGCTTATCTTCCGAGGATTTGTTCATGCTGAACTGCTACTAATAATTTTACAATTTAATAGATTCAAACACTGAACGTACATTTATGCGCTTAAACTCGTTCGGGTCCGTCCATTAATTAAATGAACTCGTTTTTGCCCACTCCTAAAATGACTTCTTTAAACTAGGCGAGCACTACGTAGAAAAGTCCCTCGTCATGCACAAAGACGACGGGGACACGGTGCGGATGATATTCAAATCAAAACCTGGGCTCATGTTCTCCCCGGACATCTTCTACGTCATTCACAAGGACACACTGGACACAATCGAAAACATCACCATAATCGGTGCGCAATACTCAGTTAACCACAGCGTCATGAACTTCGGCATTGACAGATTCCCAAACGGACTCTGGATGATCTGCAACATCCTGGGAGAGCACAGAGACCCGGGATACGTAGACCACTTCCAATACCTCCAAGTGAGCCAGAAATGGATAGCCCACACCGACGGGAAAATCACAGAAACCACCGTCACACAGACGCAAATAATCAAAGGACACAGGATAGACGACGATCTGACAGAACAATTCAAAACAGACCGGAAACTGTTCATCTATGGAGTCCCCAGCGAATTCGAACCGCTCAATGTTGACGGAGCCGGCTTCGAGCCCGTTATACAAGCCTTTACTAAGAGCGACTTGAGCACATTGGAAAAGATTAAACTGTTCTATTTAGAAAACGATAACCAAATGGATTCGTGCGTCGGTGCCAGATATGACCTTAAAAGTGGCGAAAAATACGGGCAAGTTGATTTCAAGCTCAAAACAAACAATAATTTCAGCGTCATAATTCAAAACGGCTACAATCCCACCAAACAAAATAAGATTATTACCGATTCTACTCTCAAAAGCATTTTAGAAGTGGAGTAAATTATATAGCCATGTCCCGATGAAATATTAAACTGCAATTTTTGTAGCGATGAAAGATTTACAATTGAAAAAAGATGCACAACGTGTAAAAAAGAATATATACTAATGCTCTAAAATAAAGACTGTGTCGAATTCAGCTTTGTATCACCTATTGCAATCATGGGAGCTCATTTTGTAATACTTGTTGTTGGAGTAATAGTGTGGGTTTGGTGGTTCTTCATCAGGAAATGAGGTGAAATATATGACAAATATTATATTGATTGTAAACTGTAGTATTTTAGGGTTAATTCTTTTATTAATTTAATAATATATTACTAAAGAACACATATTATAATATTAGAAATCGAAAACATGAATATGATTTGTAGAAAGTTCAAATTTAACCCTTTCAATTTAACATCGCAGAATAATCACTTAAACTGCTATTCTTTAATGATATGTTCAAATATTATAAAAAATTAAACATGAATTAAACAGTTTGAGGTTTGTAATAAACGCACTATTAAACACACTTGTTGTTGCAATATTTAATATATAGTTCTATTACAGTAATTACAACGATAAATACTATTTTTACAATATAATTAAAAAACACACATTGTTGTTATGATATTCTCCAATTCGTTCATATTTAGTACTTTTGCAATTATACAGAGGTTTCTAGTAGAGCTTAATTAATGAGCATTTTGATAAAATTAGTAAATATACAAATATACAATATCAACGTAAATACACAGTTATCTTTCATGAATACAACACTAAAGAATTCGAATATGGAACGAAAGAACGCTGTTGCGTTGTATTTGATATAAATACAGAAAAATATTGTTGTTAATAAACTATGTAATCTGATGTGTTTGTATACGCTGTTTTATATTATAAGTAGATATGTTGTACATGATATTATAGCATTTGTATGTGCTATATTTCAACTTCACAAATATAACGACCGTGTAGTTAATTAAGCTTTTTTATCAGAACAAATTTATGAGTATCTGCTCTGCATTGAAATATGCGTATTTTACTGTTTTTTTGTTTTATTATACAAGAAATATATTAAAAGCGAGTTTACGATATATTTTAGTTAAGTTATTATATTAAATAAAAACATGAATTGTAATATTTGAAATATAAGACACAAATATGATCAATAAATAGTTCAAATTTAGCGCGGCCAATGTGTCATAGCATAATTATCATATAAAAGTTATTAATAGTCTAATTATATAAAAAACTAAAACTAAATCAAATAGTTTGAGGTTTGCGGTAAACGTACTATTAAACACAGGAATTATTATAATATTCGATTCATATCATTTTCAATGTGATTGCTACACTTCTAGTCATATTTGCATATTATTAAAAAACATGTATTATTTTCATGATATTTTCATAACGTTCATATTTAGTTCTTTAAAATCACATGAGATGTAACAACATAGTTTCCAATAAGACAACGTTATATGCTATATATTCTGTAATTTTTGTTGAGAATTTTAGTAAGAATATCCCAAATAAAAACACGAATAACGTTAAATATACACAAATGTGTACACACAACTGAATACACTGAACCTCAAAGGAACTCTTTGAATAATCAATATGAGAACATTTAAATAATTTTCGTGCGTTCATGTTCCAATAGTTTACATGTATAATTTAATTACAACGGAATGTACTGACAAGATCGAATTCTATAAAAATGATAATTGAGAATAGATTAATGAATGCACGATTTTAAAGTTTGGCTGTTGATTATATATAAAGTCCTCACTCAGATCAGAAATCCTCATTTCTACGCACATAATTGAGAGCTAAATATATGAATTGTTGAATACACAAATTATTTTAAATATTAATATTTTTAAGTCTTTTTTGTATACGCAACTACATTTATTATATTCTATTATTGTTTAATTATATATAATTAGTAATAATGTAAACTATATTATCTTCTATAATCGTTTTCAGAACTCTAAAATTTAACGAACACACTACTAAATGCAACAAACAACTTCAAGTTGATAATGAAGACTACATCTTCTGTCAGAAAATCAAACACCTCAACAGTATTACAATGAAGCCAATTACGGTTTCCCAAAAACTTACAAATATTTTCGTGTACGCCAATACTATCAAATCTTCTACCGTTACACAGCTAAATGTGCAAATGAACAAGATCAACCAGTTCACTGTGTTTGGAATCAACCACGAAAAACAGCTGGTTCATAACTCAGTGTTGAACATATCGATAGCGTTCCGCATCGTGCAGGGCTCCTTGATCTGCATCTACTGCGACGTGTACACCCAAGAGTCCACTCTGGTATTCGTGGCCGCGGGCTAGAAGCTCTCTGGAATCTTGTTGAAGTTCAAGAAGGAAGTGAAGATTTACAACACCTCCGTTCAGTTCAGGTTCGACAGCGCGCAGTCGTCGGGTATCGTAAACGAGATAGCCGAAGTAGGCGTTTTCAAGATAATGAACACCAACATAACCGGATACGTGTACAGCACCAGCCCGAACAGCGGCTACATCGTCTCCAGCTCGAACGTTTCGGTCACCGTCACCGTGAGCCAGTCAATCGTCTGCACCAACATCGCCCAAGTCGCCGGATCTGGCGCGGTCTCCTTGACCGCCTCTTTCGTGCAGTCATGCTTGTAGGTGTGCAAGGCCGAGAAGTACGTGTACGGTCTGTGCCTGCCGAGCCTCGTCCAAGGCCGCGTTGAGAGCTCCAACAACTCCATTCTGTGTGCCGACCCCTTCGAGTACGACGGTGCGGACTGCGTGTGCAAGCTGGGCTACGTTCTGAACGTTTCTGTGTGCATCGATATCGTTAAGAGCCTCACCACGTTGGACATCAACCTGGCTTCCAACGCCTCGTTCATCTTGGACACGCTCAAGAACAACGTGACCAATTTAGAAGCCACGATCCAGCAGAACTTCGACTTGAACAACCTGTACCTGAAGAACAACGCGACTTCCATCAACAACAGGATCACTCTTTTGAACGATTCCTTGACGCAGCAGCTCTTCGACACGAACGCGAAGCTCACCGACGTTAATAACACCCTGACCCAAACCACCAGACAGCTCAGAACCGACCTGACCCAGACGAACGTAAACGTAAGCACTTTGATCGCATAGTATAACCAAGACATCGGCAGAATCAACACAACCCTTATCTAGAATAGCGATAAAATACAATAATAGAACGCTTTATAAACTATCACTTTTTCCACTATCAATTAATCCATTACCACCACTGCTGATTCCTTTAATACATTTAAATTATCAACTATAAATATAGATAACTAACAAACAACAAATTTAGCAAATCAGTTAATTATGATTCGTTAAACTGAATAATAAATAGTCAGTATACGTAATGATATTGTTGGAATGAATAATGCACTAACATATAGAGTTAACATTGCATCTTAAACATTATCCGCAAAAGCTAATACGGTTGATGTTTATAATAAAGGAACATATGATTACTATATAAATAATCTATAAAGTCAATTTAATGCTGCGAATTCTAGATTTGTAACAATAGCTTCTTCAAATATCAAATCTGTTTCTTCAACAGTTATTAGAGATTGCTCACCATGTGATAGATGCGCAAATCAATGTGCTGGTTGCTGTATACTTGCTACAAGAATATAAGTTTGTAACTAGTTAGATGTATGTACAATTTGTTGAATGATATTGGTACTTAACTAACCTTATTATAACCTTATTATATTGTTTAAATAATATTATAATGAGATTTAAATGTAATAAATAATAATATAAATACTATATTATATATATATTCATTTCACTTCCTCGAGACGGCACAAACAGACTTCATTGAGACTTTCGAAAGCAAAACATTGGCTCTCGCACGCCAGTGTTTCCACTTTCAAATGCTATTTAATTAGGCGATTAATCATTTTTCTTCATTTAAATAAATGGCTATAGTGGTGTTTTGGAGTGTTAATATCAAATTAGTAATATATATATATATATATATATCACTTCACAGACGCAAAACAACTCGTTCGGGTCCGTCCACTAATTAAATGAACTCGTTTTTGCCCACTCCTAAAATGACTTCTTTAAACTAGGCGAGCACTACGTAGAAAAGTCCCTCGTCATGCACAAAGACGACGGGGACACGGTGCGGATGATATTCAAATCAAAACCTGGGCTCATGTTCTCCCCGGACATCTTCTACGTCATTCACAAGGACACACTGGACACAATCGAAAACATCACCATAATCGGTGCGCAATACTCAGTTAACCACAGCGTCATGAACTTCGGCATTGACAGATTCCCAAACGGACTCTGGATGATCTGCAACATCCTGGGAGAGCACAGAGACCCGGGATACGTAGACCACTTCCAATACCTCCAAGTGAGCCAGAAATGGATAGCCCACACCGACGGGAAAATCACAGAAACCACCGTCACACAGACGCAAATAATCAAAGGACACAGGATAGACGACGATCTGACAGAACAATTCAAAACAGACCGGAAACTGTTCATCTATGGAGTCCCCAGCGAATTCGAACCGCTCAATGTTGACGGAGCCGGCTTCGAGCCCGTTATACAAGCCTTTACTAAGAGCGACTTGAGCACATTGGAAAAGATTAAACTGTTCTATTTAGAAAACGATAACCAAATGGATTCGTGCGTCGGTGCCAGATATGACCTTAAAAGTGGCGAAAAATACGGGCAAGTTGATTTCAAGCTCAAAACAAACAATAATTTCAGCGTCATAATTCAAAACGGCTACAATCCCACCAAACAAAATAAGATTATTACCGATTCTACTCTCAAAAGCATTTTAGAAGTGGAGTAAATTATATAGCCATGTCCCGATGAAATATTAAACTGCAATTTTTGTAGCGATGAAAGATTTACAATTGAAAAAAGATGCACAACGTGTAAAAAAGAATATATACTAATGCTCTAAAATAAAGACTGTGTCGAATTCAGCTTTGTATCACCTATTGCAATCATGGGAGCTCATTTTGTAATACTTGTTGTTGGAGTAATAGTGTGGGTTTGGTGGTTCTTCATCAGGAAATGAGGTGAAATATATGACAAATATTATATTGATTGTAAACTGTAGTATTTTAGGGTTAATTCTTTTATTAATTTAATAATATATTACTAAAGAACACATATTATAATATTAGAAATCGAAAACATGAATATGATTTGTAGAAAGTTCAAATTTAACCCTTTCAATTTAACATCGCAGAATAATCACTTAAACTGCTATTCTTTAATGATATGTTCAAATATTATAAAAAATTAAACATGAATTAAACAGTTTGAGGTTTGTAATAAACGCACTATTAAACACACTTGTTGTTGCAATATTTAATATATAGTTCTATTACAGTAATTACAACGATAAATACTATTTTTACAATATAATTAAAAAACACACATTGTTGTTATGATATTCTCCAATTCGTTCATATTTAGTACTTTTGCAATTATACAGAGGTTTCTAGTAGAGCTTAATTAATGAGCATTTTGATAAAATTAGTAAATATACAAATATACAATATCAACGTAAATACACAGTTATCTTTCATGAATACAACACTAAAGAATTCGAATATGGAACGAAAGAACGCTGTTGCGTTGTATTTGATATAAATACAGAAAAATATTGTTGTTAATAAACTATGTAATCTGATGTGTTTGTATACGCTGTTTTATATTATAAGTAGATATGTTGTACATGATATTATAGCATTTGTATGTGCTATATTTCAACTTCACAAATATAACGACCGTGTAGTTAATTAAGCTTTTTTATCAGAACAAATTTATGAGTATCTGCTCTGCATTGAAATATGCGTATTTTACTGTTTTTTTGTTTTATTATACAAGAAATATATTAAAAGCGAGTTTACGATATATTTTGGTTAAGTTATTATATTAAATAAAAACATGAATTGTAATATTTGAAATATAAGACACAAATATGATCAATAAATAGTTCAAATTTAGCGCGGCCAATGTGTCATAGCATAATTATCATATAAAAGTTATTAATAGTCTAATTATATAAAAAACTAAAACTAAATCAAATAGTTTGAGGTTTGCGGTAAACGCACTATTAAACACAGGAATTATTATAATATTCGATTCATATCATTTTCAATGTGATTGCTACACTTCTAGTCATATTTGCATATTATTAAAAAACATGTATTATTTTCATGATATTTTCATAACGTTCATATTTAGTTCTTTAAAATCACATGAGATGTAACAACATAGTTTCCAATAAGACAACGTTATATGCTATATATTCTGTAATTTTTGTTGAGAATTTTAGTAAGAATATCCCAAATAAAAACACGAATAACGTTAAATATACACAAATGTGTACACACAACTGAATACACTGAACCTCAAAGGAACTCTTTGAATAATCAATATGAGAACATTTAAATAATTTTCGTGCGTTCATGTTCCAATAGTTTACATGTATAATTTAATTACAACGGAATGTACTGACAAGATCGAATTCTATAAAAATGATAATTGAGAATAGATTAATGAATGCACGATTTTAAAGTTTGGCTGTTGATTATATATAAAGTCCTCACTCAGATCAGAAATCCTACACGATCTGATACGACTACACTGATACATGTATGTTAAAATGATATTGGAATGAATACACGCTTCATAATTTTGAAAAAAAATCATCAACTCATAAGTTCAATATTTTCAATTAATTTAGAAATATCTTAGTCAAAGTCATATCTTTTGTATACGCGACTTACACTTGGAATTTCTATAATCTTTATTGTAAAAGTACAATAATGTAATTATTATCTTCTATACTAGTATTCAGCTCACTAAAACTAAATTTTCATGATTCCACTAAATGCAATAAACAAATATAAATTGATAATATTGACTATATATTTTGTCAAAAGTCCAAATAACTAAATAATATAGTTATGGATAATTCTTTCGTCATATCATAATAATCAACTAATATATTTTTGTACACAGACATTATGTAATCGTCTAAAGTATTACTTTAAATCGATTATGTCAATATCTTTGCTATTTTCGCAAGCAGCTCAGATTCTCAGTTGATTTATGAATCCACCGTTAACATATCGATAGCGTTCCGCATCGTGCAGGGCTCCTTGATCTGCATCTACTGCGACGTGTACACCCAAGAGTCCACTCTGGTATTCGTGGCCGCGGGCTAGAAGCTCTCTGGAATCTTGTTGAAGTTCAAGAAAGAAGTGAAGATTTACAACACCTCCGTTCAGTTCAGGTTCGACAGCGCGCAGTCGTCGGGTATCGTAAACGAGATAGCCGAAGCAGGTGTTTTCAAGATAATGAACACCAACATAACCGGATACGTGTACAGCACCAGCCCGAACAGCGGCTACATCGTCTCCAGCTCGAACGTTTCGGCCACCGTCACCGTGAGCCAGTCCATCGTCTGCACCAACATCGCCCAAGTCGCTGGATCTGGCGCGGTCTCCTTGACCGCCTCTTTCGTGCAGTCCTGCTTGCAAGTGTGCAAGGCCGAGAAGTACGTGTACGGTCTGTGCCTGCCGAGCCTCGTCCAAGGCCACGTTGAGAGCTCCAACAACTCCATTCTGTGTGCCGACCCCTTCGAGTACGACGGCGCGGACTGCGCGTGCAAGTTGGGCTTTGTTTTGAACGTTTCTGTCTGCATCGATATCGTTAAGAGCCTCACCACTTTGGACATCAACCTGGCTTCCAACGCCTCGTTCATCTTGGACACGCTCAAGAACAACGTGACCAATTTAGAAGCCACGATCCAGCAGAACTTCGACTTGAACAACCTGTACCTGAAGAACAACGCGACTTCCATCAACAGCAGGATCACTCTTTTGAATGACTCTTTGACGCAGCAGCTCTTCGACACGAACGCGAAGCTCACCGACGTGAACAACACCCTGACCCAAACCACCAGACAGCTCAGAACCGACCTGACCCAGACGAACGTAAACGTAAGCACTTTGATCGCATAGTATAATCAAGACATCGGCAGAATCAACACGAACCTCATTGGCCACAGCTCCCTCATCTCACAACTGGACTAGAAACTCACCCAGAACACGAACGAGCTCAAAACCTTAACAAAAACGGTGAGTGATAATTTGAACGCGTTTAAGGACAGCTCAACCACAATAAATAATTAACAAACGGCTGAAATTGCAAATTAATTATCACTCATCAGACAGATAAACGCTTCAGCGATGAGCGTCCGCGCAGATTTAACGAATGTTAACAACTACTTAACAGGCAGAATAAACGGATAAGATTACACCATCTCAACTAAAGCCAACACAGCTGACGTGTACGCAAAAGGAACCTCCGACTGGTACATAAACAATATTTAGGGATAAATTAACGCACTTAATAACAGAATATCCGGTGTTACCGCCTCTACTATCACCTCAATCAGCTCAGTCATTGTAAAAGACTGCTCACCATGCAATAACTGCGCTAATCACTGCGGCGGATGCTGCGTTGACAGATCAGCTATCAGAGTATGCGACAACACTGGATGTAAGATTGTGTGATCTTTTTTGTAATTTAAATATAAATAGACACGTTTATTAACAAAATAAATAATTGTTTACCTTTCACTTATTCATTTTTATATTTCATTTGTGGAGTGAAATATCGCTCAATATATGTAGCATAGATTAAACTGTTATATAACTGATGGAGAATCTATAAATAGATATATAATCTATAGATACCTATTTACACAGTTATTTACACACCATAATCTTAAAGTTGGAAGTGTAATTGATATATGCCCAAATAATACGGTAATATAAATGTACAGGCTGTATTAGAGAATAAAAATTAAAAGATTATAAAGATTTGAAAAATTAAAGTGATTGATTGCATTATTGTCTTGTGATACATTTTTATATATTTGTAAATGAACCACTCCTCGAATTAGAAATGATTGCTTGTATTCTATCACAATAATTTTAAATCCAGAATGCAATTCGTGAATAGAACGTATTATGGATTCCCAACGCTTAATTACAATTTGAATATTAATTAATTGCAACCGAATAGGTGTTTTAGCTACATTTTCTAGGTTATGTTGAAATTCGGAAATCGTTAAAATATTTTGCCTTTTCCTTCCCGTATGGATTGTCGGATACCAATTAATATAGTGTAAAAAGCAATTCTTAAACGTATTAAGTAATAACTGAATAGTAAAATAATAATTAGCGAGTAAAATTGCTTTAATAAGAGTCTAACACTGCATACTTGTTTCTTCAAGTAAATTCTCAATATCAATATAAAAATATTGAGTTGGTTTGTTAATTAGTCGAAGATGAGTATATTTTAAAGTTCGACTTAGAGTATAAATGCAACAACAAACCATTTTAAAAACTTAAGGACACTAATGAACTACTTTGCACACTACAGGGAAATAACTAACACAACTATTAGCTCAGTTCGTGTAATATGATGAACAATAATGAACTCGTAGGCGAAATTTAGGTTAAATCTGTTTAAATTAAACTGACAAAACTTATTATAAACTATATCCCCTAAGTAATATTCGCAATTATTAATATCATAATGCAAATAATAATTGGAACAAAATTGGTACAAAAAATTTAAAATACAAAAGATCAGTCCCTTTTTAAACCAGTAAAATTCACTTTCAAAAGCATTATTGTTTTAATTACATCTTACAAAGTACCATTAATTGCAGTCGTAACCTTCTTCATACTTCTATTAATATGCTCTTTAGTTCTAAATACATATAATACCAAAAATAACTTCAAAATAAGCTAAGAGGAGTCAGAGATTAGCAAAGAGTTCCACAGCAAATAGATAATGAGGGAATTTACTAGTTGCATGACTCAGTCAGATTTAGAAACTACACGATAGGATGAGAAAAGCGAATGAAATATAGTTTGATAATTTATATACACGTATATATGTTAAAAATAAAAACAGAAAACTTATAATCAGTCATAGATTATAATCAATCATAATTTTCATCCTATTTTACATCTTCTACTTTAGTAAGTTAATTAGATTTTTTAACTCTTCTTGGTTTTTATACTAAAAATGCTATTACGAATGTTAAAAATAGTGACCAAAGATTCCATATTTATGTAGGAACAGTAACCAAAAACAAAATTAAATTTATTCTAACTTTTCTATTTTTAATAGAATGCCTATATAAGTTTTTTAGTTTAACAGTAGCATAATTATTGAGGGTGTTTGTTGTAACATTTGTAAAGTCAATTTTTTCATTAGTAATTATTTAGTATAAAAAGAAATTATTTAAGCACATTAAAACTATAAAAAGAATAAATCGTCTTAATTGTTTCAAAAGTTTTCGTTCAATTATGTATAATGGAATATTAACTAGTTATCCAACTTCGCACGGGCCTATTTCAATATTTTAATTTTTCACAAAATCTGAAAATTCTGTTATTCTGCATTTACGCTCAGACATATTATGGATTTTATAACTCATGTTATCACATTGATAATGCAATTTAAATTTTAATAGTAATTAGTTATGATAAACGAAACACGAAATAGAGGGAACTGAAAAGTTTTGTACTGATTTTAATATTATATCTCCTCTATTACTTTTAGTTGCTCTAAGTGAAATAGGAATAATTTCATTTGAGTATACAACATCTACAATAGATAAATTTGTTATGTTTTCTTCTTGTAAAAGGCATTGTTTGGGTAATTATTCTATCATAGTGATAAATGATTTTTTATTATCAATTGAATCAAATCCGTAGTACGTTATGTTATTTTTTTCAATTTATCTGCCATTAAATAAAAGTTTTTCCTATTGGCTATTACAAATTAGGTTTAGAGATTTTACCTAATGAAATTAGGATACGAATACTTAGTATTGTTCTATGTATATGATTTATTGTATAGTATATTGCAAGAGCATGTAATGGAGTGGGAAACTTGCTATTATTGCATTGAAGTAAAATAATATACATGAAAATAAATATATATAATTGAACTGGAATATCTTCATTTTGTGTTAGTGAGTTGTTTGGTGAGTTATTTGACGATTTCTCTTTGTACGAGTACTTCAATGTCGTCTCTGAAGTATTGTTTGTCTGTGGTGGTCCATATTTCGTCAGTGAGTTTGGTTGCGTTGTTTGGGTTGAGTGCGACGGATTCTTGAACTTTTTTGGTGAGTGTTTCGTCTGGTTGTTTGTAAAGGTGTGCGAACGCTTGGCACACTAGTGCTTTCAACTGTATGTAAGTTATTTTGAGCATTTCCATGATTTCGTCCACGTTGTTTATTATCTCTTCGTACAGTTCTTTACCTTATTTGCCCTTATGTTCTAAAAGTGAGTTAAATTCTCCTACTGTCATCAAACTCTCATCAACAAATAAGTGCTCTTGAATGTCAATCCATTAGTGTTGTTGTTTTTGCGTTTTGGATTTGCCGATTATTCCGCCCATTAAACGGGCGTAAATCTCTCTCGCGTCGTCCAGTTGCTCGTTGTTGGGCCGAATTTGGCCCATTTCGCGCCTGAACTGCTCCCTGATTATTTCAAACTGAGCCGCGGTTATCCCCGTCTCGTTCTGTTTGTTCGGCTCCTCCTCCCGTTTGTTCAGAATTTACAGTACGTTTTGGTTCATCTGGAGTGGAACAAGGTGGAATTGAGGTTTAAAGGTGGTGGAGGTGGTGTTGTTTATATTATATTTTGCATTAGTTTGATTATAAGGGGGTAGGAGATTCTCTATTCTTTAATTGAACAACTGTTATTTAATAATAACGGCCAAAATATTTGCAAGTTCTAAAAATGCACAATTGTAAAATAAATAAATCAAAATAACATTAGTCCACTTTTTGATCATTTTTTGTCAATTTAAACATAATAATTTAGGCGATATCACCATTATATGCTTAAATACAATTAAATACATGAAAATCGTCATATTTCTTTCATTATTTGTGGAGAGTGGAAGTACTGACAAGCCTTAACATGATTCCGTTTCAAATTAATTAATAACATAAAATAAACCTCAACTCAACTAATTTTTGACCGCAAAAATACTTCAATTAATTAAATATGATATCAAAACAAATAATACAATATATCAAAACAAAAATCAGTTAAAGACAGAGAGGAGTATATTAGTGAGATTCGGGGTTGTGGTTATCTTCGAGAGGAATGTTGGTTTCTTATTGGTTAAGAAAGGAAAGGAAATGTGATGATTAGAAAAAGGGGTGACAAGTATAGACGTAATAACTTTTACCACTCCACTACATAATGTCAGACACCTCAAATTTACGTGGGCTCACTGATGATGAAAATTAAAATATTGAGGAGATTGCCAAAGTTAAAAGGGAATAAACAGAATATAAAAAGGAAGTAAAAGCCTGCTCCAGAAGCTAGTCTCCTGTACCTATTGAAACTTATGATTTTAATTTAGCATTGAAGGATTTGAACTAGACAAAACAATAAATAGAGATGAGATGTGTGTAAAGAAATGCAGCGCTAGAACTAAATATTCAATATAAAATTGAACTCGCCAAGATGATGAGAGAACCGTTCTTGATACTCATCAACCAATATCTAGATTAGATGGAGAAAGATCCGACACTGAATTAATTGAATTATCAAAAATTGAATCAAGAAATGCTGAATCAATATCAAATTGAATTAAATAAGATGATGAAAGATCCGACACTGGATTTAAATATTAAATATCACAGTGACTTAGTTAACTTAGTCGACAATTAACAAGACTAAGAATGGGTTTTTTAAAAACTGCAAGAAAATCTATTTGAATAATCATATGAATAATCTTAATCATCGACTTTTATTGATGGATCAAAAAGCTCCAAAACCGTATTCTCATCTTAGAAATCGTCAAAAAACTTGGAAGGACGATTCATCTAACAAATCGGTTCCTAAATCGTAATGGACTTTTGAAGAAAACCTGAAAATTACAGAATTTATTTGGTTCAATTTATAGCAAAACAATATTAAATTTGATTACGAGCAACTGGCAAGGCAGCTTAATGGTAGAAGTCTTAGAGCATGTAGAGACAAATGCGGAGTATTAATGTAGAAATTTGGTGGAACTTGGAATGCGTAAGATGTTATAAAAATTAATAACTGGTTCATAAATAACAAATCATTTTCTTAGTTTATTAATCTAAAAATCATTGAAGAAATGAATATCTAATATACTTCTGAACAACTTGTTGACTTGCTTGCATACATGAACAAAAAATACAAGTATAATGTAAATGAAATCTCTTATTCAACTGACTTCAAAGTTGGTTCCAACGCGTTTGAATATCGTCAATCCTTTATCGAAAAAACAGAGAAAAATCAGCAAATTTAGACAGAGAAAACAGGAGATTTTAGTGAAGATGAAATCAAAACGGTTATTTCCTGGGCATAACACACCAATTCTTACTAAGTTTCTCAAAGAAATGTAGATGAAGAAATAAAAATCAACAAAAGTGTTAATGATATTGTTTCATATTTGAATTATAATGGTATATTGTGCAAATTGTGTGATGACGAACATGGAGTACCTGTTTAGTTCGAAGTGAAGAAGTGAAATAAAAATATTTAATGCTATTTAATTTGGCGATTAATCATTTTTCTTCATTTAAATAAATGGCTATAGTGGTGTTTTGGAGTGTTAATATCAAATTAGTAATATATATATATATATTCATTTCACTTCCTCGAGACGGCACAAACAGACTTCATTGAGACTTTCTAAAAATTGGTGGAGGTGGTGCTGTTTATATTAAATTAAATTTTAATTAGATTAAATTTTAAATTAAAATTTTGCATTTGTTTGATTATAAGGGGGTTAGGTATTAGAGATTCTTTGTTAATCTCAAAACAAATAAAATCAAAACAAAAAACAGTTATACAGAGAGGCTAAATGAGAGGAGTTTATTAGTGAAAGCAGCTTATAAAAATGTATTCAAAAATAATGATTATAATTGATTGGATTGGCTAATAAACGGGGTTAAAGTAGAAGGTTGTTAACTTTGAATAATACTGTGGGTTTATTAGATTAAATAAACGAAACTGGAATTCGTAATAACATTTCATTGGCTGTTGATGTAGCATATATAGACGGTGTCGATTTTTGTAAATCTGGAATATGGAATGAATAAATATATTTTTATAATACAAATACTCTATACTATATTTAGTATAAATATTATCATTTAAAATAAATTATTCATCAAGTTTTCCATACACTACATTTTGTGATATTTGTTCAATAAAGATAGAACAAATAGTGGATAACTTATGCCTAATTTAATTATGACTTTGTACTACTTGTACTAACAAAATATAGATTAGTGAATAAAGATTACAATTTCTGAATGAATTATATAAAAATATTGAAAATATACAAAACTTATAACTGTATCCTAATTCCAATCAGCCTTATATTTTACAAATATACTTCTTATTTTATAATTCGTGAACAACTCTCGCATAAATATCCAAATGTTTTTGGTATTGTTGTTATCACTATAATATTATATACTATTTTAATTACATTTTGTACTTTGCTTTGATTAGCATATAATAAAAATCTCACAGTAAAATTTCTTTAAAAATCTCACTTTACTATCTTATATACATTTAATTTAATATATCTACTGTTTTGCTTAATTATTTTAATATTCTATGATATTACTTCAATTTTACAAGCTAATTTATCAATAAATTTATTTATACGTTATAAATTCGTTACTTATTGTGTGATTTTCGAATGCAATTAATATATTTCGTCTATTATAGCAAAATCTGTTGAATTATCATATTCTTCTGTTATTTAGTATAAATTAGATGCGTTTTAATTAATTATGATTGGAATATGTGTTGTAGTATCGTATGATTACATAGAATTTGAAGAAAATGATATTTGCTACAAGGGTTTGGGCAATATGTGTTTCATGAATGGTGTGATGAATACATATATTTTGTTAGATTACGTGCAAAAATACTATTTAATTAAATTTGTGTGTATATAATATCGTATCACAATTACATGAAAATGAACAAAAAGAAAATATATAATATTGAAATATGAATTAAAATGAATTTGCTATTAAAAAGAGCAATATAATCTTATCCAAAAACAAAAGCTCAAAATATTTTAAAGGAATATTTAAATATTAAAAACACAATAAGATAAAACAAAATCTGATTTTAAATATTCAACTAATGTAAAAACTAACTTTCTACAAAAAAGATCTAAAATGTCTTTTAAAAATCATAGTAAAAAACTAATTAAACCACTACACACTTACGTATAAAATGACTCACTTAACTGTAACCTTATCATCAGTACTAAGGCTCAATTTAATCATTCCATCTTCATCTCATAAATCATGGCAATCCACAAATCCAAACTTAGTTACACAATAACGTTACCTCAAACTAATCTCAATATCATACCTCATCTTCTTGGATTGTCACTCTGAAATAGCCTCCTCAGACAACCTAAGTTAGTTCGGACACTTACGTATATATGTTTACATTGCATATCATAAGATAAAGTAAAATAGTTACTTGATATTAAAAAAGATGTTAAATCACACATAGTAAATACATTAAAGCTGTTACATAAATCAGGAAGTAGAATCACTTAGATTGGAAAAAAGATGAAAACCATTTTAATTAACTGGAAAATTCACTAACCACGAGAATTATTAAAATATATATTATTTTTACTTAGCTATAGTAAAATAACTAGTATATATTTATATATTGCGTTTAGATGTATTGTTGGATTGTTGCTGTTGAGTGAGTCATGTTATTACATGAAATAGTATTATTAATTACTAAATCACATTCTAATGAATTCTTTAATTTCTAATAAAAATTGTATATCCTACATTAATGTCAATTAAAGGTTTGAAGAAGATACGATGTTGAGATTTAGTTTGTGGTAATGTATTTGTACTTAGTTTGGCTTTGTGGATTGTCATAATTTATGAGATGAAGATGGAATTATTAAATTAAGCCTTAGTGTGAATCCAATTCAATTGTCGACAGATCAACAGTATCGCCGTGGTTTCAGTTCGCCTTGCTCCCACACTGAGGTCTTGATGGCGCCTTTTACAGTAGCTTGACGTAGGTCTCTCTAATCTATCAATCAACAGAGGCTACGAAACCTAAATTAACACCATTAAACTAAATAAGTACTTATTAGATTGTTGTTAGAGTTATTATATATAAAAATTAATGATTAAAAATTAATACGAAGTAGTAATATTTTCACACCAGAATTATGTCTTAAGAACTGTAAACTAAAGATCGTAACAATTTAATTAAATTTTACACAGTAATGCATGTAATTAATTATGAAGAAACGCATGGAACCAAAATGCCATTTACAAAAATATTTTACGATTATATTAATAATGAACTGAATAAGCTTTCAAAGGAATAATAGCTTGAAATAGTATATAAAATAAATAACTTCAATGCAAAACAACAAAATTACATTGCTACTTAGTATAAACAATGGAAATCAAACTCTGAATGAAATTGAAAATATTTTATGAATAATCATGACATATATTCATTATTGATTTGTAAAGTAGACTTAAAAAAGTTTATTTATATTGTTAAAACGACTCACCTTCTGATGGTAATCACGCCGCTGGCGAGATATCTGACCCATGGTGTGGCTTCGTATCCGCTTTTGTCGTGTATCTTGAGGTATCTGACGTTGATACCGCTGAGGGAGTAGTATGGGATGTCGAATTTGACGGTGATGGGTCTTTTGGTGTATTGGGTGAGTTCTTCGCTCATGACTCTGCATGTTGGGAGTCCGAAGCTGGCAACGAGCGTGGCGGTTTGTTTTCCTGGCATTTGTTTGATGGTCCATTCGAGGCATTGCATTGGTGGTCTGTATTTGGCGACTCCGACTGATGGTCTGAATTCTGGAGTGTCTGCGTCCACTGGTACTGGTACTTGAATAACGATTTCTCTGGCCATGGATTTGGATTTGTAGTTCGTTTCTATCTTGATGTTGTAGCTGAATCCGTTGTGGTTCTTTGTTTCTTGCACCTGGCACACGATGGTTGGCTTCCTATTCGGCTGGGTGATTCTGTAACTCAAAAGGTCAAATGCACCGTCAGGAGGGATGAAGGAAATCGTTTTGTCCTCTTCAAACTGGTTCAGTTTTACGCATTAGTGGAGTTTTACGTCCTCGAGGTCGATGTTTTCCTGTTTGGCTGCGTTTTCGTTCGAGGGGTCGAAATTTTAAGCGTTTCCGAACGCTGCGTCAAAACGGACGCGGTCGTTCAGGCCCAGTTTCAGGTTTGGCATCCCAGTGAGTTGTGAGCGCATTTTGAAGGCGCCCTTGACGGTGGATGCGAGTACCTTGCCCTCCTGGGTCATGATGAGGTCGAGGTTCTCAACGACGTCGAGGTAGGCCTCGTTCTTGCGGTACTTGATGCCCTCCTTACGCCACGAGACGAGGCCGGTGACTGCTGGCGGGGCGGCCATGACCTACTGCTGCTTCTTGGCGGTGATCTTCTCAATTAAGTTGTCCAAGAGAGAGCGCTGCTGAATGAAGGCCTTCAATACATCAGGCTCAAGCGTTTACGGGTAGCCGTAGTCCATCGTTTCGTCCAAAAGCTCGTAGACGATCGTGATGTTGTCCTGAATGGCCTCCTCGGTAGCCTTGTCGAAGTAGGAATTGAACACCTTCGCAAGCTGGTTCAAATACTCGATCATGACGAAAGCATTCGCGTCTTATACACTAGCACACGCGTAGTGCAGACCATAATGCTGAGTGTGGGCGTAAATGACACCGTTGGCCTCGAAAACAGGCGCGACGAAGTTAGCCTCGGCATCCTCTTGGTGGATAACACGCTCACCAAATTCTTGCATAAAACCCTTCGGCAAATCAGCACGATACTCACGCACGGCGATTGGTTAACCCTTTGGATTCAAAATAAAACAAGCTGAAATCATGGATTTGAAATGAAGTGGATTTATCTTTATCGTTCAAATAAAGTAAAATCAATAACTTTTCCAAGAAATTTGTCCCAATGCTTTTTTGATCTCAAGAATAACGCTGATTTGAATAGACGCCATTTACAACCAGAGTTAGCGTAGCACTATAACTCGCTTTATTATCTAATAATTAATGAAAAATGAAATAATATAATAATAACTTAATAACCAAGAAAATTATAGTATATATTAATTGCTTATGTTTTCACAAGTCACCTATATCAAAGTTAAGGAGATCTAGGACTTTGAGTTGATAGGAAGCAAATATTTTCTGTTCAATTTAACATTCAGTTTGTAATAAAAACTTATGTAGTGATAAAGTTTAATCATTATAAAGTTAAAGAACAGTGAAAAGACAGATATTGAAGAATAAATACTTAAACTCTAATTTGACAAAATTTTGAATTCTATCAAATAGATTTAAAGCTTTAGTAATGAATTGTTGAGGGAAGTTGTTGTAATATGATTTATTAACATCAACTAGACACTCAAAAGGAAACAGAAAGTTACAATCTGTCCCATATGAGGTCGCCATACCTGTAAAGGAGTGGAATAAATAGCTGATCACAATTTTTAATAATATAGAAATTTTTTCACTAATTTACAAAAATAGAAATACAATTTAGGAATTACTCATTACAGTTTTACAATTTGTACATGATAACATACACAATGTAAACATTTTTCATTTTGGTCATTTCTGCGATTAATTGAAGAACTCTTAATTCTTAAACTCTTAAATTCTTAAAACATTGGAAACATAAACTAGATTCTTTTATAGGTAACTTAGTTATTAATATTTTGAGATAATTAATTTCAATTGATTACAAAACAGTTATTATATCTTAAAATAGACCAAAGTGTATGAAATTATTTTACGAAATAATAAAATACAGAACAGAATAAAAGATTATCGTATAAAACATTAAATAAATGCTTTCAATGATTTCACAGGTCGCCTATGTCAAAGTTTAGCAAGTCTAAGACTTTAAGTTAATATGAAGCAAATATTTTTGGTTCAATTTAACAATCTGTTTGTTGTAAAAACTTGTAAACAGATATTTTATTGTCGTTATATAGTTATAGAACAGTGAATAGGCAGATATTGAAGATAATATATTTATATTCATATTTAACAAAATTTAGGATTTTGCCAAATAGAATTAGAGCTTTAAATAAATGTTGTTGTGGAAAATTATTATAACATGCTTTATTAACATCAACTAGACACTCATACGGAAACAGATTGTTACTATCTGTCCCATATGAGGTCGCCATATACCTGTAAAAAAGAGTGGAATAAATAGTTGATCACAGTTTTTATAATATAAAAATAAGTAAAACATTGTAGAATAGTTTACAGATTACCGTATTTGGCCATATTTGGAATTACTCTTTTTATAATTGTATATAAGAATACACCGTTGTAATTTATTTCTTGTGATAATTCTCAAAGTTGTTCAAAGTCTCTTATAAATTTTTCAGTTTTAAAAATTGGAAACATAGAGATTAAATAATATATTGAAATACAGGTGAAGCAGACGAGTATATAAATTGATTTCAATTGATTCATAAATAAATTTGTATATATCTTATAAACTTCATTGAATCATCTTTGCTCTACTAATTCTAATTGATTATGTGATAATATCATCCAATTTATCTTCAATGTTTATACCACTTCAAGTAAATGTTCGTGGCGCGGGACATTTATTCCGAATACAGGTAAATCATTGGCCCGCAAGAAAATGTTACCACTTAGCAGCAGCTCACCAACTAAATTTTTAGCAAAATAGCTAATAGTGTAAAACCAGCCTTTCGCGAATGTTGTTATCAGATTTGCCAATATTTGGCTCATTCTTACTTAAGTGATGCTCCAATCCGTATTGATGACTTTATAGAGCAATCTGGGTCTAGACTGAATCCGGCCCAATTTGCGTATTTTTAAATGAGGGTTCTCGAGATGCTTGATTTCAAAATATTGTGAAGTCATTTTCATTGGTAATTAATATTATGTTATATATTTTATAGAATAATTATATTGTATTCTCATTCGTTATTCCATCATCTTCTGATGGTGATTACGCCGCTGGCTAGGTATCTGACCCATGGTGTGGCTTCGTATCCGCTTTTGTCGTGTATTTTCAGGTATTTCACGCATACTCCGGACAGGCTGAAGTATGGTATTTCGAATTTGACGGTGATTGGTTTCTTGGTGTAAGCGGTGATTTCTTCGCTAAGAACTCTGCACAGTGGTAGTCCGAAGCTGGCTGTTAGTTTGATGCTTGCTTTTCCGGGTACTGATTTGAGCACCCACTCCATGGCTTGCATTTGTGGTTTGTATTTCGCGTCCCCCTGTTGGCATTTGAACACGGGGGTGTCCGCGTCAATTGGAACGGGGACGTAAACGGTTATTTCTTTTGCGATGGTGGATTCTTTGTAGTTGGTGTTCAAAACGAGATTGAATTGCAACCCGTTTTTGTTGTTCACCTCTTGAATGTTAACGCTGATGACCGGTTTCTTGTGTGGTTGGTTTATTCTGTAAGAGAGCAAATCGAACGAACCATCAGGTGGGATGAAGGAGATCGTTTTGTCCGTTTCAAATTGGGTTAAACGAACGCATTAATGGAGCTTTATGTCCTCAAGCTCAATTAATTGCTCCTCTTTCGGCTTGTTTTCGAGTGAGAACTCGGGCTGCGCTTGTAAATGCTGTCCGAAGGCCTGCTCGAAGCGGACGCGGTCATTCAAACCTAATTTGAGGTTGGGCTGGCCAGAAAGCTGCGAGCGCATTCTAAACGCACCCTTTATTTATTATGAGAGGATTCTGCCCTCCAAGGTTGATATGGCATCTACTTATTCAACTACGTCAAGGTAAACCTCGTTCACGCGGTACTTAACACCCTCCTTACGCCAGGAAACCATACCAGTAACCGCTGGAGGAGCTTACTGTACACGCTACTGCTTCTTCTTCATTATCAAGTCCATTAACGTTGCCACTTGACCGGATTAAATGAAAGCCTTCAATACATCCGGCTCAAGAGTTTACGGGTAGCCGTAGTCCATCGTTTCGTCCAAAAGCTCGTACACCAAGTTCACATTCTCCATCAAATTGTCCTCAGTGGCCTTCTCGAAGTAAGAATCAAACACCTTAGCCAACTAATTCAAATACTCAATCAAAATGAACATATTCGCGTCCTAAGACGTAACACAGCCGTAGTGCAAAGAATAATGCTGGATATGCGCGTAGACCAAACCATCGGCCTCAAATATTGGTGGGACAAAAGTTCCCTCCATTTCTTCCTGGAATACCGCACGATTAATAAAGACCTCCAAATACTCTTTTGGCAAATCATTACGATACTAACGCAGCGCCAGTGTTTCCCCTCGTGGATTAAGTACAAAACATGAAGAAATCATTTGGAGAAGTGGTGATTGTGATTTTACTGCAGATATTTTAATATCATACGAATTCCACATCTAACGTTTGACAGAGAGATGTAGTTTTCATCCTAACTCGGAAATATTGTATAGGATAATAATGAGATTCTGACTATAAGTCGTATTTTTCAAGATGACCTGGGTCTCAAGCAATTAATTGGCGTTATTGATTTGTAAAATTTAGAAATAGATGCTCTACGATAATGTATTGAAGGAAATGACATTGCTAGAATAAATACTATTTGTACGTAATATGAAAATAACTTCGCGTAAAAGGTATATGACGAATGCGAATTGAATATTAAAGCTTTTTAAAACTAAGATAATGTTGATGATTTGTGAGTTACTTTTATTATAAATAGATGTTTGAGTTTTCATAAACATATATTAATAGATCAATAATACTTATATTGTTTGTACAAAGTTAGTTAAGAAGTTGATCCATATTTTGAATTTTACAAAGGTCATCTAAAAGAAACTCAGACTAAACACTACGTAAATTGATGTATTTATTATATTTAAATCAAATTCTAAAGTTTCCACACCTTCGTTAAATTTTCAAATGGTAAATCCAGATTCTATTCTGTATAGACTATTATCAGTTCGGGGAATGAAACCTGGAACCTAAATTGATATACCAGAAAACGAAATAACAGAGCTGGCCGAAAAAGCTTATGAGATTTTTTTAGCGCAGCCATCATTACTAGAACTAGCTGCACCTGTAAAGATTTGTGGTGATATTCATGGCTAGTTCTATGATTTATTGAGACTTTTAGAATATTCAGGGTTCCCACCAGCTGTTAATTATCTATTTTTGGGAGACTATGTTGATCGCGGTCAACAATCTCTTGAATGTATCGTTTTACTGCTATGCTATAAAATTAAATATCCAGAATCATTTTTCCTTCTCCGAGGTAATCACGAATGTTCTTCAATTAACCGAATATATGGATTCTATTAAGAATGTAGATAACGTTATTCAGTTAACCTTTGGAAGACTTTTAAGAAAACATTTGACGCTCTGCCAATTGCAGCAACTATTGAAGATAAAATCTTCTGTGTTCATGGTGGTTTAAGCCCAGAATTAACATCTATTAAACAACTTGCTAATATAGTAAGACCAACATCTGTTCCTGATTAAGGTCTTCTGTGTGATCTGTTATGGGCTGACCCAGACCCAGCTATCACTGGTTTCTAAGAAAATGATCGTGGTGTATCATTTACTTTTGGTCAAGATGTTGTTATGAAATTTTTGAAGAAGTTTGACTATGATCTAATATTGAGAGGACACCAAGTTATATAAGATGGTTATGAGTTCTTTGCTAAACGTAGATTGGTAACTATATTCTCAGCTCCTAATTATTGTGGAGAATATGATAATTCTGGTGCCATTATGTCAGTCGATGATTCTTTGATGTGCTCGTTCTAGATCTTAAAAGCTTAGGCAAAAGGCGATATGGGAAGGTGTGATACAGGGAGATTCTGAAATGTGATTCTGAGTTTTTATATTATGTTTTCATTCAATATTATGTTTTCTTATTCATATTTTAATTATATAGAATAAATATATAGAATCTTTATAATCTGTTATTGTCTTGTTTTAAAAAACATTAAAAAATAGATAAATTTAATTTTAAGCTATATTAATTTTTCAATATCACAAACCTGCGGGATCAACTTTGCACAAAATACGTCCACTTTCATTTTTCACCTTTAAGTTGATCTATCTAGGTTTAGCTTTACAACACATAGACATTATGCAATCAACAAGAACAACCACACATTAAATTGGGAATAACCATGAAAGCATAAAGTCAATCCATAATTTGACAGTATCATTATAGGCTTTTACTTTTATCTGTTCAGGGCTTACACGAACATTCACAGACAGTAAAAAGTATTTACAAATAAAAGTAATTCCTGCGGCGTCGTTAGCCCACATCCATGTATATAGGGCTACTAGTACAAATCCAGTGCAAAAAATTGCATTTAATGTTCCAAAAACGTTTATTGATTTCCTATTCAGTAACCAACGAAGAGAATTCTCAATAAATGAAAGTGTGGCGGTGAGCACAAGACCCCATGTTAAATGAAATTGCAGCACCGATGAGGATAGAACACCCTTCGATTTCGTTATTGATTCAGCATCAGAGTTATCACCTTTCGCAGCATTAATGATAATATCTAGAAAGGCTACCAGTAATTCTATACCTACACAAACAAAGGCAACTATTAATGGGAATATTCCAACCATTCCGCGTGTGGGAACTGTAATTGCAATACTTTATGTGTTACCTGAAGTCTCTTTGTATCTTGATTCTGAAGCTTTTGTAATATGCATCTGAGAAGTGGAGATTCCATAAGATTTTTGAATCAAAATATTAATTATTATCAAATGTTTACAGATTAATTTACACTCTAATTATAACACGTAATTACTGTAACATAGTATAAAATAAAATATATAAAGTTATAGTCTAAATAACATCACTTAGCTAACTTAACGATATTTAATATTATATATTTGCCGTTTTGCTTAATTATTTTAATATTTTTCTATATAACATCAATTTTACAAACCAATTTATCTACATATTTATTAATACGCTTTAAATTCGTTAATTATTCTGTAATTTTCGAATATAATAAATGTAAATCGTCGATAATAGCAAACTCAGATGAATCGTCATATTCCTCATTAATTTAACATAAGTTAGATACATTCAAGTTAATATTGAGTGGAAATGTTGTAGTCGAATCGCAAGTTTATATAGAATTTGATGAAAATGATATCTATTATAATGGTTTAGGTAATATATGTTTCATAATTGGTGTGGTGAGTGATACTGTTAATTAGTGAAATTACTAAAATCTAAGTTCAAAATATTTTTTTGTGTATGTAATATCATATCAGGATAACATGAAAATCTTACTGAAATGAAATCTTAATTTTTAATTTAGTTTATAGTTATATGCCTACTCCATTAGAGTTACTAATCCTTATTTCACAAGAAGTTCTATTATCATAAAAAGTTGCAGATATTCACTTTTATATATCGGCTCACTCTTTTGGTACATCTCAAAAACATCCACTCAATAATCAATTACTTCAATCACAAGAAACATTAAAAAATGATGTATTCATTTTAACGCGTTCTTTACTCCTGTACATAAAGGACTCTATATTTTCAGTGTTAATTATTTGAGATGTCATCAAATTATATCAATTCAGAAATGATAGTATTGTTTTATACTTTATCGTGTTATTACTGTGTTATTAATATTTATATAACATTAATGTTAGGTTATTAAATTTTCAGAGATGATGGGTGTGGATAAGATAGTTATAAGATATTACATCTACTGTGTATTTATACTTATTAAGGATATATTCATTGAGGAATAGTATTTAATGTATTCTCTGAAACGGTATGTTATATTTACAACTAAATATTAAGTTGTCATTCACTTTTTATAAAGAAAATTAGCTGAAGCTATAAACTTGCTTTTTAATAATTATATTATACAATCGTATCAATCTGTAAACACATTAAATTAAATCTTTGACTAGTATTATTGAATGAAGCTTTACATAAAATATATCTTAATAAACACGACATTTTACTAATTCTGCGTTCAGTTATCTTTTTAACATTGTACTTGCAACTAAACTCATTAATAATTAAATATGTAACCTGATGGTTTGCAATTATTTAGTTTATATTATGTATTAACAATATAAAATATATCACCGTTCGGTTAAATATATTTCTTTTAATATTATACATTATTATTGCACAATATAACCATGATAACATTATTATTCTATTATTTTTGATGGAATTGATTTTGGAGTGGCTCAACTATAAATTGATTAATAAGCCACTATACAGTTATTATGTAATGTAACACTCCTCAAAAATGCCGTCTAGTATCTCAAAAACGGGTTGGGTGTACATAGTTCTGCTGTTCGTCTCTGGAACAGCTGGTGCGTTGATTTACAAGGCAATGTGCTTGCATTCGGCTCCTCCTGGTAAAAATCTGCCCGCGATTCCGTACGATCACGCGTACATGCAAACCATTTTCATGTACTTGGGTTAGTTTTTGGACGTCATCATAGTGCTTATATAAAAATTCACGAATAAGCGCTAAAACATAGCCCAGTCTGAGAGCTCGGACAGCTTAGATTAGAATTCTCTCCCAAATTTCTCGGTCAACTCCTTTTTAACCTTTTTCGCCCCGACCTTCGTTGACGTTATCGGGTCCACCTTGTACAACCTCTCCCTGAATTACGCCCTCGTTTCCGTTTGTCAGATGGTCCGGAACTGCTCCGTTGTGTTCGTGGCTCTGTTTTCGGCGTTGAGTTTCAAGCACTACAGGAAGACATTCGATCTCCCGTAATTTGTCGGGTTATTGGTGCTGATAATCGGAATGGTTGCCATATGCACTGTGAGCTACTACAGAGACTAAGACCAGAAGAGCGCTCCTAATAACGTGCTCGGGATTATACTAGTTATTGTCGGATCCGCATTCAGCTCACTCGTTTTCGTAATGGAAGAAGTGATTCTGAGGAAGGTGCACGTGAGCGGGATGGCAGTGGTGGCCTCGGAGGGATTCTGGGGACTCACGGTGTACTACTTCCTCATATTCACCCTAAATCTGTCAACAGACAAAAACGGAAAAAGAATCGAAGACCTGGCCGCATTCAACTACCAAATGAAAGACCAATTCCTACTCTGGTTCCTGATCATGTACATACTCTCAATCGTATTCTACTCGTTATCGTCAATTCAAATCACAAATCACGTAAACGCAGTCGCCAGATCCATGTTCGACTCCACTAAAACCATTCTGGTCTGGGGAATATCTCTATGCCTCGGATGGGAAAAACTTGACGCGGTCGGCACACCAGTTAAACTTGTAGGGTACATTTTCGTTGTTTGCGGCACTATGATTTACAATATGGTCTGGAAAATCGTTCCGCAAATTAGAATTCGCAATACCGATGGATTCAATAGCATACAAAATGAAACTGAAGAAAATAAACCATTGTGGTCCAATCAATAAAATCAAAATAGTGCAGAATAGTACGAATGATTACAAACAATATTACATAAATCTTAACAATATTAAGTTACTACATACTACATATTATTACATACATATTATTACATACATACATTACATTACATACATATTATAAATCAAAAAATAATTACAGTACTGTATAAATCATAAATACTAGCTAGAAACCAAAATAGAAAATATTATAATTACTAAATAAAGAGAATAAAGATTTTTATCAACACACATCACTGGACAGCATTGATTTATGATGCACGTTGTTAGCAACATGAACATTATTATGTTGGTTTTATAAACCAAAACCAAATCCATCCACCAAATAAACAAATTAATATTCCCAAATAACATCCAAGTCCTATTGCAACTTCTTTAAATTTGTCATCTTTGCATGAATAGGTCATTTCTTTATTGACTATTTCTGCATATATAATTTGATTTTCAGTACAATTAACATCGTTTAAATTTTATGATTTGAAAATGGGCTGATTTTAAATGTTAACCGTACTACTTATCATATTTAAAGTTGTGACGATACCTATCATTGAAGTGGAATACTATTAACATATTAATTAAAAATCAGTTTTTATCAATACAAGTTTTAAATTAATTAACGCCACATCGTTATAAGTCTACATTTTAACGACGACGGCGAAACAGCTCTGAAGAAGCTCTTCCAGGATATTGATTTTGACAGCTCTCCTCGACAAACTCAAACCTTTACAGTTTCATTAAGCGCAACAGAACAGCCTTCCAACATCTCCTTGAAAGAAAGACCTCCTGAACGCAGTGAAAATTAAATGTTAATAATATATTAGGGATTAATTTAAGACTTTGGTAAGATGGCATAAATATTTAAGAATTGTTTTATCTTAATATGACAATATAGATTGACAAATTACCAATCTATTATTTAGTTCTTCAAACCGGAATGGGTTTTGGAAATGAACTCTGGGTGGCGTTTGCAAAAGGTTCTCGACCTCATGAACGCAGTCGGAGAACTGGTGAGAACTGGTGAGGTTCTCGCCCAAAGACTTCGAGTGAAATAGTTATTTTTGAACCCAGTTTAAAAATATTATTAAATTCGGTTCACTGGTTTTTGTTTAGGTCCAAACTTCTGCATTTGAATTATATATTTCATTTGATTATATATTTCATAATTGTATTTTAGATTTATAAAATGATTCGCCAAACGGAAATACATTATAAGGTATGATATTTGACTGCAATAAATAGCAAGCACAATTATATTTTTCACATACACATCTAGATATGATAAGATTCAGTAAGTCTTTTTGAATACGTGATACCATATTAGGACCCGCCTGCTACTGAGTTACAATAAATAATTAATTATTCAAAATAAATAATTATAGACTAAATTGAATTATTAAGTGATTACAAGTATGTATGTAATTCCAGTTTTATTGATACAACATCTATTGTTATAATATATAAGCACAAAGCTCGGATACCCCACTTCATCAATGAAGAACGCACTTCCAAAGCCTCTGAGCCAGCTGTCGCTCTCATCTGCGTCCCAGTCCACGTACGAGCCTCTACTAACGTGCCACCAGGGCACCGTGTTTTCAACGCTTTGCGACACGAACGAGCTCTACGAAGATTCTTGCGAGTTCGCTTTGATCGACGAGAAGCGGTTGCTTGCCTGCAAGATCAGTGACTCTCTGGAATATCTTAAGAGGTCTTGCAGATGCATAGAGAAACTCGGATGTAAAATTCAGGTGATAGAACAAAATATTAGCATCGTGAAGAAGAACACCAAGAACATCCTCCACAACATCGTGGCGCTGGCGAAGTGAGTATAGATTTTAGAGTGTATTCAAAATAGTTGATTGCATTAGATTTCGTTTTTATAATTGTGATATTTTCAATAATTACAGTGGACAACGAGAAAGAGATGATTAGAATTCAAGTTGAACTCTTGCTTTACAATGCTGTTCAGAGCGGCATGGTCATGTTGTTATTCCAATATATTTTCATAATAATTCCTGGATTTAATGCAAGCAAATCTCAACTCAATCAACACACAGTAATCAATAATTATTAAGAGCGATCTACCTTTTCATGACTTCAAAAGAAAGGGTTATAAAACGTTCACATATCACCTGCTATCAAGCAGTTTAAACGGCCAGATCTTCGATTTACTTTCGCCTAACTTCGATCAACTCGACCTGTATTGCTAGAGTCCTAGAATTTCAAGTTGTTTCAAAACGAAACTGAAAAAGGATATAAAACATTGCTTTGGTATTCAATGAGAGTTGTCACTCATCACCTGTATATCATAACTCCAACTTGATCCAAATCTCGAGTTTCTCAACTTGACTTGAATATTAACTTACAGATATAGTCAATCTTGGTTGTTCGATTTTATTCTTCTACTTCGGTTGAATAGTATCATGCTGATTATAATTATTATATTTTCTATCGTATTCTGACGAGCTCTATCAACGGCTGGTATTTGAAGAAGTGATAATGATATAAATTTCTGTTCGTGTTATATTTGTATTTACAGGAGAGAAAGCATTATATAAAGTATTCACTATTGTTGTCATCGTATGTTCTGATCGTCGTCCACCATTTACTGTTTGTTTCACTATTCCAACTTGATCCAAATCTCGAGTTTCTTCACCATTTTCTAACTTGACCTATCCACTTTAAACTCCAAAAACAATCCAGAATCAAGTCGCCTTCACCGTTCCCGGAAGCCACGTTTGGGTCAAGTCCCCACTCCAAACATGTTCAAATCCATCATCCACGAGCCAGTCGAAGGCAACAAGCACGTCCCGCACATCGAGGTCCAGGACAACAAGGTCACCGTCAAGTGCGGCAAGGACGCCATGCACCCCACCATCGACAGCCACTACATCGGCTGGATCAAGCTCTTCGGCCTGAAGGACAAGGTCCTCTACGAGCTCGGCTCCACCAACTTCTGGCCCGGCCTCTCCGAACCCATGACCCAGTTCCAGATCCCAGAGATCAAGAGATTCACCAAGCTCGTCGCCGTCAGCTACTGCAACCTCCACGGAATCTACGAAAGCGAAGTCGCTCTCCAGTGAGTTTTTCATATACTATAAATATAACTTGATCCATAATAGTTGCGTTACAATTATTACAATTATTACTCCGAAAGATTCTTAATGTACTCTTGACAAAGTTAAACCAAAAGTTACATGAGTTGACAAAATAGTCAAGCGACGTCCACACATATTCTTTCAAGTTAAACGTTTGAATAAATATCAAACAAGAATCTTTATAGACCTAATATATTGATGTTATAATATTAAAAATCTCATGCTAGTCACTGGATGCGAACATTAAAACTATGCAAAATAGATTTTGTAGTTTTACAGACACTATTAAGCTACGCCAGAGACAACTGTAAAGTTGTTTCCATCAATTCTATCTATTGGCTCAGTTCAGATAATTCTTCGCTCATTATTTCTATTTTAAATTTAAGAATAACTACCTGAGATTGCAGCTGTATTTAAAATGACTTTGGACATGTTTCCAAACTTGTACTTTCATCAACATTGTAAACACTGTGTTGCGTTATTATGTAATTTCGAAGATTACTACTGACTTTTACATATGAATTATTTGGCGGAAATACTAGAGGCTCCAGAACCAGCTGTTTGCTACGACTAATTTTCGTCATCTAGGAGTGGATACACGCTGTTTGACATTTATATATTTGACAATCGTTTTAATGGATAATTAATGTTTGCTAGTGTTATAGTGTGAAAATATCTTATTATTATTTAGATCATTTAATTTATCATCAATATAAAATATACAAAATTTATAACATGTTATTTTAAATCGTTCTCGAAAAGTATACTTGATAACTGAAATAAATAGTATTCCATAAATATATTATATATGTTTATCTAAGATAGCTTACAATAGTTTGCACTTTATAGTTGTACTTTACAATCCAACCAACGTATAACAATTTGTAAAAGAAACATTTATGATTGTTTAAAAAACAGTATACTTAATTAATTATTTAAAAATAGAATTCGATATTTTTGAAGTGTGCTCACACGACGTCTTCGCTTCCGTTAACTTCTTTGAGTTCCTTGTAAGTGTTTTGTTTCTTCAAAAAGATGAATGCGATGAATCCGAGTGAGACCACGATGAGGATTCCGAATGGGATTACGAGTGCGCAGATAATTCCGGTGTTGGAAACGCTTTGGCACTCTCCTTCTTTCTCTTCGGTTCCAACCGCGCATTTTTAGCAGTTATTGTCTCTCATTTTGCACTTTTCATTCGTAATGGTGAAGAAAACGTCCTCATCAGTTAGTGGGAGGATTTACGAAACCCCTCTCACGTTCATGTTGAACGTTTTGAAGTCGAGTTTTGGGAATTTGACTTTGTCCGAACCGAGTGTAGGGCCGAAAACGAACTCGTATTAACTGTTTTGGACCAAAACGGCGTTGGTTACCTTCGCATCGGTTGCTCCGAACGGGCGTGGGTCTCTAATCTCTCCTGATTACTGCTTGCAGTGGACCTCGTTGTTGTACTTGCACAGGTCGTACCTGGAGGCGATGCCCTCACGTGGGTCGTTGTGCTGACAACCGGTTGGATCGGTGATGAAGTTGTTCGAGCGCATGAAGGCCTTGAACTGAGTGAAGTCTGAGATCTTGGCTTGGCCAAGGACCTTCTTCACCTGGCAGAGCCTGGCCGAGCCGTTGTAGTCGAAATACGGATCTGCGGTGTAGCCGTAGAAATTATGCACCTAATCCGAAACGGGAGAGTTCAAGCTCGCATAGTACCATTTCTAAATTTTGATATCGAACTAAAAATATCAACTTTGACTTGCTATAAAATGCTTTTATATGAGTATTATGAAAATAGTATTATTTCATTCAAAATGCACATATTCCCATGTTATTGTTATTGTTTATATTATTAACTAAATATTTATTAAATATCACTCAACATCCAGTTACAGTTGAAACACTATTTATATTACAGTTATTTATTTATACGTTGTTTAAATAATTTATTCCCACTGAAATAGTATTTAAAATGTTAAATATGTTATCGCCAGCATTAGTACCTATTATCATACCGTACTCCATTATAGTTGTTATTTGAATATTTTGTAATGTCTAATTATTGATTTATACTTGTGATAAATGTGAAAATCCGAACATTCCTCCTACTCCTTATATAGTACTAAAAATATTACAAGCATAAAGTAACGAATTATTTATTGTGGCGGAACTATTATATTAGTGACCAACAAAACCACCACAATATCTATAACAACTAATATTACTATTTTTAACCGTAACGTTAACAATATGGTAACCAAGTGAATATTAATCTCCTATCAAACTTCCTATTGCATGTTGAGATCTAGATTCCAGCGAATTCGTTTGATTTTATACTAAAACAGTTATAGTTGTAATTAAATTTAACATGTCAGATCTGGTACAATTACTGGTTTAATACCCAATAATACCTACTCCATTAAAATATGTTATATTATAAGAAATATTAATAATAGACTACTATATTATAACAACTCCTTCTGCAAAACCGATAAGTCCGAAATAATTAATAAATTTAGTATTATAGCCATTTACGTATTATTAAAAGCATATATTATTTATATAAATTGTGTTATTAAACTAGGACTTTCCAATTAATTATCCTGATGTGTATATGAATTATGAATTTAATGATTGATAACAATCATTAATTATCTATTACAATGTAATAATTGTGTTTGATAAATATGATACAATACCACCATATTGGAATTAATTTATATCAGTTGTTGATATTTCACTTAATTTATTTGCATAACTTATATTGCCAATAATAATAGAAACTTAATTTATTGACATAGTGCTTTATGAAACATAGCTAAATAAGTATGAAGACAAATTGCCAGTACAAAAATCATTCAAAATTAAATTAACATTATTGGCACTTAAATTGACTTAGTTTACAACAAGTGATAAAAGAGCAATTGATCCAGAACTTTGATAACAACCTAATATTTGATATTTATTAACGTTAACTGTTTCAGTAATAGAACCAACAAGCGTTATGTTTCCTTGAGATGTTTTAAATATTAAATTAACGAGTAAATCATTAATATTTAAGTTATTTGTTATTTAAGTTATAATATTTAATTATCCTGCATTACTAATAACAAAACTTAAACTTTTTGAAACTATATTCATGGTATTTATGGTGATTTATTTACTATTTGTAAGTTATGTATTTACTAAATTTTAATTGCCAAACTAAATTTTGATATTTACAAATATAGCTTAATTATTAAATAAAGTTTAAACTGTATTATATACATTATCTTAAATATCAATAAAAGAATTTTATAAAGGATAGCCAAATACATAACCGTTATTGATAATTGTTTAATCATTAAATTAATTTGTAGCAGTTTAAATATCGAATGAACTAATTGTAGCTTATTAGTTACACGCCATTTAATAATCATTATTATTAATTTCATAATTTTTGATACATTAATTATTTGTGTATGTGTACCCATAATTAATACAAGCAATCAATTATTATTACTAAAATATAATTAAATATAATTAACTTATGTTATTTAGTAAAGTAGTCGTATTTGACATCAAGTTCTTATCTGACTATGTGTAGTTCGATATGATGTAGTTTTCTAAATTAGAGGAATTAGCTTTCAAATTATTTGTGGTCATCGTCATGTTATTAAATATTCTTAAATCCAAAGTAGTCGTATTTGACATCAAGTTCTTATCTGACTATGTGTAGTTCGATATGATGTAGTTTTCTAAATTAGAGGAATTAGCTTTCAAATTATTTGTGGTCATCGTCATGTTATTAAATATTCTTAAATCCAAAGTAGTCGTATTTGACATCAAGTTCTTATCTGACTATGTGTAGTTCGATATGATGTAGTTTTCTAAATTAGAGGAATTTTTTGAAATATATCTACTAATTTCACTTATATTATTATATATATATGAATCAAGTATTCTCAATGATGTTTAAATTGACTTTATAGTTTCTTAAACAGGAACTAAACCATTATCTATTAATTGAGAAATATCGGTCAACGATTAAACTAAATCAATACAAAAAGATATATTTAATATATATCCTTAATCACAAATACATTGGTCGTCAAAAAATAAAAATGGGTAAATACATTATAACTTAAAATTATTTTATTACCCTAAGACTAATTAATCCAAACATAAACCATAAACAAACATATTAATTTCTTCACAAATATTGCATTATTATATTTCAATTCCTATAATAATATAATTTGATTATTACGATCCTTATCCAAAACGTTATATTTATTCAACACAAAACAAAAAATTATCAAAAATAATAGTTACAACTTGATTTAAAATTTAAGAGGAAATATAACCACTATTTATATTAGGTTATAAATTAGTCCCAGTAAGATTACAATCAGTGATGTTGAAGTTATAGATTTTACTATTAATAACATTAACTAAACCAGATGAATTTTAGGATTTGAATCTAAATTATATAAAAGTACTTTAAACAATTATTTTCAATTATGATTCAATAATCATACAAGAAACTTACTATCCATTTGAAATAAATATTAATTATGAACTTTCAACTTGTATATCGCAAGTAATACATATCAAAGCACCTACTAAAACCTCAAATTTTAATGTAACATTAATTAATGATGCTTTAACTGTTTATAGATTACCATTAAATCCAAAAATAGCAAAAGTATTAATGTTGACATCATAAACTTATAAATCAATTTTAGATTATTAAGTAACATTCGTATAAATAAACATGTTGATATTTTTTGACTTTTAACTTATAAACATTTAACTTTATATCTTGATATTATTTACAACACTTAGTTTTTTACAATAGCTATATTTATTATTGTTTAACAATACATTATCGATACAATGTTAGTTTTAATTATATTAAAGTTATTTTAAATATATAATTATAGAAGATATCATATTATAATTGTACACAATAAGAGAACCATTTTAACATATTTATATTTTGTGTTAGTTGACTCCGTTTTCAATCATCAATCAATAACATACATGTACTGGCTTCCTCGAGTTTGTTCAGAACACAATTTGCTTATAATTTATTATTAGTCCTTACTCAGCATCTGAAATCCCTATTTCCACGCTAGTAATTGAGAGCTATCTTAGCTCATAACATGTGCCTCTACACACATGGTACAAAAAACCATCATTAGATGGCAGAATATTTTCCTCTACTTTAATAATCGATCTAGTGATTCAATTTTTCTCTTCAATTTGCTTCTTCAATGTTTGCTTATACTTTTAATCTATCAGTTATTTGATACACGATCCAGTTGTCATGGCCCCTCACGGAGCCAGTTCAGATAGCAATTATTTAGTCAATATGACAGCTGCCTAGCTCATCATGTGAATTTTTGGTTGAAGTTTCCTTACTTATAACCTCCAAACGACTTGTTTCCTCCTTTGTTTTGCTTGCTGAAGTTGGTCTAGCCTATTGGTATTTTGATGTACATGAATGAGTCATCGTTGCGTTTAGATTTAACATCATCGTATCTGTATTCGTTTAGGGAATTGAACAGTTTCCCTTAGTTGTTGTTGAATTTGTTGTTGTTTCGATTGAAGTAGTTGCCTTGTTGTTTCAGAGTTTTTTGTAAAACTTTCGTTAGCTTTTAGACTACGTCTGCTTGGTTCCAAGAGTGTTTCTTCCAGTTTTTCTTGTAAGCATCATTGTTTTTGTTTTGTTGTTTGCGATCGAAGCAGTTGTTCATCTCACATTATTTGATGTAGATGTATGGGTTTTGATCAGTTGTTGCCCGTTATTTTATGGAGCTGTTGTGATTCTGTTATCCAGTGAATGAGTTTCCTTTTGGTTTTTGATTACCGTTAAGAATTTTGTTAAATGATTTGACGAGTTCTTTGATTTGATTCTTCTTGCTTTGGTTTTGTTGGGAGGACTAGCCTTTTGGTTTGCTTTATTTCATTGTAGCTCTGGTTGTTTTGCTTGTTTTTCTTGTGTTCAGTTTGTTTTTGTGATCTGAACGATTGGTTGTTTTGTTTGAAGGACTTCTTCATCGAGCTTGAACATGATTAGATCAGAGATTGAAGTGCTTCAGAGGCTTCCGATATAGCACTATAATCTGCTTTATCAGGCTTTCGATGATCGGTTCGATGAGTATTTTATTCCTTCCTATGCGGCTGCTCTTAATAGTGCGAGAAGTTTCCACTATTGGAGCTGGAGTCCTCTGAGTTCAGTGAGTTCAGTGACGCGAACTTGTTTTGCCGATGTATTGGCTTTTTGATGGTTGCTTTTCCTTCTCCTATTTTCGCCCATCTGGGATGTGAATGTGTAGCTGTCACTTTATGAGACGTGAGAGTTATTCCATTTGTTTTGTTGGAATAAGAATTTTTCGATAGGTTCTTTTTCGCTTTTGTCGTTATCTTCCCCTAGGTCTGCCAGAGGAGCAAATTTATTCATGTCAAGCTTGCCAATCGGTGCTTCTTCAAGGTTTGTTTCCTTTTCGAGATTTCGCTTTTTGTAAAGCGAGTTGTTACACATTTGAGCGTATCTCGAGATTTTATATCCAATCTCGGCGTAGAGGGTTTGCATGTTTACCGGCAGTTCCTTAAAAACAGGCGGCTTTCCTTGTGTAGCGTACAGTTTTTGCCCACTATAATTGGAATACCAATATAATTGGTATGATTTTGGCCTCATAACCTTAGTAGTGTTTGACCTTTGCTTTATAGTACTTTTCTTTGTACCACGTGACCCCAACGTCTAGGTAGATTCTTTCGCCGCGATAGTTTATCGGTCTTCCTTTTCTTTGATGAACCTGGTGTTGGTTAGGTAGCGGAAAGCTTCGTTGGGAAGTTGTCTTCTATAGTTTTGAAGGGTATGCTATACGAGGTGTTATTTCGTCGTAGGTACCGAACTTATTCTCGTAGTCGACTCCATCTTATCTTGTTTTGGAGAGGAACGTTCTTGTTTATAAGTTAAAAGTCAAAAAATATCAACATGTTTATTTATACGAATGTTACTTAATAATCTAGAATTGATTTATAAGTTTATGATGTCAACATTAATACTTTTGCTATTTTTGGATTTAATGGTAATCTATAAACAGTTAAAGCATCATTAATTAATGTTACATTAAAATTTGAGGTTTTAGTAGGTGCTTTGATATGTATTACTTGCGATATACAAGTTGAAAGTTCATAATTAATATTTATTTCAAATGGATAGTAAGTTTCTTGTATGATTATTGAATCATAATTGAAAATAATTGTTTAAAGTACTTTTATATAATTTAGATTCAAATCCTAAAATTCATCTGGTTTAGTTAATGTTATTAATAGTAAAATCTATAACTTCAACATCACTGATTGTAATCTTACTGGGACTAATTTATAACCTAATATAAATAGTGGTTATATTTCCTCTTAAATTTTAAATCAAGTTGTAACTATTATTTTTGATAATTTTTTGTTTTGTGTTGAATAAATATAACGTTTTGGATAAGGATCGTAATAATCAAATTATATTATTATAGGAATTGAAATATAATAATGCAATATTTGTGAAGAAATTAATATGTTTGTTTATGGTTTATGTTTGGATTAATTAGTCTTAGGGTAATAAAATAATTTTAAGTTATAATGTATTTACCCATTTTTATTTTTTGACGACCAATGTATTTGTGATTAAGGATATATATTAAATATATCTTTTTGTATTGATTTAGTTTAATCGTTGACCGATATTTCTCAATTAATAGATAATGGTTTAGTTCCTGTTTAAGAAACTATAAAGTCAATTTAAACATCATTGAGAATACTTGATTCATATATATATAATAATATAAGTGAAATTAGTAGATATATTTCAAAAAATTCCTCTAATTTAGAAAACTACATCATATCGAACTACACATAGTCAGATAAGAACTTGATGTCAAATACGACTACTTTGGATTTAAGAATATTTAATAACATGACGATGGCCACAAATAATTTGAAAGCTAATTCCTCTAATTTAGAAAACTACATCATATCGAACTACACATAGTCAGATAAGAACTTGATGTCAAATACGACTACTTTACTAAATAACATAAGTTAATTATATTTAATTATATTTTAGTAATAATAATTGATTGCTTGTATTAATTATGGGTACACATACACAAATAATTAATGTATCAAAAATTATGAAATTAATAATAATGATTATTAAATGGCGTGTAACTAATAAGCTACAATTAGTTCATTCGATATTTAAACTGCTACAAATTAATTTAATGATTAAACAATTATCAATAACGGTTATGTATTTGGCTATCCTTTATAAAATTCTTTTATTGATATTTAAGATAATGTATATAATACAGTTTAAACTTTATTTAATAATTAAGCTATATTTGTAAATATCAAAATTTAGTTTGGCAATTAAAATTTAGTAAATACATAACTTACAAATAGTAAATAAATCACCATAAATACCATGAATATAGTTTCAAAAAGTTTAAGTTTTGTTATTAGTAATGCAGGATAATTAAATATTATAACTTAAATAACAAATAACTTAAATATTAATGATTTACTCGTTAATTTAATATTTAAAACATCTCAAGGAAACATAACGCTTGTTGGTTCTATTACTGAAACAGTTAACGTTAATAAATATCAAATATTAGGTTGTTATCAAAGTTCTGGATCAATTGCTCTTTTATCACTTGTTGTAAACTAAGTCAATTTAAGTGCCAATAATGTTAATTTAATTTTGAATGATTTTTGTACTGGCAATTTGTCTTCATACTTATTTAGCTATGTTTCATAAAGCACTATGTCAATAAATTAAGTTTCTATTATTATTGGCAATATAAGTTATGCAAATAAATTAAGTGAAATATCAACAACTGATATAAATTAATTCCAATATGGTGGTATTGTATCATATTTATCAAACACAATTATTACATTGTAATAGATAATTAATGATTGTTATCAATCATTAAATTCATAATTCATATACACATCAGGATAATTAATTGGAAAGTCCTAGTTTAATAACACAATTTATATAAATAATATATGCTTTTAATAATACGTAAATGGCTATAATACTAAATTTATTAATTATTTCGGACTTATCGGTTTTGCAGAAGGAGTTGTTATAATATAGTAGTCTATTATTAATATTTCTTATAATATAACATATTTTAATGGAGTAGGTATTATTGGGTATTAAACCAGTAATTGTACCAGATCTGACATGTTAAATTTAATTACAACTATAACTGTTTTAGTATAAAATCAAACGAATTCGCTGGAATCTAGATCTCAACATGAACGGTTCCAGTGAGTTTATTGACATTTAAATGCAATATACTGCAACAATGGAGTAATTAGAATGCAACAAAATACCATCGTTCGAAGACAGAATATTTTCCTCTATTTTAACAATTATTCTCTTCAATTTGCTTCTTCAAATGTTTTGCTTATACTTTTAATATATCTTTCTATCTATCATATTTTTTGATACACGATCCAAACTATCATGTAGCCAGTTCAGATAGTTATTATTGAGTCAATATGACAGCTAAATACCCACAAAACGCAATACTATTATCAATAATGACTCACTTATGTGTCTGATTATAATTCTATGTACGTTGTTTGAATTAGTACCACTGACTTCCAAAGTTATCGCTGCAAATATATATGAAATTTCTACAACAAATCATGAGATCAATATGCCAGCTGCTGCATGTTCTGTTGTTAAATTTTGAGGTGTGTCTGATTATAATTCTATGTACTACTCTTTCTTCTTCAGCCGATCAATTTTATACTGAGAAACGTCTGAAATATATTAAGTGCATAGGATCTGAGTATTAATGCGTTCAATATATTTTCGGTATGAATATGATTGACAATTATATTCTAAAAAATTAGGAGTTTTTATCTTCTAATTCAAAACGCCAGAATATTGTAGTACATGTTTCCAATCTCCAGAATTCACACAGATATGATTTCTGAATCTTCAAATAAATTACATTTTATTATAAAATATGCAAATGTAATCGCGTAATATTTAGTTTAATGCACTTCTAGTATAATTTTGAAATTTATCATTTTCCAAATTGTGTATAGATTGAGTTAAACAGCATACATTACTTACTATTTATTGTGTAAATTTATACATACACAACTCTTAAATATCACTGTAACATAAAGATTTTTCACATTCACAAATAGAAATCGTTGCATAATAAAATGACTCACTTAACTGTAACATTATCATCAGTATTAAGGCTCAATTCAATCATTCAATCTTCATCTCATAAATCATGACAATCCGCAAATCAACACTTAGTTACACAAAAACACTACCGCAAACTAATCTCAATATCATACCTCATCTTATATGAATGTCACTCTGAATAACCTCCTCGGACAACTTAAGTTAGTTCAGCACTTGAACTAACATTATTGACCTCGGAGGTTATCTTTGTAACAATCTTTGGGATGGCTGGTATGAATCTTGGAACTAGCGCATCAGCGGAAACGCGTAATGCTTCTAAGTTTAGAGCGGGGAACAATATTATAACTCGTTAATCAGTTTCTTCGTGTCCATATTCATTTACTCTTGAAAGCGACACCTCTGCAATATATTAACTGCATAAAATTTGTGTTTGAGTTTTGTTGTTTTGCATGGTAAGTTCCATACGGATTTCTTTCTGAATTACAGGTAGTGAAAGCAGGATATCGTTCTAATATATTAAAAAATTGATTTGCTCTCTGCTTTCAGTACTATGTGAGGCTGACACCACCTATGGTATCAACGGTTGGGCAGGTATATCCGGCAGTTTGAATTAGTACCACTGACTTCCAAAGTTATCGCTGCAAATATATATGAAATTTCTACAACAAATCATGAGATCAATATGCCAGCTGCTGCATGTTCTGTTGTTAAATTTTGAGGTGTGTCTGATTATAATTCTATGTACTACTCTTTCTTCTTCAGCCGATCAATTTTATACTGAGAAACGTCTGAAATATATTAAGTGCATAGGATCTGAGTATTAATGCGTTCAATATATTTTCGGTATGAATATGATTGACAATTATATTCTAAAAAATTAGGAGTTTTTATCTTCTAATTCAAAACGCCAGAATATTGTAGTACATGTTTCCAATCTCCAGAATTCACACAGATATGATTTCTGAATCTTCAAATAAATTACATTTTATTATAAAATATGCAAATGTAATCGCGTAATATTTAGTTTAATGCACTTCTAGTATAATTTTGAAATTTATCATTTTCCAAATTGTGTATAGATTGAGTTAAACAGCATACATTACTTACTATTTATTGTGTAAATTTATACATACACAACTCTTAAATATCACTGTAACATAAAGATTTTTCACATTCACAAATAGAAATCGTTGCATAATAAAATGACTCACTTAACTGTAACATTATCATCAGTATTAAGGCTCAATTCAATCATTCAATCTTCATCTCATAAATCATGACAATCCGCAAATCAACACTTAGTTACACAAAAACACTACCGCAAACTAATCTCAATATCATACCTCATCTTATATGAATGTCACTCTGAATAACCTCCTCGGACAACTTAAGTTAGTTCAGCACTTGAACTAACATTATTGACCTCGGAGGTTATCTTTGTAACAATCTTTGGGATGGCTGGTATGAATCTTGGAACTAGCGTATAATAATAGCGTCTATGTATAATATTAATAATGAGAGAAATTAATCTATACCACTTCACATTATATCGCTAAAAAATGGAAAGCGAATCAAAGATATTTTGTCCAATTTAACTTTCTTCAAAAATCAATAAGAATATAATATCATTTTATACTATTCAATGAGAAGAATATAGACAGAAGACCCAAATAATGTCTACAAACTAAACGAACACACTGAAGTAATAAAGTTGGTTTCTTAGGTTATGGGAGAGGGTTGACAAATGATGATTTTTTGAGATAATAAAATTGTGTGTACAGATACCTCTGAATCGAACGTAAGTGGTATCAAAGTTTCTCTTTCACTCTTAGTAGTAAAAATATTTTTAACGATTTTGTAAATATTATTTTGCAGCTTATTGCAATATTTATAATCTTCGGTACCGTTATGCTTTGGTATAGTGGTGTAAGATAACATCATCACCGCCTGGCTTGTTCTTGTCTGCTTCTAAAAATAATGAGCGAAATAATTATTTTCCAGACTCATAATTTTATTTATAAACTGTGAAGATAAATCTCCGCTCTTCCAAATGTTTAACTTCTTTAAGGGTCCGCATAAGAGAATGCGCTTATCTGTAGTTAATAATAAATTATAAATAGTAATTTATAATGTTTCATAAATAGGAAATCGAAAATTCTGAATTAATTGTACGAGAGATATACAATAGAATACATGCTATAAAAATTAAAATCACTTTTGGAACTTCTACGCCGCTTGTCAACCCTCTGTTATGGGATTATTAGAAAGTAATGAAGCCAATTAAGCATTTGTATAAAAAGTGATATCCGATTTAAAAAAGATTTAGTCTAAATAATAAATATGCAAAATCTATGTTTACATTTTATCATTATTAGCGTTCAAGATAGTCCAAATACAATAGAAAACATTCTTTGCATAAAATACAGTTAATATTCATGGGAATAATTCATAGAGAACACTGAAAATGATGTTATCAATGCAATTAACTAGGAGTGACTCTAAAAATATTTTACGTTTTATGGAATACTTGCTAAAAGCCGTATAAGGAACTACGTACAAATACGAACGTTTTTATACGGAAAAACGCGAAAATCCCGTATTATACGGAAAAAATGCATGTCTAGATGTGATTGAAGCACTTTACAAATCAATAGTAAATAGAGTCATGGAGTGTATTGAGGAGGAGGGAACCCGACTCATTATTGAGTCGGACAGTGATATAAGTCAGATTCAAATAATAAACTTCATTCTTCTTCCTAATTCTAAAAAGCATTTCGAGGGCCCACCACTTATAAACGAAAGTTAAGTGAGTGGGATATATTGATGTTGTAATTTTAAATTTTTTAATATAATTTTTAAGATAATTACATTAGAATATACTCGTTTCATTTCTGGTTTTATTTTGCTTTTATGTTTTGCAGCTGTTGGCTGATTTCGTACAGGAATATGTCTCTGTCTGCGAACATCGTATCTTTTACCCTGCGTGCCATAACCGGGACCGGTTCGATCGGGTTGAATTATAGTTTTTACAGTGCTTTGATGTCTTCAGCGCTCAGTGCATCGCTGTACATAACATGTTGGTAGTTTTGTTTGAAGTAGAAGCGGATTGTTTTGTCGCTCTTTCCGCTCCTGATTGCGATTGCGTTCCAGAGCTGATTTTGTTGTTCTGTGCTCATTTTGTTGACCAAAACGCAATATTTCTGGGGAGTCCCAGGTGTTTTTGCTCCAATCGCCTTCATTTCAATGAGAACGGCCCTCAAATCGTCCGTGAATTTGTCGAATATGGTCGGTTGGTATTAAATGCTCTTCTGAACGATCGTTTTTGGGGCCTTTTTCTTCTCAATGTGCTCTGATTCGGACTCTTCATTTATTTCTGGTTCAATATTATTTTCGTTATGAGAGTGTTCTGAGGGCTCAGGATCATTTTACTTTCTTACTCTCGTTCTTGTTTTAGTTTTGGGTTCTTGAGGTTCATTTGCTTTTCTGGATTTGGGTTTTGGAGCGGGTTCTGATGCGGATTAAGAGGCTTCGTTGGGTTGTTATTGTGAGAGCTCAAGATTGATGTTCTCTTGTTGATTCTCTTGTTGGTCGGGTTTCTCGGTTTTTGAGAGCATTTCGTCGGCGAAGGCCTGGAACTCCTGCTTGCGCGTGCTGATTTATTGCTTGATAATGTCCAGGACCATCGTGCGATCAGCAGCGGGTGCAGCCTGAATGGTGTCAATGCTGCTGAAAATCTGCTTGAAAATCATGTCTCGGTAGTCTATTAGCTACTACACGAAACTCTAGTGCTTTTCCTAGGCGTTATCCAAATCAGCGTCTTTTAATTGCCCAAAAGTTTCATAAGACTCCAGTAACTAGTCAATATTCATATTTGAATAAGTGAAGCGGTAGATATCACAATTCGCAGAATACGCTCTATTCAGTGAATGTTTCATTATATTACACTAACAAATGGAGTAAAGGGACACTTTTTATATGAAATTTTCCAAAAGCAATTGAACACAAAAATGATCAAATTTTGTATATTTAATAATTTATTAATTGTAGAGGAAATCATCTTTTCACTTCTCTTAATGATGTTATCTTAACTTGTAATAGCTGCCGCAGCGCATAACGTATCTTCATATTTCGTTCTCAATGCAGATAATTCAGTCTAATAGTAAACAAAGTTTAATGGTGCACACATAAAAGTTTCTTACAATGGTGATAAGGATAAAGTTGGATTCAAAGAACTTCATTTAACTATGCTTAGCTCCGGATTAACTAACAATCAGCAAATGTTTCTATCTGGCTACGCAGAAGCGTTTATTTCGGCTAATGAAATCGAGGATTATAAGGTAAATGCGTACTCTGATGAAGATTTAACTAATCCAAAAGACGAGACCGATACATATCCAACAAAAGCCTTCCAAACATATGTTGACAAACAATTAACGTATTTTGAATCTATGATTAATAAAAAGGACAAAACTGACTTTGAATAAAATTATTGGGGTTCTGTAGATCTTACTCTTTCTTGGTTGAAAGGTATGGCTGCAGGATACAACAAGGCCAAAAATACTTAAATGACCTTCAAAGATTTCTATTACATGAATTCAATCCCAGACTATGATTCATTATTAGAAAAGTTCTATCCAGAAGTTACATCCAGAGATCAAACCCCAACTCATTGTTCAGGTATTGTGTACCCAACTCCAGATTGCAAAGATATCTATTTCTCTCAAGTAACTTGGACTGGATTCCAAGCTGGTTTTAACAGAATTTTGAAGTCTTACAACTTGAAACTTAACTTGTTAACAACTAAAGAACAGAGTATATCTTTCAGCAGCTACCCAGCTCAATTCTTCAGCCTTGATGACTTCTATATTGTAAAGAATACCAGAGCTGACAAATCCGTAACTTCTATGAGTATTTTGGAAACAACCTTCAACAATTTCAAGCCGGAAAACACTGCAAAGATGGTAGAGGAATCCACTTTGACTTGGATGCGTTGCATGCTCGCCAACTTGAACACAGCCTCAGCTCAGGACTGGGTTGATTTCTTCACTCACAACATCAGCCTTACGTACAACAACAATTATTTACTGGTTGATTACGCTCTCTTTGAGTCAATTAAGGCAGCTAATCCAAAGGCCACCACTCAGGAGCTCAAGCAGCTCTTATCCGACTCGAAGATACTTACAACAGTTGAAATCGCCGATAAGGAAAATACCTACACCGCAACCGTTTCAAAGCAGTTGTACGAGCAGAATTACTATGCGAGCTTGAACTCTCCAGTTTCTGATTAGGTGCACAATTTCTACGGCTACACCGCAGATCCGTATTTCGACTACAACGGCTCGGCCAGGCTCTGCCAGGTGAAGAAGGTGCTTGGCCAAGCCAAGTTCTCAGACTTCACTCAGTTCAAGGCCTTCATGCGCTCGAACAACTTCATCACCGATCCAACCGGTTGTCAGCACAACGACCCACGTGAGGGCATCGCCTCCAGGTACGACCTGTGCAAGTACAACAACGAGGTCCACTGCAAGCAGTAATCCGGAGAAATTAGAGATCCACGCCCGTTCGGAGCAACCGATGCGAAGGTAACCAACGCCGTTTTGGTCCTAAACAGTTAATACGAGTTCGTTTTCGGTCCTACACTCGGTTCGGACAACGTCAAGTTCCCAAAACTCGACTTCAAAACGTTCAACATGAACGTGAGAGGGGTTTCGTAAATCCTCCCACTAACTGATGAGGACGTTTTCTTCACCATTACGAATGAAAAGTGCAAAATGAGAGACAATAACTGCTAAAAATGCGCGGTTGGAACCGAAGAGAAAGAAGGAGAGTGCCAAAGCGTTTCCAACACCGGAATTATCTGCGCACTCGTAATCCCGTACGGAATCCTCATCGTGGTCTCACTCGGATTCATCGCATTCATCTTTTTGAAGAAACAAAACACTTACAAGGAACTCAAAGAAGTTAACGGAAGCGAAGACATCGTGTGAGCACACTTCAAAATGTTATTATTTATACTTATGACACGCACAAAACTTTAATACTTAGCCAAAGAGTAAGTTATACTATAAATATGTAAATATGTTTTACAAGTTAAAGTTTAAATTTTTTAAAATTGTCAAGAATAATTATTTATAAGACTACCTTCTTGTGGAAATGGAAACAAGAATATGGATTACTGAGAATGAGTATACTTTTTAAATATTAAAGATTTGAATTGTATAATGTTGTGATACCGTATTCCCTTTATATATTTTATACCATAGCTCAATTAACCAAGTCCAATAATAATTAAGATATTTCTACACTACAACACTTGAACAAATCAAAAGGATTACATAATGGGTAAATATCTAGTAGCGTGTACCCACTCCTAGATGATTAAAACTAGTCGGAATAGCAAACAGCTAGTCTTGGAGCCTCTGATATTTCAGCCAAATTAGTATCGTCCCAGAGTAAACAATATAATTCAAAATAACCCAAGCATTCAGCGAAGCATCCAAAAGATAAGTAACAGCTCAAGTCTTGAGCGACCCAAGTTCGTCTTCGGTCAGCAGTCTCAAAAAGTCATACTTACTTTTAAAATAGAATTACTGAGCGAACAAATATCTGAGCTTCACTATGAAATCCAGAAGCTGGAATCACAATTATAGGAGTCGCTTCAGTCGCTTAACAGCTTATGTGACACTACTGAAGATTTAGTATTAAATAATAAGGCTCCGCTCTAGTGAATGGTTAGATACTTATCTTTATTATTATGTGTAAATATAAGTAATGATAAATTAAAATATTAATAAAGCCGTAAAGACTAAACAATATCTAATAACTCCATTGTTGGTTGAAGTAACCTATATTGCATTTAAATTTCAAAAAACTCACTCGAGAGCGACTTCGCTTTCGTAGATGCCGTGGAGGTTGCAGTAGCTGACGGCGACGAGCTTGCTGAATCTCTTGATCTCTGGGATCTGGAACTGGGTCATGGGTTCGGAGAGGCCGGGCCAGAAGTTGGTGGAGCCGAGCTCGTAGAGGACCTTGTCCTTCAGGCCGAAGAGCTTGATCCAGCCGATGTAGTGGCTGTCGATGGTGGGGTGCATGGCGTCCTTGCCGCACTTGACGGTGACCTTGTTGTCCTGGACCTCGATGTGCGGGACGTGCTTGTTGCCTTCGACTGGCTCGTGGATGATGGATTTGAACATGTTTGGAGTGGGGACTTGACACAAACGTGGCTTCCGGGAACGGCGAAGGCGACTTGATTCTGGATTGTTTATGGTGTTTAAAGTGGATGGTCAAGTGAGAAACTGACGAAGAAACTCGAAAGTTGGGTCAAGTAAGAGGAAACAAACAGGAAATGATGGACGACGATTAGAACATACGATAGACAACTGTCATAAATACTTTATATAATACTTTCTCTTCTGTAAACAAATATAATACGAACATAAATTAATATCATTATCACTTCTTCAAATACCAGCCGTTGATAAAGCTCTTCGGAATACGATAGAAAATATAATTATTATAATCAGCATAATACTATTCTACAGAAGTAGAAGGACAACAAAATCGAACAACCAAGATTGACTATATCTTTAAGTTAATATTCAAGTCAAGTTGAGAAACTCGAGATTTGGGTCAAGCTGGAGTAGTGATATACAGGTGATGAGTGACAACTCTTATTGAATACCAAGGCAATTTTCAAATCCTCTTTCAGTTTCGTTTTTAAACAACTTGAAATTCTAGGACTCTAGCAATACAGGTCGAGTTGACCGAAGTTAGAAGTTGAAAGTAAACCGAAGAACTGGCCGTTTAAACAGCTTGATAGCAGGTGATATGTACACGTTTTATAACTTTTTCTTTTGAAGCTATGAAAGGGTAGATCGTAGTTATAATTATTGATTACTATGTGTTGATTGAGCTGATATTTGCTTGCATTAAATCCAGGAATTAATATGAAAATATGCTGGAATAACAACATGACCATGTCGCTCTGAACAGTATTGAAAAGCAAGTATTCAACTTGAATTCTTATATTTATCTTTCTCGTTGTCCACTGTAATTATTGAAAGTATGACAATTATAAAAACGAAATCTAATACAATCAACTTTTATGAATACACTCTAAAATCTATACTCACTTCGCCAGCGCCACGATGTTGTGGAGGATGTTCTTGGTGTTCTTCTTCACGATACAAATGTTTTGTTCTATCACTTGAATTTTACATCCGAGTTTCTCTATGCTTCTGCAAGATCTCTTAAGATATTCCAGAGAGTCACTTATCTTGCAGGCCAACAACCGCTTCTCGTCGATCAAGGCGAACTCGCAAGAATCTTCGTAGAGCTCGTTCGTGTCGCAAAGCGTTGAAAACACGGTGCCCTGGTGGCACGTTAGTAGAGGCTCGTACGTGGACTGGGACGCAGATGAGAGCGACAGCTGGCTCAGAGGCTTCGGAAGTGCGTTCTTCATTGATGAAGTGGGGTATCCGAGCTTTGTGCTTATAAATTATAACAATAGATGTTGTGTCAATAAAAACTGGAATTACATACATACTTGTCATCAAATTCGTTCCTAGATTTAGTGATTCTGTAGCCATTTTGCACTTTCAACTACAGAAGTTGCTGCCAGTTTACCCATATATAGGAGCATGTACTGTTGTGACAGAACAAGGGACCACTGAGGGTCTCTAACTAAATTTCAAAAGTTTTTACTTAAGTTAAGAGGCATTTTTTGTATCTTTGACATTTATTACTGAAAACAGTGTGAATAAGCTTTTATTTTTGGAATTAAAATTATAAAAATAAAAATAAAAAATAATTCCAGTATATTACTATGTTATTAACACTATTTATACTTTACATCCACTTCAAAATAGAAATTATGTATATCACAATATTTTAACTTATATTTAATTTAGTAGAATAATAAATATATATTGTTTGTAATAATTAAACTTAACGTAATAATACGTCACATTTATTCATATTGTTAGCACTTATTATAAAATATACAAATATTACATATAATGATATAAATTAAATATTTTAGTAATTTCACATATTTTAAATTTAAAGTAATGTATTAACCTTTTATTATATGTTATAGATGTTAAATCTCAGTCAAATACTAAGAAAATGTTACAAATTTGACCACATAGATTTTGAGCTGCTTGTTTATATTTAATAGTAAGTGTTCTATATTTCAAGTATTATCCACACCACTTTCTTATAACGTAAAAGTGATATTTTTTATTTAATTTATCTTTAAGGAGACTTAATCATTTCTCGCGATATATATGTTTATATAGATATTCAAGAATATTATTCATGGTATAGTTCCATCATTACAGTAAGTCTTTTAGCATAGTTATTCAACTATCAATTATTTCAAACTCGTGGTATCGCATTCGTGGGCTATAGATAGTTTTTAATCAATTAGACTAACGACCATACAAATTTGTGTGTCTCTATCTTATTTCTGAGTTAAACTGGAACTCTCAGTTCATATGAGGTGGAGGAACGGACCTGACGGGTTCGGGCGCAATTTTTCATTTATGATTACAATATAGCATATATTATGATCATGAATACCTATATAGAACGAAAATATCATAATCTCACTTTTCATCTGTGTATCCAAATCATGTAGCCGTATCAAAGCACGAATTTGTCATCACTTAATAATTCAATTTAGTGCATTATTTATTTTATGTTTTAGCTCAGTAAACAAACATTACTTGCAAATATGACATCATAATAACGAATTCAAAATCCAATGTTATCCCCAGATATGTCTATAATTATTTATTTTGAATAATTATTTATTTATTGTAACTCAGCAAGCGGGTCCTAATATGGTATCACGTATTCAAAAAGACTCTCTGAATCTTATCATATCTAGATGTGTATGTGAAAAATATAATTGTGCTTGCTATTTATTGCAGTCAAATATCATACCTACTTTATAATGTATTTCCGTTTGGTGAATCATTTTATAAATCTAAAATTGAAATAATAAATACAATTATGAAATTTATAATTCAAATGCAGAAGTTTGAAACTAAACAACCTGTGAACCGAATTTAATATTTTAAAACTGAGTTCAAAATTACTAAAGAACTCGAAGTCTTCGGACGAGAACTTAACGAGTGCGTTTAGGAGGTCAATTCGCCCGTTGTCGAAGACGCCCAGGGTCCATTCCGGTTTGAAGAACTAAATAATAGATTGGTAATTTGTCAATCTATAATTGTCATTAAGATGAAATAATTATTAAAAATTTATGCCATCTTACCAAAGTCTTAAATTAATAAACCCGATTTATTGTTATTAACAATATTTAATTAATTTAGTTTATCACTGATCTTTGTGTTAACCAGCTTCTTCATATTCTGCCTCGAGAATGTTCAGATCTTCGCGCGCGTTCAATAAGTCTTCAGACTTTTCCAACTAAATGCGATCAAATTTGGTTCTGATTTCGTTCCAAACTTGAGCGATTGCCGTTGAGTTCTGGATGGTAATGCACGAGCGTTCGTGATGCGTCATATTACTGTCTTCAAAGAACTTTATTTTGCTTTAGTAGTTGATTTCAGCACCGAAGTTGGTGTGGCACCAGTCTGCGAATTGAACCGTTCTACTGCCTTTAATATGATTCAAAAAAATACTTACGTCTTTCGGCACCACATCCCCCCTGTAAATGACTTTGAACGCAAAATGTGTGGTGTTCCTCGTGTTACACCTAATTAAATATTGTGACGGTTCGCAGGCTAGTTTTGATATACTTTGTGAGGTGAATAGATCTTGGGCGATTTTAGAGGTTACTGGTGCGCGAGAGCAGATTACCGTGTTCAAGCGCGGCCTTGGAACCAAATACTAGCTTAATTCTACCATTTGCGTTGAATACTCGTCAAATCGCATTCCGGCTGTTAAATCGCTTATAAAATGCGCAGCGATCATATTAACTTATTTGAGCGTTGGTTGTTCAATATCCAGATTCCTTTTGCAAATGTCAATTATTGCTTCATTTTAAAGCGCGAAAATGCAATCAGCGCTTCTTGAAGCTAAAATGGCGTTAACAACTTCCGCTCCACTCCCGTTTATATCAGGAAAAACAGAGATGTCAAAAACGCACTTTTGATATTCGCGGATTCGTTCGAGTACTTCCGAACCAATTTGCGAGCCAGATTCGCTTTTTATGGAGCGGTACAGAATAAAACCTTATAAATTTGAGCAGTTCTCAGCTTGTTTTCTTATTTACTCTTCTGTGGAGTAGTTGTCTGTGCAAAGGTCTTTGAACTGAAAATTATCAGAGTGGGTGAAAACAGCACGGGGAGTGAATTTGTTGCTTGATTCGGAAAAGAAGGAAGTGAACTAAGAACAATAATCTAAAGAACAATCTTTTACACCAGATGGTGAAATGTCGTGTTCCAAGCAGAATAGCTCCCAACAGGCTTCGCCGATGCCAGCACCGGTATGGCCCACATGAACATTTATGACTTCTCTCATTTTAGTATTGGAAGTGAAAAAATATGGTGTAGTTCAAAGTGGAAAACGTCAGTAATATAATATAATTGAACACATGATAAATACAAATATGCAATTATATACGGTAAGTCTTACAAATAGTTATGTTCCTTATATCACATTCAATAACATATCAAATAGCTCACATAATAAGAGTTTCAAAATGATCTTGATATCTCAAGGTAATATTAAGTGAATAAAAAATAATATCACTTTCACTTTTAACCTCTTTATAATTATTAGAATAATTAGACGATTTTATTTGTGCTCTGTATTTGGTTAACATATAATGTCCTGTTTAATTTTGTAACTTATTCTTTAATTTTAATAAATAACAAGTTAGTTCGTTCATTTTAAACTTTAATTTTATAAACTGCATCAAACTATTAACGTACGTTTTTTATTTTTAGCGAATGGCAAATTTCAGCTTTTCTGGGCATCTCTTGCCAATTCATAGTGTACTTTGCGAATTTTTTGTGGTGTTTAATTGGAGTAAAATCTTATATTTTGTTTTGATCAAGATTTACTTCTGTTAATTGTGTCATATCTCTCAGTGCATCAATAAATATGATTGTGTTGGAAGACAGGTTCAGTTATTTCAGTGTTTTCATCCCTCTTAATGGTTCTATATCAACAAGGTAGTTGTGTCTCAGATCCAAAGCTACCAAGTTCATTTGTTGAATACCGTTTATGTTTTGCAATCCACAGTACGTGAAATTTAGGTCGTTTACTTTAATTGGTGTTTTAACGAAATTTACATTCCAACAGCTGCTAAGAATAAGTTGTAACTTCCCGTTTTTAAGGGGTGTAATGAGCTCGTCTGCAAATTTAAAGCTTGTAAGCTCTGAATCTTATATCTTTCTCAACCTTCCAAATAACGGGTCTCTATGTTGCTAGTATTTGCCCACCATAATTAGGTCATAATTGTCAAATTCTTAGGATTTTATTGAGTATTTAGCAAAAAATAAGTCAGTTGGTTTTATAACACATTCAATAGTGAATTTGTTGTTTTCCTAATTCAGCGATTTCAGTTCGGATAAATTTGATAACATATCATCAAAAATTAGAGTGTTATCGCTCAGGTGCACTTATTGCAATTTTTTCATCTGATTAATTCCAGATATATGCGATAATCCGCAATTACATATTTTTAAGTTGGTGATTTGTTAAGGCACTTGTGCAAAACTAATATGCTTGCAATTTTTAACAGTGATTTAAGTCACTTATGGCATAAAATTTAAGAATTTCAAGCTTTAAACCTGAATATCGTCATCGATAATTAAGCATCCATTTATAACTTTATTAACATATTTTTATTCAAGTATTTCGTCAATTTCAGATTTCTTTATCTTTGTAGTACCTATTCCGGATTTAGAATTTATATATCTATTATCCATAATTGAAGTGTATAATTAAATAAAAATTCATTAATTAAGTAAGATCATATCAATATGATCACAACAGAAGAATGTAAAATGACTTACTAAACTATACGTATAACCTCATCTCAGTACTCTACGCTACCACAAACTAATCTCAATATAACACCTCATCTTCTAGGATTATAACTCTGAATAGCTTCTTCAGACAACTTGAACTAACATTGTTGACCTAGGAAGATATAGGTAACTATCTTTGGTATGAATCTTGGAACTAGCGTATCAGCGGTATAATAGCTGTATAATAACTAACATATAATTATATAGAGAATTAAAAAATTAGGATTATTAAGAATGAACAAAGAATGAATTAAAACCAACCATCATCTCCAATCTGATCGGGTTCTTGTCATTTCAATCGTTAATTTCGATTAATTCAACAATTAAAAGACGATTTTGAAGCTATATGTATACTATAGACTTATAAACAACTAAAATTAAATAACCACTCCAACTTCTTCACTCCACCATTTTTGGTAAATACAGTACTTCCATTCAACACCTGCATGGTTATCAATCGTAGACTAACGATTAAATTTATAATCGTTTTGATCGTCCATTATCGTATATTTTGTATTTTAATCGTCTTTTGGTTGGCTTTAGAATGAATGTTGTGTGAATGTAATTAAATGAGTCACTTAACTGTAACCTTATCATAATCATCATCAGTACTAGATTCATTGAATAATAATAAATTCAGTTATCAAAATAATTCATTATTCTATCAGAATATTTTTCCGACATGGTATTTATAAAATATCTTACATATTAAATGGATTGAATGCATCGATAATTATTCGAATAACAAAATTTATAAAATAGTCTGAAAGTAGTATTTAAATAAAAGAGTACATCAAGAATCTTTTGGAGTAAGTGTAATGCAACTATTATGGATCAAGTTATATTTATAGTACTGCAGACTCTCGAAGATAGTACTCACCCCCAAACTCACTTAATGACCTATCTTAGAATCACTTAATGTCTTTTGAGATACTTGGTACTATAAGTGAGAGGTTTAGATCTAAAATAGTCCATTTACCGAAAACGGAAAGACATTAACTGAGATGAGAATACCAAATCTTATATATTGAAATGCGTAATTCTATTCTATCGCTTGATATTACTGGTTAGGGATTAAAATAAGTTATATTAAAATTCAAATCTTAACACGATAATATTATTTCACTGTGTGAGGTGGTAATTAAATTGTAATATGTTTAACCACTTTGATTATAGTGACATATTAAGTTTTGTGTTTTGGAATAGTGTGTAATCGAATATCGTTCATCACTTTTCGTTAATAGTCTAATTTTGAAGACATTAAGTGACCGAGTACTTTAACCGAGTTTAGGGGTGAGTACTATCTTCGAGAGTCTGCAGTATATGAAAAACTCACTGGAGAGCGACTTCGCTTTCGTAAGTCGCAGACGAAATATATTAAAAAGTTGATAATTAAAGTAGAGGAAAATATTCTGCCTTCAGAACGCATATGCTATGAGCTAAGATTGCTCTTAGTTACGCGTGTTGAAATGTGGATTTCGGATGCTGAGTGAGGGCTAAATATGTTTTACAAAGTTAAAGTTTAAATTTTTTAAAATTGTCAAGAATAATTATTTATAAGACTATCTTCTTGTGGAAATGGAAACAAGAATATGGATTACTGAGAATGAGTATACTTTTTAAATATTAAAGATTTGTATAATGTTGTGATACCGTATTCCCTTTATATATTTTATACCATAGCTCAATTAACCAAGTCCAATAATAATTAAGATATTTCTACACTACAACACTTGAACAAATCAAAAGGATTACATAATGGGTAAATATCTAGTAGCGTGTATCCACTCCTAGATGACGAAAACTGTTCGGAATAGCAAACAGCTAGTCTTGGAGCCTCTGATATTTCAGCCAAATTAGTATCGTCCCAGAGTAAACAATATAATTCAAAATAACCCAAGCATTCAGCGAAACATCCAAAAGATAAGTAACAGCTCAAGTCTTGAGCGACCCAAGTTCGTCTTCGGTCAGCAGTCTCAAAAAGTCATACTTACTTTTAAAATAGAATTACTGAACGAACAAATATCTGAACTTCACTATGAAATCCAGAAGCTGGAATCACAATTATAGGAGTCGCTTCAGTCGCTTAACAGCTTATGTGACACTACTGAAGATTTAGTATTAAATAATAAGGCTCCGCTCTAGTGAATGGTTAGATACTTATCTTTATTATTATGTGTAAATATAAGTAATGATAAATTAAAATATTAATAAAGCCGTAAAGACTAAACAATATCTAATAACTCCATTGTTGGTTGAAGTAACCTATATTGCATTTAAATTTCAAAAAACTCACTCGAGAGCGACTTCGCTTTCGTAGATGCCGTGGAGGTTGCAGTAGCTGACGGCGACGAGCTTGCTGAATCTCTTGATCTCTGGGATCTGGAACTGGGTCATGGGTTCGGAGAGGCCGGGCCAGAAGTTGGTGGAGCCGAGCTCGTAGAGGACCTTGTCCTTCAGGCCGAAGAGCTTGATCCAGCCGATGTAGTGGCTGTCGATGGTGGGGTGCATGGCGTCCTTGCCGCACTTGACGGTGACCTTGTTGTCCTGGACCTCGATGTGCGGGACGTGCTTGTTGCCTTCGACTGGCTCGTGGATGATGGATTTGAACATGTTTGGAGTGGGGACTTGACCCAAACGAGGCTTACGGGAACTGCGAAGGCGACTTGATTCTGGATTGTTTATGGAGTTTAAAGTGGATGGGTCAAGTTAGAAAACGGTGAGGAAACTCGAAAGTTGGGTCAAGTAAGAGGAAACAAACAGGAAATGATGGACGACGATTAGAACATTCGATGACAACTGTCGTGAATACTTTATATAATACTTTCTCTCCTGTAAACAAATATAATACGAACATAAATTAATATCATTATCACTTCTTCAAATACCAGCCGTTGATAAAGCTCTTCGGAATACGATAGAAAATATAATAATTATAATCAATATAATATTATTCAACAGAAGTAGAAGGACAACAAAATCGAACAACCAAGATTGACTATATCTTTAAGTTAATATTCAAGTCAAGTTGAGAAACTCGAGATTTGGGTCAAGCTGGAGTAGTGATATACAGGTGATGAGTGACAACTCTTATTGAATACCAAGGCAATTTTCAAATCCTCTTTCAGTTTCGTTTTTAAACAACTTGAAATTCTAGGACTCTAGCAATACAGGTCGAGTTGACCGAAGTTAGAAGTTGAAAGTTAACCGAAGATCTGGCCATTTCAACAGCTTAATAGCAGGTGATATGTACACGTTTTATAACTATTTCTTTTGAAGCTATGAAAAGGATGATCGTAGTTATAATTATTGATTACTATGTGTTGATTGAGCTGATATTTGCTTGCATTAAATCCAGGAATTAATATGAAAATATGCTGGAATAACAACATGACCATGTCGCTCTGAACAGCATTGAAAAGCAAGTATTCAACTTGAATTCTTATCATTTCTCTTTCTCGTTGTCCACTGTAATTATTGAAAGTATGACAATTATAAAAACGAAATCTAATACAATCAACTATTTTGAATACACTCTAAAATCTATACTCACTTCGCCAGCGCCACGATGTTGTAGAGGATGTTCTTGGTGTTCTTCTTCACGATACAAATATTTTGTTCTATCACCTGAATTTTACACCCGAGTTTCTCTATGCTTCTGCAAGACCTCTTAAGATATTCCAGAGAGTCACTGATCTTGCAGGCCAACAACCGCTTCTCGTCTATCAAAGCGAACTCGCAAGAATCCTCGTAGAGCTCGTTCGTGTCGCAAAGCGTTGAAAACACGGTTCCCTGGTGGCATGTTAGTAGAGGTTCGTACGTGGACTGGGACGCAGATGAGAGCGACAGCTGTCCAAGCGGCTTCGGAAGTAAGTGCATCATTGATGAAGTGGGGTATCCGAGCTTTGTGCTCATAAATTATTTTAAAGGAGTTATAAAAAATAAAACTACAAATTCAATACATAGTTATTTATATTTCCACTTGATAATATAATTAAGCGAATAAATATTTCTTTGTCATAAGTCAGCCTTCAGCGTTCGGTCCTAATATGATCACGTATTCAAAAAACTAACTCAATCTTATCACATCTAGATATGTATGAAATAAGATATGTGCTTCTAAACATACTTTAATATCGTACAAACTTGTTATAGTTTTTTGAATCATTTTATAAATCTAAATTTAAATTAAAAACAATTATGAAATATATAATTCAAACACAGGTTAGAACTAAACAACCTAATTTAAACTGAGTGCAAAAATAACTATTTCACTCGAAGTCTTCGGGCGAGAACTTAACGAGTTCCCCGACCGCGTTCAGGAGGTCAATTCGCCCGTTGTCGAAGAGCATTTTGCAAACGCCGCCCAGGGCCCATTCCGGTTTGAAGAACAAAATAATAAATTGGAAGTATTAATGGGTGAAGGCTTAGCTGAGCTCGATCTCTTCGTCCACCATTCTTTCGAGGAAGCATTGGAAGGCCGTTTTGCTGCGCTTAACGGTTAACTCAAGCTGCAAAAGTTTGAGTTTATCGAGGAAAGAGCTGTCAAAATCAATACTCTGGATGAGCTTCATCAGAGCTGATTCACCGTCGTTGTCAATCAATTTCAACAACGAAGAATGATTACTCACCAAATATTACATACAGTTAAATGACTGCTGCTCGGCCGCAATGTGCAACAACGACTCGCGGAAACTCGATAACTAATTCACTAGCTTTTAATTTACTTACAACGAAAATTTCAAAATTTCAAGCGCATCCTGAGAAACAATGTAAAAGATCAAGGGATAATAGTCTATAGACACACTGTACAAATTTTAATTCAGTTCAAGTATTTACTTGAATACTTCTGCATTATCTTTATGAATTACATCTTTCAAAACTTACATTGAGGAGTGGTATTTATTAACTTGATTATAGTTATATTTGAGATATTTAATATTTTTATGCCATTTTTTCATATTAATTGTACAAGTGTAAGATAATTAAAGAAGTAAAGCTAAATCACTCATAACATTTTGTTAAGCTTACAAATATCTATTTATTATTTTTCCTAATAATAGCTATATTTTATTCAATTATTTATATCAATTATTTATATTCTAATTTTGATATCAAACTAGTATTTGACTGTAAATTCTTAAGGTAGGTAGGTACCTACCTACCTAAGGCTCCGCTCTAGTGAGTAGTTAGATACTTAAGTAATCCTATCTTTATTATGTGTATAAGTAATGATTAATTAAAATATTAATAAAGCTGTTAAGACTAAACAATATCTAATAACTCCATTGTTGGTTGAAGTAACTTATATTATATGTAAATGTCAAAAAACTCACTGGAGAGCAACTTCGCTTTCGTAGATGCCGTGGAGGTTGCAGTAGCTGACGGCGACGAGCTTGGTGAATCTCTTGATCTCTGGGATCTGGAACTGGGTCATGGGTTCGGAGAGGCCGGGCCAGAAGTTGGTGGAGCCGAGCTCGTAGAGGACCTTGTCCTTCAGGCCGAAGAGCTTGATCCAGCCGATGTAGTGGCTGTCGATGGTGGGGTGCATGGCGTCCTTGCCGCACTTGACGGTGACCTTGTTGTCCTGGACCTCGATGTGTGGGACGTGCTTGTTGCCTTCGACTGGCTCGTGGATGATGGATTTGAACATGTTTGGAGTGGGGACTTGACACAAACACGACTTCCGGGAACGGTGAAGGCGACTTGATTCTGGTTTGTTTGTGGAGTTTAAAATGGATGGGTCAAGTTAGAAAACGGCGAAGAAACTCGAAAGTGGGTCAAGTTGGAATAGTGAACCAAACAGGAAATGATGGACGACGATCAGAACATACGATAAACAATATCGTGAATACTTTATATAATACTTTCTCTTCTGCAAATACAAATATAACACGAACAGAAATTTATAACATTTGGTTATCACTTCTTCAAATACCAGCCGTTGATATTCGGAATACGATAGAAAATATAATAATTATAATCAGCATGATACTATTCAACAGAAGTAGAAGGGCAATAAAATCGAACAGCCAAGATTGATTATATCTTTAAGTTGACATTCAAGTCAAGTTGAGAAACTCGAGATTTGGGTCAAGCTGGAGTAGTGATATACAGGTGATGAGTGATAACTCTTATTGAATACCAAGGCAATTTTCAAATCCTCTTTCAGTTTCGTTTTTAAACAACTTGAAATTCTAGGACTCTAGCAATACAGGTCGAGTTGACCGAAGTTAGAAGTTGAAAGTTAACCGAAGATCTGGCCATTTCAACAGCTTAATAGCAGGTGATATGTACACGTTTTATAACTATTTCTTTTGAAGCTATGAAAAGGATGATCGTAGTTATAATTATTGATTACTATGTGTTGATTGAGCTGATATTTGCTTGCATTAAATCCAGGAATTAATATGAAAATATGCTGGAATAACAACATGACCATGTCGCTCTGAACAGCATTGAAAGCAAGTATTCAACTTGAATTCTTACCATTTATCTTTCTCGTTGTCCACTGTAATTATTGAAAATATCACAATTATAAATACGAAATCTAATGCAATCAACTTTTTGAATACACTCTAAAATCTATACTCACTTCGCCAGCGCCACGATGTTGTGGAGAATGTTCTTGGTGTTCTTCTTCACGATACAAATGTTCTGTTCTATCACCTGGATTTTACATCCGAGTTTCTCTATGCATCTGCAAGACCTCTTAAGATATTCCAGAGAGTCACTGATCTTGCAGGCCAATAACCGCTTTTCGTCTATCAAAGCGAACTCGCAAGAATCTTCGTAGAGCTCGTTCGTGTCGCAAAGCGTTGAAAACACGGTGCCCTGGTGGCATGTCACTAGAGGCTCGTATGTGGACTGGGACGCAGATGAGAGCGACAGCTGTCCAAGCGGCTTCGGAAGTGCGTTCTTCATTGATGAAGTGGCAATAATTATCTAAATATTTATTAAAAATGTGGTGCACATATTTTCATTGTTATTTATTCTAGTGTTTCTATTAAGTGATTTCAAATTGAATTGTGAATTGTATTTGTAAATACAATGTTTACAATAAATATAAAGTTATATAAATGTTGAACTAAGCTTTTAAACATATTTTCTAAATACTTTAAATATTTTTTACATTAAATTCCGTTTTAATAAGTGAAGGTTGAAAACATTATGTGGTAGTTTAATTAATTCATGTCAAATTTTGGAATTCATATTAATATATTTATATTTATGGCACGGTAATTGTACATTTCACTCCTAGCATTAAACCGTTTCCACAGCGCATTCTGTACACTGTTCTGGTTATTTTTCTTATTATATTTCTTTAGAAATCTGAGCCTCAGCTTCTTTCTCCTTTTCGGCCTTGTTCTTGCTTTTGTACGGCTCGCAGCACTAATATCTCAACAACAGTACTAACAATACAGATTGCATTATCAGTTACGCTATATTAGTTATCCAGGTCGTCCAGCCGTTATTCGACAAAATGAGAGTAATGAGCGATATGACCTGCCCAGGAACATTTATACACTGCCCAAATATGCTGAAGCTTCCGACCGCCTTCATTTTGTACGTTTTGATTATTTATGGAATCCACTGCACACAGGCGCAGCACATCGAAATGAACGCGAAAATGAACGTGAACGTTTTAAAAGTCGGGTCACAAACTGAGAAGAAGAACCCGGAGAAAACGAACCCGAACGTTGTTACGAGCGCGTAAAAGGTGAAAATCAACGAATAAATGACGTTCTTCTTGAACTCAGCTGAATAACCTTGCTCTCGTTTCTGGTAATATAGATACTGTAAAAATGGAACGAAGAAGCCGAGGAAGCAGAAAACGGAATTAATTTACGGGATTATGTTCGCGACGCACTTCCAGAACGTGTTGTTGCAGGACATCACTTGAGGGAACTAGGACATGAAAAAGTTGACTAGTAAGCTCCACTGGTTATACAGTGCTAGATAAAGCATCTGAAAGGATATCCCGTCTGTTTTCTTCAATATGCACAATTTTATGATTTATGGGACAAAAGACAAAAATGCACCCAGAATTAAAGCGACGCCCATGAGTATCGTGAATACAGAAATGTCTATCAAATAACAAGAGTAATCATATTCGCTCGAACACTTCTTACACGGATCTTTGTACATTATTTGAAGTGAAATATTATTAATGTTTAAATTACATGATTATTAGCTAATATTATAGTGCAAAAAACAGTAGTGAAAATATCTATATAAATTATTACGATTTGTTTGAATGTAAAAGAAATCACTTAGACAAATAGCTATGGTATAGGTAATGGTGATACCTCTAGAAAATGGTTAACAAAAACTAACTTAAATTAAAACTTTGTACTGTAATTTTGCAGTCATATTAGAGGATAAATAGTACCCAATAAGTAGATATTTGTTATAATATGTTTTAGTCAGTTATAAGAGGTTTGAATTTTAGAAATCTAAATCTTTATTAGTTCTTTTTATTTTGAATACACTTTTTATGTATTACTACATAACCTCACTCAGAAGGGGTTGCATTTTCACTTACAAGGGGGTTTTACAAAAATCATGTGTTTTAACCCCGGTTTTGACCGTAAACCCTTCAAATTCAACATAATTTTTGGATATGGGATCCCCTTATAAGTTAATTACTTATTTATTTAATCGTTTTATAATTGATCATAAAGACACACATATGAAGACTCACATTTGATTAATTTTCAGTCATATTCAGTTAATTACTTAACATTGTACTAAAATAATAAAGTAGGTGAACAATTGTAAAATGTAATTTAATCTCATTTCATATTTTCATTTATATTTTACATATTAACGTTATAAATGTCTATAAAATGTTTATAGTGTGTTAGTGTTTTTATATCCAACTTTTGTGCATTTGTTATTAACTCATTTATATCACTTGCCATATTTTATTCACTTCATATGATGTCGAAGAGAATTAAGAAGTCAAAACCAAGCAAAACCATTGAGCTCGAGCCCCTCGTTTTCAAAACTTCTTTGAACAAAAGATTTGAGAATCCGTTCAAAGAACTGTTCAGAGAAATCAGCGTCACGTTCGAAGAGAGTTCAGATTACTTCTTCGACGACCAAAACGGCGTTTTTACGGTTCTTAAAATCATGTGAGATTAGTTATATTCTATTGTAGCTTTAATATTTTAATGGACACAATATTTGATAATTTTTTGAAATGAATGAAGTTCAATCATAAAATATATGGCAATATTGATATTTAATAACATGAATTATGAAATTTTAACTCATGAAAAAATCATGTTCATTAAAAGTTGAGAGAATTCTAGGAAGAACTCCAAGTTAATTTCGAGACGATTTAAGAAGAGATCGGCTATATGATAAGTACCTCTCAAACACATCGAGCCGAGCTTATGTATAGAAAGAAAGTAGTCCTTCTCTTCTGTCTCAGGAATATCTCCCATGTTGGGTTTATCTATTATTTTCACTTCAAATATAATGTGATAACATTTCCACTCCCAATCAGTAATCATGAAACCTAATCAAGAAATCAGAAGTAAATAAGACCTGCTAAATCACTTTGGTTCTTCCCAATAACTAGAAATACTTAATTTAAAGCAAATAGAGAATCTTTTGGAAATGAATGTGCAACCAAAAATCTGGGAAGATGCTTCAAATAGGAATTTGCTTTCCTTTAGTTAATAATTTGTTTTACAAACTAAAAGATTTGGATTTAATAATGGAGAGATAGAATATATCTATCTAATTTCTTTCTTCACTTACTTAACCGAACTAAGCCTCTATGATAATTAAATATCTGATATTTCTGCTATTTCCAAGCTCAAAAGCCTTTAAAAACTCGATTTAAGCAGTAACCGTATCGAAGATATATCAGCGATTTAATCTCTGCTTGATTTAACTCACTTAGATTTATCTAAAAATAAATTAACTATCTACACTCTAGCTTTGCCAAATTTAAAATATTTATCACTCGGTTACAACAAACTAATAGATAAATCTGGGTTATAACATTCACCTATATTAGAGATATTAGATTTGTATCAAACAAATACCACAGATCTACGAACAATTCCTCATCAATTATTCGGTTTGAAAGACTTGACATTATCGGAGAATAATCTTACAGAAATATCAAATCTTTCTAACTTCGTAGCTTTGTAAAAATTAGATTTAGGTTATAATGACCTGCTTTAAAATATTTAATCTATTAAATTCTGCACTTAACTGACTTTCTTAAGTTTCCGTGCTACAAATGTGGTTGACATATGGCCTCTTCAATTTCTGAAAAATCTAAAAACATTATATATGACTTATACGTAAGTTATTGATCTGCATCCGTTGTAGTACTTATATAAACTAGAAGGTATTTATACACCTTACACATGCATAATAGACGTTTCGCCTTTATCGAAGTTAACTTAATTAAATTACTTAAATTTTAGAAAAAACAAAACTACTAATGCAGAAACACTAAAGCACCACAAGAATTTTTCAAAATATGACTTCTCAGATCAAGATGTTCCAACAACAGATGAGCTCAAGTTCTACAACAAAATACTCTCTGTTCACAGTTCTCACAAGTAAATATAAAAGCTCATCTAAGCTGAAAACAGAGCCTCAAAGTTCAGAGAGTCGATGACTCACCAGAAAGAATCTATCAAGTTAAAAATAAACGAGCAGATTCAGGTTATAAACATGAAAATTGAAATATGGGCGCAGTTCATTCAGAACTTTAACGCTGATTAATGAATATAAGGTAGATAGTAAAGATAAATATTCATTTATTATATGATACTGATATTACCAAGGCTAACGAGTAAAATAATAGTATTGAAGAAATTTTGACATAATATATATATATATATATATGGGACAAAAGAATTTTTTACTTTACACTTCAAATCGCACCAAGTTGTTATGTTATATATATATATATATCACTTCCTCGAAACGGCACAAACAGACTTCATTGAGACTTTCGAAAGCAAAACATGGGCTCGCACGCCAGTATTTCCACTTTCAAAACGGGCTCAACCCGTCATTTATGTCCACTCAGTAAAGACCCAGCAGGGCCCTCACTGAGTCGTTAGCGGACCAGTTTTGCCTGATTCGCTAACTTAATTTCCAGAAACTGGTTCTCGCTTCTTAGTTTCTCTTTGCTCGTTATTTCCTTCGGTTTGCACGAGAGGTTGTTCCATTGTATTGGCATTGCTTGGTGGTTGCCTTTGATGCATTGGTTCATCAACTTGATTAGGTTCCTAGGTCCCTTTTTAGTTTATTTAATTGGCGCGTGATATCTTCCTTAGCTCTCTATTGTAAGATACACTATTTCTGATATTCAATTTGGAGCTTCTTCTTCTAGGCTTTCGTTTAGATTGGCTTAGTTTTTATTTTGCGTCAGCTATAATTTTATTACCTGATAACACAATTTTTCTGCGAGATGTACTTCAATTTTGTGGATATATTGAGATATTTTAGTGTTGTCAATTATGAATTCAAAGGATCCAATAGTAAGTCGAATAGTTAACGAATAGTTAACAAAATATTTCATGTAATGATACGATTGGTTTATACACAAAATAAATGCACTTATTTTTGTAGTACCTCATCAAATATCTATAATTCACACCAATTATGAAACACGTATTACCCAAACCATTATAGTAGATATCATTTTCTTCTAATCCTATGTAAACATGCGATGCAAACATCTCAATTATAACAAACATCCTTAATGCATCAAATTTATGTTAAATTAAGAATAATGATTAATATGATGATTCGTAAGAATTTGCTATTATAGACGATGCACATTTATTATATTCAAAAATTACAGAAGAATTAATAAATTTAAAGCGTATAGATAAATATATTGAAAAATTACTTTGTAAAATTGATGTTATATCGAACAATATTAAGATTATTAAGCAAAACAACAAATATATATTATTGAATATTATTAAGTTAGCCAAGTGATATTTTGTTGATTTTTGTTGTGCTATTTAGTATTCATACATTGTAATCATTAAAGAATACGAACGATTATATTAATGCATTTATTATTAAAAAATAGAATTAAACAGATCATGTAATTATTAGTATGAGAACTAACGCAAGCAACATTAATAACGCAGAGCCCATAAAAAGAAGATCTTTGTTTTTCTTTAACGCATCCATTGCTTTTCTTACTGTACCAGTTGCTTCTTTAACCCCTTTAATATTAGCTTAAGTTACATCTTAGAGCTCATTCATTTTATCTTCGCCAGAATGCAATATTTCATTAGCTTCTAGCTATTATGTTTTTAAACTTGCAATTGCGCTATTTGCTTCGGCAGCAAAATCGCTCATTAAGTTTTCAACATCTATCTCTGCTTCTTATGAAGAAATATTCTTTAATTGCTCTTCTCTTAGGGCAAGACGTTTTTTCTTCATATTTTCGTTAGCTAAAACCATGAAACTGTCTAAATTTGAGCATGCATTATCCAGTATCGGTTACATATGTTTCGTAAATTTTCCTAATAACTAGATATGTTAATATGTGACTCCCTCTTCTATAAATGTATCAGACTCAAAGAAATAAATTTGTTGCATCATTTCAAACTCTCCTACTTTGAATTAAAGTAAGCGAAGTTAGAAATAAACTTGGTTTACTTCTTCTTCGTTTAACTAAGAAATATTTTCGTTTTTTGTTATTTATTGTGTAACGTTATCCATTCTTTCTTTGAGTTTGTTAAATGCAGATTCTAATAATTGCACTTCTTTAGGTAAATCAATAGTATCTGACATGTATAAAGTGGTAAAATGTAATATGATAATCACAAAAATCAGATATATTGAATTTCAACATGAATTAAACACATGAAACATGTACAAACATGTATGCACATAATTTTGGGATACACTAAAATTAATGTATGTAATACTTATTTACTGAGATAATAAAGAATCTAAATACACTCATTTGTTACTGAAATTAGCGATAACGCACATTTCATTTTTATTTTTCTTTTATCTCATGTAGTGAGTAGGGGCGCCACACAAAACACAGTAATTTAGTCTCCATCCGTCTTTATTTTGAATTCTATACAGCGGTGCTCTGGTTTCATCAACAGCTCTGAATTATAGTTGTTTGTTTTCTGCGTTAGGGAATGTTTCAATTAAAGCGACTTATTGCGTTGAACGAGCCCAGTTGGAGATGAAATCGGTATCTACAGAGTACAGATACAGCATTTTATACATTTTTAGCCCGTAAATGGATGTGTAGTAATTTTAAAGGGTTCTGCATGAGGTTGTGGGGCAGTCGGTGGCTTCGTTGTTGTGGCTTGTTTTTCCGTATTCGTCTGAGCACACGCAGTTGCAGAGGACGTATTAAAAGTGTGCTGTTGGTTTTAGGACGAAGAATGTGCGTCCGCAGATGCATCTGTAGTTGGCTTTAGCGATTCTGATGGTGGCGAAGTTGTATATTTCTGGGTCTTCCATGAGGATTCTGTCGTTGAGTTTTTGGCTGAACATGTTCATGAGTTTGATGCCGATTTTGGTTCTTTTGTCGTGCCAGATGAGCAGTAGTTCCATAAAGTTCGGGTTTAGCACGATTGAGGGTCTGATTCTCTTCAGATACACCGCCGACTGGTATAAGTACATAGATTCGAACTCCATCAAGCACGCGAGCACCAGATTCGCTGCGAGTCCGCTCCCCGTTTCATCAGCGAAGAACACGCACCCATTAAGTGCACGCGTGCACCTGACCGCGTCGAATATCTGCTCCAGTGAGATGATGATGTCCTTAAACTGCTCCTTGTTCACTTTACTGTAATTTATCTTGGCCAATTAAAGCAGTTTCCCGTTTGGCCTGTAAACTCTGTTTATATAAGTCGTTTGGGCCCTCGTTTAAATTGTGCAGTCGACCACCGTCTGAATGTTCATTGAGTTAACGAACTGTCTGTTCGCGAGGTCGTTCACCGACCCAAGTAATAAAAACCCGTTTTAAAACACATCTGAAGGGTGAGTTGATTACTGAGAGCGGATTGGGCTGAGCTTGGTGCCCTTCACGTTCGCGTCCAGGTTAGTTATCATCACCTGAGGGGTTAAAATGTCGTTCGGGTTGCCCATACACTCCTCCAGGCTGCCAATGATCTCGAAGTTCCAGCCGTTGCCCGCAAACACGCACCCGGGCAGATTTTACTGCTACGGAGACGGATCTGAGGGATCAAACTGATAGGAAGGCGGAAAATAATACTTCAGCACACACTTCGTCATGTCTATGCACTATTAAACTGATGGGCGATTAGCAGGATCCTGAACGAGCTAAAACTCAATCAAATCTATTAAAGGCTGACAGTTGCCCAACATCGCACGCTTCTCCGGAATTAGACGAATACCACGCACACACTACGCTAACTACGGCACATCAGCGAAAGTGAACGAATCCTTAGCAAACTCAACCTTGGTGTTTATCGCTGACACACGCAGGAAAAAGCGAATCCAATCCGCATCGTAAAAAAGAAAATCATTTGTCAACATCTCGTATAAAGTACACCCAGCTGACCACACATCAGATAATGGACCAGCGCCCTTCGCCTACCCTCTTTTAAATTTAGACTACTAATTAGCTGAGATTAACATCTCGGGAGATTTATTAAACTCAGTCCCCTTACTCAGCTGAGAATATTTATCCTCCTCTGAGCAAAATATATGCGATTCGCCAAAATCAGCAATTGAAATGGTAAATGGAAGTTAAGATTAGTGCTTAATATTCTTAAAATGGTTTAGTAATTCATATTAGAATTCACCAGTTTCGTCCAATGCAGGAATATTGTTTAGACTCAACCATTATATCGTTGCTGGATTAATAAATATATTATCAGCTTTTAAGTCAAAGTGAATAATATTCTATTGGTGCATTAATGATAACTCTTCTAAAAATAATATATAAGCCATCAAAAATATACGCACAAATCGCATTAATGATTCTTCGTGTCCATACAAAGGCAAAGCTTTTTGTTAATTTTTACAATATGGTATTATTGATTATTTTTTGAAAAGCTAATATCTGAAATTTCTAAAACTAGTATGATATTTTTACATTACCATAATATAACCTTCAGGTGTAACTCCATAATCATAAATTTAGCAGAAATTCTAATATTTTTATAGTTTTTCCATAACTGTTATTTCATTAAACAAATCGTATAATACGCATCTATCATTAATATTTTATGATAAACGCTACACTTTAATCGCGACAGGCGTAGCACACTTTTGTAATTGTTGACTTCGAGCTAAGCTAACATTTCCACTATAAACTTCACCAAATGCTCCTTTAGCTAGCAATTTATATTATTGCAACTTATATAATTCAGAATTAAACTTTTAGTAACATAATAATCTAAAAAGTCTTTCTTAAGAAGTGTCTAACTTTTTTTATAATAAACTTTGTAGTACTTTCTTATTAATAGGAGAATTTAAGTGTTCATGTAATATGTATAAAATATTTTACATATTACTATTTGATGGAAATTATGTAACATAATTTTGATCAAATGTTCCTGTTTGTGGTTTAATTATCAATTGCATAATAAATAGGATTATTGTTTAGTGTAATTCTATATCATAATATATAGGAATAGCTGGTATGCCAGAAATCGCTTATGTTTTAGCTTGTGTTTTAGCACTGTTTTACTAACCAACAACTAAATGTAGCTTCATATTTATATCGACGGTAGCTGCTTTCATATTTTCTTTACTTTTTAAATCAATATTCAATTTTCCTAAAGATTTTTGTAATATATTTTCATCAACTTTTTTCTCTGTGATTTATAATTTGGGTATCGCTGAATTTAAATTCAGTTGTAACATAGGCTTTGGTATCACTTTTTTAACAGGTACAGGGATATCACTAGATTCAGAATCCGAAGAATCAGATGATAATGTTTATGAAGTTTAAGTTTTATTCGCGCTTTCAATTGAAATGTTAACTTTTTATTATGTTTTTACTAAAGATAGATTAGATAATGGTAACTACTAAAGTTGTGGAGTATCAATACGCAGGTCCACTACAGATGGTACTTATGATGTAACTTTTAAATCTATTCCAAGCCGTGTTGCAGTTTTACCCCAACCATCTGAATCTGAATCAGTTGATTCAGGTTCTTATTTTTTAACTTGTTCCTTAAAAGTTTATACTTGGTTGCTATTTTCTTTATCATTCAGCATTCGTGGTGAAATTACAGTGGACCCATCAGTCCATGCATTATTTAAATTAAAAATAGTTGGGGACATAACTTACTAATACGGTTCTATAGATTTTGTTGAAACTACATCAATTTTTAAGTTATTAGATTTATTTGAAAGTTTATTAAATATTTTAGGTGTATTATTAAGTTCAGAAACTGTGTTATTGTTTGTATTATTGGTATTGTTAACAGATTTTTTCAAATCATCATTCTTTGGTTTTTGCAAATTTGTTTCATTTTCTAAATTAAGTTCACCAAGAGAATCTGCAGGGTTATACATTGTTGCTTCTATATTTTCAGATATTATATCGTCTTGCAAATTATATTTTAATTATATGTTTTTTGCTTCTTCCTTTGTTAAAGATGCTTCAAATTATAGTTATTATGTCAAAAAATCTACAATTTTAATAATAAATATGTGTTATCTAACAGATTCATCTTCGGTTTATGAAAAAGCATTTAATATTTACAAATGATGTCTTGCTAAAGTAAAATTCGATATTGTATAACCTTTATTTAAAGATAGAATAGAAGAATTGTAAAATTTTAAGAACGAAATATAATGATACACGACATATTTATTAATTTAAGTTTTATTTATTAATTCAAGCACTCCGGGAATGCTTATATAATTTTATAGTGCTTCTAAACAAGCAACATATATATCTCTTCCTGTGTTCGATTCAAGCACCTAAGCTTAATTTAAGAACATAAATTACATTAACACACCCACATCATAATCACTTAGATATGTATTGTCACTTAGATCCAATTTAAAATTATTTTTAACTGTTTTATCACTTATAGTATTATGTTGCTTTTAAAACACAGTTTTATTTTAAAGTTGAAACATTTCTTAATCGTTTACTTGATAATTTAGCATTTAATGTAATGGAAGAATATTTAAGTTATATTATAATTCAAAATTATCGTCAATGCCTAATGGAGAGTTTTATTCAATCAAATTACTCATTTTTGCTATAGTTAATTATTATAACTAATCATTTTTAAATTGAAATATTTCACGAGGAGCATTATAATTACACTTAAATAATTGCTATTTCAGTTAAATTGCAAAATTTTTAGTAAAGTTAAAAAACGTTTGTCGCATAGAGTCAAATGTTTGATCACATTGTTATTAATTAATAAATAGCCCTGACAGTTCTATTTTAACTCTCGAATTCATTAGTATTAAATACGCATATCTTTTCAACCATTGATTGACACTTATTTCTTAAAGAGCAAAGATGCTTATAAAAATATTATTCATATTTCCTGTTTATAAATCAATTGCATTTCCAGAAGAATCGATTAATGCATTAAAAAGTTATAGAATACGATGGGAAATAAATACATAATATTGTCTAGATTTAATCTTCTTACTTACTAACAAATCTAACAATTTTAAAAAGCTTACCAACCCATATTCAATAACGGCAACCTTCATATAATTACTATCAGAAGCCGATTTTACTATATCGGATAGAGTCCCTAGAATTACTGGAATATCTTCAATTGCTGATAAGTTTTAATAGCATTTACACAACGATTTAAGTTTTTCACATAATAATTTTATCTCAGAAAGAAATGATCTTCTAAGACCTTCAAGTCTTTATAATAAGTTAAACTAATTAGGTAAAACAACTGTACGTCTTTCAATAAGCTTCATACCATCTTTTTCTTATGTTACGTATTTTCTTGATACTTCGTCCCAAAATCTAAATGGAGTATCAATATATTGATACATCTTAGTCATTGCACTGTTCCATTCATCGTGAAAATAAGGATATGAAATACTATTAAGCTCAGATAAAAATGCCATTGAGGACGAAATTACAGCACTACAAAAACCAGATTTTTTACTTCTTTATTATAAAATGTCATATATTAATACTTGAATACTATCATGAAAGAGTTCAACACATTGTTGAGATGTATTAACCAATAGTTAATGGAAAATATACATACACCCTATTCGTTATTAATTGCCTATTTAAAGTTTATTTATTACGGATGATAGTTTAATTAATTCATTGAATTCGAATTATTAATCAGGTAATTCTCTAGCATTTTCGTAAAATAAATCAAGATTAGGTATTTGAGGCTTTGTTGTCATAAATAACACTTCGCTTATTATTTCTTATTTAACTTTTTTCTATGAAGTTATATATGGGTAATCGGACATAGCTGTGTATTACCCAATTAAATTACCTACTTCCTACAAAAGTGTCTACCCTTTTTTGGCCTTTGCAATTTAATTAACTTTGTCCTAGAACATTTAATCTGCAACTTTGGCATGAGTGGCTATAAGAGGTGAAATAACTTTTTAACTAACTTCATTATCAAAAATTCTATTTACTTAAGGTTCTCCTCCAAACTCAAACTAAATTTCTTTTAGTTTTGATAAATTTAATTTCGGAACAAACTTTGGTCTTTTTGTGATTTTTTGGATATATTGAGTCATTGGACCTGCCTTCATTAATTTTTCTTTTTATACAACAATCTCTTCTGTATCAAAATTTTGTTCAGATCCATCTTCTTCTTATGAACTTATAAGATCACTTGCAAGTAATTGAGTGTTTTAGTTATGTGATGACGATCCTATTCCCGTGTCAGTAGTACTATTATATGTAGTGCTTAAATTAAGAGGAAATACGACTTTATCTTTAGCTCCAGAATTAAGTTACTAATTAAGAATTTGTGATGTTCGAATATTTGTATTATATTCTTCGTCCATTCCAAGATCATATTTATGTTATTTGTTGTCAGGGATACGAGTTGGCAAATTTAATAACTGTTTTATTTAAATAGTGTGTTCTCCATTTTTTAGATCGTCTTTACTTTAACTAAAATGAATGATATTATCTTAACTATCTTCATTATCATTATCTTAAGAAAATTGATCTTAACTGAATTCTTCCTTCCCATCATAAGGATCCATTTAGCTAAGTTATCTACTATCGGCTGCAACATAATTTGATCTGTGATTGGGTTATTGAATTATATCATCTCCGTAAATTGTTTTTGCAAATTCGCTAAGCATTGATCTAGCGCTAGCCGGACTTTCAGCACCACCTTTTTTCTTTGTGTGTATCAAGTCTTCGTCTAATGAAAGAGAAGACATCTAGCTTTAGCTAGACTTCTCGTCATCCATAACTTCGTCATGATCAACATAATCTTAATAACTCATCGCATCAGTTACTTAACAATTAAAATTTTCACCTTTAATTAAAGAACGATAAAATTTTATTATTAATACGCCACAAGTTGAATCAATTATAGATTGGGCAGAACCCGATGAATTGCATATCTGACCTATAAGCAAGAAGAACTTTATTTATTCAGTATATTTAGGTTTATGAAAAGAGGTAACAATTATTTACAATAGAGACTGGGCTTAATGAGGAGTTTCTTAAAGTACAAGTTTAAGCAAATTAGCGCATTAATCAAAAATATTAGTATCAATTTATGGCTGCAAAGCAATGTCAAATAGTATTTTAGGTATGTTTAATTTGAAAAAAGTTTCTCTGTCTAAGTTACACAAAAATTGCTTAGATATTTTACCTACTAAATCACTTATTCTATCACGGGATTAAGTATTTTTCAATTGCGAAGCTAAATATTAAATACTAAGATTTTCTTCCTATTTTGTTTATTGAAATATTTTTAGAACATCCATTGCAAATATGGTGTGAAATGGAATTACATATTTGAACGAATGAATATTAACAATATTCCACTTCGCTTCATGTGTGAATATGGAAGTAACAAAAGACATTATTCACTTAAAAGAATCTGATTCCCATTAATTTTCATTAAAACTGTATTCTCATGACAACAACAAAACATAGTTTTTGATGGAATCGTCTCCAGCTATCATTAACACAATAAGACGTATTATTCTAGATGAAACTCCTACAATGGCTCCTGATACTATGGTTGTTCATCAAAACACATCTGTTATGCACGACGAGGTTTTAGCCCAACGTATTGGCCTAATTCCACTTGCTGTTGATCCTCGCTAATTCGATTTTCCAGATGATTAGATTAATGAACAAAACACCATTGTTTTTACGTTACACGCAAAAGCTGGTGATAAACCACTGAATGTTTATTCTGGAGACTTGCAATATACTCCAATAGGCAATTAGTTAGAAAGAATAGGTAATGTTCGTCCACTAGAAGAAAAAATATTACTATTAAAATTAGGCGCATAGTAAGAAATCAAGCTTGAGATATATTGTCACAAAGGAATTGGTAAAGTTCATTCTAAGTGGTCACCTGTTTCTGTTTGTTTTTATAATATGCTTCCAATATTCAAGTATGGAGAAACCAAAGCAGATTGGAATAACAGATAATTTAAAGTTCCTCTGTAATAACTATCGTGTCCAATGGGTGTCTATGATGACTTGGAAGAAATTAAAATCGATAAATGTACACTTTGCAGAAGCTGTTTGGATACTGGCGTTTAAATAATGTTAGATGACTAACACTACTTATTTACAATCGAACCAGTGGGTTATTTAAACGGTTTACAAATTATGTAAGAAGCATTGAATGTCCTAAAGATAAAAGCTCATTTAGTTGTTGATGGTTTAATGTGAACGGTTTTATATTAACTTATAAACATACTACATAAGTTCAGAAACTACAATAAAAGCTCAATTTTAAAGAATACACCGCTGTTTATATATTTTATCAAGACTATAACATAAATTGCTTTTAATTAACCAGATATGAACAAGTTAACAAACATGAATTCTATTTTTATCTTAAAGTTATTCAATTAATTAGCGTACAAAGTTATATTAAGTTAATAATAATATTATTAACCAAAAAATGATACATGGTATTAAAACATGTATTAAATGATTACTTATCAAAATATTAATTATATAATACACTTGTTAGAGACATTGCATTGAATAATACTTTTATACAGATACACTACAGATGTACATTTAATAATTAATACTTCATAATAGTACATTGTACATTGTTATAATACATTTTGTGTCAAATTTTATCAATTTAAACAATTTTTATGATCTTATAAACATATTTTTTAAGACAACAAATTATAACATTCGTAAGTCTATTTTGATGCATTTCTTATTTGTTATACAGGTTTTACCACTTCCCATAATGCTTGCGATACTTTTTACTCTACAGGAAAATTTGCTTTCGATGACATGCGATGAAGCTTTCATAGAATATAAAAACACTTTTGAAAAAGTTTACCATGAGAACGAAGAAGATAAGAAGCAGATCTTTTGTGTCAACTTTATGTAACTCTAAGAACTTTTAAAAACTGATCCAAACCTCCCAGTTGGTTTAGTTGAACGTATGGACGTAGTTCACGAGGAAACAGTTCAAAGAGCAAAGAGCGGTTCGTTGCATCAACTCTAAGCTGCCAGAAATGATTACTGCTCAGCTGTGAATCCACTCCCAGATTTGGCCACCGTTTACCCATCAGTTGACCTCAGAGAAATGCAATTAATTACTCCCGCCAAAAGCCAGGGCCAATGCGGAAGCTGCTACATGTTTTAAACAATGGCAGTTTTAGAAAACGCTGTTTTGAGAGACAAAAAGAATCTCAACGCTTTCTGGCAATCAAAAGCCAACAGCTCCACTTTGAGCTTGTCTGAATAATTCCAGCTTTCCAATGCCATTTGCGACAGCTGCAATTATTGCAACGGCGGTAACTTCGTTATCCAAACCTACATCATGGTCCCAGGAAACAAGCAACAAGCCACTCCATTGCGTGCTCCAATTAAGACCGTAGAACTTACTGAAAACTTCCCATACGCCTATGATGCCAATAAGGCCGCTTGGTAAGCTGGTACCGTTGTCGCTCCAAAGTTAGCTGCCGAAAACTACCTTTTGCCAGTTAAGATGCTCAACAACTCCGGTTTGTACGCTGCTTGGTGTAATCAAAACGCCAAAGTCACTCCAGTCGTTAAGATCTTCGACGATGACGCAACCATCTTCAACGCCACTACCGTCAAGACCATCAAGTCTTACCTTTCTCGCGGTATCGCTGTTGCTTCTTCGATGTTAGTCGGTACTGGAACCACCGCCACAACTTTCTAGTACTTCAAGGGCGGCTCAATCTTGAACGCTCCTTGCACCAAGTGGAGCATGGACCACGCCGTTACCATCGTTGGTTACGGAAAGAAGAACGGAAAGAACGTCTGGGTCATCAAGAACTCATGGGGAACTGGATGGGGTGACAAAGGTTTCTTCTTCATCGAAATCGGTTCCAACAGCTATTGCACTGAACAATTCGCCTACACCGTTCTTCCAAAGAACTTCAATATGACCGAAACGACAGCTTATCCAAGAGGAACTTTATCTAGAGGAGCCACCAGCACTCTCGACTGCGATAATTACTTCACCAATATTTCAGGTGTCGTAACTTGCGTTGACGCATGCCCAGCCACCTACCCAACTATTCTTACCGGCTCCTCAGAATGTACTTGTCCACCTGCCACTCCTTACAGAGAAGCTGGAAAATGCGTAGCCAAATGCACTACTGGTGCTTACAGCTAAGTTGGAAAAGCTCTTAATTGCCAGGCTTCTTGCACGTTCTACGTTATGAACGCCACCAGCAGTTCCAAGCAATGCCTTGCTTCTTGCTCCGGTGCTACCCCGTATTCAACTGCTGGACTTTGTTCCGCCCGTTGTTCAACTGGTATGTACTCTCTCGTTTCTGGAGTTCTCACCTGCCAAGCTTCATGCCCGAAGTATTTCGTAACCAACACCACTAACTCCAACTCCAAGTAATGTGTCACTGCTTGCACTTCAACTCAAACTTTGAACGGAACTGAATGCAAGCCTGTTGTGAATAAAATTAGCCCAGCCGTCAAAATTACTTTGATCGTTGTTATTCCATTGGTTACCGTTGGCATTATTGCTATAGCCGTTACCGCTTTCGTATGCCGCAGAAAACAAAACTCATCTAAAGGTCTCAAGATCAAGATCAACGAGATGAAACAAAATTACACCACTCCAGCTACATTCAATGCTGTCTGACTGAGTTTGGTTAACTTATAATACATAATTATTAATATTTACTATTAATTCTTTACCACCTAACTATTATCGATAAATGTATCTATATTATAGTTACTATAATTATTTAGTTTCATTTAAATTCAAATCAATATTGATACATTTTATAAACTTTGTTATATATTTTGATGGTACACTACCAATGAACTTGTTTCTAGTTTTATCAACTTTGAATATTTCACTTCAAATAATGTACAAAGATCCGTGTAAGAAGTGTTCTAACGAATACGATTATTCTTGTTATTTGCTGGATATATCTACAATCACAGTAGTTATGGGTGTAATCCTGATACTTGGATCATTTTTGTCTTTTGTCCCATAAATCATAAAGTTGTGCATTTTGAAGAAAACAGACGGGATATCCTTTCAGATGCTACACTTAGCACTCTATAACCAATGGAGCTTACTAGTAAACTTTTTCATGTCCTAGTTCCCTCAAGTGATGTCCTGCAATAACACGTTCTGGAAGTGCGTCGCGAACATAATCCCCTAAATTAATTCCGTTCTCGGCTTCCTCGGCTTCTTCGTTCCATTTTTACAGTATCTATATTACCAGAAACGAGAGCAAGGTTATTCAGCTGAGTTCAAGAAGAACGTCATTTGTTCGTTGATTTTCACCTTTTACGCGCTCGTAACAACGTTCGGGTTCGTTTTCTCCGGGTTCTTCTTCTCAGTTTGTGACCCGACTTTTAAAACGTTCACGTTCATTTTCGCGTTCATTTCGATGTGCTGCGCCTGTGTGTAGTGGATTCCGTAAATAATAAAAACGTACAAACTGAAGGCAGTTGGAAGTTTCAGCATATTTGGGCAGTGCATCAATGTTCCTGGGCAGGTCATATCGCTCATTACTCTCATTTTGTCGAATAACGGCTGGACGACCTGGATAACTAATATAGCGTAACTGATAATGCAATCTGTATTGTTAGTACTGTTGTTGAGATATTAGTGCTGCGAGCCGTACAAAAACAAGAACAAGGTTGAAAAGGAGAAAGAAACTGGAGTGGATACTCAGATTAAATAATCTGAATGCTAAAAAATTATTTACGTTGAATGAATGATAGCATGTATATACAGTATACGGTACATTAAAATGTTAAGGAAATATTCAGGAGAGTTGTGAAGAAAATATTAAAATATATTATTGTATACATTGTACTTGTAATATATATTATTTCATTTCCCTGTTTAATGACCACCTCAACGTACCATTTCATTAAATTAATTTGCTTGGTGATCATATAGTTTTTAGATGAACTCCATGTCCAAACTATCATAAGCTCTTTGGAGTGCTTTCGATAACATTTCCTTACTAGATCGATCTTCGTACGTTATTAGTTGTTTCGACTCATCCTCAACTTCACTTAGGTCATTCTAGAGAATTAATATATAAAGATAATATTATGCCATCTTATTCTTGACAATGTAAAAAGTTAAAGCTGTAACGATCGACTTTGTAGCTCAAACCAAACTTTAGTTTGAATCAACAAAATGTACAAAACCTTGATGTGGAATAAATTACAATTTGTAGCCAATCCAGGTCTTGTTTCAATAGTATTATATAGAGTCATATTATAATTGAATTCTGCAGTGATACCCGATTCCACTGAGGAAACCAATCCAAATTAATCAACTGTGTTTCATTTTGCAACTCCCGCCTTGGTTGAGTTCTTAATTTACAGCGGTATGCTTTATTTTCTACCATTATACTAATTTAAATCAGTACTTCTTAATTTAAGTGTTGGACCAGATAATCAGTTCTTCTCCGGTTTCTTTCAAAAGGTCAAGCTCAAAAACGAAGACCTAGATAACTTCGGATTTTTTCTTCGGTGGAATTCACTCTATCTTGGTGTACTTAATGATAATACTCAATATAGTTGAGGCCTCGCACAAGGGTGGATGATTCATATGTTGAGCAAAATTCAACTTCCAGTCATTTTTATTGTTTCTGAAACTTTTGTGGTCAACTTTAACATGAAATATGCTCTTGACTCTACTTCTGATTTTCGGATTTCGATCAGACGCCAGTTCACTTTCTATACTACAAAGTTAGAAATGCTAATTCAGAATATTTTATGAATTTATTCAGGAGAATCAAAAACGGTTTGAGTTATAATACCTATGAATGTTTTTAAATAGGAAAATCAATTACTGACCAATATATTGATATTTGTATATCACGACATCTCCGCTTACATTTCAAAAATTAGAAGTGAAAAATAAATAACATTAAAATTATTTAGTCAAGTATAGTATGTCTAGTAATAATATATTATTAAAAGTGACTATTTCACTCTAGATATTTCCTTAACATTTTAATGTACCGTATACTGTATCTAGCAGATTTTTAAAATAAGCGAAATAATTTGCACATTGTTTATTTCTTAAAGTATTTCTTAAATGACCCACTTCAATGAAACTTCAATAACTTCCTAAACCGCTTAAGTAGCTGTCACTCTCATCCGCCTCATAATCCACTTGTGAACCTCTACAATCATGTTAGTGTGGAACTCTATTTTCAACGCTTTGCGACACTAACGAGCTATACGAAGACTCAACTGAATTCGCGTTAATCGACGAAAAACGGTTACTTACCTGCAAGATCAACGATTCACTAGAATATCTTAAGAAGTCTTGCAAATGTATAGACAAGCTCGGGTGTAAGCTGTAAGTGATAGAACAAAATATTGGTATTGTAAAGAACAATACAAAGAACATTCTTCACAACATCGTAAAACTGGCGAAGTGAATTTAGATTTTATCGTGTTTTGGCTATCATCTATTTAGTATGCTCAATCATATTTTAAGAATTTATTCTTATTATAATAACATACCATAACCAATACCATAACCACATTTACTTTTAATCATCGTAAAGTTTCTGTTCTTACATAGGTAGATGAAATAGCACTCCCTTACAAGCAAGGTAATGTAGTACGAGAGAAAGTATTATGTTGGAGAGTATTCACGATAGTTGATTATTGGAAGTTCTGGTCGTTATTCATCATTTTCCGTTTCTTTCCTCTCACTATTCCAACTTGACCCAAATCTCGAGTTTCTTCGCCAGTTTCTCACTTGACCCATCCACTTTAAACAACTTAAACAATCCGGAATCAAGTCGCCTTCGCCGTTCCCGGAAGCCTCGTTTGTGTCAAGTCCCCACTCCAAACATGTTCAAATCCATCATCCACGAGCCAGTCGAAGGCAACAAGCACGTCCCGCACATCGAGGTCCAGGACAACAAGGTCACCGTCAAGTGCGGCAAGGACGCCATGCACCCCACCATCGACAGCCACTACATCGGCTGGATCAAGCTCTTCGGCCTGAAGGACAAGGTCCTCTACGAGCTCGGCTCCACCAACTTCTGGCCCGGCCTCTCCGAACCCATGACCCAGTTCCAGATCCCAGAGATCAAGAGATTCAGCAAGCTCGTCGCCGTCAGCTACTGCAACCTCCACGGCATCTACGAAAGCGAAGTCGCTCTCCAGTGAGTTTTTTGACATTTAAATGCAATATAGGTTACTACAGCCAACAAATATAGTATTTGATATTTAAGTTAAATTGTCGACTGAATGATTTCAAGGAGTTTTTCTCTCCAGTGAGTTTTTTGAAATTTACATACAATGTAGATTATTGTAAACAATGGGGTTTTTCATTGTCCCAGACAATAGAATACAATGAAGTATAGGACAATAAGAACATATATTTCATTGCTAAGTGGAATATAATTCACTTATATGCATAAAATAAAAATTGAAAGTTTCAACTAATCATATGATTCCAACTTATGAATTTCACGCCGAAGTTTTTTGAAATTTAAATGTAAGATAGGTTACAACAACCAACAATGGAGTTATTAGATATTGTTTAGTCTTTACTTTTGCCAGCAATGGAGTTAATTTTCTATTCTATATAATATTAAACTTTCAACTAATCACTAAAGCCGAAAGTGTGTAATATGGATTCGGCAGTACCACAAAGACAATTGAACGACTCGTACAACTGCTATAACTATGATTCCGACTTATGAATTTCTAAGTGATTCAGATTCAACAGTTAAAAATAGTAAGTATAACTTTCAGTATATTTAAGAAGCATACGTGATAGTATATTACTCGCAAATAAGAAAAAGGTGGAAAGTTCCTTTGAAGCAAAGTCGAGTAATTGAAGATTTGGAATATGAGCAAGAAAGATTAGCTAGATTATTAAATATATGTTCAATTACTCACAAATATTCATTTTTTACTAGTCATTACCTTGAAGCCATCCAGCTATTTTACAGGGCTCATCAATTGCATCAGAAAGCGTGGAGAGTCATCAAATTTAAATTTTCTGTTTTACATAAGAATATTTGGGCTTCCTGTACTCTATAATTATGGAATAGGAGACGTGACACTTCTCTTCATTTGCAAGCTTGATGTGAGTCGATTGCTATTTCTAGAATTAGATCTAGAAGCAAGGTCTTCTAGAATTCCAGTTCTTTTTGCAATTTATTTTCGATTATTAACCCTTATTAGACGGTGAGCTTTTCCGACTCACTCAGCAGCGCTCCATAGATATATTCAATAAAACTATATGTATATAAGTACTCACCTATCTCAACTTTATTTCATTCACCACCGGTAAGGGCTTGTTCTTGAATTATCAACAAATATCTTGTTAGACACTTTTGACATAAATATGCACAATTCTTCCACAGATTTTATTTATTCTCCATTCCACTTTTACACAACATATTTGGACTCGTTTTATCGGGTTAAAACTTGCTTATTGCTTTAAAAACGTGCTTAAATAAGAATTTTCAAATTTCAAGTGTTGCTATGTACTGTTTTAGTTGATTATGCGTATTTGGTTGAATCACAAAGATCAAAAGAAAGACAAAATAGATTATATAGTTGTGTTTCTTGGCTTGTAGTTGGAGCAATGAGTGAGTGCATAAAATGTATTGATGAAAACTTTCAATGAATGTATAAGCGGTCCAGATATTGCGCTGATATGAAAAGCGACAATAATATGAAAGTATTTCAAGTTTTTTATTACAAAATTTATTTGATAATAAGTAATGACAATTTTTTGAGGGATACTAAGCTTTTTATAATTCCTTTCAACTTCGCAAGTTTTTAATCACCACGAGAATAATCGATTTGTGCAAGCTTGTCCTTCTTAGCTTAGATTTTTAAAACCGTAAATAGTGGATTTTCGGATTTGAATAATTTATTGGTTTCAAAGATCTCCACAATTTTCTAAACTTCAGTTATGGCACGAATCTTTCTGAAGGTCATTAAAAGGTCTAAACTGTATTGTTGAAGAAATTATCAAACATCTGAATTTTAGAAGTTATTATCAGCTTATAGTGTCTTTCTGAATATTTATAAGCATTAAAGCTCGTAATTAGTCTATAGCATCAATTCTATTTGCTTACAACAATTTACAAAGCTTCATTTACTTGTGTTCAACTCTAAAAATGTCATAAAGCAGGAGTTAGCGCGAGACTGAACTCTATATGGTAAACTAGATTAAAATAGCTCGTCTAGAAGCTGTTGTTGGAAGTTAGTGCAGACTAAGTTCAATAAATCGTGCTCAGCCTAGATAATTTGCAATAGTTGGTAATTTCGCACGGAATTGTGAAATTCGTTGTAGTATTATTGCTAAATTCCACATATTGTTCGTTTTACTTCTTGTATCCCTTCATTCGTTTACTTTTGTAATACTAATTCCTGATTTAATACGGAATTAGTATTTGTTCTTAAACCAGCAGCTTGGATACTGGAAAATAAATTGAAATTTGCTCAGAAATGCATTCTAAGAACCATTTTCTAATCTATATCTCAAGCTAAGTGCAAGTGTTCATAAAATTTATAGTGTTTAAATTTCTAAGAAGCTACTTGCCTCTCTATTAATTTTCTTTGCAGAATATTGGTATACCATTATTTTGTAATAAATTATTTGAGTTGAACTTCACACCGAGTAATCTAAATGTTTAGAATTTTCGGAATTATTTTTCAACTAACTTAACTGGATCAAATGAGTAGCTAGTAGTGAATTTCATGTATTTTAAACATCATTTGGAGAGACTGGAATAGTTTAGCGTCATCATGTTAACTTGTTGTTTATTTAAACATTTTCTGTTCTGGGGTGGAAATAATTTAAACAGTAATTCGGTGAGGCCAAACCTGGTAATATGGCGATATATGAAGCCTTGTTTCACACTCAATGAGTGTAGTTAGTCTAATAAGGGTTAACCCTTAATATTTAAACCCTTATTTAAACCCTTAATATTTGATCAAATACAATTCCATAGACATTAGATGATTATAAGGCAAAGATTGGTACATATCAAGCTCTTTGATGATGCATAGTAGTAAATTATTGAAAGATTTGATAATAACTTGGATTTTTTCCAAATGCATCAAAAAAACAGAGAAGTGTTTGAAAACATGGTTTTTTGGCTTAAAAATATTTCAAACTATGAGGACTATAAGGAGTTTTTAAAATCGTTTTTAAATTCAGTTGGTTCGAGGTCATAACTAAAATTAACTAAATTTATGTACACGATAAGAACAGAAACATTATCACGAATCTAATATATTCTTAGTTAGTTTTTTACATTAGTTTAAATAAATGCCCAGTATATATTTACATTTCATCATTCTCCGAACTCCAGGTTCATAAACTGCTCTAAGCTATATTCTTTCTCACTTTACGTTTCTTCTTTAAATTAATTTTCCATATAACCCCTATTTCCGACTAAATAAGTGTATTTGCAGCGTAATTAGTTCGGGCTCCGTTTTGGGAACAGTTTGATTTAAATTTTGCTCCATTTGAACCCGAATTTGCTCACCGCTTTTATTAATTTGTTCTGTTCCGAAACCGTCCACGGGTTCTTCCACTGAGGATTTTAGTTTTCTCCGGTCACGTCCAGTTTCTTGTTCACGAATATTTTGGAGTGAAAGTGTATAATAGTTATAATATATAATTGGTTAATATTATTAAAAGGGATTCTGTCCTGTTAGTGTAATCTAAATAGTAGTGTACTCAATCGGTTTAAATAAATATTTTCAGTGAATTCGAGTTTTGAAGAATGTTGTAAATTATGATAGAATAATATAATATGCTTATGTGAAATGAATACTCGCACTGTTCTTGTTATAATAATATTAATAATGCTCATCTCGACAATTGAAGACATTGAGAAAAATAAACATATTGTAATTAGACATATTTGATAATACAATTCTCAGGGAAACATGGTAGCTAAATATAATAATATTTTTCAAGTACTCACATTATTTACCTAAATGATATTTTATAAATTTCACGCCATCATTTATATATTCCAAGAATTTCTTGGTTTAAACCTTGAACAAAATAAGAAATAACGCAAGTATAGAAGTAATTTGCGGTCTTTTTTCTGCTCCTTTTATCTTAAGTCAAAATGAAAAACAACCTTTTGAGGTTAGATCATGAAAGTTGTGTCTCTAACACCCAACCACGAAACAAAACTTTTAATAATGTCACCTGTCCACTTACAAAGCAGAACAGCTACATTCGACATTGTTGGTGCTCGCATTACTATTGATGCTTCGTTTTATAATTTTCACCTCAAATTAACTTTTTTGAATAAATTCTATTTCATTTCAACCTAGACAAAAAATACCTTATTACATTTTTTAAAAACAAAACCAAAAATCACCACCCGGTCCACTTACTAATCTCAAAACAGAACAATAAAAGACTCAGAACGGTCATCGAAACAAACATAATCGCGTTCCCGAATACGTTCACCGTTGAAATATATTCCGCCAGTGGGAAAAACCCGCTCAGAAGCAAATACTCGAGGCTGTAAACGATTCCAATCGCAGACGCGCCCAGGTCATTTCCGGCTGCTTTCAGGAGCAAAGAGCTCGTGTTGCACACGAAAACGGCCCCACTAACGCCAATCAGGCTTGAAATGGTGTATTCTATGCCATTATGTGTGCTGAATAATAGACTGTAGGCTATTATGTTCAAAACAATGCCCAGAATACCCAAATACTAATTCTTCTTCACCATCGGAGAAATCACGCTGAAAAAAATGAAGCTGCCAACAGCAACAGACAACTGTAATGCCACAAATGACTTGGCCTGCTCGTACTACACACCGTAAATCTGCTAAAACTGAGACACAGAGCGAGAATCGTAACACGCCTTCGCTACGTAGTACAACACACGAACCAACACCATGAAAAAATAAGGAGCCCGCAACGTCTTCAAGGCCTTGAATAACTACGTAAACGGCTCACATGAACACCTCAACGTCTTAAAATACTTTAACGCGTAAATAGTGTAAAAAATAGAACCCACAAAACCAAATAGCTACCAACCCAAAATCACCATCATCGAATCAAAAATACGGTTGTTCAGAGGTAACATCCAACCACTTAACACTTCGGCACACATGGCCGCGCAATTTGCTATGCCAAACGCAGCAGAATGCAGCTTCGGATCAATAACTTAGCTAATCAATTTACTTTACGCAGTTTGCGTGCATTCTCCAACTATTCCATAAATGAATCTCCCAAAATAAAACCAAAATACAGAATTTGTCTTATCAGAAATAGCACAAAGCAAGGTTCCTATACATGCTGATAGTTAAAGAAATGGGAACATCAATCTTGTTCCAAATGCATCTATAAGCATTGCCAAAGATACTATAGTTATAATAGACGGGACTGAAACCAATACATACGATGTAGAAACAGTTGAAGGTCCAAATTTTTCTGTTAAAAGAGCGTCTAAAATGTTTGAACTGGAATAGAACATTTAGTTTGGAGCTATTATCAGAGCAATATAAACTATATGTAGTGATTAACTTAAATAGTTAATTTTTGCTGTTTTCACAGATTTTTCTTATTGTTGATCACCATAAAATTATGGATCTGCCATACTTAATGTATCTGCCATCCGTTGTGATGTGAAAACAAATAGATAATTGTAATTAATAATTAATAAATGTATTAACAGTATTTGGAGTTATTTTAGAAAGGAAACACAAGAATATTACGTATTATAGTTGTATACCTACTGAAATTAATATTTTGTATCATGCATATTCTATTCTGCTTTAATCCTAGGTTAGATCAGGTTTAAATCGAATATTGAATATTTTAAATTTATAAAATTATCTTTAATTAGTTATAAAGAAAATAAGCAGTATAATTTTATTCTAATAGTTCATTCTAATATTCTAATAGTTTTCCGTTATATTGAAGTTAATTCAACCTCAATAACTATCATCTTCGCACTAATTTTGTTATTCTTCAACAATAGTAAGAATCTGAGTTTCCAAGCATTGAAATGTTGATTTGTCATTTTCCTTGTGAATATTAAGCTAGATTCTTTATTTAACTTGATTATTCGATGACCATTTACACTTCTCGCCTATTTGAGTAAAAAGATTGATATGGGTATTGTTTGAACAGGTTTCTATCGATTTATGTTTTAAATTTTTATTTTTGGCATGATGTCCGTGTTATTTGCCATACTTATCTAATTAAGAAGATTATAATGATATTTATGCTATTTCTAAGGTTTCATTTGCAATATGCATTGAAGTGCTCATTTTAAATATGAAGTGTTAGAAATTATATAAATACTAAGAATACAGTATTAACATAGTTGAATGAATATTAAACTGGATTAAACTGTATTATAGATTTGTAATTTGAATTTAATTAATTCTTCGTTTTTCTTTATTTGGTTTTCTCAATTTGATATCAATAACACTGTACTAATCTTCTATTGAATTATTCAATTATTATTACAGGAACTTCTATAGTAGAAATTTGCCAAATAGCTACAGAATCACTCAAGGCACGAATTATTATTACCTTTTAATAATACACATACGCATTTTTTATATATAAACATCATTTTGATTATTATATATCAATTCACTTCTTTGTATCCTACATCATTGTAAGGATTAATTGATTCATTACCATCCAACGAGTATAGCTTCGATAACTTCATAGTCGAGTCCTTCTGTTTCTTCAACGAATTTAATGCCGATTATTACGCTTCCAGCAGCTTGTGTGGCGTTTATTGTTTTTCTGACGATGTCAAATGTGTTTTTTCCTTGGCATTTTGCGACCGCTTGCTACAAGGTCATTTTAGGTGCGTGGTTAATCTTTTATTAAGCATCTTTAAGCAATATTGGTACGAAACGCCCTTATAAAGAGTTTTGGAGCTTCAGGAAGAACTTTTGGCTGTGTGAAATCACCTGCCTGGACGATTTTGTTGGGACGAACTTCTCAACTGATTTTATGTTTCTCCAGTGGACTTCGAGTCCCTGGTTGAATTGTTCGCACTCGTTTTGGTCCCATCTTTTAACTTTCGTTTCGGCCTTTGTAAGTTCCTCTATTCTTTTAAGCTTTTAATTGATTATAATTTGGTTTTGCTTCAGTTGGCTGAGGAGCTTCTACTCTTCTGAGAGCGGATTCAGAGAGTTGTCCATCGTCTGGTCGGAAAAGGTGTTCGTCGAGCTCTAGTCGTATATGTTGAACATTGAGTTGTCGTCGTCGCAGAAATCTAAGGGGGCAATGCTGAAATCGCTGTCCATTACAATGTGAAGTGGTAATGGTTTATATTATGTTGCCAATTCACATAATATTAAGAAACTATTCTTATCGAGATTGAGATGTCCCATGAGTTCTATTATAGAACTGAATTTAGTTCAATCACCATTTACCAAATCCAATCCAAGTACAAATGCACCAGTGAAGTATTTTCAGTGTATATAACCGATAATATATGAATACTTTTTAAATCAGTTCAAATATCAAATATTATCTTTTGTATCTGTGAGTACAAGAAACTATATCTTGCCTTTTCATCGTGTAAAACCACATATTATGTTTTCTCTATGTACCTTTGTTCATTATCTAATATTTATCTACCTAGGTGTAAATAGTTACCTACCAACTTGTACATTTCTGGACTAAATTCTTGGCTTAATTTATTTAATCAAACTTTATCTTTTGTTACCCACTAAATATACCATCGTATGTTAATATTCTTTTACTTTATTCTTCCTATAAATGAACGAAACTCATTCTCCGTTTGCTTCCTTGGCCTTCTTGCACCAGTCGACGTATCCAGTGATTTTGGCGAGCTCTTTGTCCATAATTTGCTTCTTTTGCTCCTCGACTGGAACCTGGACCTGAACTTTCTTCGATTTGTCGTCGTTGACGTAAATGGCTCTCTTCCTCAGATTCGGGCTCAGCTTGAACACGCGGACCACACCGGCCGAGTCTCCAACTGTTATAATCGGGTAGAACTGGTTCATGCTCACGGCTGTTAAACGGGCTTGATCTGGAACAACCTTTTACACACAGAGCTCCTTCTCCTTGTTCTGCTCGAAGTCGAAGATGTGGATGTTATTGAAGGCGGTACCGGCAACTAAAACGGTTGAAACTGTGTTAGAAAAGGTTACAGATGTAACTGGAGCTTGTAAATCATAAGTGTAAAGTGGCTACTGCTTCTTAATCTGGAAAATCTTAAGGTAGTTGTCCTCGGAGGCGGTGGCGAGAATGTCTGGCTTGAACACGTTCCAGGCTATAGAATGGACCAGGCTGGAGTGACCTTGATTAGCTTAAGTATATGATTGGTGGAAGTCATTCGTGTAGGCAGTGGAAGTTAAACGGACGAGACCATTATCTGCACCAAAAGCGAACATCCAGTTGAAATCTGGATCCATGTTGAACTTGAGGCTGGAAATACCAACTAATGGGTTCTGGTTCTACTCCTTCATCTACACTGGTCTGTAATCGATCAAGATAGTCGCGTCCTGGTCCAATTGACCCTTGGTTCTGTCCTTAACGGCATCAAACTGCTTCTAGAAGTTGGTAAGAGTTTTCTTCTCCTCAACAACTGGGCCTATATCGTTGTTCAAACCAGTATCGTACACTGGAATCTTAACAAGCTGCTTAAGCTGGCCAAGTTAATAACTCCATTGGATCAACTGACCGTCGAAAGAGCCGGAGATGAATTGAACAACCTGCAAATCAGCGTTGGACTCAGACATCCAACCAACAGATGAAACTAGCTCAACGTGCTTACCAGTAGTGGTAGAGGAAGAGGCAAGTAACTTTTGCTCAGAAACATCAAACAAGTTGACGTTACCATCCAATAAACCACACAATAACAAGTTTTCATTGTCTGGAGACCAAGCGAGGCAAATAACATCAGACTCAGTTTCCAAGATCTTTTCCGGGTGGAATATATTCTTCAATGAATAGATGTTAATTTGAGACTTCTTGTTGATGGTTGTAGAAATAGATTTCTGACCATAACCAACAGCAAAAATGTCTTGATAGCGTGGATGCCATTCTAAGCAAGATACTGGCTTAGACTGATCTGGAACAAAGTCCCAAAGTGGGAACAGTGAACCTTTTCCTGGTTGATACTAATCGGCTTCGTCCTCCCAAAGAGCGAAATCAGTGATAATTTCATCACAGTTTTTCTCAGTGACCAGACGTTCAGCTAAAGCTAAAGAGCTTTTGATTTGAATGCTTTGTTGAGCTGAAAGAGTCAATAGTGCAGATGGCTTATTTTCGTCCTTGTTTTATTCTTGCTTTTGAGTTAAACCTTCGTTAGAATTGAATTTAAGTGGATCTTAAACATTAGCTTGTTATTGAACTTTCTTTTCTCCCTTATTCTTCTTCTTGTATAAATCATATATGATTGATTTAGAGAATTGTCCAGAATAATCTTGAACCTCAAGGCGTGCGGTTTCAACTTTGGTAGATTTAGCAGCTAAGTTGAAGGTTTGAGTACCTCTGGTTGAGAAGTTGAATTAGTTTCTTAGAACGGCATCTTACTTCTGTTAGTTCATTTGATAGTTATCCTCATCAATGAATTGGAAATTTCCATCAATAGCAACGTGGAAGTGAGTTTGTCCGGAAGTTGGGTCTTATCTGAATGCTTTCACACCATGAGCATAGCGCACTACGTTGTGTGGAGCATTAGGGTTTAAAGTGGACAAAACGCGGGTGAGTTCTTCGGTTTCTTTTGGAGCAGTTGGTTGTGCTACTTCACCGACAGTAAATGACTGGTTGCGTCCTACTTCTTTGGGCTTTTGCTGTTTAAGAGTTGGATTCTGCATATTTTGCGGATGAGGGTGTGGAAATATTTTTGTTGCAATTATTTATATTTCGTGCTAATTTAATCAAGTATGTAATATTTCTTCTCACATTTATATTTTTTCAACGATTTCAAATAGTGCGTGTACTTCGTTGTTAGCTGCCTGTCTCATCAGCTCTAGTCCTTCATTTTCGATTTCCAAGTAGTTTCTATCGTTTTACTGTACTTTAATCTCATTTTCTAGAACGTTAATTTTTGATCCAACATCTCCAAATTTGTCAAGTACGCCGTTGAATTCACCTAGGAATTGAAGTATTTTTGTTTATTGTGCTCTAACAATGTTCTGAATCTCCTCAGTTTGCTCATTTACTTCAACAGAGGACAATGTTGATTTGAGGATCTCGTTCTTTAAATGGTTGAGTTGCTCCTAGTATAGCGTTTCCGTTTGAGCGCGTTCGGCCATAATTTGATTTAGTGCTTGCATTTATTCGTGTTCAGTTTCTAAATGAGATTATTTCAACTTTATTATTTCAGCTTGAAGTTCTTCTGTTAACGTAGTTGAGGATTGAGCTGATTATTGGGTGCTGCTCAACTGTGTTTACAGTCCTTTGACTTCAATTGCGAGTTGTGCGTTCTTTTATTGAATTTTGGACATTTTCTGCTCCAAATCCGTTTTCTGATTCGAAAGAAGTAAATCGGATTTGAGTTGGTTCTGTTTCATTTCCAGTTTTGCGTTTTCTGTTTCTTTTAACTCCGTTTATAATTTTTCGTTCAGTTCTCTGATTTGTTGTTAAAGTTCTTCATTTCTGCTCATTTGGTGGTTGATTTGCTCAATTTTGGACTTGTCCTCAATTTGGAGTTGTTATATTTATAACTTCATCTCAACACGCTCCTTATCGTATTCCTTGAGCCTCTGGTAAATCGCAGCGTTCTCAGAAATGAGCTGCTGAGCATGCAACGAGTATTTGTACTAAAACTAGGACAAGGAAGTCACACCAGAAACAATTTTGTCTATGCACGACTCGAATTTAACCTTTGACAGCACTATCTCCTTTCTCAGTTCCAACAAATTGTCCGGTAACTATTTAACGAATTTCTGAGAATTACAAAGTTGCTGCGACTATTAGCGAACCATCTTCAAAGTTTGCGATGAAACTTACGATTGTTATCTAGGCGCAGTTGTTTCCAGCAAAGTTGGGCCTAATCTTCTTTGAATCAGACTTTGCGCGAGATCCGCTTTATCGCATTTTCTGATAAAGTCAAATCTGTTGTCTAGTTATTAGTTAGACTTTTATATGTCTTATTTGCACTTTTCTAGAGTTTTGAATGATCTGAATTCGAATGTTTGTGTGCTGAGTAGTTCTTCCATGAATGAGGTGATTAAACAAAAATTCTGTATTTTAGCGTAAATTTCGTATAGGTTTCATTTATCCATTCCAATGAAATTGTATCTCTCAGTGTTTCAGCTGTGCGCACTTTCATTGCAAACAACGTTGACCCGTTTTAGTTATTATGACGATGTGGCTACGCCCCTGACTGTGCAGATCCCGTCAATTCCGTTTAGAAGGCCCTACATCTCCGGCTATTTCTCCAATTTCGAGTTCAGCAAGTACATGCAGGACATTCAGCCTGTGTCCAATATATCCGTTTTCTCTTTCAACTTCATTCTGGAGGGGCGCCTGCGCGTGAAAGTCTCCAAAGTCACTGTTCCCGCCCGGTTCATCTGCTCCGGAAAGGTGAAAACAGAGCTCAAAATCCTCAAAGAACTCAAAGCAAACACTCAAATGGAGTGCAACTTCTTCGGAAACGGGTTCATGTCCGACGCAATGCTCAAAATATTCTCAAATTAACTCAGCTCCGAACTACAAGACGAATTCCAACTGGAGCTCAAGCACAGGCTCCAGAAAACGAACTTGCTCGAACAGCCCTGGTACGAATGGACCGGGAGCGGATGGGACATCATATTCAGCAGCGAGAAATGCAAATTCGCTGGAGAATTCGCTAAACTATTCCCAAACAGGAAAAGCGGAACGTATTTTACACACGAAGAAGTAAAAACAATATGCGCGATTAAAGACGAACACCTGGACAAAAAGGACATAATGGCCTGCTTCAAAACCAGAAACCTAGATATAGAAGAAGTTGAAGACGGAATCATAGCGGCGTGAGATATTTTAACAATTACATCCAACATTTTTACTGCTATTCTAAAAAAGTAATTAGTTTTAATTGATGTGTCCATAACTTCAGAATAACTATTGAGTTACAATAGGGAATATATGGACTAAGATGAACGTAACATAATACACCAATTTATTGATCACGATCTTATTTTTACGCAATAAATAAGATTCAAACACATAATATTCAATATATTACATTTGCAACAATTAATATTAATTTCCACTTTAGATTTATGTAACCAGACCAAATACTTATGTCACGCATAACAAATAGAGAAAAGTAGTACTAATGCAGGGTACAAACAAAATTTCTAGATGCGCAACAGAGTATGATGAATAGCATTAAATCAAGAGTTCTAAATCATGGAAATGATCCTGTTGACATAGCACCTACAGTTTTGGTTTACAACCCTCATATACATGCATCCAGACAATTTCATTTAAGAGACAATGTTCCTTCACCATAATAAGTTGCAAAAAGAACTGGAATTCTAGAAGACCTTGCTTCTAGATCTAATTCTAGAAATAGCAATCGACTCACATCAAGCTTGCAAATGAAGAGAAGTGTCACGTCTCCTATTCCATAATTATAGAGTACCGGAAGCCCAAATATTCTTATGTAAAGCCGAAAATTTAAGTTTGATGACTCTCCACGCTTTCTGATGCAATTGATGAGCCCTGTAAAAAATTTAGATGGCTTCAAGGTAATGACTAGTAAAAAATGAATATTTGTGAGTAATTGAACATATATTTAATAATCTAGCTAATCTTTCTTGCTCATATTCCAAATCTTCAATTACTCGACTTTGCTTCAAAGGAACTTTCCACCTTTTTCTTATTTGCGAGTAATATACTATCACGTATGCTTCTTAAATATACTGAAAGTTATACTTACTATTTTTAACTGTTGAATCTGAATCACTTAGAAATTCATAAGTCGGAATCATAGTTATAGCAGTTGTACGAGTCGTTCAATTGTCTTTGTGGTACTGCCGAATCCATATTACACACTTTCGGCTTTAGTGATTAGTTGAAAGTTTAATATTATATAGAATAGAAAATTAACTCCATTGCTGGCAAAAGTAAAGACTAAACAATATCTAATAACTCCATTGTTGGTTGTTGTAACCTATCTTACATTTAAATTTCAAAAAACTTCGGCGTGAAATTCATAAGTTGGAATCATATGATTAGTTGAAACTTTCAATTTTTATTTTATGCATATAAGTGAATTATATTCCACTTAGCAATGAAATATATGTTCTTATTGTCCTATACTTCATTGTATTCTATTGTCTGGGACAATGAAAAACCCCATTGTTTACAATAATCTACATTGTATGTAAATTTCAAAAAACTCACTGGAGAGAAAAACTCCTTGAAATCATTCAGTCGACAATTTAACTTAAATATCAAATACTATATTTGTTGGCTATAGTAACCTATATTGCATTTAAATGTCAAAAAACTCACTGGATAGCGATCTCGCTTTCGTAGATGCCGTGGAGGTTGCAGTAGCTGACGGCGACGAGCTTGCTGAATCTCTTGATCTCTGGGATCTGGAACTGGGTCATGGGTTCGGAGAGGCCGGGCCAGAAGTTGGTGGAGCCGAGCTCGTAGAGGACCTTGTCCTTCAGGCCGAAGAGCTTGATCCAGCCGATGTAGTGGCTGTCGATGGTGGGGTGCATGGCGTCCTTGCCGCACTTGACGGTGACCTTGTTGTCCTGGACCTCGATGTGTGGGACGTGCTTGTTGCCTTCGACTGGCTCGTGGATGATGGATTTGAACATGTTTGGAGTGGGGACTTGACCCAAACGAGGCTTCCGGGAACGGCGAAGGCGACTTGATTCTGGATTGTTTATGTAGTTTAAAGTGGATAGGTCAAGTGAGAAAACGGTGAAGAAACTGGAGATTTGGGTCAAGTTAGAATAGTGGCAGGTAATGATAAATAAAAGCCAACGGATTGGTATCTAGTCTTATATCGCTTTTGGTACATCTTAATCCTTAAACACCCACATAGGTTACCCCACATAGGTTAATTTCACTCCATATCCAGTCAGCTCAGATACGAAAATATGAACACACGATTTCTTGACTTCTTAATTACAGTCATTCACTAAATAATAATATTAATATATATTGATAACTTGATATCAAAATTATTATAGTTTTAATCACTAACTTACATTTCAGAAAAATTCAAAATATGTTTATATAGATATTTTATAAAAATATACATTATCCGTATTATATAATAATTGGGGGAAGTTACTTGTGATCAAGTTCTAACACTAAATTTTTGTATGAGTTAATTTCCTTACCTAAAATATTTTGATGAACTCAAGTTATAATAAACTCAAGTTAGAAAACGGCGAAGAAACTCGAAAGTGGGTCAAGTTGGAGTAGTGAAACAAACAGGAAATGATGGACGACGATCAGAACATACGATAGACAACAATAGTGAATACTTAATATAATGCTTTCTCTCCTATAACAAATATAACACGAACAGAAATTTATGTCATTATCACTTCTTCAAATACCAACCGTTGATAAAGCTCTTCAGAATACGATAGAAAATATAATAATTATAACCAGCATAATACTATTCAACAGAAGTAGAAGGACAATATAATCGAACAACCTAGATTGACTATACCTTTAAGTTGCTATTCAAGTCAAGTTGAGAAACTCGAGATTTGTGTTTAGTTAGAGTTGTGATGAGTGGCAACTCTTATTGAATACCAAGGCAATTTTCAAATCCTCTTTCAGTTTCGTTTTGAAACAACTTGAAGTTCTAGGACTCTAGCAATACTGGTCGAGTTGACCGAAGTTGGGTGAAAGTAAACCGAAGATCTGGTCGTTTAAACAGCTTAATAGCAGGTGATATGTACACGTTTAACAACCATTTCTTTTGAAACTATGAAAAGGCAGATTGCAGTTATAATTATTGATTACTATGTGTTAATTGAGTTGATATTTGCTTGCATTAAATCCAGGAATTATAATGAAAATATATTGGAATAAATAACTTGACTATGTCGCTCTGAACAGCATTGAAAGCAAGTATTCAACTTAAATTTTTAATATTTCTCTTTCTCGTTGTCCATTGTAATTATTGAAATTATCACAATTATAAAAACGAAATCTAATACAATCAACTATTTTGAATACACTCTAAAATCTATACTCACTTCGCCAGCGCCACGATGTTGTGAAGAATGTTCTTGGTGTTCTTCATTTCTATCGAGATTTAGGTCAAGTTGGAATAGTATATGAAGGTGATGAGAAATAAAAGCTAATAGATAAGTATCATCTTATCTTATATCGCTTTAGATACTTCTTAAAAATCAAGTTGAGAAACTGATAAGAAAGTATGTTTGTTTTCTTACTTATTCAATACTATCTTTTCAACTCATCTTGAAAAATTACTGGAAAAATTTTGCGTGATATTCCCGAAGATTCTACTAAATTCTAAACATAGATCTAATAGGGGCATTTTTTGCACTTTGGGAATTTGGGTGTTGAATGCCATATAATCATAATACAGTATCAGAAAAATACAAGTGATAAAAATTTCACCTTTTACAAATAATAATTTGAGGTTTGTCTGGTCTTCTAATTATCATAACTTATCAATTGCAAATATAATTTCCTTTTACGAAATAAACATTAGAATAATAACTGCAATATTCTGAATTATTAATTGTATATATAATAAATGTCATTCTAGTGCGAATCGCATGCAACGCGTAATCAATATATTCAAATTGATATTATAAATAACACAAACTAAATCGATTTTTCACTGAACCCCACTTCTTGTAGTATGGCCATAATTGCCTTGACCATTTTGCATTGGAATTTGAGAGCCATTACCTTAAACAAACACAGTTGTGTTCACTTGCTTTCTCTTGTGGCAGCAGCAGAAGTAATAGCCGATTATGGACAGTATCAGTATGATAGCGCCTCCAACGCAACAGCCTATCAAGATTTTTGTGGCGATGGCCATACCTTCTTCAACAATAGAAGTCATGTCACAGCAATACTAGATAGTAGATATCATTTGATTCGTCTGTGATAACACATGTAGCTGGAGTTTAACAGCCATCAAAACAATCTTAGCGAGATTTAAAGATTATTACGTTAAAGAAAGATAAGATAGTATTTGATAAAACACGATTGATAATTAATTGATAATACTGAAGTTTATAGGATAATTACATTATCTACATATATAGTACTTTTATATATCCCACTCACTTAACTTTCGTTTATACTGGATCAGTATCGTGTTCTAAACCTTTGAGGGCATCAAAGGTATGCTCCTTCATCTAGAAGAAGCGCCTTCAGAAGAACGAGTCAATGCTCGATTCTTCTGTGCCTTTATTGGGTTTCGCGCTTCTCTTGGGCTGTTCCTACTGGGCAGGTAGGTTTTATTCTCTCTGTTTCAAGATATCTTCAATGTTCTCGATTTTCTTCAGAGATTTAATTTTTTACTAGAATATTCCGCAATGATCTTTAGATATGAGATTTCTCTTGTAGAAGGACTACACAATAATCATCAAGTTGGATTATATCTTCGTGATCTTCATGTTTGCGTGGTCTTCTGCGTAGTTCTGTATAATATCTTCAAGTTCGCTGCATAATCTTTTCTAGTATAGTTCGGGCTCAAACTTTTCTTCCGCGACCATCTGTCTAATTTCGCTAGCTTGCTCTTCAATTTAACTCAACGTTTGCACGATTTTAATGTCTTACTCGGTAAGATCGGTTTCTATTTGACGTTCAATTTTTATGTCTTGGTCTCTTAAAAATTCAAGAGTTTTCATGCCAAAGTGTTTTCTTTTAATTGGAGTTTAGGGAGCTTGCTTGGGTTAGGTTTATAGAGTTTGAGATTTTCTCACTGCTTCGCTTTTGTTGGTATTTTGATTCTTTGGTTATACAGGAAGACTAGTGTTGTTGCAATTGAAATTGTTCACAACAACTTGTTTTTGAATATTAATTGCACCTTGGTTCGTCTAGGTGTTATCTGTATTCTTGGAGACCTAAGATGGTTGAGTTTATGTGTTCATCTTGGCTTGGATCTCTTGGCTATGCTGCACTTGAGATTTTTGCCTAGGTTTCTTCTTAGGTTTTACGCTAGTGTTTTGTGTTCCAGCGTTTGAGTTTGTTGTCTCATTGACTGGAATACTGCTAAATTCCTCTGTTTGATCAATTTGTATGTTTAGCTCTGTTGGTTGATCTTGTGCTTTTCTAGTCTTTTTCCTGAAAATATAGTCTGTTTGTTCTCTGTAGTTGGACATTAGGATTCCAACTTACTGGTATAACCATGAATCTTCGATACCTACTTGTCGAAGTGCGGCTAATGATTCTGGATGGACTGTCGTATCCTTTCCGATAATAATTGGAGTGCAAGTAATAGGCTAACCATTGACAGTTTCCGTTTGATAATGCTTTTGTTTCACAGCGAAGTATCTCTCGGTGTCCCAGGATATGCCTATGTCAAAGAACTGTTGTTTGCCGTCTTTTATGAAAGATATGTCGGCTTTGTGTTTTTGGTCAGTTCTGTTGTTATTATTCTTGCTAACTTCTTTGACTTCTCTAACTTTGTTGGCGTCAATCATTTTATCGGCCAGCTATCTAACAAAGTAATCATGTGTTAAGATGTGATTTCTTTGAAGCTTTTTACAATTAAGCTCGTGGTAGATGTCATTCTTGCAGTTGCAAAGATCACATTTTGTATCTAAGCTTACGTATTTTTGCTTTTTGTTGAATCTCATGTCAACTAAATATTAGAACCCTTTGTTTGTGATTTAGTAGTTATCCAGGCAATGACCCAGTTTTACTTCTGACTTCACATTAGTGGGGTATTATTTAGAATTGATGAATTCGTGTCTGTTTTTGGAGAAGAAGTCTCTCGTTTCCTTGTTTACTTTAGTCGGATCTTGGAACGATATAGTACTTTTATAATTATATTTTAGATACATATTTTACAATTTTGCAAATGACAATAGTTAATATATCTGTATATTAATGATACGATATTATAATTAAAATCATTACAAGTTCATATACTGTTGTAGTGTGCATTAATATAACTGCAAGTGTACAACATAAGTATCATCCATAAATATTCTATTGTACAAATAGATAGATAAATAAATCGTATAATAAAAATTTTGCATTGTAATTAAGCGGACATAATATATAATAAGTCAGTTTTTGAAGCCGATCAAATATCTTATATTATCCAATATTATCTTGTTATATTTTGTGTGAAACCTCATCACGCCAGTCCGTAGAATCCGAATTACAGTTATGGGAGGTGGAATTGCTTTTTCTTGTTTACTATGTGAGTAATTATATATTAAAATATTTTGCCACTTCTAATGCGGATGACAAATTCCAATAAATAATCTCAAGTTGGAGATTATTCATGAACTACTCATTAACACAAGAGGGCCAAAAATATGATTTCGATCGTATTAGACCATAATCGACTATTCAAAGTCGGTATTTAATATTCCAAAAAGGAAAAATAGAAATTACCACATGCAATAAAAGGACGGCAATGACAAAAATAAACGCGGTAGAAGATGTTTAGGGAAGGTCAACTAATTCACTTAACAAACTTAGGCAGTTCTGAAGCGTTTGTATTCTCTTCATTTCTGGGTCCAACGGATGAATTCATAAAATATTGTACCAATCTGAACTAGTTATATCACTTGTTTAAGATGTCCCTGTGTAATTTCTACGTTTTAGTCAACAAAACTAATTTATGAAAGATTTTATCTCGAAAATATATGGTAGTTAAGCCTGATTGGAGAAAAGAATAAGAGGATCCAATGATTGGTATACGGACGCAATATGTAATTTATAACTAGTAGCGCAAGCACTGGACCTGCAGAGGACCTCGGTGTTCATCTTCAACTGGGTCAATCTGAACGATTTTAGGTATTTCTTAATCACGAAAAACAATGGAGGACTTTTTCTTTCAATCTCAACCGGGAGCTCAAGATGAAGTATTGGTACTTCGCTTAATTAGAATTATAATTCAGGTAGTTACAGTCGCTTTCATTCTCAATATTCAAATAATGAATGCATTTTTGTTTCTTGAAGAATGGAATCAAGTGGGTTAGTCGGGCCCAGCATTAAATAATATATTGATGCTACTCTAAAACAACAGTTATTTTACTTATGATCTTCCACTTCCATTTCATAATGAGAAATCAATTTTCTTGATTGTTAAATTATACAACGTTAGGTAAAGTTGAAACTTATTATTGAAGTATATACAGAGTTATATACGTTAATTATTGTAGCACAGCTATCCAAGGCTCAACCAGGCCTTGATGTGATTGAAGCACTTTACAAATCAATAGTAAATAGAGTTAATGAGTGTATTGATGAGGAGGGAGAACACACTCATTATTGAGCCGGGCAGTGATATAAGTAAGATTCAAATAATAAACTTCATTCTTCTTCCTAATTCAAAAAAGCATTTCGAGGGCCCACCACTGTACCTTGCGGTGCTACAAGCGGAAGACCTGGCTTTCAAGTTTGTTTTCTTACCTATTCAATACTATCTTTTCAACCCATTTGGATGATCCTACTAAATTTTAAAAATACTAAGAATACTGTCACTCTGTGAAGTTTAGAAACTAGAATTATAAGAGAGAAAAATGTAATTTTGGATCGAACTTCGAGCGAGTTAATTTATTCTTACCTATTGCTCTATCCCAATTTCAATTCATGAGTTAGTCATCTGGAATCTTATCATATCTTATTTATTAAATAAGATGTATTTGAAAGAGATTGATAAGCGTAAATACTAGTACGAAACTACACAAGAATATTGGCAATGTGTTGTTCTTATTGATCCCAGAGCAAGTTCAGTTAAAGATTTTGTTGATATATGCGATGTTATACCACTATCCGAGGCCGATGTTGAACGTTTATTTAGTATGGTGGGGCTTATAACGACAAAAAGACGTGTAATGATTGGTAACACGCTTCTAAATAGTTTAATAACTGTTAAGAAAGATACGCTCTAAATGTATGCTGAATGATTAATATATATTGTTTAACTCATTATATTTCATTTTACGTCTTTAAAAGTGTAGTATTATCTTTTATAATATAACTATTAGAAAACAGTATACTTATTAACAAATGCATGTGTGAATTAATATATTAACATATATATTATATGTATTTACATATATCGCACCGTTATTTATATAATCCACTCCAAAGCTATCGCGTCAACACAAATGTGGCGCTACAGCTTATCATCGTCTCTATCGCGCTACAGCGTCTTTTGATGATTCTTATCGTCTATTGGTTGGCTTTATTATTTAATAACATCAAGAACACGATCACTCCGTGTATTAATTATCTCGCTTAAAATCTAAACTCACTTCGCCAGAACCACGATGTTGTGGAGGATATTCTTGACGTTCTTCTTCGCTATGCAGATGTTCTGTTCTATCACCTGTAGCTTGCTCCCCAACTTGTCTATGCATTTACAAGATCTCTTAAGGCACTCGAGGGAATCATTGATCTTGCAGGCTAGTAACCGTTTTTCGTCGATAAGCGCAAACTCGGTTGAGTCCTCGTAGAGTTCGTTCGTCTCACACAGCGTGGAAAGCATGGGACCGCACTGGAATGACAGCAGAGGTTCACATGCAGATTGTGATCTGGATGATAGAGATAGCTGACCCAATGGCTTAGGAAGTAAATGTTTCATTTGTGGTGTGATTTTTTATAGTTATTATATTATAGAACATCTTTTATTAGGTTAAGTTATTTTTATTTTCTAATTTAATTTTCTGAATCTTGTGTTATAGAATGAAAACATAACATTCAAAGAATTGTTAAAATGTCAGAAAGTAAACTGGGAAACTATGTTATACAGGTTTTAAATATTTTTAATTTAAACTTATCTTTTCTAATGTTACAATACAAGAAATTTGGGTTATTCCCAACCTACATATATTGATATTTAAAAATATAAAATTGAAGAAAAAATTGGATTCATCATGTTCATGAAGTGAAATGTTCTAAAATTAAATAATTTATTTACATATATAAATAGCAACTGAAATATTAACATTCCAAGCACATGAAATTTCACTTATATTTTGACGACCTAGATATATCAATGCGCTACCATTCTACTCTTAGCCATTAGTAAGAATTTCAACTATTTTGCTTTGTCATATTTCTTCATTTTTCGGAACATGTCGAAAACCCACATTCAGTTAAAATAATACTGAAATAATTATTTTTTTAAATGATGAAACTGTAAACGACTCACGACTAGTTTTAATGAAAATGTGAGATTCACAGAAATATAGTTGGAAAGGTGAATTGTTAATCACATTCGCCACATTAAGTTTAAGAGAACATAGCACATTTTCGAACGAAAATTTTGATTCAATTTTTTATAATAGAGAATATTTTATTGGATTATGATGAAGAATCGATAGTAGTAGCAGAAAAAACAATAGGTACAGGTTGAATTATAAACATCGTATAAATGAACTAGAATCTAATATTTGAGTATAAACTCATTGATAGTTGTCGAATGCGTTCAACTGTTAAAATAGCACAGCTACTTATCCAACAAACGCAACTTATTGGCATAGCAATTTTTTGAGGAGGTCTTCTACTTTCTACTTTGCCTGAATAATTAGGTTTTTCTTTAGTTTTAACATTTTAAGAGAATCTATTGGGACACAGATCTTTTTCAAATAGTTTGCGTACCTAATCTCATATTATGAGGGTTTTCTTTGGTCATTCAGTTTATACTCCTTAATGTTAGGATGATTACATAATGTATATAAATCGATTAGTCTATTACCTTAAACATTTAGTTTTTATAACTGATTTAACTTTTTTAGAGGTGAAATATAGATAATTTAATTGGATTAAAGTGATAAATCTTTCAAGTTCACAAGCGCCTCTAGAACTTCGATTGATTTTAATTCACAAGAACTGAGGTCTAATTTAGTAATCAGAGGAATGTACTGCAGCGGTGTTATATCAATATTCATGTTGTATGACAGGTCTAATTCCTTCAAGTTGATAAGGTATTCCAAAAAATTAACGTATCTTAAACCACAGGATTCAAATTATAAAACATTATTGGATAAATCGATTAGTCTATTACCATAAAAATTACGTTTTTATAACTAATTTAACTCTTATACAATTCGATTGGATTTAAGTGATAAATATTTTAAATTTATAAGTACTTTTAGAACTTCGATTGATTTTAAGGAACAAGAACTGAGGTCCAATTTAGTAATCTGAGGAATGTACTGCAGCGGTGTTATATCAATATTCATGTTGTATGACAGGTCTAATTCCTTCAAATTCTTAAGCATCTTCAAACCATCAACATTTATTTTTTGACACTTTAATCGCAAAACAACAAGCTGAGTAAGGTATTAGATTGGAATACTTTCCATATTTGGAGTGTTGGAACAAATACACAGTTATTACAAGTTAATAAGATACTTTAATGCGTCTACGTTACTTAACCGACAATTTAAAGTTAAGACTTCGAGTTAAGTCATTTATGAAATCATAGCTATATTAACATTAACTTCAACATCAATACACAGTTCCTTCAGCTTTTTAAATTTAACGATGCTTTGTTCTAATTAGTCAGCTGGATTATCACAACAATCTTCACCATATAGCATTTTAAGAGTTATTATTTATTCTTCGTCGCTTTATTGTCTGCCATTATCATAAAATATTTATTTCTTGAAAAACAGTTGTTCCAGGTTTTCAAGCTGTAAATTATCTAAGTTCCAATTTTTTAGATGTACATTACTTAGAATTAGTTTTGTGATTGTATTGCTATGTATCTTTGGAATTATATTTTCACAATTTTACATTAACAACGTTTTAATGTTAAATCTGTTCAAAAACAACGTTTAAATGTTTAAGTTTTGAAGAAATTATAAGCCATAGACTTATTTATTCACTTATCCATAAAATTAACTCTCTAAATCAATGTAAAGTTCACCGTTTTTTATTTTGTTCACATATTATTCTGTCATCCGTTGATCATAATTCATATTGTCTTTTGCATATTATATTTATTTTTTTGAGGGTTATTCTTGCAAACTTAATTGGTACTGCTAGAAGTTTGGGTGATTTTGTAATGTTTATAAGTCGATGATTGTATTGAATTCAGCATTTAGTATGCGTAACTGATTCAACTATTCTAGAGGTGAAATATAGATAATTTAATTATAATAAAGTGATAAATCTTTCAAGTTCACAAGCGCCTCTAGAACTTCGATTGATTTTAATTCACAAGAATTGAGGTCCAATTTAGTAATCTGAGGGATGTACTGCAGCGGTGTTATATCAAGATTATTGTTGTGTGAAAGATAAAGTTCCTTCAAATTAACAAGGTATTTCAAAGAATCAACGTATCTTAAACCACAAGAACTGAGATCCAATATAATTAGCTGAGACAGGTATTATAATGAAGTAATATCAAGATTTGTGTAGCCTGAAAGGTCTAATTCTTTCAAATTCTTAAGCATCTTCAAACCATCAACATTTATTTTTTGACACTTTAATCGCAAAACAACAAGCTGAGTAAGGTATTAGATTGGAATACTTTCCATATTTGGAGTGTTGGAACAAATACACAGTTATTACAAGTTAATAAGATACTTTAATGCGTCTACGTTACTTAACCGACAATTTAAAGTTAAGACTTCGAGTTAAGTCATTTATGAAATCATAGCTATATTAACATTAACTTCAACATCAATACACAGTTCCTTCAGCTTTTTAAATTTAACGATGCTTTGTTCTAATTAGTCAGCTGGATTATCACAACAATCTTCACCATATAGCATTTTAAGAGTTATTATTTATTCTTCGTCGCTTTATTGTCTGCCATTATCATAAAATATTTATTTCTTGAAAAACAGTTGTTCCAGGTTTTCAAGCTGTAAATTATCTAAGTTCCAATTTTTTAGATGTACATCACTTAGAATTAGTTTTGTGATTGTATTGCTATGTATCTTTGGAATTATATTTTCACAATTTTACATTAACAACGTTTTAATGTTAAATCTGTTCAAAAACAACGTTTAAATGTTTAAGTTTTGAAGAAATTATAAGCCATAGACTTATTTATTCACTTATCCATAAAATTAACTCTCTAAATCAATGTAAAGTTCACCGTTTTTTATTTTGTTCACATATTATTCTGTCATCCGTTGATCATAATTCATATTGTCTTTTGCATATTATATTTATTTTTTTGAGGGTTATTCTTGCAAACTTAATTGGTACTGCTAGAAGTTTGGGTGATTTTGTAATGTTTATAAGTCGATGATTGTATTGAATTCAGCATTTAGTATGCGTAACTGATTCAACTATTCTAGAGGTGAAATATAGATAATTTAATTATAATAAAGCGATAAATCTTGTAAATTCACAAACGATTTTAGAACTTCGATTGATTTTAATTCACAAGAATTGAGGTCCAATTTAGTAATCTGAGGGATGTACTGCAGCGGTGTTATATCAAGATTATTGTTGTGTGAAAGATAAAGTTCCTTCAAATTAACAAGGTATTTCAAAGAATCAACGAATATTAAACCACAAGATTTCAATTATAAAACATTAAGTTGAGTCATTTATGAAAGCGGATTTATATCAACGCCATTATATCCGTTTAGACTCAACTAAGTCAGCAAATTAAACTTAGACATGTTATATATAAGTTTAGAGTTGCATACACATCCTTAACTGCATTACAAACACAGTTCTACTAGACCATCAAGTTACAGTAAGTCGATGTTTGAAACATTGCAGTTATTAATGATGAGCTCTTTTATGTGTTGGTTATTTAACTTAGGGATTATATTACAGCAATTTTCTAGTTCTAGTTTAGTTATAGCAAGCCCAAAGCTCTATTCAAAGTCTACAATATTTAATCCTAAATCATTCTTGTTGAATATTTCACCCACAGTTTGCAGAAAATCTAAACTTGTGAGCTATGGATCATTTTGTATTTTTAAAACGCCATCAGTAACTTTATCCATGTATTTTACTGTCATTGCATCATCATAAACATTTTATGCTTGCATTCTGGTGCGCGGAGTGGTCAATTTAATAAATATATAATATGAAATTTTTATAGTTTTATTATAATTAAATTTGAAGTATTAAATTTAATTAAGAAATAATTAACTCAATAATTGACTCGCTTAACTGTAACCTTATCATCAGTACTAAGGCTGGTATAAACATTTTTAATTTTGTAGAAATAGCTATTTCATAAAAAATAATAGATATTACACTGAAATTCGCTTGAATATAACGGGTCCCATTTATATCCCATTTATAAGAGGGTGGATCAATGATGTTCGGACCCCTTATATAAATGAACCTTAGTCTTACAAAATACCCTCATAAATAGCTTATATTTATGATTATTTTAGCTTTTTTCAACAATGATACAAAAAATACCAGATTATTCAAAAAGTTAACAGAATACTCAAAAGTGACATTCGTCATTTATTAGAGTCAGGAGCTTTTTTGGATCATCCCTTATATGTCCTCTTTTTCAAATCTTGAGCACCATGAAGTCGAACGCCTGAACTATCTTTCCCCCTTCGCTGTCACTAACGATTATTTTGTTCTAGTGCCTCAAACTTAAGTGATTTACAATGAGTAGATCAGCTTTTACCCTTCTATACACGTCAACGGCCTCTTTGAATGTTGAGTGGCCCCTCGTTTCCGCTTCACTCTGCTCGTTCACGAATGTTGCTTCGTGAACTAGAATTTTACATTTGCTCTCATCGAATTAGTAACTGAACGGGCGCCCATCGCCTGTGAAAATGACTTAGTGAGATTTACTCGGGTTCATAACTGAGAAATGAACCGAATTTGGGCTGTGAACCGATTTCAAGAGTTTTATTTTAAACCCGTTTAAAACTATTTCAGTTTCATCTTGAGTTTTTTGTTGATCAGTTTAAATAATTATATTTTATTAATTGTGTTATAACATAACACATTAGATTCGGCTTTGAGTATTATCTTAAAAACAGTGTTGCACATTTGTGTCATAAATATTCTAATTTTTATTCATTAAAATATGTAATTATTAGTTTTATAAATTCAAATTACACACCTCCAATTATTAATTTTCAGAATTTAATGGCTGAATTTCAGAATTAGAGTGATTTGAAAAATTTTGCTGAATAACGGAGTGGACTGGAATTTCAAGCAAGTGCAGGTAGTAATTTACGTCGTCGGGGCAAATTACAACAGGATATGCGCTGTAAAGAGAGTAAAAGTAACTCAAAACCGCACCAAGGCCAAAGTAGTGGTCGGTGTGCTCGTGCGTGATCATAATCACCAAATTCGGCAATAATCGAGTTTAACGCTGACTGTGCAGGATCTAAGACAATGTACCCACCCCGCAATCAACTAAAAACTAATGACCATCTAACTACAAGAGCTGGCCACTGACATTCGCATACTTTGACGTCACAGTGCCCTAAGAGCCGTAGAACTCTATAAAGTTATCACTATCGGAATTTTCAGTGCACTATACGAAATCCTTGTTCAGTAAATTGAAATCGCGCTAACTAACGCCCGTATCATACTTTAAATCAAAACCAAACTACTTTTACGGAAACACGACAAACTTTTTATTCTAATGCCCCTAAAAAGAAAATTCTTTTTTACATTACTTGTTATAAAACTGAACGAAGTCTTTAATTGGATAACCTTGCTGTTTCATATTAAAAACGTTCTCCCCTGTTATTTTTGATGATATAACTAAATCAAATTTTGAAATTTCGTTAAAATAGTCCCCATATACTATTTTACCACATTTTGTTGCACTTGAAATATCTTTGGTACAAATGATTTAGTCTCCTACTTTTACAAATCCTTTTTGCGATATTTCACACATTTACTGTTTTGAGATGTTTTTAATCTTTTCTTTATCATAGTTTACTTATTCCAATTTGGGTTGAATCTAAAATTCAAGTTAACCATCAACATTTTATACATCTAATAAATAATCTGGATCGTCTATTTATATAGATTGTTTACATTCTATCAACTCACCTGTATGTATTTTATTAGGTATGTACCCTGTGGAGAATGAAAGATCATGGAACAAATTGAGATTTTTCGGAACTATTATTTTTGCTGAATTACATTCTTTTGCCCAATAATATGTTTTCAAGTGCAAAATAAAATCTTCTAAAGTCTCTGGATTCACGTCAGTAAAAATATACGTAGATACTTCATTAATGTTTACAGATGAAGCTTCTAAGTTTCTTTGGAATTAACCACTGCAGTTAATTATTACTGATTTATTATTAATCTTAATAATAAATGATTCACGTGTTACGCTTGAAGCTGGCACAATTTAATATACTTAACACATTTGAAGTGGTTCACTCTTTAATAGTGAGCAAAAAATAATAAAGAATTTGATTGTTATTCAAGTAGATAAATGTGAATGTTTAAATTATTTATTTGTGTAATGAATATGATTAATTATTTTAGGGAATGTCGGCTATCCGAAAGAATATTTCAAAAATAAGCTGAATTAACTCAGGCTGTCAGGAAGTTGTTTGCCATGATTTATAAGAAGTTGATATATGATTGATTGAGCCTTAATGAAATGACTCAATCAATTGTAACTTTATCATCAGATTATTGAGCCTTAGTTAGAAGACATCACACCATAAATTACATCTATACTGGTCACTCTTTATCACATTTCCATATTCTTATATAGTTATATAATTTCTGTTTATTATATACAGTATACGGTACATTAAAATGTTAAAACGGAAATATTCAGGAGAGTTGTGAGGAAAATATTAAAATATATTATACATTGTACTTGTAATATATATTATTTCATTTCTCTGTTTAATGACCACCTCTACGTACCATTTCATTAAATAAATTTGCTTGGTGTTATCATATAGTTTTTAGATGAACTCCATGTCCAAACTATCATAAGCTCTTTGGAGTGCTTTCGATAACATTTCTTTACTGGATCGATCTTCGTATGTTATTAGTTGTTTCGACTAATCCTCAACTTCACTAAGGTCATTCTAGAGAATTAATATATAAAGATAATATTATGCCATCATATTCTTGACAATGTAAAAAGTTAAAGCTGTAACGATCGACTTTGTAGCTCAAACCAAACTTTAGTTTGAATTAACAAAATGTTCAAAACCTTGGTGTGGAATAAATTACAATTTGTAGCCAATCCAGGTCTTGTTTCAATAGTATTATATAGAGTCATATTACAATTGAATTCTGTAGTGAGACCCGATTCCACTGAGGAAACCAATCCAAATTAATCAACTATGTTTCATTTTGCAACTCCCGCCTTGGTTGAGTTCTTAATTTATAGCGGTATGCTTTATTTTCTACCATTATACTTATTTTAATCAATACTTTTAAATTTAAGCTTTGGACCAGATATTCAGTTCTTCTCCGGTTTCTTTCATCAGGTAAAGTACAAAAACGAAGACCTAGATAACTTTGGATTTTTTCTTCAGTGGAATTCGCTCAATCTTGGTGTACTTAACTTTAATACTCAATATAGTTGAGGCCTCGCACAAGGGTTTTATGATTCATATGTTGAGCAAAATTCAACTTCCAGTCATTTTTATTGTTTCTGAAACTTTTGTGGTCAACTTTAACATGAAATATGCTCTTGCTTCTCCTTCTGATTTTCGGATTTCGATCAGACGCCAGTTCACTTTCTATACTACAAAGTTAGAATGCTAATTCAGAATATTTTATGAATTTGTTCAGGAGAATCAAAAACGGTTTGAGTTATAATACCTATGAATGTTTTTAAATAGGAAAATCAATTACTGACCAATATATTGATATTAGTATATCACGACATCTCGCTTACATTTCAAAAATTAGAAGTGAAAAATAAATAACATTAAAATTATTTAGTCAAGTATAGTATGTCTAGTAATAATATATTATTAAAAGTGATAATTTCACTCTAGATATCTCCTTAACATTTTAATGTACCATATACTGTATAAGGGTACTGTATGAGGGTACGATATTACGTTATGCAAAGGTTCAAAATTCAAGAAGTATGTAATGAAGTGAAAAACTGAACTTATAAATTAAAACCAAGAAAATGTATATTACTTTGAACGTATTATAATAATATAAAAATACCTGCTCAATTCCACTAAAACACCTAGTATACACATTTGAGAAAAACGATAAGATGGGATTCTGGAAAGCGATGGTTGTTCAGGGCAAAACGAGCAAACAAATTTAGGACTACTACCTGCACTCGTTTTAAATGGCAATTTACCCAAGACAGCTCCACTGAGGACAAACAGCTGTTGAGGCATCTTAACGAATACATGGCTAGTCAAAGACCCAGCAAAGTGCTGAAATTCCTGAGCAGAACCGCGTTTAAAGACTTCTTCAAGCACAACATCTTGATGTATATTATCAACATCAGAAGACAAAATCTGTGAATAAAATTTTTATCGTTCATTTATAAATCGTCTATCCTCTTACAATTCTTTTGGCTTGCAGAAGAATCAAATCATACACATTATTAGAACATCAGAAAGAGTTCATCAAAATAAAAGGGCTAAATAAGGTATCAACTGAAACTTAATCCAGATATAATATATTTTGATATATATAATAATATAATAATGATATATATGATAATATATATGATATATAAATAATAATATAATAATATACAAAAGTTTCAAGTCTGAATAAATACTATCAGAGAGTCATCAAAAAAGAAAGTCATTCATTTATAATTCGTCCCTCATCTATTGGTTGTCCCTAACCCGAAATTAGTGATTTGAAAAACACCAGACTTCAAAAACTCCTTGAAATCATAAAAATAGTTGACAATTTAACTTAAATATCAAATACTATATTTGTTGGTTGTTGTAACCTACCTATCATTTAAATTTCAAAAAACTCACTGGAGAGCGACTTCGCTTTCGTAGATGCCGTGGAGGTTGCAGTAGCTGACGGCGACGAGCTTGCTGAATCTCTTGATCTCTGGGATCTGGAACTGGGTCATAGGTTCGGAGAGGCCAGGCCAGAAGTTGGTGGAGCCGAGCTCGTAGAGGACCTTGTCCTTCAGGCCGAAGAGCTTGATCCAGCCGATGTAGTGGCTGTCGATGGTGGGGTGCATGGCGTCCTTGCCGCACTTGACGGTGACCTTGTTGTCCTGGACCTCGATGTGTGGGACGTGTTTGTTGCCTTCGACTGGATCGTGGATGATGGATTTGAACATGTTTGGAGTGGGGACTTGACCCAAACGAGGCTTCCGGGAACGGCGAAGGCGACTTGATTTCGGATTGTTTAAGTTGTTTAAAGTGGATGGGTCAAGTTAGAAACTGGCGAAGAACTCGAGACTTGGGTCAAGTTTGAATAGTGGCAGGTAATGATAAATAAAAGCCAATGGATTGTCTTATATCGCTTTTGATACATCTTAAAACATCAGTCAAGTATTTTCTTATATTCAATACCATCTTTTCGACTCATCTGGAATATTAACTTGAAAATTAGCTTAACACTGTTATTCCCGAAGATTCTACTATCTTAAACTACTACTATATTCAGCAATCTTAAGAAAATACTAAAGAACACAATCACTCTGTGTATCACTTATCATGTTTAAAATCTAGATTCATTTTGCCAGCATCACGATGTTGTGGAGGATGTTCTTGACGTTCTTTTTCGCTATACCAATGTTCTGTTCTATCACTTACAGCTTGCACCCGAGCTTGTCTATGCATTTACAAGATCTCTTCAGGCTTTCGAGGGAATCGTTGATCTTGCATGTAAGTAACCGTTTTTCGTCGATTAACGCAAACTCGGTTGAGTCCTCGTAGAGCTCGTTAGTGTCGCAAAGCGTTGAAAGCATGGGCCCGCACTGGAATGACAGCAGAGGTTCACATGCAGATTGTGATCTGGATGATAGAGATAGTTGGCTCAATGGCTTAGGAAGTAGATGTTTCATTTGTGGTGTGATTTATAAAGTTATTATAGAACATCTTTTATTAGGTTAAGTTATTTTTATTTTCTAATTTAATTTTCTGAATCTTGTTACAGAATGAATACATAACATTCAAAGAATTGTTAAAATGTCAGTAAGTGAACTAAGCTGTCCCTTTTTGAAAAAACCGCGTACACATGCAGCACCAAAACCAAATTATAACGCGGCAATCAAATCAAAACGTTAATTTTCGCGGTTATTTCCGCGGTTTATTTAAAATTCATTATACGTAAATGGATGATTTATAATTGATTAACAAGTGTTTTACTGACATTAATCCTTACATTATTACTATTTCACTTAATATTATTACTAAATTCAGTTATATTCATTAATTATCATATTTATATGATATCACATTATGCATTACCTATAATATATTAGTATCATATAATATACTTTAACTCCGAAAATTATACTTAATTATGATTCTAAAGAAGTGAAATTATTTACAAAATTTTTGAATAACTATACAATTAATAGTATATTTATTGTATTTTAATTTCATTCATTCAGGTTTTATAATAAATTTATCTTCTATATAATTAGTAACATCATATATAAGTTAAAACTTGTTAAAGTCAGTATTCGAACAGATAATCTATCCAATATATAATTTCTTAAATTAATAAATTACGTGCAGTGGTGGAACTATAAATTATAGGGCAACATAGTCTATTACTATACTAAGCTCTGTTAAATTATTTTTGTCGAAACTGTTTTCTTTATGTTAAATATTTAATTATTATCAAATTGTAAAATATATCAAATATTCATTTTATTTGAGAGATATTCATTTTATTTACAATCATATATTTCTTCGATTTCTAAATTTTGAAATGGATACTTATTAAAATAAATTAATCGTAAATTAATCACAATATATATTGTTAGTATGAATATAATATATTACGTCTTAAATATTATTATTTGCTAAGATACATAAGTACTATTTTGAACAAATATTCTAACAATAAAAAATGAAAATATTTCAAATAATATTGTTTATTATATAACTAGTCATAATATTATAATTTATTAAGTTTTAAAGTATTTTAATTTATTAAATATATCAACATTACAAATCAAAATTGCCATTTTTTATGAACCATCGACGATACAGTAAATGATACAAGTAGGGCAGAACTCACAGTCGACTTTTTGGGATTAAGTTTTGGCTTCAATTTTTTGTTGTATTTTCATATTATTTTTGTTGATTTGTGCAATAACTTTTTAAAGAAGTGGAATTTAAAACAAATAATATTATGAAGGTATATCATAGCATATAACTATTATAAAAATATAATTTTAAGAATGTAGCTAACAATTTATTTTTTGATTATAATACTTAAAACAAATGTTCATAGTAGGTGTTTTTTTGGAATGAGCTGGAGTTAGTTATATTTTTGCAATAGATACTATATAATAAGAAGAATGTTGGTAAAATATTATATGGTAATTTTTTCACTCCATAGGTTTTATGGAGCCTCCTTCAGTTTTAAAGTCTTAAATAGTACATATTTTGATTTTCTTTCTAATATTATTTACAACTATGTTGAGATATAACAGAATATTTAATTTATCAATAAAAATATAACTATTATTTAATATCAATTTTTAACAATATTTACAGAAATTACAATATTATAAAATGTAAATTATTTATTCCCTGAAGCATCGATGTTGAATTGTTCCTGATAGTATATTATATAAACAGAAATTATATAATATTTGAGTCTCATTTTTATTAGCGCTATGCCAAGTATAAATACTTAATGTGATTGAACACAAGTGAATGTACTTGTTGTTTTTGATTATTTTATATTAATATATTATAATTATATTTGTACGCTTATAGCTCTTGCTACCACGATTGAATGATTTAAATTATAATTTTTTGTACAATATTTGATACATATTTTAATAAATAATTTAAGACATACAAACATATAAGTATTTTTAGTTACATTTATATATAACATGCATAATAAAATAGCTAAAAATGATATTATCTTTATATGTCATATTTAATCAAATGAACATTAAATACTCAAATAAACCAAATAAACTATAGTATTGAATGCCAATATATTTGATTATATAACTAATATTAAATTATATGATTTTTGGATTTTAAACCACGAATAGAGATATACGAAAATATATATGTATTGGTATATTCAAAATTATTAGCCAGGAAGTTAAATTAAAATTATTTTAATATATTATGAATACATGATACATAATACTTACAATTATATAATGGTATTGAATGTTCGCAATGTACTCTTGTATGATATCGTATTTTCAATATCTCAACCAATCAACAATTTGGAGTGTAGCCAATAAATAATTATTAATATAATTAATGTAATAACTAAATATTTTCTTTTAGTCAACCATTTACATTTATTTGTTTAAATATTAATAATTTACACAGTTGATACAATTTCCCCATTAAATTATTAGCTCATTAGATTATATTCTATTATTCACTATATAATATAACTTGTAATATTACGTTACGTAGCATGATCTAGTTATTGATTCATCTTTTATATTTAACTTAAAATATATGTGTAACATCATTATTATGAATAATCCCCTTAAGGTCCTTGTTGAAAGGAACAATATATAAATATTTATTACTAATATATTCTAAAAATATATTGTGTTCAGATATTATTATAATCTAAATCAAATATTCGTAAGTTGTATAAAATGCATTAAATACAAAGAAGACGTGGAGGTGTGGTCCAAACTCTTTTCATTATTATATACTCTCACCTTCATAATTTATATAGTGAGTTTTATGCTAAGTCAATTAATATATTTTTAGTTATAGCTGAAAGTTAAAACTGGACAATTTTGACTATTAATAAACCAAAAAACTCATATCGTCCAGTCTTTATTAAGCGCTATCCCTACTAGTTATAACAAATGTACTAAGAAAGAATTTAGTCTTTATAGTTTGCTCTCTTCGAATTGGTCAAATACGGAAGTGTAATTTTTAACATCTTGTTTATCAAAAAAATTGGTGGCTTATATCGAGTGCAGTGAAACGTATAATTTTCTTCAATCTATCTCTTCGATTCCACATTGCCATTTAGCAGTTTCCATATGTTTACTCGTAGCCTAGATTATTCGTCCTCAGTTTCCTTCGTAGTTTCGGTTTAAAATTGTAACTAGTGCACTTTATATTAAAATTCATATCATAGATCACTTATATGGTAATTACCCATATTTTAGTTCTGGAGTGGAACATAGAAATTAATTCCAAAAAACTGTATATTATATATCAATAATTATATTCATATATGTGGCAAGCTCCAAAGTGCTCAAAACGGGTGCATACACATTTCTTAAAACAATGTGATTGAGGTCCTAAAAATATAACTGAGAGGATAACATATTATATTAATCTTATTTAGAATACACTATATGGTAATATATTAAAATAATTTCATATAATGATTTCACATCTCAAATTCTATTTAGAAATTCTATTTTGTTAAACTATATGAAATAGCAACCATATAGTTATTTGTTATAATTGAAAGATATACATTAGTATTACTAATCTCCAACTCCGTTTCTAGTTTAATTGAATATCAAAAGACTTAGAATACAATAAAATTATAAGTATTATAATAATAGAATAAAGTGTCATTGTTTTGATAAAACATAGTATTTAATCACAACTGCTGAAGTAGCATTCATATATTTTAAACAGAGTTAATTATATGTAAAACTAATTGTATGTAAAACACAAATATTCAAATAATCGTTTTACAAAAGCAGCACTTTACAAAACATGATTAAATTATTATATAACAACAATTATTATAATGTTACACTCCACTAATGAAAACTGTAATCAATGACTTTATTATGTACGCATGAAAATTGTAATCATTTATTGAAAAATCAGGCACATAGATAATAAAAAAATGATCTTAGGTATTTAATATTAAAATAATTTTAATAAAATAATACATTCATTCAAATTTAGGTTATTGTTAGTGCATCCTATACGGATTCTTTCAATAAGTTAGGGATTTTCTACCCATATGGAATTTAATCGCATATTAATTTTCGCACTCTATGTCTTGGCTAACTTCAGTGTCATACATTATATGATATCATTATTATGATGATCATTCTAAAATCAATATTTAAATCGTTTGCGGAATTTATATTCGTTGAGGGAAACATCAGAACTAGCTATTTCCACAACATTTATAACCAAATCAATAGCACTTAGATTACAAAGTTGAAATTTAGACCTTTTTGAGGCTTTTTTGTAATCATATAAAAATAATTCGGTGTAGTCCTACAGGATATGAACTACTTAGCCCATAAACCAATGATTTTCTTTTGGCAGTTTGTATCATTTGATTCCTATTCATTAGGAAAAATCTGCCCTGGTCGTTTGGGAGTGAAAACACAATCTACGGATCAAAAATTTATTGATTTATTCAGAACCAATTATATATAATATAAAGTTCCAAAAGCTATTTTAAAGGATATTCAACACATGTCAATATCACATACTTCATCTGAGATCAGTTTCAGCTCAATTGCAGGCTCAATTAAAAATCAAATATACGAATTAAGACATGGGACCTAATATTTTTGTATAACATATAAACTCACTGATAGTTGTCGAATGTATTCAACTGTTAAAATAGTACAGCTACTTATCCAACAAACGCAACTTAGTGGCATAACAATTTTTTGAGGATGTCTTCTACTTTCTACTTTGCCTAAGTTATAGGTTTTTTCTTTTGTTTTAACATTTTAAGAATATTTACTGAAGTATATATATATTTCAACTTGTTTGCGAACTTGATCTCGTATTTTGCGGGTTATCCTTGGTATTTCAGTTAAAACTTTTTGAAGTTAGGGTGATTTTATAATGTTTAGAAGTCGATGATTGTATTGAATTCAGCATTTAGTTATTGTAACTAATTTAACTATTTTAGAGGTGAAATGAACACAATTTAATTATATTTAAGTGATAAATCTTGTAAATTAACAAGAACCTTTAGAACTTCGATTGATTATAAGGAACAAGAACTGAGATCCAATTTAGTAATCTGAGGAATGTACTGCAGCGGTGTTATATCAATATTTTAGTTGCTTGAAAAGTCTAATTCCTTCAAGTTGATAAGGTGTCTCAAAGAATCAACGAATATTAAACCACAAGAACTGAGATTTAATATAATTAGCTGAGGCAGGTATTATAGTGAAGTAATATCAATATATTTGTTACATGAAAGCTCTAGTTCTTTCAAATTCTTAAGCAACTTCAAATTATCACCATTTATTTTTTGACACTTTAATCGCAATACAACAAGCTGAGTAAGGTGTTAGATTGGAATACTTTCCACGTTTGGAGTGTTGGAACAAATATGCAGTTACTACAAGTTAATAAGATACTTTAATGCGTCTACGTTACTTAACCGACAATTTAAAGTTAAGACTTCGAGTTAAGTCATTTATGAAATCATAGCTATATTAACATTAACTTCAACATCAATACACAGTTCCTTCAGCTTTTTAAATTTAACGATGCTTTGTTCTAATTAGTCAGCTGGATTATCACAACAATCTTCACCATATAGCATTTAAAAAGTTTATATTTATTCATCACATGATTCTTCATCGCTTTATTGTCTGCCATAATCATAAAGTATTTCTTTCTTTAAAAGCAGTTGTTCCAGGTTTTCAAGCTGTAAATTATCTAAGTTCCAGTTTTTAAGATGTACATTACTTAGAGTTAGTTTTGTGATTGTATTGCTATTTATCTTTGGAATTATATTTTCACAATTTTACATTAACAACGTGTAAATGTTAAATCTGTTCAAAATCAACGTTTAAATGTTTAAGTTTTGAAGAAATTATAAGCCATAGACTGATTTATTCCGTTATCCACAAAATAAACTCTATTAATCAATGTAAAGTTCACCGTTTTTTATTTTGTTTTCATATTATTCTGTCATCCGTTGATCATAATTCATATAGTCTTTAACATTTTATATCTATTTTTCCGAGGGCTATTCTTGAAAATATAATTTGTACTCCTTAAAGTTAGGGTGATTGGAAATAGTTTATAAATCGATAATAGTATTGAATTCAGCATTTAGTTATTGTAACTAATTTAACTATTTTAGAGGTGAAATGAACACAATTTAATTATATTTAAGTGATAAATCTTGTAAATTAACAAGAACCTTTAGAACTTCGATTGATTATAAGGAACAAGAACTGAGATCCAATTTAGTAATCTGAGGAATGTACTGCAGCGGTGTTATATCAATATTTTAGTTGCTTGAAAAGTCTAATTCCTTCAAGTTGATAAGGTGTCTCAAAGAATCAACGTATATTAAACCACAAGACTGTAATGATAAAATATTTAGTTGAGTCATTTATGAAAGCGGATTAATATCAAAGCCATTATATCCGATAAGACTCAACTAAGTCAGCAAATTAAACTTAGTCATGTTATATATAAGTTTAGAGTTGCATGTACATCCTTAACTGCATTACAAACATAACTTTACTAGATCATCAAGTTACAGTTAGGCGACACTTGTAACATTGCAATTATTAAGAATGAGCTCTTTTATGTTTCGGTTATTTAACTTTGGAATTATGTTGCAACAATTTTCTAGTTCTAACTTAGTTATAGCAAGTCCAAAGCTCTCAACATCTACAATATTCAGGCCAAAATCGTCGTCGCTGAATATTTCACCCATAGTTTGCAGAAAATCTAAACTTGTGAGCTCTGGATCATTTTATATTTTTAAAACGCCATCAATAACTTTATTCATGTAATATACTGTCATTGCACAATCATATATATTTTATGTTGGCATTCTGATGCGTGGAGTGGTCAATTTAATAAATATATAATGTGATATTTGTATAGTTGTATTATAATTAAATTTGAAGTATTTAATGTATTCCACTTTTACTTTGTAGAAATTATTAACTCAATAATTGACTCGCTTAATTGAACAACGGTTTATGTAAATTTGTGGTCAGTGAGAATTCACTTTGAGAGGTTTATTTTATGTTATTAATTTTGTAGAGATTATCAACAAAACCAAAACAAACTCCATTAGCCCGAAAGAGCTAACGGAGAGTCTGTGAGGAGGTTTGACGTGTGATAACGCCGTGCGAGATATTTGGTTGGAGAGGAATGTTGTTGGTTTCTTAGGGATCATTGGTTTAGAAAAGAACAGAAATGTTATGATAAGAGAAAAAGGGTGACCAGTATAGACGTAATTTACGGTGTGATGTCTTCTTCTTTTATACATTTTTAAATGATGAAACGAATTCGCGAAACTGTTCCCACACAGGAAAAGTGGAACGTATTTTACACACGAAGAGGTGAAAACGATCTGCGCCGTTAAAGACGAAAATCTTGACAAAAAGGAACATAATGAATTACTTCAAAACCAGAAACCTAGACATAGAAGAAGATATAAATAAAGGTGAGATTAAAATATAGTTAATATTGTTAACATTGTTTTAGTTACAAGGTCCTGCTTACCTTTCTAGCTTTTATATTTATTAAATTTCTTGATCCTCCAAATACTCTTATTTCTTCAATACGGCTCTTCATATATTTACTAATAACTCTATATCTTTTGAGTTTTTTGTAATAGAAACAACGATAACTAAGATAGATTTTAACGAAAGATAGATTTTAAAAGAAGAACTAGTTTACTTTTCAGCTTCATTTTGGACTAAAATTTTTGTCCTATAACCTAATACCAAGAATTTTAAAGCATAGACGATGGCAGTTAGTGATAAATTTATTTTAAATATGATCAGTTTGCGGAACGGATATAAACAGAATGTATATAGAAAATCAATAAGTGAAGAGCGTAAAACAATCCTGAGTACATATAATTATAAAAATATGGATGCATATAACACGTTAAAATCTAAAATCATTTCCTCAGTGCTATAATATTATAAATGATGTTCTTTGTATTGTTCTTCACAATACTAATATTTTGTTCTATCACTTACAATTTGCCCCCGAGCTTGTCTATGCATTTACACGACTTCTTCAAGTATTTTGTAGTATAACTAATCTTGCAGACCAATAACTGTTTCTCATCAATAAGTGCAAACTCGGTTGAGTCTTCATACAACTCGTTTGTGTTACACAACGTTGAAATATGAATTCCCTAGTTGAATGATAATAGAGGTTCAAATTTTGAATGTGATATTGTTGAAATTGGTAACTACTTAAGTGGCTTTGGAAGTACACGCTTCATTGATGGAGTGAGATTGTTTTGCAATTATTTTTAATCACATCGTATATTGGGGAATATATTTCATAATTTTAATAAATAATAAATTATAATTACTAGTACAGTAGTGTATAATTAAATTTATTATATAGTATTGTATAATAAATTATTGCTAAAAATAAAAATAATGATTAGAGTTTTATCATTAAATAGGTATGTGATGACAAACTTTAAATCAAATACATTGAGATTAGTATATTAAGTAGTTTTATAAATCATTAATATTCTATATATAATATTCTATATTATTATGTGAAATTACTTAATTTTTCTTTATAATTTAGTTTATCATTGTGATATTTTGATTATGATGTAATATAAATAGTATTAAATGTAAGTAAATGTTAACCAAACTCAGTCAGACAGCATTGAATGTAGCTGGAGTGGTGTAATTTTGTTTCATCTCGTTGATCTTGATCTTGAGAATGTACTGCAGCGGTGTTATATCAATATTTTTGTTACCTGAAAAGTCTAATTCCTTCAAGTTGATAAGGTGTCTCAAAGAATCAACGTATATTAAACCACAAGACTGTAATGATAAAATATTTAGTTGAGTCATTTATGAAAGCGGATTAATATCAAAGCCATTATATCCGATAAGACTCAACTAAGTCAGCAAATTAAACTTAGTCATGTTATATATAAGTTTAGAGTTGCATGTACATCCTTAACTGCATTACAAACATAACTTTACTAGATCATCAAGTTACAGTTAGGCGACACTTGTAACATTGCAATTATTAAGAATGAGCTCTTTTATGTTTCGGTTATTTAACTTTGGAATTATGTTGCAACAATTTTCTAGTTCTAACTTAGTTATAGCAAGTCCAAAGCTCTCAACATCTACAATATTCAGGCCAAAATCGTCGTCGCTGAATATTTCACCCATAGTTTGCAGAAAATCTAAACTTGTGAGCTCTGGATCATTTTATATTTTTAAAACGCCATCAATAACTTTATTCATGTAATATACTGTCATTGCACAATCATATATATTTTATGTTGGCATTCTGATGCGTGGAGTGGTCAATTTAATAAATATATAATGTGATATTTGTATAGTTGTATTATAATTAAATTTGAAGTATTTAATGTATTCCACTTTTACTTTGTAGAAATTATTAACTCAATAATTGACTCGCTTAATTGAACAACGGTTTATGTAAATTTGTGGTCAGTGAGAATTCACTTTGAGAGGTTTATTTTATGTTATTAATTTTGTAGAGATTATCAACAAAACCAAAACAAACTCCATTAGCCCGAAAGAGCTAACGGAGAGTCTGTGAGGAGGTTTGACGTGTGATAACGCCGTGCGAGATATTTGGTTGGAGAGGAATGTTGTTGGTTTCTTAGGGATCATTGGTTTAGAAAAGAACAGAAATGTTATGATAAGAGAAAAAGGGTGACCAGTATAGACGTAATTTACGGTGTGATGTCTTCTTCTTTTATACATTTTTAAATGATGAAACGAATTCGCGAAACTGTTCCCACACAGGAAAAGTGGAACGTATTTTACACACGAAGAGGTGAAAACGATCTGCGCCGTTAAAGACGAAAATCTTGACAAAAAGGAACATAATGAATTACTTCAAAACCAGAAACCTAGACATAGAAGAAGATATAAATAAAGGTGAGATTAAAATATAGTTAATATTGTTAACATTGTTTTAGTTACAAGGTCCTGCTTACCTTTCTAGCTTTTATATTTATTAAATTTCTTGATCCTCCAAATACTCTTATTTCTTCAATACGGCTCTTCATATATTTACTAATAACTCTATATCTTTTGAGTTTTTTGTAATAGAAACAACGATAACTAAGATAGATTTTAACGAAAGATAGATTTTAAAAGAAGAACTAGTTTACTTTTCAGCTTCATTTTGGACTAAAATTTTTGTCCTATAACCTAATACCAAGAATTTTAAAGCATAGACGATGGCAGTTAGTGATAAATTTATTTTAAATATGATCAGTTTGCGGAACGGATATAAACAGAATGTATATAGAAAATCAATAAGTGAAGAGCGTAAAACAATCCTGAGTACATATAATTATAAAAATATGGATGCATATAACACGTTAAAATCTAAAATCATTTCCTCAGTGCTATAATATTATAAATGATGTTCTTTGTATTGTTCTTCACAATACTAATATTTTGTTCTATCACTTACAATTTGCCCCCGAGCTTGTCTATGCATTTACACGACTTCTTCAAGTATTTTGTAGTATAACTAATCTTGCAGACCAATAACTGTTTCTCATCAATAAGTGCAAACTCGGTTGAGTCTTCATACAACTCGTTTGTGTTACACAACGTTGAAATATGAATTCCCTAGTTGAATGATAATAGAGGTTCAAATTTTGAATGTGATATTGTTGAAATTGGTAACTACTTAAGTGGCTTTGGAAGTACACGCTTCATTGATGGAGTGAGATTGTTTTGCAATTATTTTTAATCACATCGTATATTGGGGAATATATTTCATAATTTTAATAAATAATAAATTATAATTACTAGTACAGTAGTGTATAATTAAATTTATTATATAGTATTGTATAATAAATTATTGCTAAAAATAAAAATAATGATTAGAGTTTTATCATTAAATAGGTATGTGATGACAAACTTTAAATCAAATACATTGAGATTAGTATATTAAGTAGTTTTATAAATCATTAATATTCTATATATAATATTCTATATTATTATGTGAAATTACTTAATTTTTCTTTATAATTTAGTTTATCATTGTGATATTTTGATTATGATGTAATATAAATAGTATTAAATGTAAGTAAATGTTAACCAAACTCAGTCAGACAGCATTGAATGTAGCTGGAGTGGTGTAATTTTGTTTCATCTCGTTGATCTTGATCTTGAGACCTTTAGATGAGTTTTGCTTTCTGCGGCAAACGAAAGCGGTAACGGCGATAGCAATAATGCCAACGGTAACCAATGGAATAACAACGATCAAAGTAATTTTGACGGCTGGGCTAATTTTATTCACAACAGGCTTGCATTCAGTTCCGTTCAAAGTTTGAGTTGAAGTGCAAGCAGTGACGCACTACTTGGAGTTGGAGTTAGTGGTGTTGGTTACGAAATACTTCGGGCATGAAGATTGGCAGGTGAGAACTCCAGAAACGAGAGAGTACATGCCAGTTGAACAACGAGCGGAACAAAGTCCAGCAGTTGAATACGGGGTAGCACCCAAGCAAGAAGCAAGGCATTGCTTGGAACTGCTGGTGGCGTTCATAACGTAGAACGTGCAAGAAGCCTGGCAATTAAGAGCTTTTCCAACTTAGTTGTAAGCACCAGTAGTGCATTTGGCTACGCACTTTCCAGCTTCTCTGTAAGGAGTGGCAGGTGAACAAGTACATTCTGATGAGCCGGTAATAATAGTTGGGTATGTGGCTGGACATGCGTCAACGCAAGTTACGACACCTGAAATATTGGTGAAGTAATTATCGCAGTCGAGAGTGCTGGTGGCTCCTCTAGATAAAGTTCCTCTTGGATAAGCTGTCGTTTCGGTCATATTGAAGTTCTTTGGTAGAACGGTGTAGGCGAATTGCTCAGTGCAATAGCTGTTGGAACCGATTTCGATAAAGAAGAAACCTTTGTCACCCCATCCAGTTCCCCATGAGTTCTTGATGACCCAGACGTTCTTTCCGTTCTTCTTTCCGTAACCAACGATGGTAACGGCGTGGTCCATGCTCCACTTGGTACAAGGAGCGTTCAAGATTGAGCCGCCCTTGAAGTACTAGAAAGTTGTGGCGGTGGTTCCAGTACCGACCAACATCGAAGAAGCAACAGCGATACCGCGAGAAAGGTAAGACTTGATGGTCTTGACGGTAGTGGCGTTGAAGATAGTTGCATCATCATCGAAGATTTTAACGACTGGGGTGACTTTGGCGTTTTGATTACACCAAGCTGCGTACAAACCGGAGTTGTTTAGCATCTTAACTGGCAAAAGGTAGTTTTCGGCAGCTAACTTTGGAGCGACAACGGTGCCGGCTTACCAAGCGGCCTTATTGGCGGCATAAGAGTATGGGAAGTTTTCAGTGAGTTCTACGGTCTTAATTGGAGCACGCAATGGAGTGGCTTGTTGCTTGTTTCCTGAGACCATGATGTAGGTTTGGATAACGAAGTTACCGCCGTTGCAATAATTGCAGCTGTCGCAAATGGCATTGGAAAGCTGGAATTGCTCAGACAAGCTCAAAGTGGAGCTGTTGGCTTTTGATTGCCAGAAAGCATTGAGATTCTTTTTGTCTCTCAAAACAGCGTTTTCTAAAACTGCCATTGTTTAAAACATGTAACAGCTTCCACATTGGCCCTGGCTCTTGGCGGGAGTAATTAGTTGCATTTCTCTGAGGTCAACTGATGGGTAAACGGTGGCCAAATCTGGGAGTGGATTTACAGCAGAGCAGTAATCATTTCTGGCGGCTTGGAGTTGATGCAGCGAACCACTCTTTGCTCTTTGAACTGTTTCCTCGTGAACTACGTCCATACGTTCAACTAAACCAACTGGGAGGTTTGGATCAGTTTTCAAAAGTTCTTAGAGTTACATAAAGTTGACACAAAAGACCTGCTTCTTATCTTCTTCGTTCTCGTGGTAAACTTTTTCAAAAGTGTTTTTATATTCAATGAAAGCTTCATCACATGTCATCGAAAGCAAATTTTCTTGTAGAGTAAATAGTATCGCAAACATTATGGGAAGTGGTTAAATCTGTATAATAAATTAGAAACATAATATTTAAGACCTATCAATGTTATAATTCGATGTCTTATAATATACCATGTATTGATATGATTATAACATTAGACTTTTCAACATTTATAACTTATAACTTAACCTATGACGTGTTTAGATTTATAATTCTATTTTAGTAAAATTATAAGTACATTTCATTGAATCTGTATACAAGTACAATAGTGTATATAATAGTATACAATAATGATAGTAAAGGAATAAGTAAAAAATTACAATATATTATTACGTATCTGTATGTATTAGTAAATTAAAGTATTTTTGAATAATTCTATTTTTAATAAGTATTTTTTGATAATGAGAATAGATAATTATTCACTTCATTATATTAGATTATATTTCTCTAAAATTTAATTTAAAGTAACAATAAAAATAGAAATAGCCTTTTTAAAAGACCAAATAGAAAGACATCACACCGTAAAATTCATCTATTCTGATCACCATTTTTCGCTGATCATCACATTTCCTTTCCTTTCTAAACCAATGATCAAAATGAAACCAACAACATTCCTCTCTAACCAAAATATCTCGCGTTATCACACATCACATGTTAGCTCTTTCGGGCTAATGGAGTTTGTTTTGGAGATCTTTTTGTTGATAACAGCTTTTGGTTGAGTTAAAAGACCAAATATACTACACTTTTCACTCTTTTCATGAAACAAGCCCAGAAAATGCTTATTTCAGCCTCTAATTTTGAATCTTCAGGTTGAAAAATAATCATTGTAATACATGTCATTTATATATAGAAAATATTAGGAATTGCAGATTAAAATAATCACATCTCAGTTGGAACACTACGATCAACGCTCTTATACTACCAACTTTTCAATACATACTACTTTTATACTAAAATCAACTGCTTCTGTACTTGACGAAGAAGCTCGATGAAATAAAGTGTTGAAGTTTACCATAATGTACTATACTATATATTAACAAATTTTTATCTCTCCAAAAATTAGTCTTGGATATATTGATACCATACGTAAGTGAATGTGTAGTCAGTTATCATTTAAACATCTTATCATTTAAACATATTTAGTTATAGCATTTACCTTTGTTAATCTTATTTTAAATTATGTATATTTTATTCAGAAACAGCAAAGCATTCTAACAAATTGAGAAGTTGTTAATAATATTATGAGGCTTACATGTTAAGACCTTATATTTTAATATAAAGTTGGTATTTATTATCTATTTATTGAAATTCTTAACTTTCTGACCACCTTTCTTAGGTTTAAATACGTTATTCGGATTATATATTATTTTCGTTAGAACATTCATCGTAACTACTTGAATAAGACAATGCGCTTTCAATATCGCTTATTTCACCGTTTCCGAATTTATTTTTCTTAAATATATTTGGGAGCACTTGGGGCGGTTTTGAAAACATTATTTGAAGTGGAGTTTTTGTTTACAGTAATAATTTGTATTTTCATTATATATTGTAAAACCATAAATATCTAAAAAACAAGAAAAACCAAGTCAATCAAGATAAACCAACCTATTCTATATTATAAATAATTGCCATGATTTATGAGATGAAGATGGAATGATTAAATTGAGCCTTAGTACTGATGATAAGGTTACAGTTAAGTGAGTCATTTTATTATAAATAATATATATTGATTTATTGATGTAATTGTTTTATTTATTGATGTAAATATATTGTACATCATTCATCATTATCTAATTATCTAAAACTTCACTTGCTCATTAACACGGTAAACTTTTGCTTCGCTGTATTCTTATTGATGATTTTGATATTACTCTCAATCTTTTGCAGAAATAAATCAACAATTAGCACCCGTTCGATGACTTCCTTCATCTCGTCCTTTTGCAAATCAAGTTTTATTCTCAGAATTTAAACCAAATCAATGGAGCCGAACCCGGACTCAGAATTTTCGCCGTCGTTTTAAACAGTGAATTCGGCCGAACTCTTTATTTTGCTGAGGAACTGAGGAGGAGATTTACAAGTCGTTTGTGGAGTGGAGTTTTTCTTGCTCAAATGAAGTTAATTTGTCAAAATGGGAGAGGAATGCAGTTTTTATGATAAGACAATATCAGATATTAATGGAATAAACTATAAACAGTTTATAAAAATAGAAAATAATATTATGGATATGTTTGGGATATAAAGAATACGGTGAAAATAGTCTTTAATTTGTATCACGTTTATAGATTAAATCTAAAATTTTACTTGACACAATTAAACTGTATATGGTCGAATATATTTGCAAAGTGCATTACACATAAATATTTGCAAAGTCATCAAATTAACAAAATATTGCAACGTAAATAAAATTACTCACTTTAGTTCGGCACTTGAACGTAAATATAGGTTGCTATATAGAATCTAGCTAAATAGTATTAATGCCAAAATCTCAAATGTCTGCAAATCGAGAAGAATAGTGAGGGATTAAGAGTATATTCAATATAATATATATTCATTTCACTTCCTCGAGACGGCACAAACAGACTTCATTGAGACTTTCGAAAACAAAACAAAGGCTCTCGCACGCCAGTGTTTCCACTTTCAAAACGGGCTTTACCCGTCATTTATGTCCACTCAGTAATATGTTATATTCTGTAAATTTAAGTCAGATTTCACTAAATTAGCACATTTTCATATATCTAAATAATTATAAAAGCATTCTGTACAATTAGATTCTCTAGTAAACATAAAGTTACGACAAAACTAACTCAGCATCAAATAATTCTTAATCACACTAACATACAGGTACAGTTCTATTAAGTAATGTATATTCCTTACACTCGAACCCATTACAATCAAAATCATCACAAATATTGTTAACAACAAAATTAACTAAATACAGCATTTCATGAAGTGATATTAATCCTTTTCTATAAATATTTATATATACTATATATCATCATCTAGTATTTTGTTAAAAATATACATAAATATATTTTGATTAAGTATACATGCGTTTACTTATATTAGCTTTTAAAATGTATTATATTCTTAAAGAATATGTATCAAAAGGACAGTTACAATAAACACGCATACAATATATGTTCTAAAGGTTTATTCTTTCCTTACTTTTATCTTAAAATAAGAAAATATACAATTAAAAATGTAAAATGAAAAAATTTATGACTCTATTTATTTCTATACAAGTATTAAAACAGTTTGAATGCCTAATTACATCAAAGAATATTTTAAGCTGAAAAATAACTTAAGCATTTTATTTAAAGTAATTTTGCATTTTAGTAAGTTAAATGTATATCAAAAGAATGCCTACCTACCTAACATAGCTTCTTACAGTATGATAAGTTGAAAGAAAATATTATATAATATCTGTCATTTCACTCCTTTTGAATTTAGTAACATTGAACGGGCTTCTTGTATTTATTTAAATTTTGTTTCTGCAAATTTTTTCTTAGTAGGATCATTATTAAATCTATCAGGGTGCCATTTTGTACACGCTTTTTTATATGCTTTATTAAATTACTCAGAATCAGGTTCTACAGTAATATCGATATTTAAAATGCTACGATGATCTAATACATATTTTTTGATGTATTTTCTACATAGTATAATTTTTTCATTAACAATATTGTTTGCTATAACACATAATGACTTTTCTGCTTCTTAATACATCTCTTTACTTAAATAAATGTTACTTAACTGTTCGTGGGCTTTACAATGCATATTATTAACGAATATTACTAAATTGTAGCACTATATTTATTTTGAAATGTCAGTATAACATAATCCTTCGTTGAAACAGAATCTTGCAATAGATTTAGTTAACGATAAAACTATAATACTAGAAAATGGATTATGATTATCTGTTTTAAGTTATTAAATAATAAGATTTCGTGCTTAAGAAAATTTTTATGCAGAGCAATTTTTATCTGAATTAAAAATTTACAAACCTTCTTGATCTAGAGTTTTTATTAATTCCAAAGTTTTAACTATGTTTTATAAGTTTGTATTTGATGCACAAATAGACTAAATATCTGACATATTATTATAATCTAGTAAATTGCAGCAAGCCAATATTGTTTATACTTTATAATCATTGCTATTTTTAGGTAGTTTTAATCTACATTAGTCAATAAAGTTTTATTTGTTATCGTTATGTTCTAAATTTAACAAGTTAATTTGATTATGCTCGAATGATAAATTCAGCGTTGATATTACATGCATTAAAATGAAGTAATATGTTAGATATACGGGATTAATTTCATATAATGGCATTTCTTATTATATAAAAAGATAATCGTTGACTAAAGGTTTACAAAATTCATTTAATTATTCTGCAATAGATTGCAAATAATGAATTAATTAAAACTGCTATTGATAAAATTAATCATGTTTGTCAATAGTTTCGATGCGTTCCTTGCTTGACATAGTACTATAATTAAAGTTTAATAAGTATTCAAATGCAGTTGCAAATATTAGTGAGGTTTAGACTGTTGCATATTTAATTTTAAACCAGAAAGACATTTCGGAATCACCTATCAAGTCTATACTTCTCTAAACTTTCACAAGAAATTCACGATTTTTACTTGTTTTCTAGTCCTCAAATGACTTATTAGCATATGTTAATGATTCATTTGGTTTTCCATTTTTTAGTAAACATTTTGCATAAAGTTAACTAGATTCTTCGTTAGATATATCATATCTATAACATTTAAGGGCATCTTCAAGTGCCTACTAATATTATTTAAGATTATAATTAGAAAACGCTTTTAACTGATACGCATCTTGTGTTTATTAGTATTTAAGAGCCAAATCAAGTTAATCAATTGCATCTTAATATACTTTGTTATCATAATTATTTTTAGCCTAATTAAAATATTTTGTGTACAGTTAAAGTGGGGTTTGAGGCGTGTCATTGGTACCTGTTTTAGGTGTTTAGTTTTGGCTTTATCCGGTTTGGAACATATCTTAGTACATTTTTTCATATTCTTCTTATTTTCTTCTTTATTATTCTTTGCGTATTTATTCTTATTCTTTCGTTTTTTGTCTCATTTTTTCTTCATATTCTTCTTATTCAAAACGACGTTGTTGTTCGTACTATCGCTAATATTGTTATCGTTAAAACTCTTCCTGATGTTTAAACTTTTGTTCGTAGTAGTCTCGCTCTTCTTATTTCTCTCTTTCATATTGCGATTACTATTTGAATGTAAACTAAAAATGTTCAATTGTTGGACGAGTAAAAAGTGCAGAGATCAACTCAGTTGATGACAAAAATTCGTAATATATTCGCTTACTACCGTTTCCCTTTGATTCTTTTTAAGTTATCACATTCTTAAATTCAGAAGGCACTTTCTTGGAGTATTATTCTGGAACTGTTAATTTAGCATTATAAGATGGGAGTAAATACTACTTTAAATCGCTGCAATACGTGTAAAACGTAAACATATTTACAGATGCGTAATCTCCTTAAATAATCTATGATGAAACAGTAACTAACATTTTATTAGCTTTTGGATTTAACTTTTTAAAGCAGTTCCAATTTAATTCAGACTGATATTAATGCGATAATTTAAATAATTTCTTGTTAGAAGGATTTATTTCCATATTGTACTAAGGAAATTTCAATTATAATTTATTGATAACTGAGTCATTAAATACATAAACATTTCCATCAAAATAACTAGCAATAATTCCATTAGGCAAAACACATTTAATATCAATTAATGCTTGCTGGCTCACATTTTTTATAACTATCATTTAATATTCTTTTTATGACATTAATGTAAGAAGTGGTAAATAAATAAATATTAATTAATTGTAACTATATTAATATTATTCAATTATTGGGACAAAAACATTACAAACATATTTTACGTTCTTTTATTAAGACCCAATTGTATGGATAAAATGATAATGCGGAGAAGACAGATGATTTATGAAGATGAATACGTAATATGAAATGTATGGAGACCATTTGATAAAGCAACTTTCATAAATATGTTTCATTTCATAAATAGAATATGTAAGTATTTTATGTTGACGTATTATTAAAACTCAATAATAACGTACACCAATAGTTACAATGATAACGCAATTATGTCTTAAGAATTATTTGTAAAAAATAAACATAAAGTCAAATAACATTAATTGAAAATAAATATTACAATGTGAGCGAACTATAATCGTCTTAGAATTTTATAAAAGCAACCACACCGCCACTAAATGAGTGTGACTCCAGTGGCCTTCCTTAAGCCGAGATAAGCAGCAGAGGACGAGCGTGCTAAGTCTATTTTGGTTTTCAGGCCCGAGATGGCCGTGTTCGTAAACTGCCTGCATGCAGCTGGGTCCCTGTACGAGTGTCCCATTTCAGCCGAATTCGCTGAGCAGCAGCATTTAGAGTACCAGAGAAAGCTCGAGTCCTTCGGAATTGATGTTTACAACGTGAGCGACGTGTTAATAAAGGGCTGCGAAGACCCCAAAGTTCTTGATGAACTGAGAAACTTCGCAGGAACCTGCTTGAGCTACAACCTACCAGAAAACCAAAGCCACATATTCGCCTCAGAGGACTACAAGCACAAAACGCTGATCAAACTTTCAGCAGGAGAATTAGTTAAAGTAATTCTCACCAACCCAACCATTCACCTCATGCTGGACAACAGAAACACCGGCATCATCACCTAGAAAGTTGAAATGGAACCAATGGGAAACTGCGTCTTCACCAGAGACCAACAAATTACCACCAAAAACGGAGTCGTCATGTGCAACTTCGCAGCCTCACAAAGAGCTAAAGAAGCCAAAATCCTCGAATTCACACTCAAAAAGCTGAACATCAACCCAATCGGCAGAATTCACGATGTACCAGAAGCCACCATGGAAGGAGGCGATTTTGTTATCCTCACCCAAGACACATGCGCCCTCGGTATCGGACTCAGATCCAGCTACAGCGCCGGACAATACATGATGCAAAACGACTTACTTGGATTCAAACGTTTCCTTATGGTTAAAGACGTTTTCGATTAACATTAAGACAGAATGCATTTAGATTGCACTTTCTCACCAATTCACTAAAAACTTGCCGTTATTGATCAAGAAATCCTCAAGAAAGATAAACTACGCTATGTTGATGAATTCATTCGCTTAGACAAGTATGACCCAGTCAGAAAATCTTGGTACAGACTCAACAGAGCTAACGTAGAGTTTGGAGCATTTTTAGAAGGAGAAGGTTATTCATTGATAAAATTACCACACGAATACCAGCTTGCCTATGGATGCAATATGTTAAACCTAGGTTGCATTAATGGTCACTACAAAGTCCTCACTGTTCACAACGACTCCAGAGATTACATTATGAATAGCCCAGAATTTAAAAAGTACTGCGAAGTCAATAAAGTCAATATTGATGTCGAATATGTCGAGTTCCGCGCCATTACTTCTATGTATGGTTCATTACATTGTGCCAGTTAAGTACTGGAAAGATTTAGCTTTGAAGAAGACAAGATCGTAAGAGAAGCCGATAAAATTTAGCAAGTTGAGCCAGAATTTGATTACGTTATTGAAGTTCCTACATTTTGTAACAGAGACGACTTGGTTTAAGAAGCCTAGAATAAGTATAACGAACTTATCGCTAGTGGTAAAACCGTATACTTGGTTAACAAGTATTGGATAGGCCACTTTGTTTCTCTCAAGAACGCCAATGTAAAATCTGTAGAAGAAGTACTTCAATTATTGCGCAAAGAAGATCTAGCTGTCCAGGACATGTCCAAGCTTGATTTGAATGATTGCATGTTGAAGCTCAAGTGAGAGTTCCTTCTTCATTTATATTAATATTCAACAAAAGGCTACTCAAATCGAATACTTTCTATATTGTTGTGTTCTTCTCGTAAAATATTACATAAATAAACTAAGCGAATTGAGATAGCGTTTTAGTGCAACTAAGTTTTAGTGCTACAGGCACGTTATTGTTAAGCTCGTCTGTTGGAACTTTTTGATCTGAAAAGTAATTACTATCAATTAGATCATCAACTGGGAAAGTAACGGGTTTTACATTGTAGATAGAAGTGAAATTTTTATAGAAAACCATTTTGAAGGTAATAAAATGTAATAGATATAATAAAGTTGTGAGACAAATTGAGTGATTAAGAATAAAACGAGTAAAACAAATACACTTATGTTACTGACAGAAATCAACATATAAAAGGGTCCCTTTCACTTATAAGGCTGCTCTAAAAAACTCCTAACCTGCTAAAATATTCATAACTATTTATGAAGGTAAGACTGATTCATTTATACATGTATAAGGGGTCCGAAAACAACCCTCTTATAAATGGGGTAGCCTTTCAAGCGAATTTCTGTGTAATACTTCAATTACATTAATAGCTATCTACACTGTACAAAGTTACAAGTTAAATACATTAAATTCTTCATATTTAATATTATAATATTAATATTATATTATGTATATTATTGATTGTATATACCACTCCAAGCATCAGAATGCCAATATAAAATATATATGATTGTGCAATGGCAGTAAAATACATGGATAAAGTTATTGATGGTGTTTTAAAAATATAAAATGATCCAGAGCTCACAAGTTTAGATTTTCTGCAAACTATGGGTGAAATATTCAGCGACGACGATTTGGGCCTGAATATTGTAGATGTTGAATAGAGCTTTGGACTTGCTATAACTAAGTTAGAACTAGAAAATTGTTGTAATATAATTCCAAAGTTAAATAACCGAAACATAAAAGAGCTCATCATTAATAATTGCAATGTTTCAAACATCGACTTACTGTAACTTGATGGTCTAGTAAAGTTATGTTTGTAATGCAGTTAAGGATGTACATGCGATTCAAAACTAGTAAACAGCATGATTAAGTTTAATATGCTGACTTAGTTGAGTCTTAACGGATATAATGGCGTTGATATTAGTCCGCTTTCATAAATGACTCAACTTAATGTTTTATCATTGAAATCTTGTGATTTAATGTTCGTTGATTTTTTGGAATACCTTATCAACTTGAAGGAATTAGACCTTTCACACAATAAGCTTGATATAACACCGCTGCAGTACATCCCTCAGATTACTAAATTGGACCTCAGTTCTTGTGAATTATAATCAATCGAAGTTCTAAAGGTTCTTGTTAATTTACAAGATTTATCACTTTAACATAATAAAATTGTGTTCATTTCACCTCTAGAATAGTTAAATTAGTTATAAAAACTTAATGCTGAATTTAATACTATCATCGATATATAAATATTACAAAATCACCCAAACTTCTAGCAGTACCAATTAAGTTTTCAAGAATAGCCCTCGGAAAAATAAATATAATATGCAAAAGACAATATGAATTATGATCAACGGATGACAGAAAAATATAAGAACAAAATAAAAAACGGTGCACTTTGCATTGATTTAGAGAGTTTATTTTAAGGATAAGTGAATAAATAAGTCTATGGCTTATAATTTCTTCAAAACTTAAACATTTAAAAGTTGTATTTGAACAAATTTAACATTAAAACGTTGTTAATGTACAATTGTGAAAATATAATTCCAAAGATACATAGCAATACAATCAAAAAACTAACTCTAAGTGAGATACATCTTAAAAATTGGAACTTAGATAATTTACAGCTTGAAAACCTGGAACAACTGTTTTTCAAGAAATAAATATTTTATGAACGTGGCAGACAATTAAGCGATAAAGAATAAATTAAAACTCTTAAAAAGCTATATGGTGAAGATTGTTGTGATAATGCAAGTAACTATCTAGAACAGAGCATCGTTAAATTTAAAAAGCTGAAGGAACTGTGTATTGATGTTGAAGTAAATGTTAATATAGCTATGATTTCATAAATGACTTAACTCGAAGTCTTAACTTTAAATTGTCGGTTAAGTAACGTAGACGCATTAAAGTATCTTATTAACTTGTAATAACTGCATATATATATTTGTTCTAAAACTCCAAATATGTTAAGTATTCCAATCTATCACCTTACTCAGCCTGTTGTTTTGCGATTAAAGTGTCAAAAAATAAATGTTGATGGTTTGAAGATGCTTAAGAATTTGAAAAAACTAGTCCTTTCAGGCTACATAAATCTTGATATAACACCGCTGCAGTACATTCCTCAGATTACTAAATTGGATCTCAGTTCTTGTTCCTTAAAATCAATCGAAGTTCTAAAGGCGCTTGTGAATTTACAAGATTTATCACTTGAATCCAATAAAATTGTGTTCATTTCACCTCTAGAAAAGTTAAATTAGTTATAAAAACTTAATGCTGAATTTAATACAATCATCGACTTATAAACATTATAAAATCATCCTAACATCGAGGAGTATAAACTGAGTTACCAAAGAGAACCCGCAGAATATGAGATTAGGTACGCTAACTATTTGAAAAAGATCTGCGTCCCAATAGATTCTCTTAAAATGTTAAAACAAAAGAAACACCCAATTACTCAAGCAAAATAGAAAGTAGAAGACCTCCTCAAAAAATTATTATGCCACTAAGTTGCGTTTGTTGAATAAGTAGCTGTGCTATTTTAACAGTTGAATACATTCGACAACTATCAGTGAGTTTATACGTTATACTAAAATAATATATATCTATATTTTGTTTCAACTTAGAGTGACATAAAAACATGTTTACTAAAATCATTAATTTTGGCTATTTTTTAATATGTTATTCGTTGACATATGTATGTACTAAATATATAATTATAAAAAATTGTAGCTTCATATTTGTTGAGATTTAGTATATTAAATTCGCTCTTAACTAATTCAATAACTTCTGAAGGAGAAGAGATGGAAGTGAAATATTATACAATATTATATATGAATATATATGCTATTTTTTGAACAAATAATTTTAATGTTGGTCGAAATTTGTACTTTGTAAATATTGATATTTGATGTCTGCCAAGAAATCCCTGCATCGACGATATACTGATTAATTACCTTATAAAGATAATTAATAAGGTAATTCTGACAAATATATATTTCATTATGAAGTGAAACGTCTTATAATACAGTTGTATATTCTATATTGTCCATAGCTCAAAAAGTAGTTCAAAATAATTGCGCCAGTTTATGGTTACTAATTTGCGCGAGAAACTGTTTCATGTAAACTAAATTACATTTATTAAAATTATATAAAAATAATAATATAACATACATTTCACACTCCAAATAGAACATAAAATCGTTCTAATCACAAAATTCCCACGTATATAATGCCAAATATTGTAAAATACAATACCTGAAATGTTTATACTTTATTTTCATTTTAGTTCTAAAATTGGCTTCACATATCCAACTCCAATTCAATTATACAAAAATCAATCTAAATTTGTAATTTTAACATTTAATTAAGCTAAATATCATTTTCTGATATATTTACGCATATGAAATTGAAATAATATTTATAATATAGCGATTTCACTAACTCATCTTCATAATTTGAAGTGGATCATTCATAACTACTATATAATGTAGTAATATAATATATTTGTGAATTCAATTATTTTAAAAACGATCAAGAATTGGAAATGAATTTCAATATTGTGTTTTAAATTGATTGAAAACAAAATTATCAAATGAAATAATAATGAAATGGACATGTCGGCATAAAATAAATTTGCTAACAGAATGATATCAATAAATTAGCAATCACCTGTCTAGGATTAATAGTAGCGCTGAATTAAGCCGTTAGCTAACAGAACTGACAGTTTAAAATAGGTCGTTTCCGCTTCAGGATACATTTTATGTCACTCTAAGTTTGTTTCATGTTCATTCATTTATACGATTTTTATAAATTCAACCAATATTCATATTTTCTTACACATATATAAGTACATACGCTCAATATTTTTCAGTTTCCTCTGATATATTGTGTTTTTGAGGCGAATTAATTTGAAGACGAACAAATGCATCAGATTATTTTCTTTCTTACAGTGGTGGGCCCTCGAAATGCTTTTTTGAATTAGGAAGAAGAATGAAGTTTATTATTTGAATCTTACTTATATCACTGCCCGGCTCAATAATGAGTGTGTTCTCCCTCCTCATCAATACACTCATTAACTCTATTTACTATTGATTTGTAAAGTGCTTCAATCACATCAAGGCCTGGTTGAGCCTTGGATAGCTGTGCTACAATAATTAACGTATATAACTCTGTATATACTTCAATAATAAGTTTCAACTTTACCTAACGTTGTATAATTTAACAATCAAGAAAATTGATTTCTCATTATGAAATGGAAGTGGAAGATCATAAGTAAAATAACTGTTGTTTTAGAGTAGCATCAATATATTATTTAATGCTGGGCCCGACTAACCCACTTGATTCCATTCTTCAAGAAACAAAAATGCATTCATTATTTGAATATTGAGAATGAAAGCGACTGTAACTACCTGAATTATAATTCTAATTAAGCGAAGTACCAATACTTCATCTTGAGCTCCCGGTTGAGATTGAAAGAAAAAGTCCTCCATTGTTTTTCGTGATTAAGAAATACCTAAAATCGTTCAGATTGACCCAGTTGAAGATGAACACCGAGGTCCTCTGCAGGTCCAGTGCTTGCGCTACTAGTTATAAATTACATATTGCGTCCGTATACCAATCATTGGATCCTCTTATTCTTTTCTCAATCAGGCTTAACTACCATATATTTTCGAGATAAAATCTTTCATAAATTAGTTTTGTTGACTAAAACGTAGAAATTACACAGGGACATCTTAAACAAGTGATATAACTAGTTCAGATTGGTACAATATTTTATGAATTCATCCGTTGGACCCAGAAATGAAGAGAATACAAACGCTTCAGAACTGCCTAAGTTTGTTAAGTGAATTAGTTGACCTTCCCTAAACATCTTCTACCGCGTTTATTTTTGTCATTGCCGTCCTTTTATTGCATGTGGTAATTTCTATTTTTCCTTTTTGGAATATTAAATACCGACTTTGAATAGTCGATTATGGTCTAATACGATCGAAATCATATTTTTGGCCCTCTTGTGTTAATGAGTAGTTCATGAATAATCTCCAACTTGAGATTATTTATTGGAATTTGTCATCCGCATTAGAAGTGGCAAAATATTTTAATATATAATTACTCACATAGTAAACAAGAAAAAGCAATTCCACCTCCCATAACTGTACATTTAACTTAATAAAATAAAACGTAAGCTCATTTAAACAAGCAATTCTGTATTATTACTTCAAATAATCAGCATTATTTCGGTTTCCGCTCCATTTTAATGAATTTTCCGGTTAGGGAGAAGATTGACGTGTACGTCTACAGCACTCCGTCTCGCCCTCCAACGCGGATAGTAACCAACTTCATCGCGCGCACTCAAAAGCCAAAATCTGCCCCTTTACAGAAGTAGCGTTTGAACCACAGCCCGTCCAGCTCACGTTTGGAAACGATGGTTACGGACAAGACCCCAAAACGAAATTATTAAGTTCCTCACGGTCTGAACTACACCGACCCCGGCCGTTTTGACCTGTAAAAGGTCTCTGAGGATTTAATTCTGAACGCTGTCGTCCACATAAAGAACATAAAACAGGAGATAGTGCGCTAACAATACACAAATTATTAAAGGAGGAACCCGTACGTTGAGAAACAGTCAAAACAAGTTGACTACGACCTAAAGAGTGTGCGGATTTAGAAGGAACTGGACGCTGTTTTGGAGCGGAGGAACCAGGGGCCTGGAGTGGAGCACAAGTACATCAGGCCGAGGTTGGTGCAGTAGAACGGCAAAGGGTTAAAAATAAACATAACAGAAAGAGAATAAAATGAATAAGATATTGAAAAAGAGGTTAAAAGTTAAACGTAAAGGACACAGTCGGCCCCGAAGTATATTTTAAGGGAATAACAGAAATAAGAGAACACACAAACGAGTATCAGGCGCAAAACACCAAACCTACACAACACGATAAATGAAACGTTCACGAGGCCAGTGACGTAGCTATTCAACCCAGAACAGGAAAAATTCAACGAATCAATCATAAAACAAAAATAAAAGGTTCATGTTGAAACACCACAAATGAAAATACAACGCTTGAGATAAAACGAACACAAACAAATTAGCCTCAAACTCAATGAAGGACTCAAATGCCAACCAATACAAGCAGTACAGGTCGCACACGTAATTAGTTTAGACGAAATAAGAAAACACGCACAAGAAAGAAGAAAATGGAACGCACAATAAGCTATGGAGTGAATATTTTAGTTTAATTCGCACACGTTTCCACACCACATGCATGGACGAAAACAAAGTGCTCAGAGAATAATAATTTTAATTGCAATATGAATAGCACCTTGCACAATTAAACTTGAATTAACCCGTTAGCTTTGATTCTGAATTGGCATAGATTAATTTTAATATAACAAACAACGTTACTGATGAATTAATAGAACAAATTCTTAAACTATAATATAGGTAAAATAAATTTAGCATTCTATAAAAAATGATGATCAAGCCATCACTACAATAAATACAAATGCTTTTAAATGGGTTTCAATTCTAAACAGATCGATTGGAATGTTTGAAACTTATTAAAGGTATGAAAGGAAATTTGAAAATAGTGGGATAAGCACTGCTAAGTTTAGACGAAATTTAAGAATTTATGAAGATGGTCAAAGTGTTTGAAGTTTGAATTTAGAATTGTAATAGAAAATGAAACAAATTATTAATATCTAAATATTGTCACTATTTTTAAATCAATATCTTACTTACGTTCTTACTTCGTCTAATCATTCATTTTTTAATTAATTAAACTAACTCTGTATTTATTGTTTATTAATTCTATTGTAAAGTTCTAATATTTTATTATGATGTATGAAAAGTTAATTCTAAGTAATTATATTGTTCAACTAAAATCAATAAATCCTTTATTGAATCTTTAAGATTGATTTTTAAATTGTGTAATTTACATAATTATGGTTATTAAGAAAATAATTCATACGAATTACTAAAAGTAATTGATTCTTCAATCAAACTTGAGGCACGTGCAGAATTTTAATACTAGTCAAAGAAATATTCACTTTTATTTAACAATTATATATGTGGAGATGACATAATATTACTTAATTTCTGAGGTACTTACAATCTGTATTTTATGGGAAGCATACTGTGAAGTGGTTGTGGAAATGTTATCTTACTTAAAAATTATGTAAATAATCATAACAAAAGACTAAATAAATACATTTTTACATTACAGATTATAAAAATATAATAAATGTTGAAAATAAAATCTTTACAGATTATAAAGCATAAACATATATGTCATTGTAACAAACATCAACAAACAAAGTATTTGAAAATTGTGTAAGTTATAATAACATGACTCACTCAACAAGTTATAATATGTTTTAATGTTCATTTAGACATTTCATTATTTAAATACTCATTCAAAACATAAACACAAACTTACTAAGAAAGTTACTTACTTTACAATTACTTGTTATCAAAGTATTTATATTATAATTTCAGCTGAACTAACTTCGGTAGTCTGAGGAGTGACATTCATAGTGGATTTGTAGATTGTCGTGACTAATGGAGAGTCTGTGAGGAGGTTTGACGTGTGATAACGCCGTGCAAGATATTTGGTATGATAGGAATGTTGTTGGTGCTCTTGCAAGTAGTTTCTTCTTTCTAGATAAAATTACATCTGAAGAAGGAAAGGAACAGCATATACGTATTACATATGTAATATTTCTTGTTGTGGTAAATTTTAAATAATATAATTTTTTGATTTGCCACTCCTTTCAAATGATAATCTTGATCTCACTAACATTGAATAATCTTTGCGATGACTATGATTGTCATGGGTTTGAGTGTAAAGAAATAACATTTCATCTATTAAATATCACAAAGGCAGTTTGTTAATGTGATAAAAAGATATTTTCACTTGATTGTTAATATTGTTGGAATTTTAGATATTCCAGGGAATCAAATTGTACATAATGTATTGATAATTATTTAGATCCAAATAATAAATGTAAATCATGTAAAGATAGTACTCATCTTGATATAGATTAAGAATGCACATCATGCATTGATGAAAAATATGACATTAAGAAAAAATGCAATGCATGTACATTCAAACACATGGATTTTTCTAAAGATTGTAATTCCTGCGAAGGAAGTTTCATTTTGCTTGTCAACGAATGCATCAGCAAAGCTTTTTCAAATTTTACAATCTATTTTGGAATTATTTTCTCACACTTGGCTATAATAGCGGTATTGATTCTTGTTTGGGTATAACACAAAAAGAAAAATATTTAGAGAGCTGCTGATTTATTATCTGAATGATTTATTATAATTAAGTGATCCTTAATTAATAAATAGGTCTCCAAAATAATACATAATATATATTTATTACGAGTCATGTTATTATATTACTACATTGATTGCCATGATAAATTGTCATGATTTGTGACTCTAAGTACGTTATTGAATGATAAATATTTCAAATAATAATTTCTGTGTTTAACTATATTATTTAATATATAAATATTATTATTTTTAACACACCATTGAAATGATAATAGTATACCTAGTTCTAAATAATGTCTGTGAAGATTTTGACTGTCATGGATTCGCGTGTAAAGAAACATATATTCCAGCGTTAAACAAGACACTACCAGAATGTCTATGTGATCAAACCAAATTCTATTGGGATTGTTAATATTGTAGAAATTTTAGATATTCTGTTCAATCTAATTGTTCTCTTTGCATAGACAGTTATTTAGATCCGCTAAAAGAATGTAATAAATGTAAAGATAGTGAAAACTTAGATGTTGTTCAAGAGTGTACCTCTTGTATTGATGAAAAATATGACATAAAGAAAAAATGCAATGCTTGCACGTATAAACACATGGATTTCTCTAAAGGATGTAATTCGTGTGAAGGAGATTATATTTTGCTTGTAAACGAATGCATTAGTAAAGCTTTTTCTAATTTTACAATCTACTTTGGAATAATATTCTCTCATATTGCCATAGTTATTGTAATCATAGTTGTGTGCATTTAGCACAGAAAGAAAAAGATTTAAAAAAGCGAGCCATTAATTACTGAATGAGTTTTAATATATTCAACATATTAATAACATTGTACTAGTGTAATTAACTCAAGTACTCTAACAATAATTATCATTGCTCATCATTTTCTTTGAGTAAGGCGTCAGATTCTATTTTTTCTTTCTCTTGTAGCTGCTTATTTGCGCTTTTGTACGGCTCGCAGCATTGGTATCTCAGTAATAACACTAACAAAACCGATTGCATTATAAGTTGAGCTATATTAGTGATCCACGTTGTCCAGCCGTTATTCGACATGATAAGTGTAATAAGCGATATAACCTATCCTGGTACGTTAATACACTGCCCCATAACACTGAAGCTTCCGACAGCTTTCAGTTTGTATGTTTTTATTATTTAAGGAATCCACTACACACAGGCGCAGCACATTGAAATGAAGGCGAAAATGAAAGTGAATGTCTTAAAAGTGGAGTCACAAACTGAGTAAAACAAACCGGAAAGGATGAATCCGGGTAGCGTAACGAACATGTAAATGAAGAAAACGAGCGCACAAATTAAGTTTTATTGAAGGGATTTTGAATAACCTTACTCTCTAAATTGGTAGTACAAATACTATAAAAATGGGATGAAGAAGCCCAAAAAACATAGAATTGAATTTATCTGCGGGGTAATGTTCGCAAAGCACTTCCAAAACGTATTCCCACAAGACATGACCTGGGGAAACTAGGACATGAAAAAGTTAACTAATAAGCTCCATTAGTTATACTACGCAAGGTGAAGCATCTAAAAAGACAAACCTTCTGTATTCTTCAATTTGAAAAGCTTTATAATCTACGGAGTAAAAGATAAAAACGATCCAATAATCAGAACTACTCCCATTAATATAGTCATCACGTTAATATCTATCAAATAACAAGAGTAATCATATGGATCTTAACACTTTCTACACGGATCTGGATGCATTTTTAAGAAGTGAAAATTATCAAATTATACCATATTTGCAATAAAATTGAGTGTACGACATAAATTAATACTATAGTAGTGTTATTATAACTCAGTTATATATTAATAAATACTTAACTCATAATTAATTATAATAATTAATTAATGCATGAATCTTCGTCTTTTAATATTAACTAACTAACTCACCAACAGCATCCCCTTTATATAATAAGAGTCTATTTATGCACACAACTTTTTATATCTTTAGTACGTAGACTAATACTCAAACATTATTTCGCTAAATAAGTAAAAACTTGGTCAATACCTTCGCCGGTCAAAGCAGAAGTTTCAAAATACTGTACACATTAGATAGAAGCGTATTAATATGCTTCGTTATAGGCAACTTCTCGTATCTAAGAGTCTATTTTATTTCCTACAATAACAATTATTGCATTTTCGTCACCCTTTGCTTTTACTTCTTTTATCCAATAATGTAAGTTGTTAAAAGTTTCTCTATTTGTGACATCAAATACCAACACGACAGCAATAGCGGATCTATAGTATAAATAAGCTAGTGATCTAAATTTTTCTTAGCCAGCTGTATCCCAGATCTAGAATTTAATCTGTTTATCTTCAATTTAAATAATCTTTCGTTTGAACTAGTTGCCCGTTGTACAATTAGTATTTTATATAAATATATCGTTCACATAACGTGTAGCTATACATGTTTTGCCAACAAATGCATCCCCTATGATGGCAAGTTTAATATCATTAAACATTTGGTGTGGGAGTTGTTTAGCTATTAAACAAATGTTTTGTGTATTTAGTAATAATTTAAGTAGTTTGTAATGAATAATATATCATCTCATGAATTTTGCTTACCACCACATTTGGTCCTGTATTTTGAACAAGTAGCAGCTGGTGACGATGAAGTGTTCGTCGACAACGTTTTCGATTTTTTGGAAGAATTCTCTGATTTCTGTGAGTTCTTCTCTGTCGTCTGTTTCTCCGAATAGTAGGTAGTGAATGTTAGATACTTCTCCTTTTCCTTTGGTTAGCTCGTTTTGTATTGCATTTGGTGCGATAAGTTCTTTCATTTTAGGTTTTACGTGCTCAGTGAATTAGTTTATGATTTCGTCTTCGTATTTGTGCTTGAATGCAACTTTGAACACATTTCTGTCCTTGCTCTCCACATACTATTCCAGTGTTATTATCTCTCCACAGTGCTCCTCCACGAGCCTTTTTGCGATTGCGTTCTCCGGGTATCCCTCAAAGTAGAATTTTCTTCCACTGAACACCTCATTCCTTATTACATGCGCTTATTTCCTCACGTGGATCATCTCTTAAAGCACTTTGAGCAAACTTTTAAGCTGGAGCTCAGAGAGAAAGTTGAGGTCGTAGTACGATCTGTTTACGAACACCCTTTAAAGTTCGCTGTAGGTCATTGATTGGTGTTCGTTCCCGTTGAATTCTCCGAAAACAATCGATTTGAAGACGTTTTCGCACTCGGCCTGTCTCCAAACGACCACGTTGTCGTCGAATGCGAACGTGCGCTCGAGGACTTGTTTGTTCGTTGAGTAGAATTGCTTTAGGGTAGTTTGGGCTAAAATTGGATCATTTATAAGCTGCAGAGAGCGGGTTGAGATCTCGGACACGGTTTTCTGCTGCTCGCGGGCGATAATCTGCTTAAACAACTTCGATAACGGATCTAATACTTTAAGAATGGCCTGGGCGTAATCGGTCGTGCCAGTGGTTGAAATGTTTATTTGCAAATGAGGGGCAGTGGCGAGCAAAAAATCGAGCATTCCCGGACGCATCTCAATGTGAATCAAATCACCAAACAAAGCTATGTTAAACTAACTTATATCCGCGTAATACCGCTTGTAAATCTCCTACCAAGGGGATTCAGGATTTTCCTTCTATAACTGATCAAAACGAGCTAATAAACGATCCTAGTCACTAGCAGCTTTCTAATCCCTCCAAGAAGCTTCAAGCATCGTATTATCTATGTCCAAAAACAACTGATACTTATTACTCTTCTGCAAAAGAGTGGCTTGCATTTGATGCTTCTTGGCCATGGCACTTTTATTTATGTAAAATTAACCCTAGAGCTCATAGTTGAGTTACATCTGCTACAATTCAATTCTTGTAAAGCATTACATACACAATTGATCTCGCGAATTTACTTTTTAGTGCTAACATGACATTTGAAGTGGATATTACGTTAATATTTAGGGAAAATATAATGGTTAACGTGAGCTTGTCTTTTCAACTTCAAATAATATTAAATATATAAATATTACATTATAAAGGTGTTTATAATTATAACTAGTTCACATTGCATATATGAATAAATACTATAACTTACAACAATATTTAAACTATTAGAAAGTATTAAACATATTTTTTTCATTGAATTAAGTCTTCTTTATAATATAAGTTGGTAACTACATCATTTAACACGCTTTATTAGTTGGAAGTTCGAATTATAACTTTATCTTGTACTATATAATTGTTATTTAATAAATAACTTATTATTTGCTAATAATAAATTGATTCTTAGAATTTTATTTTATAATCATATTAAATATTTTAGATTGTTACCATTTAGCTAATAGTTTAAATTTATGATGCAGCACTTATATTCTTTTCAATGTAAGTGTATTTTAAAGCAAACAGTTCATTTAAAGCATTTTATGACAAAATATTAAATTAAAATGGGTTTGGTTTTTCTTTTTAACCTAGTTTGATATTATTTAATTTAATTTTAAATTATTCCAACACGGATTTGTCAAACGAATCGTTAATAACAGTTTAGTCTATTTAATCCCAAAATGAAATAACTTATGCAAAAGTTGTTTCATAAGAGGCATTTGACGTATAAGACTAATTAGAATCTAAAAGTATGGTAGCAACATCTTCACCTAATTTTTGTAATTTTAAAATTTCATCATTACATAGTTAATTTTCTACGTTCAGTTCTAATGAGACTTTTGGAATCATTTATTCTTACAATTGCTGTGAGTTTTATAAGTGAGCTAAGTGTAAGAATAACATATTTTCTTCAAGTTTTTTCTTTTAAGTTTCGCATGTGTTATTGCAAGTTGAATATGATTTAAGCGCAACTATATAAGTATTATAATCCTATAAACTGTAAGAATTTACTCTAAACAGATGATTGTTCGTGCATTACGATAATAGTTTCGTCAAAAAAGAAATGTATTGAGCAAGAAAATTTTTCGAAAAAGCAGTGAGAACTTAAGCACCTTCTTTGTTACTTGAGTGCAGAGCAAATTATTTTACTTCTTTTTCTACTGGTTAACAAGAATCTTTTGTTTTAGATTTGGTTTTATATATTTTCTTTTCCGGTTCCTCTAAATCAATCGGGTTAAAGAGTAAAATATCGCTATATAATTTAAGTACTACGTATAAAGTAAATATAAGCATTTATTAATATGATTTACCCGAGCATTGGGTTGTAATCATAACTAAAGGATAGTTGATAATCCAAAATAGTGCTGTTTTTACAGTAGTAAATTTATCTTTTGAGTAAGTGTCAATATTTTTAGCTCGTTGTAATAATAAATTTACAGTTTTCTTCTAAAATAATTAATAGCCCATATAACTGGATTGGGATCTTTTTTCAACTCTAAATACGTTTGTTTGTAAATGTTTACAAATTTATTAGATATCTTGAATTTATATGTATGTGTTATCTAATTTGTTGGAGAGACTTAGGGGTTTGCCCTGAGTTAACCTATTTCTCTGATGCTTGATCATTTAGCTGCAGTCTACAGAATCGCCGACTTCTTCAAAATCTATTTCAATTAGTTTATTTTCTATATATTTCTATTTGATATTTTATTTGTCAATGCAGAGTTCGTATGGGCTGACATCATTTTGTAAGTTGGAGTATACAACTTCAACTTAATACTGCATGTATTGTTTATATACTACATCCAAATCATGAATGATATTATTAACGGTGATATTGTGGTATTTTAAATCCTATGAAATTTATTTGCAGGTAGCTAGTTAATCTTTGCTAACTTTGTATGTTTTTGCGAATTCGCCGAATACTAATACACTTCTCATCTCAACATTCTCGGGAACGAACATGTAGAAAAACATATATTTATGTTCTTAATCATTTAAATCCATTTATATTTATTTATCTGTTTCTTTTTAAGAGCTTTCTTAGCTTTCTAGAGCATCTTCAAACTGTTAAATTCTGTTTTGCTGATTTTGAACTGAATCGTTAAGAAAGCTCAGTGATGACGAGCTTATGATTAAATTGCCAGTTATTTACTTGTCTGGCTGAAGTTTGTAGCTTTCCCTCCACTTTTGCACGTGTTTGAGGTCGAATTAATATTTTGCTCCGAACATTTAGTCAATAAAGAGCTCTTAAATTAAAGATTTTTTTGCGTTTTCGTGCTCAGGATTCGTGTATCTGGTTCTGATCAGTTTCTGTTTTTGCAAATATGTGAACAGGCTATCACTGTTATTATTGCTGTTATTTTCGTTGTTCAATAAGTCGTCAATGCTTTTGATCCTATTCTGCAAATTTGTTATAATTTCGTTTATATCATTGATGCCATTTTAATTCTGCGAACCTTCAAGCTCATTGCGCTTAATAATTTACTACGCGATTTGTTGCTGCAATTTAACTTTATTCTGCGAAATATCTTCAATTAGTAATTTTAATAATTCCTAGTCGTTCATGGATATTGAAGTGGGTTTAAGAAAATTATTCTACATATATACATAAATCTCGTTATGTTACCACTTCAATGGAGCATTGGTTTGATGCTGCAATTTCCAATGATTTGAAAACTTTGCATAGATTATCAAAGAAATATGCGAAGAAATACGATAATGAGTCTGACGAAGGTCATCGCATTGGCTTTTGTGCGGTTCATTATGCGATAATGCATTCTTATTTGGATGCGGTTTTGTATTTGATGCCTTTGGAGTTTGATATGTTGACTAAGTGTGCAGTGTCGTTCGATAATTTCATTCTATCTTCTGGTTCATGCATAACGCACTTGGCTGCTGCGGTATCTAATTACGAGGTTTTGGATGCTGTGTTAGCGTACCGCCATAACTGCGATAAGGTGCATATTTTCATGCCAAATAACGATAACCTAATTACTCTTGATATATTTGCATTATCGTGCACACGTGATACTGTTCCATTTATTACTGAAGAATTTCTCTTGACAGAGATGGACTACCTAGCTGAGAAGGAGAAGACGAACAATTTCTTGTATAATGCATGCGCGTACGGTCGTACATCGCTTCTTTCTTATCTACTAGCCACATTTGAAAAAATGCCCTACAACGTGCGAATAAAAATAACCTTCTTCTGCTTCAAAAATCACGGTGGAGTGGAACTACTGAAAGCATTGGACAAATGCGAGAACAAAGTTGATTAAAAAGCATTCAACTCCTGCTACACCAAATTAAAACAACTGAGGTGCAAGGGAATGAGTATAATAGCCGAACTATACTGGAAGAGAACGATGAAGCAGCACGCGATGCGAACTGGATGCTTCACCGAAGAAGAGGTAAAAAAGGATTTACATATTATTTACAACCGCATTGATAAGATGATCCTAGATGGAGTAGAGTGAGATGTTTTTATTTTGTAGATAACAAAGATCTATTATCGTGATAAATATAATGTTTTCAAGCACAAGATACATGGATCATCTGTATTTTGAATATAGATTCAGATTACAGAATAAATGGTTTATAAAATACATTTTATTAATAAATGAATATTTCACTTCTAATGGAAGCTTAAAATAATAATATTCAAGACAACCTATTATTTTACGCAAATATGCGAAAATATAATCGTGCCCCACCTTTAATATATAAATGCACAAAATGTTCTCACCCTACAATGTTAACTGGAAACAAACTAATATGCAAAAACAGTAGTTGCTGTAAATCTTTTGACCAATGGATAGGCACACCATTATCAGGTTTCCGCAGTTTAAAATGGGATCTACATTATCGTCTTATTTTTGAATGCGCAAGTAATAGTACGGCAAAAGCTGCTGCATTGAAATATAATGTTGCAGAAACAACTGTTGATTCGGTATTCAGATAATTTCGTCAATATTGTCAATAACTCCTTGATAATGTATAGCTATATCAAGGGGAAACAAAATTAATTGATGAATTTGTATCATCACATTACAAGAACATTGAACAACAACCAAAAGATGTTACTATATATTATTTTTCTATACGTGGGAAAGATTTAAAGCTACTCAGATGCTTCCACGTTATAGGAAGAACAATTGAAGGTGTACAATTTTATATAAACAAATATTGTAAAGGATTAACATATAAGCATTTATCGGCTACATTTGTACAAAAATCAGATAACCATTATGACAATCCAGCAAATCACAATGATATAATAAAAAACAATAATATAAATGAATTAGGAGTTATGATGGAGAAATCTGACGATAAAACTAAGATAAGTAAAAAGGAACTATATTTCAATTTTTATAATCTTTAGAGGTAGTTTAGCCATAATCCCAATGAGTTGTTGGATTATGTGTGGCCAACATTTGATTGATCAGTATTACTGATTCAGTAAACAACTAATTATTACAACTAGTTGACCACAAATATGAATGAGTATTTGTGAATGAGTATTTGTGAGTGAATGTAAAATTATTAACACGATCAAAAATTATAATGTAATTTAGCTACATATTATACAGCACGTTAGAACATATACATGTGAATTGCAAATAATTGCGCCATAATTGATTAAGTTAACAATTTACTGTATATATTATATCTAATATTTTATTATGTCAATGAATAACAAATCCACTTCTTTTAAGAAATATGAATACTTTTGCTACAATGCTTCAAAATAATAAATTTCTAAGTAATTCAGCTGAATAATAATAAAACAGAACAAACTTATTGACAGGTGGTATTCGTTTAATAAAGCCACAAAATAGATACTAGCCTCTAAGTGAACGTTTATCAAGCTTGTATCATTTGGGCAATGCAGACGATTTGGTTCAAAAATTGCAGAAACAAAAGTTAAATCCATAAATTTAGGATGAGTTATAGAAATCAGAGCTTGAGCAAAAATAGCAGTACACGAATTAGCTCTAAAGCAAGCTGTTTTCCCAGTTCAATGCGCCACAAGAGCAAATTGTACCAGAATAGCAGGAAGTTTAAGACGAGTAGCAAGACAGCGAAAACTATTTCCAGTCCGAAATTTAGATTCCAGTCAAGTCCTCAATCCGTTTCAAGGCTCCTACGTTCTAATCAATCGGCTCCCAATAAGTTCAAGTTGTTCCACTTTAAAAGCAATCTGCCCAACAAGAAGAGGACACATTTGAAGTAACAGAATCCGTCGTCTAAAAGCACGTCAAGCCAAAAACTGTCGTTAGAAACCAAATCAACCAGTTACCCAAACAACCACAACAACAATAACAACCACAACAACAATAATAATAACAACAACAATAACAACTTAAATAATAAACTGAAGAATCCGATGATTTGTGCCTCACTCAAACGTCCGCGTTCGTGAAAACAACGAAAAGACCTTAAAAACAAATCAAACCGATGAACAAAATAACAAAAACAGATTTGAAATAAACGATTCAGGAACCAGAAATCATCCAATCGGCCCAAATCGACAAAATAAAAATTAACAGCCCGAAAATGAACAAACAAAAACAAAAAGTTGAATCCGACGAAGAACAAGAAATCGCCGTTGTGAATTAAAGCAAAAGCATCAAAAAACCAAAAATGGAATCAAAGAAGATTGAAAGCGACTTTGAAGAGGAAGAAGAATATAACTCATTCAAAAAGAAGACCGTTAAAGAACAAAAATCAATGAGCACGTACATCGCAGATGAAAACGACTACACAGTCGGAAATAAAATACAAAGAGTACAGTGGTGGGCCCTCGAAATGCTTTTTTGAATTAGGAAGAAGAATGAAGTTTATTATTTGAATCTTACTTATATCACTGCCCGGCTCAATAATGAGTGTGTTCTCCCTCCTCATCAATACACTCATTAACTCTATTTACTATTGATTTGTAAAGTGCTTCAATCACATCAAGGCCTGGTTGAGCCTTGGATAGCTGTGCTACAATAATTAACGTATATAACTCTGTATATACTTCAATAATAAGTTTCAACTTTACCTAACGTTGTATAATTTAACAATCAAGAAAATTGATTTCTCATTATGAAATGGAAGTGGAAGATCATAAGTAAAATAACTGTTGTTTTAGAGTAGCATCAATATATTATTTAATGCTGGGCCCGACTAACCCACTTGATTCCATTCTTCAAGAAACAAAAATGCATTCATTATTTGAATATTGAGAATGAAAGCGACTGTAACTACCTGAATTATAATTCTAATTAAGCGAAGTACCAATACTTCATCTTGAGCTCCCGGTTGAGATTGAAAGAAAAAGTCCTCCATTGTTTTTCGTGATTAAGAAATACCTAAAATCGTTCAGATTGACCCAGTTGAAGATGAACACCGAGGTCCTCTGCAGGTCCAGTGCTTGCGCTACTAGTTATAAATTACATATTGCGTCCGTATACCAATCATTGGATCCTCTTATTCTTTTCTCCAATCAGGCTTAACTACCATATATTTTCGAGATAAAATCTTTCATAAATTAGTTTTGTTGACTAAAACGTAGAAATTACACAGGGACATCTTAAACAAGTGATATAACTAGTTCAGATTGGTACAATATTTTATGAATTCATCCGTTGGACCCAGAAATGAAGAGAATACAAACGCTTCAGAACTGCCTAAGTTTGTTAAGTGAATTAGTTGACCTTCCCTAAACATCTTCTACCGCGTTTATTTTTGTCATTGCCGTCCTTTTATTGCATGTGGTAATTTCTATTTTTCCTTTTTGGAATATTAAATACCGACTTTGAATAGTCGATTATGGTCTAATACGATCGAAATCATATTTTTGGCCCTCTTGTGTTAATGAGTAGTTCATGAATAATCTCCAACTTGAGATTATTTATTGGAATTTGTCATCCGCATTAGAAGTGGCAAAATATTTTAATATATAATTACTCACATAGTAAACAAGAAAAAGCAATTCCACCTCCCATAACTGTACAAAGCCCACTCAAAAGAGCAAAAGAAGAAATCAGAGGCGTCAGAATACCTGACTCAGACGACGAAGATGACATGCCAGTACAAAGACAACCACAATACAACCAATTTAACAAAAATGGAAGAAACGAAGTTAAAAAACAAACTAATATCAGCAAAAGAGAACAAGCCATCTTAGATTTCCTTGGAAAGTGATTTAAACTCAATAGTATTATTAATTGTCTTGATATATTAATGTAATTACATAATTAATCTATAGCCATCCAACTATTGACAATAGCTTACTTTTGACAATAGTGGACAATAAGACAATAATTGTCATTTACTTTTCACAATAGAAAAAGTGTATTTAGATCATGGATTTTGAGTCATTTTTATTGCTTTTATTTACAATTTTTTTTCAATGGAGTGGTGTAAAATTGAAGCGCGGATATTTAATTTTTTATGTATATATGTGTTAAATATTCCACTTTAGCAATGAAATATAATTCATTATTGTCCTATACTTTATTGTATTCTATTGTCTGGGACAATAGAAAACCCTTATTGTGTAATAAGAAAATGGCAATGGATGGCTATAAATTAATCCACTACACTATTAATATCACGTATATATGTTTACATTGCATACCATAAGATAAAGTAAAATACTTATTTGATATTATAAAAAATGTTAAATCATATATAGAACTATTCATTAATGTTGTTACATAAATGAGGAAGCTGAATCACTTAGATAGGAAACAAAGATGAAAACCATTTTAAAATACTGGAAAATTATCAACCACAAGTATTATTAAAATATATATTATTTTTACTTGGCTATAGTAAAATAACTAGTATATATTTACTTATTGCGTTTGGATGAATGGGTTGTTGCTGTTGAGTGAGTCATGTTATTGGAAAGCAACTTACGATATAAATATAGTAATGTTATTATATATTTTTAACTTTGTATGGTATATACCAGCCTTAGTACTGATGATAAGGTTACAGTTAAGCGAGTCAATTATTGAGTTAATAATTTCTACAAAGTAAAAGTGGAATACATTAAATACTTCAAATTTAATTATAATATAACTATACAAATATCACATTATATATTTATTAAATTGACGACTTCACGTATCAGAATGCCAACATAAAATATATATAAAAATACATATGATTGTGCAATGACAGTATATTACATGAAAAAAGTTATTGATGGCGTTTTAAAAATACAATATGATCCAGAGCTCACAAGTTTAGATTTTCTGCAAACTGTGGGTGAAATATTCAGCGACGATGATTTGGGACTGAATATTGTAGATGTTGAATAGAGCTTTGGACTTGCTATAACTAAGTTAGAACTAGAAAATTGTTGCAACATAATTCCAAAGCTAAAAAACCGAAACATAAAAGAGCTCATCATTAATAACTGCAATGTTTCAAACATCGACTTACTGTAACTTGATGGTCTAGTAAAGTTATGTTTGTAATGCAGTTAAGGATGTACATGCGATTCAAAACTAGTAAACAGCATGATTAAGTTTAATTAGCTGACTTAGTTGAGTCTTATCGGATATAATGGCTTTGATATTAATCCGCTTTCGAAAATAACTAAACTTAATGTTTTATCATTGCAATCTTGTGATTTAATATACGTTGATTTTTTGGAATACCTTATCAACTTGAAGGAATTAGACCTTTCACACAACAATAATCTTGATATAACACCGCTGCAATACATCTCTCAGATTACTAAATTGGATCTCAGTTCTTGTGAATTATAATCAATCGAAATTCTAAAGGTTCTTGTTAATTTAAAAGATTTATCACTTTAACATAATAAAATTGTGTTCATTTCACCTCTAGAATAGTTAAATTAGTTATAAAAACTTAATGCTGAATTTAATACTATCATCGATTTATAAACTATTTCCAATCACCCTAACTTTAAGGAGTACAAATTATATTTTCAAGAATAGCCCTCAGAAAAATAAATATAAAATGCTAAAGACAATATGAATTATGATCAACGGATGACAGAATAATATGTGAACAAAATAGAAAACGGTGAACTTTACATTGATTTAAAGAGTTTATTTTGTGGATAAGTGAATAAACAACTCTATGGCTTATAATTTCTTCAAAACTTAAACATTTAAACGTTGTTTTTGAACAATTTTAACATTTACACGTTGTTAATGTACAACCGTGAAAATATAATTCCAAAGATAAATAGCAATACAATCACAAAACTAACTCTAAGTAATATACATCTTATAAACTGTAACTTAAATAAATTACAGCTTGAAAACTTGGAACAACTGCTTTTAAAGAAAGAAATATTTTAATATTATGTCAGACAACAAAGCGATGAAGAATCATGTGATGAATAAATAAAAACTTTTTCATTTCTTTATGGATTATAAGATTGTTGTGATAATGCAAGTAACTAACTAGAACAGAGCATTGTTAAATTTAAAAAGCTGAAAAAACTGTGTATTGATATTGTAGTTAATGTTAATATAGCTATGATTTCATAAATGACTTAACTCGAAGTCTTAACTTTAACTTGTCGGTTAAGTAACGTAGACGCATTAAAGTATCTTATTAACTTGTAGAAACTGTGTATTTCTTCCAACACTACAAACGTGGAAAGTATTCCAATCTAACACCTTACTCAGCTTGTTGTATTGCGATTAAAGTGTCAAAAAATAAATGGTGATAATTTGAAGTTGCTGAAGAATTTGAAATAATTAAAGCTTTCATGTTACATAAATCTTAATATTGATATTACTTCACTATAATATCTGCCTCAGCTAATTATATTAAAACTCAGTTATTGTGGTTTAATATACGTTGATTTTTTGGAATACCTTATCAACTTGAAGGAATTAGACCTTTCACACAACAATAATCTTGATATAACACCGCTGCAATACATCTCTCAGATTACTAAATTGGATCTCAGTTTTTGTTCCTTAAAATCAATCGAAGTTCTAAAGGTTCTTGTTAATTTAAAAGATTTATCACTTTAACATAATAAAATTGTGTTCATTTCACCTCTAGAAAAGTTAAATTAGTTATAAAAACTTAATGCTGAAACTAATACTATCATCGATTTATAAACTATTTCCAATCATCCTAACATTAAGGAGTATGGACTGAGTTACCAAAGAGAACCCTCAGAATATGAGATCAAGTTTGCAAACTATTTGAAAAAGATCTGTGTTCCAATAGATTCTCTTAAAATGTTAAAACTAAAGAAAAAACCAATAACTCAGGCAAAGTAGAAAGTAGAAGACCTCCTCACAAAATTATTATGCCACTAAGTTGCGTTTGTTGGATAAGTAGCTGTGCTATTTTAACAGTTGAATACATTCGACAACTATCAGTGAGTTTATACTAAAATAATAGATTCTAAATTAGGGGTGGTTTTTCGTACGCATTTGCGTACCCAAAAAATATTGCGTACGAAAAGTCTGTGTAAGTTGTACGCTCGCGTACATTGTACGTTACGTACAAGGTAACGGCGAAGAGATCGCTTGCGTATTTGAAAACCTTTTAGTCGATAAGACCGTACTAGTTTCCAAAACCGTCTTAGGGTCATCAATTTTTGCTGTCATCCGCTCTGCGAGAGAGATGGTTGAACTTTGGGAAAATGTTTGACCCAAGAAGGTGATTTCACCTTCATCCTGTGTTGAAGAGCATTTATTCAACGCTAGTTCGAGACCCAGCGGTTAAAGAAGTGCTGCGAGTTTCTAGAGCACCACGTCCTTGTCGACGTTCTGGTCGTGGCTTATTTGGATGTCATCAGCGAAAACGGTGTGTTGGTACCCTTTGGCTTCCATAGCAGTGATTACGTCCGTTAGCGCTCCTGCGAACGCCATCGAAGACATAGACGAACCTGCTGGACAGCCAGAGGTTATCTTATCTGCGTATTTGAAGCTCCGCGTGTCTAAGTAGGTGCGGTAGTCAACAAAGAGTGAATTAACCCCGTTCAATTGTAAGGAGTGAATTAACGCGTTTTAATCTATAGCCTAGTACGCATTTGTACAATCGGCCAGAGTTAGCGTTTTTCCTTGAGCTTTGAAGGATTCGACCCTTGCGAGAGCGTGAGTATTACCCCCGCTCTTGAAACTGAATTGGTGATCGTGTATTTTGATCTGTTGCATCAACCTCGTTTTTAAACACGAAGAAAATACATAGAATCATTGATTCGCAACTAACCGGCCTGAAGCCACCTGTCTTCTTAGGGATAAGAAGAGCTCTGAAGCGGAAAAGTTTCTTGCAGTCTTGCAGGTGATGGGGGTTATTCAACAGCTGGTTAAAGAAAAATTCCAAGATTTTGAGAAAGGGCTTGTGTTGGTAAACTAAGTACTTCAGGTGTTACCCCGTAATACCGTCTTCTCCGGGGCTCTTCGCTTTCTTGATGCGGAGGATGATCGTCTTTATTTCATCTTCGGTGATTGGCTCCATCTGTCCTTACATCACGATGCCGGCTGGCAACGGAGGGAACTGAGGGTTCTTTGAATCAGGAATCATTTAGAACACAATTAAATTAACAAAATTAAACCAATTAAATTATTAAAAACTGTGAAAATTTAACAGAGCTCTCATTTGGTCATGTTAATTAAAATAGTATTCGTTCAATTTCAAATTAATAGAATACAAATAAAATTTGCTATGATTCCTTATATCCTATATATTTTATTTGTAATTAAGGAGCTCCCATAACTATAATTACTGGACTACGATGATAATTAAGGTGATTACGGACCCGAATATATTTTCAAATATATTTCAGAGATATAAAGGCAAATATCAAAAAAAATACTGCGACGTGTGATATCGAGTATAAAGAATCTATTGTTGAATGACTTGATTGGTTTTTCTTTCATTATTACATTTTTATTAACTGGAAAATTATCAACCACAAGTATTATTAAAATATTTATTATTTTTACTTAGTTATAGTAAAATAACTAATATATATTTATTGCGTTTAGATGTATTGTTGGATTGTTGCTATTGAGAGAGTCATGTTATTAATATATTTACATAATAAACCTATCTTTAACTTGACCACACTCATAATTGGTATTTTAGTTAATTATTTAACGTTAAATCTTTCTATTTTTCACTTCAATTTTCAAATGTCCATTCAAGCGCAGGTATTGTAAAAACGAATGATAATGACTTGTTCTCCACCTAGTAATAATATATCATAACAATAACATTTATTTCATTTAATATAAGCAGAACTTTAAAGTAACTAATCTAAATAGTAACTATACTAAACTAATAATCAGCTGACATAAACAAAGACAGTTAAGGGGCTCTCTCAACAATCTCCTAAATTAACTAATCTTTCAAAAAGCCTACTTATTGATAATGAGCCAAAGAAAACTAAACCAATAAAACCTCCCAATCGAAATAATAGTTGTGTATAATTAATAAGATAAGGACATGTGAGCCCTTCTCATTTACTTGAAAAAATGAAAAGAATTGAGAAACCAACAAAACCATCTTAAAGAAATCCATATGAAGAAATTAAAAAGTAAATTGACACTTCATTGTTATTATAATCAGCTAGATAAAATATCTAAGATAGTTATTAATAATCAACAGTTCATACACAACCATAGAATACAAGTCAAAATGTTTAAGACTTACTTTTTGATTATCAAAGTAAAAAACATGAGAAAGTAACTAACATATAATTTAAATAATAAATGTTAAAGGACTAACAGGAAATTTCCAATAAACAACAATCGACAGTAAGTATTTTTGATTAATTGATTCAATAACAACTAACCTATTTAAAAATGGATTAATATTAAGACATCGAACAATCATTAAACGATTAGCATTAGCAAGAAAAATAAGATAATAATGTGAAAACGCAGAAATTCAATCACAATCCAGAATTTGATTAATTATTACATACAGAAATTAATTAAAAAACTTTAACCATATCAAATGGAGCTTTAGACCAACAATAAACGATAATTTAACATAATTAACAATATAATTATAGTGCTATTGAGGAATAAGATGATTATATTGTTAACAAACCACGAATTATATAAAATTAAACAACCAATACTCATTATAGTAAAGAAATCTAGAATCATATTGACGTAAACAACTTTAAAGATTATTTTAACGATTAGGAATAAGTTACTAAATAATAGAATTTTGTACCAGAATCAAATTCACATTAAATAATAGACTAAGACATAGAATAAACCGCTTCTATACTAGCGCCACCTGATGTGGTTGTAGTTAAGAAAGTAGTTCCACCAGTACCAAGCCATGAATATCCACCACAAAATCAAACCTAACCTTTGAATAATGAGCTTCCCAAACAAGCGCCAATGCAACAGCAGCGAAGCCTGTCTCAAACGCAGGAAGTGGAGGTGATAGAAGCGGCCCCGAGGGTAGAACCGGTTTAGGCAAAGCAGGCGCCAAAACTCCCGGCTTCGAACGCGCCGCCGAAGGGAAACATGAAGGCCATCTTCAACTTCTCGGAGTACGTCTTCGACGAAGATCCGGACAACAAAGTCGACTACCAGATGATGGAACCCAAGAAGAAGAAACCCGAAGCTCCCAAGGCGGAAAAGGAACCGGAAGTGTAAGCGGTTTCGGCCTAACCTTCGGAGGTTAAAGAAGAGCCGAAGCTTGCACCAAAGATAGCGCCGAAGATCAGCATCCCTCCACAGGCCAAGGTCCAGCCCAAGATTCCGGGGAAAGCGCCAGAACAAACCGACAGCAAACCAGAGGCAGAGAAGCCGAAGGAAGACCAAAACACAAAGACGTCCGCGCCTCCAAAGGGAAACATGAAGGCCATCTTCAACTTCTCCGAGTACGTCTTCGACGAAGATCCAGAAAACAAAGTGGACTACGAGATGCTCGAGCCGAAGAAGAAGAAAACGGAACTGGCGCAGGTCAAGGAACCATAGCCAGCAGCCCAGCTAGCAGAAGTGAAACCAGTCGAAAAACAGCCCACGGAAAAGCAAAAGGAAGAACCGGCAGTTGAAGCCAAACCGGCCGCCAAAGCAGTCCCGCTCAAGGTGCAGCTTCCTCTGCCTCCGAACAAGATCCAGCCCAAGATCCCCGGAAAGGCACCGGTTGTCCCCAAAGCCACGAGCGTCCCGCAACAATAAGAAGCGAAACCAGAAGGCGAGCCGAAAGCCCAGCCTCCGTCTGGCAACATGAAGGCGATCTTCAACTTCTCCGAGTACGTGTTTGACGAAGACCCGGAGAACAAAGTGGACTACGAAATGCTCGAGCCGAAGAAGAAGAAAACCGAGAAAGAGCCCGAAGCGCCCAAGACAGAGAGGGAACCGGAAGTATAAGCAGTTTCGGTATAGCCTTAAGAGACTAAAGAAGAAGCGAAACCCAAGATAACCCCGAAGATAAACATCCCGCCACAGGTCAAAATCCAGCCCAAAATACAACAAAAGATCCAAATTCCGTCCAAAGACCAGAACGAGACCAAAATTTCAGAAGATAAACAAAGCACTTTGAACGATAATAAATCAGAATAAGAACCACTAAAACAAACTGACATTTAAACGGAGCAAAAATCAGAAAATTCTCAGCTGGAAAACAAATCCGAACAAAAAACTGAAGAAGAACCCTCAAACTCCGAAATAAAGAACTCTGAAAACGTCTCAAAGGAAATTAAACCGCTATAAAAACAAATCACGTAACCACCTATCAAGAAAATTGTACCAAGCTCCACAGTTATCAAACCACCAACAAAAATAGTTCCGCCAAAAGTCATTAATTAAGCCAGTATAAACAGACCACAACTCAAAATACCCGTTAAACCTCCAGTAAAAGCTGTTGATAAATAAGAAAATAACGAATCCTAGTGAATTAAATGTATAGTATCAATAAAAATTGGCATTAATATATTTTTTAAAAAGTTAGTGATATAAAATTTGTGATATTTTGTAGCTAAGTGGAAATATTAAGTTGGAAATATTAAGTTGAAACTCATAGAAGAATCAACTAGTTATAAAATATCTAAAATAATTAGAAAATACATTTACAACTAAATCACTGGTATGTTTCGAATGAGTTTAATTGTTCAAAGATTGATGCTACATTAATACTGAACGATATTTAGCTTTATAATAAAGCTAAAAACCTATTAGAAATCTCATCAACGAATTTCTATTTCTATCCAAGGATTTTGATTCTTTATGCTTTAATCTTTTTTAATGAATAAATTGGAGCCTGTATATCTCTCATCTTATTGGCAAAAACCTCTTCTAAATGTTCAGGGGTACTTTAATTGCCTAACATAAACTTATTGAAGTTAATATGCTTCTTAATTGACTAAATATCTTTGATTTGATTATCAAATACATTTAAATTGAGTAACTTGTTTAGACTCTGTAAAGATTGAATGTATACAATCTTATTTGATTCAAGTTATAATTATTCTAAATTTACTAGTGAATTGATTGCGTCAATGTTACGTATGTCACAATTATTTAAATTTAAAATCATAAGTTGAGTCAAGTATTGTATTGGAGTAATATCAATATTTTTGTTACCTTCAAGTGATAACTCTCTTAAATTAATAAGATAAATAAAAGAATCTATTCTTTAAACGCTACAATATCTTAATTATAAGATATTGAGTTAACTCATTTGAGAAAAAGGTCTATAATCGTCCCACATATAGCCAATAACCCTCAATTATTTCAATTTCTCAAACTAAAGTAACTCATATGTTAGATCATTAAACATAATACTGTTGTATTCTTTAGATAAATATGAATAATATTTAGATACTTCGGAATCAAGTTATAAGACTTCTAAATTTTCTAACCACAACTATTTAATACTTTTAATATTGCAATTGCTTATTTGAAGTTGTGTTATCGTTTTGTTCTTCAAAATTGGAGTTAAATTTTTGCAATTATTTAAGACTAATTAAGTAATATTAAAGTTTCGCATGAATTATAAACATAATAATTCTTGATCATACTCGATATGAAGAGACTTGTCAATGATTTGATTCTGATACTATTTTGTGTTACTTATTTCCCATTTTGAAACATATAAATCTCTTTACTTGTTTATTACACTTAAAATTTCCTTTGTATGTTATTTTTACTAGCCCACATCGAACTTCTTAAAATTAGGATGATATTCAATTGTATAAATATCGATTATTTTGTTGAATTTAGCATTTAGATGTTATAGGTAGTTTAAATCTTCAATGGGTTAAATGTACATAATATAATTGTTTTATATGTTTAATTCATTTAAATTAACAAGATTTTTTAATAAATCGATAGAATTTAGACCACAAGATTTCAAATGTAATATATTCAGCTAGGTAAAGTACTTTAAATAAGTAAAATCATTAATATTTTCGTTATTTGAGAGATCTAAATACTTTAAATTAGTATATAGCTTCAAGCAAGCAATATCTTACAAATCACAAGAAGCCAAAGATAATCTAGTTAATTGATGCATTTATTAAAGCGCTTTTAAATCAATATGATGGTATCCATTAATATTTAATTCTTACATATGTTAAAATTTAACAATTGTCTAAGTTAACTGTGGTGCATATATAGGTATTTAGCTGTTAAGTGTTAAGATTTCTAAGTTGTTAATATCAATTTATTTGAAGTTTGAAATATTACATTACTAAATAAATAATTCTGTGATTTGATTACTTTTAAATTTAGAAACAATATTTTCACAATTTTCTAGTTCTAATATTCTAATGGACAAATTCTATATAAAGTTCAGATTTGTGAGTTATGGATTATTATTAATTTTAAGCTTATAATTTACAACTTTTTTCTAATATATTTATTATATTTCCTAATTAAATTGTTTTTCCTGATATTATTACAACTTAATAAAATACATTTCCTCGCTTGTTAGTTATTCTTGAAAATCTAAACGATATTTATCATAGTTGCGATGATATTAAATAGTATGGACATCTATTATTTTGTTAAATCTTGCATCCAATTCAACTATACTATTTAGCTACTACAACGGCTAAATGTATATTATGCAATTATTTGATATATCTACTTCTTCTAAGTTGTCAAGATACTGCAAAACGCTGATGTTATATAAACCACAAGAATTTAAATCTATTCTGAATAGATTTGTTAGGTACTAAAGTGGTGTCACATCAATTAAATTACAACGAAGCTTCAATTCTTTCAATATAATAAGCGATCTTAACGTATTAACATTTTCTAAGCAACAAAAACTCAAATCTAATGATATTAGCTGAGTCATGTCATGTAATGCACTAATATCAATAAATTAATTGTTTGACAAATCCAATTCTTTTAAATTAAGAAGAATTTTTAATATTTCTACGTTTTTCAATCCACAAGTATTTAATGATAGTTTAGTTATTGAAAATGCTATTTGTGAAAGTGGGGTTATATCTACGCCAATGAATCCAAATAAACTCAATTATTATAACTTGGGAAATTGCACTATATTCCACAGTATTTGAGTTTACTGCATTCCATCAATTTTATAACATTATAGATTCAGAATCTCTAAGTTCTCAAGTCTATAATGTTCTAGGCTTTACGCATTGCAATAAGTAATATCCATCTCATTTATAGTGGAGCTACTTAACTCCGGAATTACAGTCTTGCAAAATAGTAGTTTAAATTAGTTTACATTTAAGTACTGAACGAATTATAAACTTGTTAGCTCGGAGTCATTATCTATAATAAGTGAACCATTTATTATTTTGCTCAGATATTTTTCAGTCATCAGCTCATCATATTAATTGTCTAGCTGCATTTTTACTGGTGTGGTTTAAGGGGAATTAAATCTGTAGTATATCATAAATATGTGATAATTGAGAATATTTCTATATTAAATTAAATAATTTTAAATTTTAATAAATATTCTTTAATATAGTTCTGAGATGTTCTGCGCATGTTCATGAAACTTTCTAAGTCTAATAGCGGTATTAATATTATTATTTTATACTCCAGTATCTTTTCTACTTTATTAATCTTTATTACAACAAAAAGGGCAAAGATTAAAATGTAAAATATATGTATTAAAATACGGTATTTGCATTATCTTAACTATGGCTAATCGTTGGATGTGTTTCACCCCAGTCATTTACTCCAAGATATACATAGTGATTCTTTTATTCTATATACTATAGCCATCCATTGTCTATTTTCTATTGCACAATAAGGGTTTTTCATTGTCCCAGACAATAGAATACAATGAAGTATAGGACAATAAGAGCATTTATTTCATTGCTAAAGTGGAATATTTTACACATATATGCATAAAATATAAATGTTCGCGCTCCAATATTTTCCACACCTGCAACTTGAAATATTAATAAATGTAAAATAGAATTAAAGAAAAAGTGACAAAAATCTTATTGTCATTTTATCTGTAATTGTGGTACACAATAGAGACAATGATTGTCTTATTGGCAATTATTGTCAAAAGTGCTCTTATTGTCTATTGTTGGATGGCTATACTATATACTATTCTTTCCTCTTTTATTACAACATATATTCTAGAAAATAAGAATAACTTGTTATAATCATTATCATATTAATTTTTATTCCACCTCTAATTAACAATTAATATCATAATCAAAAATCTCATATTCATTGAAACCCAAAACACTTTTAAATGGAATAAATGTGTTTTAAATATTATAATTATACTGCGAAAAAAACAGATATATAACACATTGCTAATTGTTGAAATAATTGACAAAATTACGTCCATTATTAATATATATCAGCTCACTCTTTTGGTACATCTCAAAAACATCCACTCAATAATCAATCACAAGAAAAAATTAAAAATGATATATTCATTTTAACGCGTTCTTTACATAAAGGACTCTATATTTTCAGTGTTAATTTTTGAGATGTCATCAAATTATATTAATTCAGAAATGATAGTATTGTTTAATACTTTATCGTGTTATTACTGTGTTATTAATATTTATCAGGCCTAACATTAATGTTAGGTTATTAAATTTTCAGAGATGATGGGTATTGATGAGATAGTTATAAGATATTACATCTACTACTGTGTATTTATTCTTATTAAGAATATATTATTAATTACCACGTCAGTTTTGCAATTCCCATGTCAAATTAATGAAAAATTATATTTATATCCGATTATGACGATAAGTATGATTATAAATTAAAATACCACTTCAAATGAGCTACCAAATTTAAAAATAACGGAATTCTATACAATCTATATTTACAAGCGCTTTTAAAAATGTGTATACTTAGGATAATGAAGCACCTAACGCAAGTAATAATAATAATAATATTAATTAAAAACTATATCCATAACTATTTCGAAATATTTTGCAAACCAATTTAAGCAAATAATTATAATAGCAGACGGACTCAAATGGAATGATAAAGGTAGACTCAAATACGTCAAGTTTTTTATCCAAATCAGCTATTCAAAATCAAGTTGATCCTAACATCAGTACAAATTCGAAAATAATGGGAAAATCGATTATATAATAAGTTTAACGTGAATGTAAAGTCGAAAATAACTATAGCGATTCTGATATGGATCATTCAATATTAATTACGGTCAAGAAAGGCAAAGGAAATTAAAAAATAGTTACTCAGCCCTAACCACAAGTAATTAAATAGTAATTATACTAATAATAGTTACAATAATAGGAAACTGAGCAAATTAAAACTGTATTAAGTAATTAAAATACTTTTGATCATTTAGATTAATCTAAAATGAAACAAGTTCCAAGTATTAAACCTGACTTTGACTTAGTTGAAGCTAATGTAATATAAATACAAAAATCTATAAATAACTCAATTAGAAGTTAATTACAAGAATCAGATAACTCAGATTCCGGTCTCAATATTGATTTAATACCAAAACAATCAATAATAAAACATAAAACACCGTAAACTAAACCTAAAATAACAAATTAAAATATTTCAGTTTCATAAAACAAAGAAAAAAGTTCTTTAAACGCTGAAACGGTAACCCTGGATATATCAATAAAATCATCTGCAAAATCTAACAGTCGTTCATTCACCTAAAACACTATCGCAGAAGATTCAGAAGTTAATATACCAATAATCAACCGGCCAGAGCCTTAAATGCAAAATACTTCCATTATAGAAGAAATGAATGAACTCAGAAAGAAAACAAGACCTAAACCTAAAAATACAAATAAATAAAACTTCCTCAAACCAGAGTCACATCCTGAAACAATCAATTTGATTAAAAGCCCACCAAAGCTTCCACAGTCACCGATTCAATCCAGCTCAAGCTCAGATACCAGAAAATTAATCTTAAGTTAGAAAATAAACACAATAAGACCATAAAACAAACCTAAACCTCCTAAACCAAAAAGTAGGAAAATTGTTGTAGAAAGACCACCCGTTTAGAATCCACGAGATAATATGGAATAAATATAACGAGAAAAAGCAGAAAAAATACTAAGTATGTTAGAAAGAGTTGATTCTGCTAAAGTTAGTAGATCAAATAGCATATATGATTCTGATATCGAAAATGAAGATGAAATTATTTAGGAACAAATTATTAAAATCGACAGTTTATAATCTTCCGGAATAATTAAATAAAAAGAATCTTTTGACTTATCAAAAGTTTAAACCATGAAAGTTAATAATGCTTAACAACAAATATCGTAAATTTAATAATCTAGTTAAATCGAATAATAATCGACGAATATTTAAGTGAAACTCGTGCCAAAACATTAATTAAATTAAATTACCGTAAATTAATAACTTGAAATATAATACTAATAACCGAAAATAAAAGTTATTAGAGCTACTGAAGGCAAATAACAATAATAAGATAATGTTGATAATAATAATGTTAAATTAAACGTATAAATTTAAGAATAAAATAACGAAATAGATACTATTAGAACGCTTAGAAAGCTAAATAAGCCAAAAGGTGTTACCTTTAATTTTGAAACAAATGAAGTTGAATATAATAAAAATAATTCAATTATTGAATCTAATTATTAATAGTCGCCCATTAATTTAAAGAATCATAACATAAATAATTAATACAGCAATATAATTCGTAATGAACAAAAAGAAAATTTAGACAATATAACCAAACCAACATATAAACGTTAATAAGCTCCGACCTTAGACTAACAAGATTATTTTAATTCACAAATTACATAATAGAATATTTAATAAAATCCAAATATTTGGACACATCAAGCTGCTTCTATGCAAGCGCCACCTGATGTGGTTGTAGTTAAGAAAGTAGTTCCACCAGTACCAAGTCAGGAATATCCACCACAAAATCAAACCTAACCTTTGAATAATGAGCTTCCCAAGCAGGCGCCAATGCAACAGCAGCGAAGCCTGTCTCAAACGCAGGAAGTGGAGGTGATAGAAGCGGCCCCGAGGGTAGAACCGGTTTAGGCAAAGCAGGCGCCAAAACTCCCGGCTTCGAACGCGCCGCCGAAGGGAAACATGAAGGCCATCTTCAACTTCTCGGAGTACGTCTTCGACGAAGATCCGGACAACAAAGTCGACTACCAGATGATGGAGCCGAAGAAGAAGAAACCCGAAGCTCCCAAGGCAGAGAAGGAACCGGAAGTGTAAGCGGTTTCGGCCTAACCTTCGGAGGTTAAAGAAGAGCCGAAATCAGTCAAGATAACGCCAAAGATCAGCATCCCTCCACAGGCCAAGGTCCAGCCCAAGATTCCGGGGAAAGCGCCAGAACAAACCGACAGCAAACCAGAGACAGAGAAGCCGAAGGAAGACCAAAACACAAAGACGTCCGCGCCTCCAAAGGGAAACATGAAGGCCATCTTCAACTTCTCCGAGTACGTATTCGACGAAGATCCGGACAACAAAGTCGACTACCAGATGATGGAGCCCAAGAAGAAGAAAACGGAACCGGCGCAAGTTAAGGAACCAGAGCCAGCAGCCCAGCTAGCAGAAGTGAAACCCGTCGAAAAGCAGCCCACGGAAAATCAAAAGGAAGAACCGGTAATGGAAGCCAAACCGGCCGCCAAAGCAGCCCCGCTCAAGGTCCAGCTTCCTCTGCCTCCGAACAAGATCCAGCCCAAGATCCCCGGAAAGGCCCCGGTTGTCCCCAAAGCCACGAGCGTCCCACAGCAATAAGAAGCGAAACCAGAAGGCGAGCCGAAAGCCCAGCCTCCGTCTGGCAACATGAAGGCGATCTTCAACTTCTCCGAGTACGTGTTTGACGAAGACCCGGAGAACAAAGTGGACTACGAAATGCTCGAGCCGAAGAAGAAGAAAACAGAGAAAGAGCCCGAAGCGCCCAAAGCGGAGAAGGAACCGGAAGTATAAGCTGTTTCGGCATAGCCTTCAGAGGTTAAAGAAGAAGTGAAACCCAAGATAACCCCGAAGATAAACATCCCGCCTCAGGTAAAAATCCAGCCCAAAATACAATCAAAGATCCAAGTTCCATCCAAAGACCAAAACGAGACCAAAATTTCAGAAGAGAAACAAAGCACTTTGAACGATAACAAATCAGAACAGGATCTGTAAACCATTAAAACGGATCAAAAACCTGTGCAGAACCAAGTTATTTAAGCAATTAAACCTGCTAACTCAATTAAACCACCACTAAAGATACCTCCAAAGCAAGCTAGCTTACTAACACAGCAAAATCTTACAAAGTAGCCATCGAATAACCTATAGAACCAATAAATATCACTCGATCTTGGCGATCTCGAATAAAATATATCCAAGGAGCCCGAAGTTGTAGAAGAAGTTAAAATTACAAAAGTAGCTCCTAAAATCATAGTTCCTCCCAAAATTTAGATGAAATTGCCTGTTAAAAAGTGAATATTTATAATTTCTTTGTTTTAATGTAACGAATGAACATTATATTGGTAATTATGTGTTAACTTATTATGAGGTTAAGTCTAATGATTGATCAGTCAATCAACATCAATCAAAAGAAACATTAAAATATCACCTTCATCAATAACAATATATATAATACTACCTTATATTATTTTGAATATTAATATATGATTTTCAATCCACAATAAGAATGTAATACATCGATGCTGACATACCAACAAAAGTATACCTTTCAACTGATGTAATGGTTGATTTTAAACATAATTGTACATATTTCGGCAGAAAATGCTTAATTGTTACTGGGAAATCTGGAGCTGCGAAGTCTGGCGCTTTATCTGATGCCATAGCAGTTTTGAAGTCAGAATCAGTAGAGTATGAGATTTTTGACCAAATAGAAGCAAATCCATCTGTAGAAACAATTAAGTTGTGTGAACAGTTGCATTTTTAATCTAAGGTCAACTTTGTTCTCGCAATTGGTGGCGGATCAGTGATGGACGCAGCCAAGGCCATTTGTTTTGCGTTAGCTGGAATTAATTTTTTGGTTGCATCAACTGAGAGTCCGATACCACTTATGGTTATCCCAACAGCTGCTGGAACTGGTTCTGAAATCACGTAGTATGCGATATTAACTTTTAATGAGTTGAAAACGAAGGCGAGCATAAAGAACTTGAAGTTTCCCGATTTCGCCTTTTGCAATCCGAAGTATTTGGCGTCATTGGATGCGAAGCAAGTTGTTTCAATGTATTTTGACATTTCTTGTCATGCGATTGAGTCCAGTTTGTCAGTCAAGCGCGGCCCAGTTTAACTTGGTCATGCGAAAACTGCTTTGAATCTTCTCGCACAATCTAGATCATTATTGAATAACGATCTTTCACTGGCGAATTTGTTCCGCTTGCAACTAGCTTCGATTGAAGCCGGTGTGTCCATTTCAAAGGCGGGCACTTCTATTCCTCATGGAATGTCCTACCCCATCACGTACAACTTCAAGGTGCCCCACGGCCTCGCCTGCGCCACATATCTCGCCGACTACCTCCAATTCTGCCCGGAAAATAACGTGAAGGACCTTTTAAACGCGTTCGGCTACAATTCTGCGAGCGAATTGAAAGCAGAAATCCACAAATTCAGCCCGAAAATTGAACTTTCTGAGGAACAAAAGAACTTCTTCACCGAATAATTTTAATAATCGGGGAAAATGAACGCGCACGGACCACTTGACATCAAGGAGGTCAGGAACATGTGGTGATCCATTATTTTAATAATTATTCAAGATAATTTTATTCAGATTTTAAGTGAAGCCGTTATATATTTTCTTTTTCAATAAGGATTTGCCGTTGTCCCAGAACATTGTCCCAGACAATGGAATACAAATAAAATGATTTTGAGAAGTAATTAAATAAGTATAATTATTAAGTAAAAAATGTATCCAAATTCATTGAAATAAAATTATATGCATGTACCGGTTGGATACATAAGTTGCAATTGTGTTTAAAATTAATATCATGCATCTAATGTAAATACGCAAATGGGACAAAATAACAATGTACATAGTATGACAATATGAATCTAAGAAGTCAGGTATTTGATGTAAGTATTATATATATTAACTATATTACATTAATATCATAAGTGGTATTAATATTCCTCACTTCAAATGATAACAATGATATTACACGTCTTTAATAATATGTGTGAAGATTATGATTGCAATGGATTTGAATGCAGAGAATTTACAATATAAAATACTACTATGCCTTATTGTATGTGCAATTAATAGATATTTGGTCCCGAATGTAGATACTGTCGAAATTTCAAATATTCGATTGAGTCCAACTGTACGGAGTGTGTGTATAGTTATTTAGATCCGATAAAAGCCTGCAAAAGCTGCATTGCTAGCCCAAGGTTGGACGCTGTAAAAGGGTGTTCTCAATGTGTAAATAAGAAGTATGATATAAGGCAGGTAGACAAATGTAAAAACGAACACATGGATTTCTCTAAGGACTGTAATTCTTGTGAAGGAAAGTACATTCTCCTTGTCAATGAATGTATCAGCAAATCGTTTTCCAATTTTACAATCTACTTTGGAATTATTTTCTCTAATTTGGCTATAATAGCCGTTTTAGTTCTAGTTCGCTATCAGAACAAGCACAAGTAGAAGCCAAAAGGGTTTTGTCTACTAACAGAGGAGTCTATGTATTATATAGATGAAATATGAGTTAAATAGTGTGAATTTTATGTCTTCCACTAGCTTTTTATAGTTTTAATACATTTGTTCCACTTCATTTGAATGATTTTACTATTCAACTAGGCGCTCAGCAGCCTGTGTGATGGTGTTGATTGCTCTGGATTTGGTTGCAAGGTGGTAATCGTAAATCAGGTTGAGTAGGCTGTGTGCGACTGTGATCAATCTAAGTTTTCTGCAGATTGTTCTATGTGTCGTAATTTCCGGTTTTCAGTATCTTCGAAGTGCACCGAGTGCATTGAGAGCTATTTGGACGTGAACAAGGCGTGCGCAGCGTGTGTGAACGGCCCGAATCTGGATTTGCAATAGGAGTGCAAGTAGTGCATTGACAGCAAGTACGACATAAAGCAAAATTGTAATGCCTGTAAGAGGAAGCACATGGACTTCGCCTCTCAGTGCACAACGTGCGAGGGCGAGTACAAGCTGATGGTGAACGAGTGCATCACGAGCACTTTGAAGCAGTTCACCATTTACTTCGGGCTCATATTCGCGCACTTGTTAATCGGGATGATTCTGGTTCTCGCGTTTTTGCAAAACAAGAAGAAGAAAGCGCAAAAGGCGGAGCCGCTCATTTCTGAATGAACAATTATTTTTATTTTTGTAAGTTATTTCGCTTATAAGGGGTGTGTTCACTTACTACAGAAATCTGCATATAAGAGGGGTCCCTTTTCATTTATAAGAGGGGCAACCCTTCAAAAAAGCTCCTAACCCTCTAATAAATGACGAACCTCACTTTTGAGTTATCTTTTTGTATCATAATATTGTTGAAAATAGCTAAAATAATCATAAATATAAGCTATTTATGTGAGTATTTTGTAAGACTGGGTTCATTTATATAGGGGTCCGAAAATCATGGTCAACCCTTTTATAAATGGCCGGACCCCCCTTATAAATGAAAAAGGACCCTCTTATATGCGGATTTCTGTAGTATAAGGGACTTTTATGTGACGGGACCCCCTTATAAGTATAGCCATCCATTGCCATTTTCTTATTGCACAATAAGGGTTTTCTATTGTCTGGGACAATAGAATACAATAAAGTATAGGACAATAGTGAATTATAATATAATAGTGAATTATATTTCATTGCTAGTGGAATATTTAACAAATATATACATAAAAAATTAATTTATCCGCACACCATTGAAGAAAATTGTAAATAAAAGCAATAAAAATGAGTCATTTTTATAGTATAGGATTTTTTATAGTATAGGATTTTTTATAGTCATTTTAAATGACTATAAAAAATCCATGATACACTTTTTCTATTGTGAAAAGTAAATGACAATTATTGTCTTATTGTCCACTATTGTCAAAAGTAAGCTATTGCCAATAGTTGGATGGCTATTCTTATAAGCAAGTGATAAATAACAAACTTTTTAACATTCACTAATACATAGTAGCTTAACCATTTCGTTTTAAAATGTTAATATTACGTATATATGTTTTATATAGTTGTAAAACAAATAATAATATTATACATAATATTATATTTAATTTTACCAGTTATTATTTTACCATTTTAAAGCTATAAATAGTGCATAAAATACTATTTTGTATTAATTATCTAGGCTAGGATTGACTTGATCCAATAATAATAAGATGTACATGAGCATTTAAAGCTTTAATTGAATGAATTAGTGGTGGGTGTGTTTTTTGTTGGGGTGGTTTTTTTTGTTTTTTTTGATTCATTTAAATTAGTTTATTTACCACGGTATAATATAACTGTAAAGTTGATTATAGTGGTAGAAGAATAGATTGGAATGTAGCAGCTTACCTTTATGACATAAAGATGATGAAAAAACTCTAAAATTTTGAGTACTTTATAATAATTTTAAATTAATAATAATTATTCTGAATAGAGCTAATTTGTCTTTATTTTCACCTAAAATCTGTAAAAATTTGGGCTTTAACTTATAGCTCACTGGAAACCAGCAAATATAACATATTTGCTAAGTTGAAATAATAGACAAAAATACCACGTCCATCATTAATTACCACGTTAATTTTGCAATTCTCACGTCAAATTACCCATCTCTACCTTTATGTAAGCATTTTTGATGTGGAGTGGAAAGATTACCGGCCGAGTTATCATTTTAATACTCACCCGAGTACAAGTCATTACCAGGCGAGAAAGTTCCGGTTATTCCATCCCAACCCTAATTTAAGACTTTTCGCAGCAGTTCACTAATTTAGTTAAAATTCCCCTTTTCATCAATTTATACATATACGTGCCATTTTTGTAATATTACACCTCGATTCAATTATTTACTCTGAGCGATAATAAACTAATCAATCTGATAAAACATTATTAAATTGTGTATTCACTAGTGTGTTAACATTATAATCTCAAAACCGGTATCGTTATCAAATGGCGTTTTAAGGCCATATTTTACTTTGACCTCTTCATATATAATAAAGACTATACTTTTTCAACCGTATGGGGTTCAATTTTTTTGACATTTCGCTGTATCCATTGGATTGGAAGAACTGAAAGTTTAATATTTTTGTGTTTTATTATATGTTTAAAATTGTTTATTCTTAGTAAGATTTAGTTTGAAATGGAATTAATTAAATCGGCATATTAACCTTCTTTTATGTAATATTCAGAATTTTTCACTTCTAATAATAGATTAAAACATTATTTCTAATTAAAGTTATTTTCAAAGGATATAATTAAAACTGTAGGTACTTATGAGTTAAAATTGATATAGTGTAAAAATTAATCGATAAATACAGATAATATGCTCCAAAATTTCTGATTCTTGTATATACCTTCAGCCAAATATTCAGTAACGAATGCCATCTTGCATATCTTAAGAAGCAGCAAGAAAGAAGGTTGTGTTGCACCAAATAGACTGAGAAATGCTATGTTTTGTTCATGAATTACATTTACTAAAGTTCGCAATAATCCTATAGAGTGAAGTTGTCAATATGGTTGATATATGTTGCATTACAAATATTACATTCTTTTTGAATGAACTTTGAATATTAATGCATTATTTGCAATATTCTCGAAACTGGTTCATGTGTATGGAGTGAACATTATAATATTTATTATTTAAATTTATATATTTTAATAATAATATGTATATTACATAAATGTTAGTAATATTTACCGCCCAATTCTGTTCGGTCTATTTCATGTTGTTACTAGTATTTTACGATACTGGATATAGTATAGATGACTAATTTCACCTCCAAATGATTTATTATATTTTTAATAATAACTCGTGTATTACTGTAGGAAAACTCTTGCGATAATATAGTCTTCTTTTCTACCTGAAAATTAGTAGCTATATACACTTTAATTTCGTTTGGTCGTTAATATACTATTAGCGATTGTTTATCTATTATAAATATCGACATTTGATTATGTTTACACGCAACTTTAAGAATGAAGCTAAATTAATTAATTACTATGCAATATAGATAACTATATTTATAGTTTCCTCCGGCGTTGCGTATTTAGCGAGTTATAGTAGTTTGTTAATTTAAGAAGTGGCTACTATTTGAGCGTCTTGTTCGGTCCAAACCGTATCGGGAATTTTTTAATTGATATAATAGACTGTAAATGATATATACGATTATAAAAAACATCAATCTCTTTCCGACCTTTTTATTACCACATCACCTATAAACTTAACACACTAGTGTGTATTCGCTTATAAAATATTGTAATAATTAGATTAAACGCACGAATAACTATTCTTTTGCAATTTGATCGTATTTATAGCCAATAATGCTGAATGAGTTGAAAAGTGTATGTTATTATATTATAATTATATAGTAAAATGTTGTAATATCAATAATTAAAAACTAAACTAAATATATTAATTAAAGGAAATTAGGGATTCCTACTTGATATTAAAAAGATATTAAATCATATATAGAACTATACATTAAAGCTGTTACATAAATGAGGAAGCAGAATCACTTAGATTGGAAAAAAGATGAAAACCATTTTAATAAACTGGAAATTCACTAACCACGAGAATTATTAAAATATATATTATTTTTACTTAGCTATAGTAAAATAACTAGTATATACCTATTTATTGCGTTTAGATGTATTGTTGGATTGTTGCTGTTGAGTGAGTCATGTTATTATTCCTACCGGTCTAAAAATAGGTAACTCTGTTTTATATTAAAATGTTTTATCGAATAATGTAATGAAAATATGTATACATAATATTATAATATTTTCACTCCCAATCAGTTGTCATGAAACCAAATCAAGAAATCAGAAGTAAATAAGACCTGCTGAACCACTTTGGTTCTTCCCAATAACTAGAAATACTTAATTTAAAGCAAATGAAGATTCTTTTGGAAATGAAAGTTCCACCAGAAGTCTGGGAAGATGCTTCAAATAGGAATTTGCTTTCCTTTAGTTAAGATTTCGTTTAGTAAACTAAACAATTTGCATTTAGTTATTAAAATATAGAATATATCAATCTTTTATCATTCCTCGCTTACCTAACTGAATTAAACCTCTAAAATAATAAAATTTATGATGTTTCCAGCATTTCCAAGCTCAAAACCCTGAAAAAACTCAATTTAAGCAGTAACTGTATCGAAGATGTTTCAGCACTTTAGTCTTTTACTGATTTAACTCACTTTAATTTACAACGAAATAAATTAACTTCCTACACACTAGCTTTGCCGAGTTTAGTATAATTAGAACTCTACGTTAACCCACTACAAGATAAATCTGGGTTATAACATTCTCTTTAATTACAGAGTTTAAATTTGTCTTAAACAGAAACCGCAGATCTACGTTCTATTCCTCATCAGCTATTCGGTTTGAAAGATTTAAACCTATATAGGAACAATCTTAAATAAATTTCATATATTTCTAACTTCGTAGATTTGTAAAGTTTAAGTTTAGATTGTAATATATATCTTTAAAATATTGGGCCTCTTAAATTCTGCACTTAACTAACTAAATTAAATATCTCTGAAACAAATGTTTCTGATATATGGCCCCTTCAATTTATGATAAATCTCAAAACATTATATATGGTTTAAACTTAAGTTATTGATCTGCATCCGTTGTAGCACTTATATAAACTAGAACTTATATCTGCATATTACACAAACATAATAGATGTGTCTCCTTTATCAAATTTAACTAAATTATAAAACTTGTTATTTGGAAGCAACAAAATTACTAATGTAGACACATTAAACCACCACAAGAATTTTTCAGAATATGACTTCACACACCAAAAAGTTCCAACAACAGACGAACTCAAGTTCTACAACAAAATACTCTCAGTTCATAGTTCCCAAAAGTAGATCAGAAAAATCGAAGCTGAGAACAGAGCCTCAAAGTTCCGAGAATCAATGACTCGCCAGAAAGAATCTATCAAGTTTTAAATAAACGAGCAGATCCAGGTTATGAACAAGAAGATTGAAATCATATTCAGTCATAACTCTTACGCAGATCAATGAAATAAGTTTGATAAATATTAACTTTACAAGTTTAGAACTTTTAGTAGTAGATGAACATCTATTAAATTGAACAAACAATATTACGGAATAAAAATTTTATTTTCT